>JAECWU010000202.1:0-716439 GCA_018150985.1 Chymomyza costata | reverse complement strand
ATAAAGCAAAAGAATAAAGCGGTTGCTAGTCTTTTTTAGTGTTTAGTTTTTAATGTATAAATATATTTTATTTTTTTAAATTTTCACGCGCTGTCATCGTCTCTGGAAACGTTAGATATATTGATATATTTTTGTATTAAAAAAACAATTTGTTTTAGTATTAAATACTTTTATTTAAATTGTTAACAATAATGTTTATTTTTCTATTCTCTTTTAGGTAAGCTACAAATAATTACTTGGTAATCTTAAAATATTATTTCAAAGTAAGTTTTATGCATATTTCATCTGAGATTAAAATGACTTAAAAATTCTTGTCTCTAAAAATTTAATAAACCTTGCACTATGTAATATAAATATGTATCCATTTAATACATAGACACTGCAAAAATCATGCTAAAACTATTCTCTTTATATGTACTTAATTTGACATAATCCATACTTGGCTACCTTTTGCCATCACCGCATTAAACCTCTTGCTTTATTTTTTTTAAGTATACCAATACTAAGCTCAGCATAAAAATTTTAAAATCCAATTTGACCCGCTTCTGGCCAAATCAATAATGCAATAAACTTTTTCCAATACGCTTTGCATGAAACTAACCTAAAGCATAACAAGGCCATTTTGTATAAATCAATTCTATGAGAAATCCAAAAGTATTTCCCATTCCCTGCCTGTCACTCTACAATCTCTCTCTTTACTAATTGAATTTAAAGCGGATTTAGAGTAAGAAAAAAAAAATGAAACACAAAATGGACAGCTAACACAGATTTCGCAGACATTTCACATTTGCATAGCATACTTTTAGGCCAGACACTCAATAATTCAAACGCTGCAAAGTAGGCAACGCGTCATGCCAATTTTGGTTAGGGGCTGCCAACTTGTGCTGATTTTTTTTTGTATTTTTATTTAGCCGCCATCTTATAATGTCACATCTAAATAAGCAAAGTGAAGCAAATAAATAAATGAAAAGCGGCAAAAAGAAAAATGAATGTAAATGAAAATTGTGAAAATTGTGTTAACCGCGCGACAGAAAAAGAGAAAAATTAGCGTGGGCTTCAAAAAAAAAAAGCTTCAAAAGCAATCAAAATGACAATTTAAGTAGGTTTTGAATCTTTGTGTATGTGTGCGTGTAGTTGTGTGTCAGAGGGCAGACTGAAAAGTTCATATGTATTAGGCTTCAAAGTTTTTAAAACGATGATTTGTTTCGATATGTTCCAATGGAATATGTGGTGGGTACTCAGAACAAGGTCCTTTAGCGATATTTATTCTACTAACTGTATATGAAATGCATCATATATCATATTATAAGACTGAGGGCCTCAGATGTTTTAAAAACAACAAAAAAATTTCGATTTACCAGATGCCCAAAACTCGGCCTTATGATAAGGTTAATTTCACTCCGGGCTAAAAAAAAAAAAATAATAAACCTTTAAAATAATAACTACAATTATTTGTAAAGAACGAAATATTGAATATGAAACTAGCAGCTGCCGGCGAATAATAATTATTTAAAAAGTTTTTTCAACAATAAACAATACACGGCCTAGCTATTAATGTTTCACAAGAATTTGTCACACTTGTCATGTTTTTGCTGTTAAGCTAACTTGCTGTACATTTGCTTTTTATTTTTAGCGCTAAAAAAATATTTGTTGCAACTGCTGGCGCCATCTAGCGTGAATCATAAGCAAAATGAAAAGCACTGTTTGCTTACAAACGTTGCGCCCACATTTGCGCAAAAAAAAAAAATTTGTTGCTACTGCTGGCGCCATCTAGCGTTAATCATCAAAAAAATGAACAGCACTGGTTGCTCACTAACGTTGCGCCCACATTTTTTTCCCCGCAAAATTAGTTAGAGTTTTTTGTTTCATCGCTCTTTTCATTGCTGCGAACTGGCCTTAAGTTTGGGATTTTTTTTTTTTGTTTCAAATAATAATACACCTAATTCTGTTTTTACGCGAATTTGATATAACGCGATTCAGAAAAATCATTCCGTTTATTTTTGTACGCGATTTAATTTGATTTAACGCGATTTAAGAAAATCCACTAAATTATTTTTAGTCAACCTTAAACACAAAAAACTTTAAAGAAAAAATAACTGCTATAAATAGATATTTGTACAGTTTGAAAACAGCTGATAGCAGACAATTTTATTAGTTGCGGGAATACCGTAAATATGTTTTTTCTTCAATTATTATTCCTTTGGCTTTTGGCCTTTTGCGCTGCTAATTGTATAAAATCATATGAAATAACGACGTTTTTTGAGGAGAAAGGCAGCAGCGATTAACAAACAACAAAAATAAAGCAGCAAATACAAAATAACAAGAACATTAAATTGTAGTAACTACTACTGCTACTATTTTGGCCATTACAACCGGTAATCGGTCTTAGCCGCGAAAATTATCCAGCGGTTTCTGTCCTGTGCTTGCTGGCGCCAATTGGCAATCCTAAGGCTACGAAGATCTTCCGTTGCCTGATCTTCCCATCGCAGAGGCGGGCGTCCCTGTCGTCGTCGACCTTCCAGTGATTTCCGCTTCAATACCTTCTTGGCTGGAGCATTTTCATCCATTCGTGCAACATGACCTAGCCAGCGCAGACGTTTTAGTTGTATGCGCCGAACTAGATCAGTGTCGCCGTATAGCTCATACAGCTCGTGGTTCATTCGAATACGAAAATCACCATTCACATTTTTCTCTCGAAAGCCCCTAAAATCGCCTTATCGGATGATGACAATGTCCATGCTTCAGCGCCGTAGAGAAGCACGGGTATGATGAGGGATTTGTAAAGGGTTATTTTCGTTTGTCGAGAGAGGGCTTTACTATTGAGTGCCTTACTTGGCCCAAAGTTAGCAAGATAAATTCGTCGACGTATTTCCATGCTGACGTCATTTTTTGTGTCGTTAATACTGGTTCCCAAGTCCACGAAATCCTTTACAACTTCGAAGTTGTAGCTATCTATTCCCCGTGGTGTCGTTTCTTTACTTGTAGATAACAGGTATTTCGTCTTGTCCAAATTTACAGTCAGGCCCATGATTTTCGACTCTTCTTCCATTTTTGAGAAAGCTCCGCTTACTGCACGTATGTTAGTGCCAAAAATGTCAATGTTGTCGGAACTGCAGGAGTTACTCAACGTCATCATGCAAAGCCGAACTATCTTTGCAGGGATACTAAACACAGACATGGCTACGAGACTCTTCTCTCTATCAGGCGTGTCAAAAGCAGCTTTGAAGTCGACGAATAGGTGATGTATGTCGATTTGCTTTTTAGGAGTCTTCTTCAGAATTTGCCGCAATGTTAATATCTGGCCTATCGTTTAAGGGTGAAGTTAAGTTGTTGTTAGGTTTATAAATTAGTAAGTGAAAATATGAATTTTCGTTTTGTGAAATTAA
Organism: Chymomyza costata; assembly: GCA_018150985.1. Taxonomy (NCBI): domain Eukaryota; kingdom Metazoa; phylum Arthropoda; class Insecta; order Diptera; family Drosophilidae; genus Chymomyza; species Chymomyza costata. The sequence continues at coordinate 713,053 of JAECWU010000202.1, read as the reverse complement.
TATTCTTAATTGTGTTTTTTCGTTTCTTCTTATCTAATAAGCTATTTAAATAAAAAATTTTAATATAAAATTTAAATTTGAATAAAAAAATTTAACTCCCTGTAAAAACGATTTTTTTTATATCATAAAATGATATTATTTTAGTTGGATTTTCAAACGGAGAACCAATCCCTTACCTTTATGTGGATACTGTGTCTTTTTTTACGCGAATTTTTTTTACGCGAATTTTTTTTACGCGTATTTTCGGGGAACGGCTCTATCGCGTAAAAACAGAACTAGGTGCAATAATATTTTCAAAATACATATTCTAAAAAAACATTTTCTTAATAAAAGTTAGACCAAAACTATTTTTTTTATTATTTTTAAAAGTTATTAGATATAAATTTACATAAAAATTATACAAACATTTTCGAGAGTATCTTAAAGGCAGATTTTGAGTTCATGAGCATTTAAATTTTTTTAAAAGTTATTTGATAGAAAATTACAAAAAAACTTTTTATTGTTTTTAATTATTTTAAAAAATTTTTTAAGTAAATTTATGCAAAGTTTTATACAAACATTTTCGAGAATATATCTCAAACGGATATTTTGGGCTCATAAGCATTTAACATTTTTTAAAACTTAAAAAAAAAAAAAAATTAAAATCGTTTGCAAATGAATAAATATTTAAAAAATATGTTTCTATCCAAAATATTAAAGTAAGTGTATTTTTATTTCTTAAAAAAAAAATTTACAAAAATTTCGTGTACATCGAAAAAAAAAAAAAAAAATGCACTCAGCTTAAGGTTGCTACAATCTACGAATTACCTTATGCATATTTATCTATGAGTCGTCCATGTACATGTCATGCTGTTTTTACTATTTCTAGGCGGGTGCTCTTAAAAAACATTCTTTTATCGACGCTTAAGTTCAGGTATCCGTATCAATGTGCATACAACCCATAAACAAGGCCCTATTCGTTCATGTTCTCATTATTTATTTTATGTTTTAAAAATAGCAATCGCATGACGTCACAATATTCAGTTTACTGAAACTATTACTCTAACAACCTCACAACAGGGCACAGCTGAACAAAATTTTGAGAGCCAACTGCTCGCAAAAAGTTAACATATTTTTCTAGTCCATTTACTTTTCGGCCTACCCTCGCAAGCAAGCGACCAGAAAATGAATAAATAGCGCAAAGCGAGAAAAAAATTTAATGCAAAATTAAATAAACATGGCGCAGTTTATGTTAAGGTTCAAAAGGAGGGTGAACTCTCTTTAGAGGGCGTGGGAAGTGCTATGGAATTTTTGAAAGTAAAGTCAATTAGGCTAAATAAGTGTGGTGTGTGTGTGTGCGTGTAAGGATGTATAAATGCTGCCAGATTTGCTGTAAAAATCTTATTTTACCCAAACAAAGGATTTCCAACCCTCTAGAAGAACAAAAACTTGCATAATTTCATTTGTGCGCGTTGCTAATGGAAATTGATGGCATTTAAATACCAGCACGGTTTTATTTTGGGGACCAGCTCAAAGGCGTTAAAGAGCCTGACCAAAACAATTATGAAAATTTGTATGCCAACTAGGCAAACGTTTTGTACTCGTTTTTTTTATTTTTATGTCAAGTGTCTGGTCACATTAACTCTCGCAGAGCGTTATGGGTCGGAAAAGTTTTTCTGGCCATGTACGTTTGTTGCGCATATTTCCCAAATCGTGCGTAAAATTGTTAAAATTTATGGCAATAAAAAAAAAAAACATACACAAAAGGTTGGCTACATGTAAACAGCAAAACCCCAAAGATTTCCCAAGGTTTTTATTTTTTTTTTTTTTGGAAAATCGAGTCATCTTGACAACTGGAGTTTTGTGGTGTTTCAGGTTCTGCACACAAAACTCTGGGCATATGGACGAGGAATCACTTTATGTGCATACCAAATGTGTACTTAAGTTGCGGCCCCAAATGCGCATTTAACTTAATCAAGATTTTAATATTTAAAGAATTTTCCAGACCGAAATATTTTGTGGTTAGAATCTCAGCCTGCAGAAAAACCAAACCGCCTACGTTGTAGTCAACTGTGTGGTACGGGTCGTGCTGTTAAAAAGGGTTGCCAAACACACATAAAACTATTTGGGGCCGGACAAACAACATTATCTAGATAGTTGATAGTTGTCACACTTCAATTGTTAAACCAAAGAACAGACAGACATCTTCCAAAGTTTTACGCACATTACAAAATTTCTGGTTCTTTACTTTAGTTTTGAACCGCAAAAACTTTGTTGCTACTTTTTGTGGTATTTTGTTATTTTTTTACTTTGGTTTGTTGTCCATTTTGCTTGCAGTTCAAAATGTATTTTTATTCGTTTTGACATTTATGTCAGAGCAAAAAAGTTGTTCTTAGCAAATAAATATACTTATATGTATGGAAATCAATATAGAAAATGGCAGCCCATGTTAAGCTTTTCAGGCAGCAGATGAAAATCCTTTAAAAGGTTGCGCTGTCCTGCCAAGAAATTGTAAATATTTCAAAGGTTTCTGTAGCCAAAAAGTGGCTTTGTACTTAAGTTCACTACTTATAGATCATATTTTATGCAGCTTAGCGTTGCCAAGGTTGGTGAATAATCCTTTTGGTTATGTTGGCTAATTTCAGGAATATTGGCAGTTCTGACAGATTGCAAAGGCCGCAAATGTAAGCCTATTAAATGGGTTTATATGTATGTGTGTAAATGTGAGATAAAAGTTTCACTTTGCTATGTTAATATATTTGGAGTTGTCTTGGTTGAGATAGAAAAAAAAAAGTCATTTAGAATTTTAAGTTCTCAAGAACTTGACTGAGCCGTAAACGCATCATCTTTAAGAAGCGTAAATAGCAAGCGTTTTAAAACAATTTTAAGCTACACTTAATGCGGTCATAGTTGGTACAGAAAGAGATGATCAACTTATCATCTTTATGCTCTTTAAAAAGACATCGATACCAATTGCTGTACTATAATAATAAATTAACTGTGCTATGTTGATATACTTGTCGTGGTTGAGATACAAAAAATAATAAACAAATAATTAAGAATATAAAGTCAAGAGGTAAGATGAGATGTTAAACGCATCATCTTTAAGCTTTTTATATAGAAATCATTTTACAACAATTCCAAGCTACATATAAAGCGTTCATAGCTACTCTAAAGCGCTTTTGAGATGATCAACTCATCATCTTTAAAACACTTAACAAGCATTATTTCATCATTTCAAAAATGGTTCTTAAAATCTTCACTTCATTAATAAATTAATTTTTTAATGTTAAAATTGTTAGAGTTGTCTAGGTTAATATAAAAACAAAAAATAGAATCATAAAAAATATGAAGTAAGAACTTAGAAGAGCTGTTTATCGCATCATCTTTAAGCATCTTAAATAGGCTTGAACTTAAATCACAATAAAACAACAGCAATATTTGCTCATAGCATATACTTAAGCACTTTGAAGATGATCAACTCATCATCTTCAAACTGCTTGAGTCGACTTAATTCTTAAACTATTCTTCTTAATATCTTTACTAAATTTAAGTTCATTTTTGAAACTAAAAATAAAAAAAAAATTCATTACGATTTTGATGTAAGAACTTAGAAGAGCTCTTAACGCATCATCTTAAAGCAACTTTAATAGGCTTAAACTTAAATCATTATAAAACAATTCTGAGCTTATTTTATGCGCTCATAGCAAATACTTAAGCACTTTGAAGATGATCAACTCATCATCTTCTTCATCTTCTTAAGACCTTAACTAAATTCTAGTTCGTTTTTGATTTTAAAAACAAAAAAAAATCATTACAAATATGATGTAAGAACTTCGAAGAGCTTTAGGTACGCATCATCTTTAAGCAACTTAAATAGGCTTAAACTCAAACCATTATAAAACAATTCTGAGCTTATTTTATGCTCTCATAGCAAATACTTAAGCACCTTAAAGATGATCAACTCATCATCTTCTTCATATCTTCACTAAATTCTAGTTCATTTTTGTTACTAAAAATAAAAAAAACTCATTAAGAATATGATGTAACAATGTAGAAGAGCTTTAGGTATAACGCATCATCGTTAAGCCTTCTTAGGCTTAGGATCTTTTGAGATAATCAGCTCATAATCTTTGAACTGCTTAAGAAAACATAATTTTTAAACCCATTCTTTTTAACATCTTCACAACATGTGGCATTTTGTTCTTTCTAGTTTATCTTTCCTAGTTAAAGATCTATGCATTTCTACATAACTCAGTCGAATTTAATTAAATCTAAAAAACACTTCCTTTTAGTGCTTAACCTCAGATATTCAACTTTAAGTCAAACAATTATGTGTTAGACATAATTATTGCCTAGTCGCATAACAATCGAAATAAGCTACATCTTTTGCAAATTCTAACAACTTTGCTTTATTTCCTGAATTCCTTTTCTCCCCGCACTCATTTATTCATGCCACAGTCTTAGCTTGGCTTAAATTTATAGTCACGCGTCTATTAAGCAAGTCTATGCCAGCTGGCGACAACTTTTCCAAGATGCCAAACATTGCGACAGGTTGAACTTTTCCGAGACTCGGAAAACGCGCATTTAAGTGAGAAAGTTGAGCAGAAATCAAAGTTAAGCTTGAAACGCGCATAAAAGCCAAGTCAACTCGAAAGATTTACCACTGAATCTCACAAACACACTCACACACATGGATACAGCTTAATGTAGTGTAGTCTGTGTTATAAGAAAAGGACTTCAGACACACATACAACAAACAAAGCATATTCATATGTGCATGTATTGAATAAAGTAATGGTATATGTTAAGACCATAAGAAAGTTTTCTGTAGCTGTCCAAGTCAAAGGACTTAGAACGTTAGTAGCAGGCAGCATAAAGGATCGCACGGTCTGTAGCAGAAACTATGGCAAAAGCGCTACGTAGCTCAAGAAGCTGCCTATAAGACGCTGGTCCACACAAAATGGCGACGTGCGCTGGTATTGTATTTGTGTGTGAGGGTTTTTATCTGTGTGGGTGTTGCCAAAACGCTTAACGGTCTCGTAAATGTTAAGTCAAAAATCTAGTTGGCAAATACTTTTAGTCAGACACAAATACACAACGCAGATACTAACACTCATACGAGTAGTTGTATTTGTGCACAGAGAGAAAAATTCTATTAAGAAATTAAATTTTTATGACAAAATAATTTAGTTACACTATTATGTACAAGATACTTGCATTGAGATGCATTTTTTATATAAGCGAAAATTGAGACAAAAAGTTATTTAAAATAAATAAAAGCAAAATTAGTTGATTAATTAAGAAAATATTGTAAAAGTGGAAATTTAGTATAGGAAATGATAAATCAATTTACAATACAAAAGTTCTTATTTTTTATTTTTCATTTGCCTAATTTCCTTTATTCCATAAGTTTTGTTTAAATCTAGCTTACTTTTAAATAAACATTTATTAAAAAATTTTGCATGCGTTGCTCTGGTGGAAGTCCATAATATATATCCATAATGAAATTTCAAACCAAACTCAACAAAAAGCAACTATCAGCTGTTTAATGGGTTGTCAGATAAAGCAGTGTTGCCAACTCAAATTTGTGAACCTCTAAAAAAACACGCTGTAAAATAATTTTGTAGTGAATTTTACATTGAACCCCAGAGTCATTCTTCGAAGATTTCAATTACATACTACAAAAAATGTTTGAACAATCTGATTTTCTCTCTGTGTATACAAAATCTGCTTTTGTGCGGATAATCTACAGAAAGCAGCTGCTGCCGCGCTCGTGCCACATTGCTTTGGTTGTTGCGACTCACGGCATAGCGTAAACTAGTGGCAACTCTGTAGTTTGTATGTTTGTGCCTGCAACATAATCAACATGCCGCCAACATGTGTTGCTCAACACTGTTGTTGTCACAGCTACACTTTTGCCAGTTCTGGCTGTTCATTTCGCTTATGAATTATGTTTATAACTTTAGCTGCCACTTTTTGCATGCAACTGGGAGACGCCTCAACCCTACCCGTGCTTGCCACACTTTATTATGTACGAAATAGTTTTGGATATAAATTTGCCAAGTTTTTCTTCTTTTTTTTATTGTTATGGGCTTTGTGCTTGTTTGTTTGTTGTTAGCTTGTTTGTCTGTGACTTGGGCTCATAACTTGTTATTGTCGTTGTTAACATGTATGTATCTGTAAGATACTTTTGGGTTACAGTACGCCACATACTTTTGCGTGTTACGCGTTGTTTTGTTGTTGTTGTTTTTTCTCTTTGGCGTAATTTGTCATTGTTGGCAGCAACTCACACACGCACACACAGATACACACACTCACTTACACTCACATTAGTACAATTGTCTGCGTTGTTTCATGAGTTGTAAGATTTGCTTCATCTTCATCCACTGTCATCATCCTCTGTTCTCTGTCTGCTTGTCTCTGCCTTCGTTCGTTTGTCCGTCTGTTTGTTTGTTTCTCCCTTTCCATTCGTCCGTGTTTGTCTCTTTGACTGTCTGGCAATTGTATTGCTCTGCTTTTGAGCTTTCATCGTAATTTATGTGCCTTGAGTGAGTGTGTTTAATCTGTGCTACTCATGTGCATGATTTAATATCCTAGCTAGCCTATTTATGAGGCCTTGTACTTGCCATTGAATTATGATAGTCTCTTTGTATTATGATTTGAAATGAATATGCCTGTCTATTTAGTCTCGGGGGATTTTAAGGCGTTTTAAATTTGAACTTGAAGTTGAATTATAATAAAGAAACGTGTTTGCGTTGTTCTATGGAGTTTTCAATTTTGACAGTTTTAATAAATGCTTAGAAAAGTAGAAAAGATTTTGAAGACGACAACGCTTTAAGCGCTTGGTGAAGTTGAATTTAGGTATGTTTGCAGAAGGTGCCTTAATTTATAAGAAAATTTTTTGCACTGAAAATTTGGTCGCTCTAGTTCTTACTATCTCTGAGATCTAGGCGTTCATACAGACAGACGGTCAGACGGACAGACGGACATGGGTATATCGACTTCTCTAGTCACTCTGATCATACTTTAGGTAACTTTGGGGGGTCTCCGACGTCTCCTTCTGTACGTTACATACATTTTCGGCTTGCACAAACACAATATACCCTTTGTACCATAAGGTACAGGGTATAAATACAATTGACTTTTCTTATTTCTCTTAGTTTATTCTTTTTTGCCTTTCTTGTCTGTCAAAAGAAAAAGATAAATAAGTATATTTTTTTGTGTATGTGTTTCTCTTACAAAGCTATTAGCGTTCGCTTTCTTTTCATAACTGAATTCATGGCTGAATTTTTTAGGCCTGAACAAGTGAACTGCAGGGCTTGCTACTGTTTCTATATGCAGTTGAAGTTTATCGATTTCTTGCAATATTTTGCCGAGTTACACCGAGTAGCAATTTTTTGAATATCTGCATCTCAGAGATTACAACAAAAATTGACACTTAATTTTACCAAAAGAATCGATATTTCCATGACCTGCTGTGATCTCCTGTAGCAGAATTTCGTAGTTTCAGTCTACGCTTTTAAAGTCACCTGGTCAAAATTTTCCACAATTATACATCTTGTCGTTAAGAATAGCAAAATTTGTTGAAATCGGATGATATCTTCCAAAGATATAGCCAAAAATGTCATCCATTCTAAATGACTTATCCCAGCTCTCAGAGCAGAGTCCAAGATGCTTGTCGAGGTTTATTCAGGCCACCGGATGGCTGTGACTTGGTACATATAGAGGCCTAAATGAGCTGGGACGTCAGGTCTCCAACCAAAGCCTAACCTAAACCTTCCCTTGAATAAGTCTTAAATTCTCAAAGCCCAATGTCAAGTTATCGAAAATTTTTTTTTTTTTTTTGGAACAGTGGAGTCAAGACGCCGCTTTCGGTCACAGTCCCGACTGATTCACATTTCTTTAATTTTGGAAAGGCAAGCCGTACCCATAGTTAAACTCAGTGGGACAATATTGGCTTAGGCTTAGTTCTATATATTTTCTTGTATTTTTTGGAGGAATATGGCTTATAGATTCTTAGATATTGTAGACTTGCTTTAAATTGGATCTTGCCTTTGCTATGTTTTTTCCCTTGATTATTTCTAAAAGGATTTGCTAAGTAACTTTCCTTTTTAGAGAAACTGGTTATTGTTTGCATAGTCATTGTAAGGATGACTGATCTTTACCATTAAATAACACAACGAGGAGAACCAAAATATCTCCATTCATTAAACTCACGCTGGACTTACTTTACAGCACTGAAAAAGATTAATGCTTAGTAGAAGATTCCCATATGTTTGCACAGGCGATCAAAGATTAAAATACGCTTCTAGATGTGATTTCCATCATTTAATGCGTCCAGGAGCATACTCAATGAATGCTCTTGAAAGTTAGCAGGTTACTTATTCATGAGATTGTGAGGTCACGCCGCTTTCTTTTACTAGCTTAGACAAAGAGCATCTAAGATGACTTATAACTATTGCAATATTTCAAAAACGTGCACAATCTCATCATCTATTCATCAAAATCTTTTAATCTCAGGCTTTGTTATCTTAGGCTAAAACTTACTACAGATAGAAATGAACCCGAGTTTAACATTTGTGACTTTAAAGAAACAGATGTCAACTTTTATAACCTAACCCATATTCAGCTCATGGAAATTAGCAATCACAGCTTCCGACAAAGGTCGCTTAATAAAAATATCCTGGCTAAAATTTTTATTCCAAATGTCATAAATGACAACACTTTAATATTATCTCAAAAAAATCACTTGCTAATGTTTTGCGCTTGAATGCGTTGACAGCCTCAAAAGTAAATTATTTAATTTCAAGTACTACCTGCGGTTATCTTGGGTAAATATAATTTTCAAATAAACGAACTAAATGTTGCAACTTTTTGCAGCAACTTCATAGCAAGTAAAGCAAAAAGCTGCCAACAAGTTATCAGGGACAACAACAAGAAGCACTTATTAGCTTCGAATAAAACGAGACAGGCAATTGCGACATAAACAGCCACTTGAAGCAAACGACAGAGCAGCGCAATTGTGGAAATGGCAACACTGCCAGAGAGCGAAAATAGGAAGGGGGGCTGCCAACCCGGTTGAGCTGACAAAGTTTGAATTTGTGTTTTTCAAACCGCAAAACTTGAAGTGTGCCACTTAGGCAAACAACTTTATCGCTTAGAGAGTCAGAGCTTGCCGCCTGTCGCTTAAAGAGTGAAAAACAGACATAGGAGGATAGTGGGTGCGAGAGAGTGCTAGGGAGAGAGCGAAGAGGCTACGAGATAGCAGCTGACAGCACTGTTGATTGCCGCATTTGACTAAAGCGCAAAGCTGCAGTGCCTGCAGACCACAAAAGTATGCCACAGCATATAGTATATCTAGTAAGCAGTGACGTAGACAAAGGATATAAGGGGATCCAGTTCTAACAAATTACACAGGTCTACAAATACCGGGATCATGTCAGTTGTTGAAAAGCTAAGGGTCATTGCTGAAGTAATTTGCTGCGTAGAATCCGAATCCGTGGTCAGAATTGTCCAATCACGTCAGGTTTTGAGTTATTTGAGGTTGTGTAACCGAAAAATGGCGTTTTTCCTACTTTTGAGGTTATGTGCAGGGTGCAAAAATTTGTTGTGGCCTGTCTCTCTAGTTACATCATTTAGTACCACTCGTACCCTTTAATTAAAGAGTTCAAGAGATCAATTACAATTTGCGATTTCACAAAGTAATAGCTATTCGAAATTACAAAAACTCCGGAGTGCATATTAAAAAATTTTGAGATTTTTAAAAGGATTTTTTTTTTCAGTAAGCAGTAAGCTCGAAATCGTACGTATGTATTTGTATTTTAAAAAATATTTTTTTTTATACTAATGACTCTCAGGTTCGCATTTTGATCTATTTATTGTTCGAATTTGCTTTCTATTTAAATACGTATAAATAAATTTTAACTTGAATAATGCCTGGGAATCAGAGCTTTGTAAAAAATTTGAGGTGTACGACTAAGTTTCCGACGTCTTCTTTCCAAAATTGGAAATTTATTGTGTTTTATCCAAAGAATTGTCTTCTGATAGCCACTAAGTTTTGCCATCTTTCTGGCAGCATTGGGAACACCTTATCTTTGGAAACTATCCACAAATCGAAGCAAATTTTTGAATTTTCATATAAAAGTAAAAATTTGATTTTTGACCGTTTTCGCGGGAAAAATTTAATTGACTAAAAAGTTTAAGTCTTGTTCAACCTTTTTGCTAGATGGTCCCCTTGCTAGAAAAATATTTCTAAAATATTTCTAATTGTTTTCTTTTTTAAATTAGACTCTTTAAAAAAAATATCGACATCTCGATTTAATTCTCTACTTATTCTAGAACCTATACTTCTAAGAAGCACACTTACCTGTTCTTCCATTTCAGTCATTTTCGTACACATAGAAGATAATTTTGGGTCTATATTGACTTATTTGTGTACCACTTTATATAAAGTTTCGGATTTAAAATATTGTGCCAAGTCACTTTCTACCCCTCGCAAGCAGCTATCTACGTCACTGCTAAAAAGTGTGGCTTAAATTTCAAGCTGCCTAGTCACAACTCAATTTGTTTATTGTTTTTATTAACATAATTGATTGTCTGATTTGTTTTATTGTTTGCCACAGCTCGACAAAAAAAAAAAAAAGTAAATATAAAGTATAGGGAAAAATGTTATTAAGAAAGTTTTACGCCGCTTGCAGCTGATGTTACGTTACTCAACACTGCAGCTACTTAATGTCTAGGAAATCAGTGGGAAATCAGCAGCACGATAACACTTCCTGTACAACTCTGCACCAGACGCACTCTGTGCACGGTATGTCCTGTTGCCTTGCCAACCATTTCCGGCCACAGAATTAAGTTAGCTGTTTATCCTTTGCGGCATTGCGTGCGCTCTCACTCTCGCAGCTACTCTCTACGTCACTACGTTCCCTTTAAGCCCGTCGTTTTTTGCGTCAGAGTCGCGTGATTGATGATACTCATTTGTGTGTGGCGTGAGAGATGCAGACAGAGCATCGCGAGAGAGGAGTGAGTGAGGGTGAGGGTGAGGGCGTGCGTGTGTATGCGTGTAGCACATTTTTCATTACATTTCCCCCTACGCGTTTTTCACTCAAGTTGGTTATAATAATTTTGTTTAATTTTAAATCAGTTTGCAATTTGTTTGGTTTTTTTTTTTGTTTTTCTTTTCTTTCTGATATTGCCATAAGTTTGTTGTTGTTGTGGTTAATATTGTTTATTGTTGGTTCGTGTTGCATATTTTTAGGCCCTAAAACAAATTAAGTCGTTTGTTTGCTATTATATAAAGACTTGTGTAATATACAGTCAGACAAAAAATTTGTCGTACACTTGAACTTTAAAGCTTTGTAACTTGGCGAAAAATTTGTATAGTATATATTGTTGGAAACAGGGATCATAATAAAGGGTTACGGTGTTAAAAAAAAAAATGGTGACGAAAAGAATGTGCTAGATATGTTACAGAAAAAAAAAAAAAAAATAATATATAATATGTGATATAATATAATATATATAATATTTTTGAAGGCGCTATCCAAAAAAGGGGTATCTTCATTTTTGTTTTTTATTTATTTATAAAAAATAAATTTAATTTAAAATAAATTAAATTTAATTAAAATTTTTTTTTTTATATAAAACTAAAAATAATGAATTAAGAGCTTAATTGATATTTAACTATTTTTTTTTTTATTTAACGTAACTTAGAATTGATTCTAGGAAACAATATATTGTTAAGTCAAAAATTAAAATAAAACGACAAAAAATTTGTATTATTTAAAAATAATTTTAAAAGTAAAAAAATAATTTAAAATAATTTTTTAAATAATCTTAATTATCAATTTTTCATTTTAAAATTGTAAAATATTTCATGATTTTCAAATACAAATAGATTTTACACTATTTAATAAAATAATTAAAATTTGAAATAAAAACAGAAAATATAAAAAGGCAAATAATATTATATTAATTGAAAAATATTTAAAAATAACTTTTCTTAAATAAAATTAAACAAAAAATGTAGTTTAAAAATTGAAAGTAAATTTTTTTTTTTTAATTTGGAAAATAAATTTTATAGACGAATTCAAGTTTTTTCGTAATTTTCAAATAAAAATTAAACTAATTAATAACGTAACTAAAATTTAAACGGAGAATGAAAATTATAAAAGAATTTTTTAGCGATTTTCAAATGAAAATTGATGCTTAACATTTAAAAAACTTAAAAAAAACCTGAATAAAAATTAACTAATAGTTCTTATTATTTAAAAGCAGACAAATTTTTTGTTTTATTAGTTAAATGTATTATTGTTATTGTATTAAAATTAAAATTTAAATCACTAAGAAAAATAATTTATTTTTTAACCCTAAAATTTTTCTTTTTGTTTTCTAAATATTTACATTTTAATTTTATATTTGTCTAATAATAGTTTTAAAGTTAAGATATTTTTCTTTAGATACATACTTTACTTACAAATTATTTCGCTTAATGTTAGATATTTATTTTTACTACCTGCAAGAAATATCCAAGGTTGAGGCGTTGCCGATTATAGCTGTTTCTGTTTCAAATATTAGTTTTTTTTAAATTTTTTTTTAATTAATTTTTTTATATATTAAAAAAATATATGCATTATAACCTTTCTTCGCTAAGTAACATAGCTTTCAACTTCAAATTAAAAAGTGTGCGAATAATTTTAGCTCTGACTGTATATTCTTTAGCCTGGGCTTGTTTATAATTTTTGAGAACACCCTCGTGTAAACTTAAACACAAGTTGCGCCAAGTTTATTTATGTGCCTACTTTTAATAGACTTCTTCGCATACGGGGTTGAAGGGACTGTGCTTTTTTTTATGACTTCGAATTTACTTTCCAATTCTAGACATGTTTTTATGCCCAAGTATAATGAAATTTTAAATATTTAAACTGTGACTGCAGTGTACCATATGGCAGGATATATGTATTACGAATACATATATTCAAAATGCCTTGGAGCTTTGAGCAAAGTTTATCATACAAATTAAAACAAAAGTTTTGAGTTATTAGCGTCTTGATAATGATAAGCAAGTTTGTTTACTGTTTTATTATAATTCAAGTTGAAAGAGTAGGTAGATACTTATTATTCATTTTTTTAATAAAGTACTTAGTACTTTTGGAAGTGTAGTTCATATCTAGATTGAAGTGTAAACCCTTTGTAAATTATGGCAGAAGGCAATGGCTAATTAAATGAATAGCTAAAAAAATACGAGCAAAGTTATATCAAAGTGCCATAAAGATATTTTTAATACACAATTAATTAGAATATGTGTATATTTAATTAGAATATAAAATAAAACTTTGACAATATTAAGTAATATTTAAACGATTTAAGAGATATGTATTTACAATTTTATAACTTTTGACTTAACTTTTTTGTTTGTAAAGATAGTTATCTTAGAGAAGCTTAGTTCCACTGCATTTTTGTGAAAATGAATTTAAAGGCATACATTATTCACTTTGTTTGAAGCAATGCGAACATCCCTCGTTTTTTGACTTGCTACCCGTCTCCCATAATACAAAATTTCAAATGTCTCCACTTTTAAATATAAAGATGACTTTCATAATATATATAAAATTTTTAGTATACTTTTCATCATCTCGTATAATATAATATAATAATTTATCAATCGTTTAGGGCAAGGTTAGAGAGGTATTTTCAATAAAAATATGCTTTAAAGATGTAATCAAAAACAAAGTCTAGTTGATTAAAGATGCAAACTAAAGCAAACTAATCTGTTCTTAAGCAGTTGTCAAACATTTGTATATCTGGTACTTGAATCATCAACCAACTCATTTAAGATGTTTTAAAACTAATAAAATTTTCAACATAACATTGAGTGTAAGCTGGCTGAAAAGCATTTTCAAATCCTGTAGCTTTTCTTTTCGCTACATTTTAGTAAGTGCTAAGCTCTACGAATAATCGCGTACCAAAAAAACCATGTAGACAAAATTTCCAGCACAAAATGTTCAGGCGGAATAATATTTTGATGGTAAAGTGGCAACAAGGTTGATTCTTTGCAGTTTGCTTCAACGCCATTAAACACTCACTCACACTTGCACTCAAACTTACACTCACTCACACAAACTCTCACTCATTCACTAGCTCACACACACACACTAACAAACAACGCGCATTATAATTGTATTTGCATTTGTGTAAGTGTTTGTGTTTGTGCTTCAACGCCATAACGCATTGAAAGTTATTTTTCTCGCCATTTTTCATAGAATTTTTTCTTTTTAAGAACTTTTTTGCAGTATTTTTAAACCCTATTGCCAAAGGGTAAGGAGTATTTTAATAACTTAATAGTTTGTGGTGTAACATTTATGCTGGAAAATAACATCGATTTTATATCGATTCATCGATGTTTTTTATTTTTTCCGATCATCGATATTTTTATTTCGATTATCGACCAAACCCTATTACGGACAAAATTGGGGCAGTCAACGGGCAAATCTCAAAAAATCCGAAAATGTTGACTCAATTTTGGCACTTCGACAATATTTGAATGTCGAAAACTTAGTTTCAAGCCTATGCCCGTTGAATTACTGGAAGGTAATACTTTTACAGTTTAGGAAGGCTGGCAATCTAGTGAGCGACAAGCGGAGTTCGTTTAAATCAAAAAACGTTGACATGATTTTATTTAATAACCATAATGAAATGATCTCAAATAAGTTTAAAGATTATGAGACTGCAATTCTGACTGCAACAGAACACTTTTTTGTTATAACTCATAGGCTCACAAAAAAAAGTAGTGTAAACTTTACATGTGACAGAGGCACCCCTTATGGACTTTGGGCAGCTGAAAGAAACCTGACTGAAACCTGCCCATTTTTGGAACTCATCTATAGCTATCTAACACAATAAAATCGGTTTGCATCAGTCTAATTGAATTATGTTAAGAACTTCTGGAGCCCTTGGCAAAAATATTAAAATTTGAACTCCTTTTACCTAAAAGTTGCAATCCCTTGAAAACTGCGTCATATATTAAGCATACAAGAGTACGGGGTGCAGTGTACATTTAAGTTGGTGTGTCCCGACTTGTTACTCTTGCAGTTTGTTAGTTTAATCCTGGCTCCCCATTTTTTCTTGTTTTTTTCTCATTGTTGTGCGTTCTCCTTTCTTTTGCACTCTATTTTTATTATTTGCACAATTTTATTATGCATTTTTTATGTAACCGCAGTTGTTGTACTTATATACTTACCATTATATATTTTTTTCTTTTTTAATTTAATTTTATGCCAGGCCATATAAATTAGGTTAGTGTTGCACGCATTTAAGCGAAACAGATTTAAAATTTTTTATAGTTGTTGTACCACTGTAAAAGCTTAAGTTTTTTTTCATATCAATATTAGAATCAATTTAAAAAAAAAAAAATGTATATGACATGTAAAAGCTTTCTTGCTTAATTAAAGTGGTTTCGGAAACCAAAAAAAATATATACAATATTTCATATATGTATAATAATATATTTTAATATTTTTTTTTAATTTTTTAATTGCTTTTTTTAGTTAGATTTACATATGGTTAGAATTGCTTGCCAATTTCCAATTTTCATAAAAATCAATATATACCTACAGTGGCTAACAGCTTAAATGAACCAAACCAGAAGAGATGATTTTACTCGCAATCGCTATGTGCTAACAAATATAATTAAACTTACATTAAATTATAACTTGATGTATTTTTACAAAATTTTTTAACAATGTCAAAAAAAAAAAAAGCTGGCATGGCTTATTTGAGCTCGTTGTTGACGAAATATTATGATATTATAATAAGATAGCCCATAAATTTGTAATCACATTTATATCGGGCGATTGGAAGGGTAGTGCCATAACGTTGGATCTATTCCAGAGTAACCAAGACTGCACTATGGCTGATTTGTGCTTGTGATCATTATCCTGGTAAAATCTGAAATTGTTCTTTAATCAAAGTTTGGAGCCATTAACCATTTCCGTAATTTTTCGGCGTGCATGACCATTCTTAAAATGCGTAATAACAAGTCCAGTCTGCTCTATTGTAGTACGGCGGCCCATTGCATCATTCTAAATCGCAAACAAAATTCCGTAAAAAAATTCGAGAGCATACGAAAATTTACAAAGCAAAGAGAATTACCGTTTAATGACACGATAAACGCAAGAAAATGTGAAAAAAAGCTAGGTTTGAATAAGCTGTTAGGTTATTTTATATAAAGGGTGATTTTTTAAGATCTTTCGGATTTTACTTAAAAAAAAAAAAAAACACATAAAATTCAAAAAAATGAATCCTTATTTGAGTCGACAAAACGATCTATGTATATAATTTTATGTTTAAAGATGATTTCATGTAAATGTTGACCGCGGCTGCGCCTCTAATGGTTCATACGCTGGGTCCAATTTTGGCATACTCTCTCCAACATATCGGCTGGTATCTCACGAATAAATTCTTCAACCGTTACGGGCTTGTTTCCATAGACATAAGCCTTAACATTGCCCCACAAAAAATAGTCTAAAGGCGTTAAGTCGTTGGATCTAGGTGGCCAATCGACCGGCCCCAAACGTGAAATAAAGTGTTCACCGAACTCGCCTCTCAATTGGGCCATTGTTTCGCGTGATGTGTGGCATGTGGCACCGTCTTGTTGAAACCACATGTCAGGCAAGTCCAGCTGTTCCATTTTGGGCAAAAAAAGCAAAGCTCCTGCCTTCTTCCTCTTTGAAAAAGAAAGGTCCAATGATGCCACCGGCCCATAATCAACACCAAACAGTGACTTTTTGGGGATGCATTGACAGTTCTTGCAATGCTTCTGCCTGCTCTTCACACCAAATAAGGCAATTTTGCTTGTATACGTATCTATTCAACCAGAAATTAGCTTCGTCGCTAAACACAATTTTCCGATAAAAAAGTGGATCTTCATCCAACTTTGCCAGCGCCCATTCACCAAAATTTAGCCGTTGTGGTAGATTGTGTGGCTTCATCTCTTGCACCAGCTGTATTTTAAAAGTTTTACACCCAAATCCTTCCGCAAAATTTGCCACGTAGTGGAGTAACAGAGGCCCAATTGCTGCGAACGGCGCAGAATTGATAATATAATAATTCACGGTCATCAACAAAACTGGCGAATACAGCTGCGATATTTTCCTCTGTCCACACTCTACGTATGCGTTTTGGTGGTTTAATGTCCAATTATGTAAATTTGGTGCGAAATTTAGTCACAATACTCCGAATAGCCGCCTCAGAAAGTCGCCCAAACTGACCATAAAATGGAAGGAGTGCACGATGCACTTTCTTAACCGAGCATGAATTTGGATAATAAAATGCAATAATCTGCAAACGTTGTTCGTTTTTAAGTCGATTCATGGCTTAATTTTAGACCAAAATGAACATGTTTGGCAGTAACACAAGACACATTAACAGCTGAACTGACAAAAACAGTGTTGCTAAAAAATCACCTTTTAGGTACACAATTCATGTTTTCCCCTTTGCTTCTTTCAAGGACGAAATATATGATGATTTTTTTTAACGATAGTGCAAATTGTTATTTAATTTACACATCTGCACTTAAATTTTGTTAGAAAATCTCTTACTTTATTTATTACAGTCTGCTAAAGTTTAAAGATGGGTTGGTTTATTTAAGCTGTGAGCCACTGTATGGAGTTACATGGCTACCACAGCAAATATTTATATACGACACTAAACTTTTTCGCGTATAATGACTTTTAAGTACCCCGCTGACGGGGATATCCCGACTGTATCATCATTTTTATTTATTTTTGTTTTCTGTATGCTGCATAAGCAACGCAAATATTACTCCTAAATCCCTGCAGAGTCAATTTTTTTCTCTTATAATTCCTTGTTAATGTTCATTTGTTTATTGAGGCTTCTCTCGGTTGACCAAGTTGGACTATTTATCTTTTTAATTGTGTGCTAACTGGCCGAAAATCGGCCACAGAGCGGCCATCAGCACGTGGTCAAGGTGTTGGGACCGTTTGAAAAACTTTCATTACGTATTTGTATTACATAATTGCAAGCGCATGTGCGAACACGCACGAACATGTCCATACACACATACGCTCATACATACACATGTACAGTTACGTGTTTTTAAAAGTTTTTTCGGGCTACAAAAAAAAAAAAAAACTTTCACCAGTTGAGCAATTTTATAACAAAGTTTCGTTTTCTGTGTTGATAATTTGTTAAAAGTTGCCTGCCAGGATTCCCTCTTTAGCTCCAATTACGACACATGTTTTTTTTTTTTTTTTTTTGGAGTCCTTGGAGCAGAGTAGGGTATCATGCTGTTAAGAGGCCAACTTTCGTTTTTTTTGTGTTTTAATGACATTTGGCTAATTACAAGTTGTAAGTTTTATTGAGAGCTGTCAGAAATGTGAACCAACATTTTAGACTCTATGAAAGTTTTGGGGCATGAAAATAATCCAAGCAAATTGGTTTAAAGTTTAAAAATATGCCCTTGATGAACTAAACTCAAATTTGACTTTAATTTTGAAATCAAGCTAATGTTTGAATGCGCATTAACTGTCAACCGTGGTAACTAAATTCTTTGAAAAAAAGAAAAGGGGTTACGCGCCCTGCTGACTTCGCTAACAAACTAATAAGTGTTCGTATTACAAACTTTTCATTTTGAAGTGTACATAAAGGGTTTTCCAATAAGAGGTGTTATTTTGGTACTCAAAGAAAAATTCCATTTTTTGAGATAAATGATCGGAAGTTTATTTCATAATAGGAGGAAGGTATGCCGTTAATAAGAAAAACAACATCAGCCAAATGACCACCACGACCACGCTTACAGGACCATATCCTTTTCATAAAATTTTCCATAACCAAATCGCAAAGTGGCTGTCCTATGTCCTCGATAGCCTCACGAATTCTAGGTCCAATGACCCCGCCGGACCATAAACCGCACCAAACAGTCACACGTTGAGGATGGAGAGGCTTCTCAACAATAACTCTTGGGTTTACCGAGCCCCAGATGCGACAATTTTGCTTGTTGACGTAGCCACCGAGGTGGAAATGGGCCTCATTAGTCAAGATGATTTTTCGATGGAATTCCGGATCATTTTCATGCATTTCAAGGACCCAATCATCAAAGACACGACGTTGTTGATGATCGGCCGGCTTGAGTTCTTGTGTTAACTGAACTTTATAAGCCTTAAGACCCAAGTCTTTATGCAAAATACGGTGTAATGACGTTTGTGGAATGCCCAGTTCCAAAGAACGACGAGGAATGGACAAACCTGAGTTTTCTTCAACACTTTGGGCTACAGCAGCAATACTTTCAGATGTTCTTGAGCGACGTGCACGGGTTTTATTCTTCACATCACTAACTTTTCCCAACAGCTCGAATTTTTCCACCAATTTCTGTATTGCGGTCCGACAAGGTGCTTCACGATGACCCAAAAATGCTTTAGCTTTGCAAACTGTGACTGAAAGATTTTCACCATTTTTTTAGTGAATTTTAATAATTTCAATGCGTTGTTGAAGCGTGCGTGTATCGTTCCATTTTTAGTAATGGCGTGGTTTCTTCTTGTCAAAGAATAAAAGCTTCAAAAGTGACAGCTACCGAAATACCGGGTGATTCAAGATAACACCTCTTGTTGGAAAACCCTATAGTTCGTTTCCTTTTCAATGCCACTGCGCTACTTACCTTCATTTCTTGATAAATTAAGTACCTATCGATAAGCCCAATAGTAAAATAATTATTTTTCAGTGCATTTTTTTCGTGGAAAAAACTGTGTTTTTCAAGTTGTGTAAGACAGCTGATTTTCTTCGGCGCTCAATAAAAAAGTAACGCGTTTTTGTTATTCACGATTTCCACACTTTCATAGATATTCGACTATTTGGAGCTGAGAAAAATTCAACAAATCAAAGATCATAAAAATCGGTCCAGCTGATCTTGAGTTATAAATAATGCTACTTACACAAATTTTTTTCATATCATAGATAAATATCTCTAGAAAAATTTTTTACAAACATGTATTTCTTTTTATTCTCTTTCAGGTAAGCCACGAGTATTTGTTTGGTTATTAAAGGACACTGCTTTAAAGTAAGTGCTAAGCATAATTCGAACACTGACAAAACAATTGCCAAAAATATTTTTTTATTCCGACTCTACTTAAAATTTGTAAACGAATTGCTTTTTGAATACTCGGAAGCAGTACAATTCTAATTTAATATTTATATAATTTCGCTATCAAAAAAACCGAATTTTACAGCCAATTCTATCGTTTTGTTATTCTGGAACCCATTATGGGATAGTTCCCCGCAAATAAATTTAAAAAAAATTGATGTTCTATTTCAGTGATGATTTTTATAAATTTTTTAGTATTTTTTAAAGCAAGTACGCAGCAACACGAAATCTCATTTGATTTCGGGAATACCTAATCCTATTTTAATTTTTTTTTTTTTACAGAATTTTGAGATTTTTTTAATGTTTTTTTTTTAGGCCAGTTAGAAGAAAGAAAAAAAGTATCTTATATTTTCAGTCGAAATTTTTGTTTGGAAGCATTTCGCTTAGCTGCGTACTGGCCTTTAGATAAAAAGTGTCAGTTTTGGTTGTTACGCTCCCCTATAACACACTAAAGCAAAAGTTTCCCGAAAACTTGTTTTTCTATACTTTCACACTTTTTAATGATGTATAACAATACCCTGCAGTACGGCGTACTAATACAGAAATAGTGAAACGACTAGTCTTTTGGGATATAGGACTGGTTCCACGCCAATCCACCAGCAATGCTTTTAACTGTATACTTTAACATGGGCATGTCCTAGGACGTATACAATTGTCCCCCCCTTCGCATAAACAGTATACAGTTCAGTATACTGTATGCCGCTTCGCTTTACCGGTATACAGTTCGGTATATAGTTCGAAAAGACCAGTTTGGTATACTGTATACCGCATCGCATGAGTGGTATATATAGTTCGATATATAGTACAGGTCGGTAATTTATATATTATTTAATATTTATTTCAAGAAAAAAATGTATTGCATTTCAATGCCAATTACACCCTTCGCAATACATAATTTTTCAAAAAATGTCAAGCAATTTTTCACCTATGTGTCCCACAGTGAGCACTCACTACAATTTGGACCCCTCACAAAGCTTGTTTTATTGAGAATTGGAGCAAACATCCATTTGCTGAGATAGACAGCGCGAACAAAGAATAATTTAGACAGTTAGTTAGCTATAAATTCTACTGCACCGACATTAATTACTATTTACTGTTAATGCACCCACCTAGGTGGCATGCTAGGTATTTGCACCATTTTGTTGGTACAAAAGTTTGCAATTTAACTTGGGTGTAAAATAGTGCAGGGCGTCATCATCATCAAACAGAGTTCAAAACATTGGAATGAATAATAACTTGCGGTAGCTGACAGCTGTCGGTTCTAATTAACGGTAGTCTGTGGAATTAACGGCATCTGTGTACTGTTGCACACATACAAATATGTTTAGATATGCATTGAGTCAAAAAAGTCTTGGCACTGACAAATTTTTTGAGCAAAAAGTTATTTCATTGACTTTTGATCAAAAAAGTATTATTAGTTCATTGCCTAAATTAAAGAAAGGCTGCTTTTCATTTTGGAAATCACAACTTTAAAGCACTTACATTTTGCGATCAACGTAATCCTTTTCAAATCTTACAAGCGAATTGGCTTATTGAGAAAATGTTAGTTTTGTATTGCAAAAGCCGAACTGAGCACGTTTTTATGCATGTCAACTAGAGGCTTTCATATACAATATAATTTTCCTTCACATTGCCTATAACCAGCGCGCGTTCAAGACGCTTTCAACGACACCTCATTTGTCCAATTATGATAAGCAGCTTGGAAGTTACAAGCGAACAGACAAACATGCATACATAGAAGTTGCACACACGAGTCTGTACCAAGACTTTTTTATTGCACTGTACGCATCACTTGCATTTGTGCGTGGCGCTGTAACGCCTTTTACGTGTCATGATAATAGCTTGTTGCTCTTATTTCCTTTTTGTTTCGTTTATTTTTATTATTATTTTTTTATTTTGTCGTTGTTTTTGTTTGCTGCATACCAAGTTGAGAAATGGCGCATGAAATGCGGCAACAAACTTTAATTAGCTATGCAAAACGTTACGCTGCCTTTGCGAAAGCGCTCTTCTGTCTGAAAACCTATAAAATATGAGTGCAGGAATATAAAAAGGAAACTTTAATAAAGCGGTCACTTTGGCTTAACGTTAAATTTAAATTAAAAAGTTGCTAAACAAAGAAAAATAAAAATAAAAAACCAAACGCAGGTAAAAACTAAATGAGCGCTAGAAGAAAAAACAAAAACCGGAAATGAAAAAAATTCAAAGCAAAAACATGTGCAGCCATTACACACTAAAAAAACAACACGCACACACACACGTTCATATTTAGTATAAACATGTTAAACATTTAACTGCACGCAAAATGGCGGACAGAACAAAAAAAACTTGCAAAATTGTGCATGTAATTTTATGCAGGCAATTAATAAATTATATGAGCATGTGCAAATGTGTGTTTGTGTGTGTGTGTGTGTTGGTTGTTTGTGTGTGTGTGTTAATCAAATTTATAAATTAATATGCGCATATGTGCATGCAATTGTGCACATAAAACAAATTAACGCAATATTTATTTAAAATTTATATTGTTATATAATACGAGGGTGGACTTTTGAGTAATAATAATAATAATTGTAAGGGGAAAACTGCACTGCGACCTTTAGGACCTATTGTGCTCCCTACTAGCTCTAGAGCTCCTTGGCCAGTCCAAGGATTATGGTTATAAGTTAAATTATCTGGGATCGCATCGAAATTCTGTAGTCGCCGAAGAGGGATGCCCTTCTTCTGACGAGAGCGTCACACTCTGTAAGTATGTGTTGGGAGGATTCCTCCCTCATTTCATAGAACCTACAAGTGCTAGAATCTACGATGCCCATCATACTCACGTGTTTCTTTAGCCTGCAGTGTCCCGTAAGTAAACCAGTAAGTTTATTCTTACCCAGAGGGCTTTTGAGTAACTAGCATTTCAATTTCAAGCAAATATTTGAGATAATCATGGCCGTAGAGAGAAAATCCGGGCCCGGGGTGGATATGTAGCGGCCCCTGTATTACACCTTTAGCTTGAATCATTTTGTTCTGTAAGTACGACGAACTTTTTCATTCGATAAAGACAATGCATCGGGACAGAATTCTTTTAGCAGAAAAAAAAATTCCGAAGTTTTTATTACGACAGTTATTACAACGGGCCCCTCAGAAAACTCCTGGTCGGGGGGGAATACATTTTAATTTAAATTTTTTAATTTTATTTAAAATTTAATACAGTCAAACCTGCCTTTATCGAACTTCTTTACTGCGAATTCCTTACAACACATCTTTTCGTACAAGTTTAGTATATTTTGATCGCTCTCAAAAGAATTATAATAAAACGTTCTGGTTTTGGTTTGTTAAGAAAAAAAAAGTTTATCAAAAATAGTATTTTTTTTTTAAAGCGAAATCTTGCAAAATTATCAGCAATCTTTTTTTCTGCATATTATTGTATTATTCTGTGTAATATTTTTTTCCCCAATTAGTTTTTCGTAGAATAACATATTGGGTCATTTTCAAACATGAATTAATGTTTCAAAAACTCAAAATATTTTTAAAGCGAGTTGATTTCCCTAAGCAAACATTAGAAATTTTTAAAAACATAGGCGCATTTCTATTTTGGCGTGACGTTATTTTGAAACAAAACAGTCCAAAAAAAGGAAAAACCTAAAGCTTTCAATACATTTTTTTATATTTAAGTAGCAATTAAGTGACATTACATTCAATAAAAAAAAATTACAAAAATAGGTACTATCGATTAAAAGATACAAGCAAAACTACACATGGCGTTACGTTACATAAAATATTTATGCGTTTTGACTTGGAATTTTTGGGAATTGGGAGTGTCTTTTACTATAAAACTATTTTTTATTATGATTTGAAATACTGGTAGCTAATTTGGCAAGACATTTAATCAAAAAAATTATTAATCGTTTTTTTTAGACATACTACCAGGCGTGACGTTACAAAATTATGAATAGAATATGCTGCTTTTTAGCCGAAGGCCTACGTAGCCAGCACTTCAATAACACTAGCTTACGAATTTAAGGCGTATCGAGTGAACCTTCGTATTAAAGTGTTTTTTAGGGTAATTTTGTGTCGAGAAACAAGAAAATGCCAATTTGTTTTTTCATCGAGATTTTTTCGAAAAACGTGTTTTAAGGCACTTTTTCGGTTATTCGTTTATATCTCATGAACAGTCACTGATCTGCCAACACATGGATTTTCTACTTCCGAAACTTTTGTGACAGCCCTCTTAGCAAGCGCGCATTAAAGTATTCTATGAAAATTACATTATGTTCCTTAATTGACACAACACAAAACAAAGCGCAGAAAATGCATTGTAATACCAACAAAAAAAAAACCTATAGGATTATAATAAGCTCAACATGTTTGACATGCTCTCAAACATAAAAACAAACACGGAAAAAGGACATATAAACAATTCTACAAGGACCCAGTGCAACTTTTCAGGCAATTACATTTTATTTTTTTATGTGTTTTTAATTACACGTATTGTTGTTGTTGTGGTTGTTAATATAACAACTTGAATAGAGCACACAGCGTTTCACATTGACAAACTGAAGTTGCAGTTTTACAACACTATTTACAACGCATCAAAATTCGATAAATAAATTTCAATTGTTACACTCGTAATAATAGGCTTATTGTAAATAATTAATATGTTAAACATTTCTGTACAATAAACGTTTGTTGATTGTGTATGATGTATGCAAATGGTATTTGTTGAGATTAAAATATTTCAAATGCAGTGTTGTAAAGGGTGATTTTTTAAGCGTTTGGTTTTTAAATTAAAAAAAAAAACAAAAGAAAAAAAAACAATTTTTATTGGAAGTTGTAAATCAATCTTTGCCATTTACTTTTTAAAGATAACTTCATGTAAATGTGGACCGCGACTACGCTTTAAGTGGTCCATCCGGAAAGTCCAATTTAGGCATTTTTTTTGTGGTCCAATGATACCACCGGCCCATAAACCACACCAAACAGCACATTTTGGCAGCTCTTGCAATGCTTTTGGTTGCTCTTCGGCAAATTTGCTTATTTACGAAGCCATACCAGAAATGCGCTTCATCGCTGAAGACAATTCTTCGATAAAAAAGCGGATTTTCATCGAGCATTTCCAAGGCTCATTCATCGAACACGCGACGAGTGACAGGTCGCCCGGCTTCAGATTTTGCACCAACTGTATTTTGTATAGTTGGTTTTAAACCAAGATCCTTGCGTAAAATGTTCCATGTGGTCGAATAACACATACCCAACTGCTGCGAACGACGCCGAATAGACATTTCACGGTCTTCATTAACACTGGCTGCTGCAGCAGCAATATTCTCTTCAGTATGCACTCTACGTAGACGATTGGTGGTTAAAGGTCCAAGAGCTTGAATAGCCTGCTCAAAAGGTCGATTATGATGACCGTAAAATAGACGCAGTGCCCTAAACACATTTTTTACTGAGCACGATTTTTGGTAATAAAATTCAATAAAGATGAAAATGGCAATGCTAATTGAGTATTGTTGACTTTGACATATGTTATGAATCACGCGTGAGCTGTCAGAACAATTAGGTTGAAAAACCAAATAGCAAAAAAATCACCCTTTATTTGCTTTAGAAATTGCAAATTCTTACAGCCTTCTTCTACAAAAATCTTTAAGCGCAGCTCGCCCGGAATAAGACTATTATTTTATATTTTTGGGGTCGCTAAAATCAAATCTGCACTCCGTATGACAAAATTTCATCAAGTTTTTAGACAATCGATTATGAAACTATTTTAGTTGTTACTTTTTATACACTGTCTGTATGGATGAAAATAATTAAAGCGGAACACTTTTTATGTTGATTTCTTTGACTCTAATGATTTGTATATGTGTGATTAAACTACGCAATTTTTTTCAAAACATCGCCTATTTATCGAGTTATCGATTAGTAAATATTTATTTTTGACAATCCATATCTCGTAAGCGAATTAAGATATCTGCATAAATTGTTGATGAAAGATAAAACTCTGAAATCAATAAAAAAAATTGTTTTTTTAAACATACTAAAGGGTCATCAATCTTGAGGTTTTTTCAATGGGTGTTTTTTTTTTATAAATCATGCCTGTCAAGTTGCCAAGTGCTTTTTATTCAGTTTTCATTGCCATTTCATCACGGAAAGACTTACACCCGAACAACGTTTACAAATCGTACAATTATATTACGAAAATTCGCTTTCTGTAAAGAATGTTTTTCGCGCGCTTAGGCCCTTTTATGGAACCAATTCGGTGAACAATCCGGACCGGTGAATTAGCCACCAAGATCGTGCGATATCACACCGTCAGACTTTTTCCTTTGGGGCTAATGCTTCAACCATTACCAACATTACCCGTTTCATCCGATTATGCAGGAACGCGTCATCGAAAATTGGAACCTCTGCATGGACGAGCTACGGCGCAGTTGCGGCCAACATTTGAAAGGGATTATCTTTTAAAAATTAATGGCTAGAATGGTTCTTTCTGTTGATAATAAAGATTTTCCGATTCATTTGAAATTTTTTGTTTTTTTTTTGCTCCAAAGAAAAACCTCAAGATTGCTGACCCTTTATTTGAATTTGTTTTTAATTAAGTGAAATTCTATGCGCGTGAGTATAATAAAAAACAAATTATTTTAAAATTTTGCAAATTTTAAACGAACTTGTAATACAATATTACCGTCATAAGATCTTAGCAAAGTTGAGGTTGTATTAAAATTAGAATGGTCACGAATCGTGTATTTCTTTTTTTATCGATAGCTCGATGTATAATCGGAATATCGCAAAAAAGAAGGTTACGAGGTAAATACCACCTTGATCATGTATACAAGATTATTCATCAAAATCGTTATTGTTCCCTTCAAAGTACTTCCCATCGACCGCTACGCACTTATGCCAGCGCTTGATCCAATCCTCGAAACATTTTTTAAAATCGGTTTGCGAGATGGCCATCAGAGCCATCTTCGGTTTTTACAGCGGTCTCTTGAGTCGACCGAATAGGAAAAACTCACAGGGAGCCAAATCAGGTGAATTCGGTGGTTGTAGGGTGGTATTCGTTCCGATTTTAGCCAAAATCATGTCTTTTGCGCGATCCTTTTTTTTGCATGAAATTCAGGTCTTTGGGCACCAGCTATACGTCTGAGGCCCAAATTATCAACCATAGTGTCTTGAGCGGATCCAAAAGTTATGCTCAACTCCTCTGCCAACTCTCTAATGGTCAGTTTGGGGCTTACGGTCATGCATTCTTTGACTGTTTTGGTGTTTTCGTCGGTTCTCGGTACCTGCCACTGCGTTCGTCATTGTTTACGGATGCACGGCCACTTCTGAAACGTTTGTGCCACTGGTGTATGACTGCTTTCTTCATATATAATTTCAATGATCGATGTGGCAATTCAAGAAAGAAAGTGAGATTAAATCGGGTGACTGAGAGCGCCAAACTGTGATGATTCCGGAAACTTTATGATCAAGGTAGTATTCGCTAGTACCTCCGTCACATATGTATGCATAAGATTTTTATTAAATTAACTCTTTGAATTGCTATTGCGGGGAATTCCTGATGATGAAAAATCCGTCACCTCTCACGCATTTTTATCAAGCAGCTTCTTGATTGAACTGCCAGTTTCCAATTACTATACCATCTTCAAAACAAAACTAATGTTGTAAAACGTTACATTGCACAGTTTGTCTTCTTTCTTTTCTGAGCCTTTCTAACTTTCCTGCAAAATAATTAAGAAAACAAAACCACAATCAAATATTAAATTTTCTTTCATTCAACAAATATACACAATAAATTCTGCAGTTTTTGCCCAAAAGTATGCAATGAAAATGGCAACAATTTTTATAATTGAAAATAACGCTTACCGCAAGTTTTGTTTTGTTTTCTTTATTCTTCTATTTGCTTTAATGTTTTTGTTGTTTTGCCCAGTCTCTTTGCTGTTGCAGTTCATTATGCCCTTTTCATTAAGTCAATTTTGATATTTCATTTATTGATGAAATTTTCTTCTCGTCAATAAATTGAAATGTATGGTTGCATTGTTTGTATGCCAGTGCTGTATAACAGTGTGTGAGTGTGTATCTGTGTGTTGATTTTTTGCAGGAGTCGTAAACATGACTTGCACTATAACCAGTTGCATTTTGGGACAAGCAGCGTTCCCAGTACTGCGCCCGTAGCTTCCTGACTGCAGCATGATGTCCTTTGCTGGCATTCAATATAGTTATTGTACTTCCTTTGGCTTCCTGTCTGCTGCTTCTTCATCTGCTTCTTCTTCTTCTTCTGTTTGCATGCTACTTAATGTCCTTCACTGTTGTTGTATTTGTTGGTACTACGTGACTTTACTATCGTCATAGCACTGAGCGCCTTCAAATTGGCTACAATGTGGCTAGCTGTCCTTTGCATCTTTGCTTCACTGTTCTTCTCTTCTCTTTGGCCCACGTTTTTGCTCACATTTTTCATCACATTATTTTCATTCTCTGCTGGGTTTTCCCTTGAAAACTGCTTGAAAATTCCTGGTCGCCATCATTCTTCGTTTACATGTTTAGTAAGTTAATTAAAAATTTTTAACAATTAGCTTGTGGTTTATACAATGGCCATTTTTAAAAGTAGTTTGTTGCGGTTTTCTTGGAACCAAACTAAATTTTGTAGTCTTTAAAGATTAAAGGATATAGGATGAAGAATATGTTAAATATTATGGTAAAAAAATAAATAAGTAAATAAATATGTTTTATTTAAGTCGTTAGTTAAAAGAGTAGTTAATTATCAAAAATGAAAAAGTTAAAGTTGAGTAAAGAAGCAAGCATGGAATCAGGTAAGGCATATTTTAAGGTGTGTTGTCAGCTAGCATGGCTGGAAATACCAGAAGAGGGAGTGCCAAACTTCTAGACAGTCGAGGCGTGATTAGGAGAATAATCTCTTGGAAAATTACTTTTTTTCAAAATTCATTACACCTTTGGAGAGTTATTTAGTATAATCTTGGCACCCTAGCCAAATTATATCAATGGAATTAAAATTTTCTCGGAAATACAGCGAAATTCATAATCGAACCCAAACTATTCTGTAATATTGCAAAATCCATCATTAAGAGAATTTTAAGAGAAAACTACAAATCCAAACAAACTACAGACTGGACATGGATGAGCTGCGTTAGACAAGCCTAGCAGCTCAGTTCCAAAAACTTGAATCTACGTACTCCCTTGGGCTTTTGACAGTATTTTGAGCATTGACGGGACAACTGTTTAGGCTCTTCAACTCTGATTTTAACGATTAAAATAATTTAAAAAAAATCTTGTTTAAAAAATAAAAACGTTCTAAAATTTATTCCAAATTAAGGAAAAAAAGAACGTTCTTAATTCTGGAAATTTTATTCGATTTTTTTATAATAAAAAAAATATTCTTTTAGTACTAAAATTAAACAAATTTTAATTCAATTTTTTTCATAACTTTCAAAATAATAATGAGCGTAAACTTACTACTTCATCAAAGCACAAAATTTTAATTTTTTTGTAAGTTAATAAAAAATATTTTTTTTAATTAAAAAAAATTTACTTCGCTAAAATTTGATTCAATTAAAAAAATTAAATATAAACACATAAAATTTGATTCAATTAAAGAAATTAAATATAACCACATTTTTAAAATTACACAAACATTAATCTTCGTCAAATCGACGACGTAATTTCTACTTAGACAAGGCCTAGTCAGCTGCAGTTGCGCACTCTTCAGCAGCTTAGACACGACTTGAGCTGTAACGAATATTAGCATGAACGAAAAAGCATGAACAAGAACAAAATAGCATTAAAGCATTTTCGTCGTCGATTTGACGACGACCATTAAACTAGGATCAAACAAATATTTGGAAAATTTAAGCAACCTCATTTAACTTGTAAATAGTGCATTCGGAGCTAACAAAACTTCTGAGTACAAAAAAGCGATAGATAAAGACAATATGCAAAGCTTTTAACCAAGAGCAAATCAAGATAAAGCCATGAAGAAGTTTCATTTCTGGATACTCATTTTCCGCTATTCCAAATATTTTCATTAAATAAAATCTATTCTGCTACAAATTCAGTTTCAGTTCAGTTTATTTGTTAGCTTTTCACTTAACCTCAATTATTTAGGAAAAACAAAAGCTTTTAGAGAGACAAAGGAAACAAGAAAAGTGCAATTTGTTTTTTGTAGAAAAATGTATTTAAAAAAAAAAAGTAAAACATTTTGACTACATGTGTTGCATTTATTTATTCATTACAACTAATTTAAAAAGTAATGTCTTCAACTTTTGGTATATTTAAATTATAAAGTTTGCGAGGCATCAGATACTTGAGTTTCAGGTTTACACAGGTCGGCACACCTACATATATGCAGTGTAAACATATCCTTCATAGATACACGCACACACGAACACACACAGGCCAACCACATCTAAACTAGGGAGCAAAGTTTAAGTAGTTTAAAAGTGTCGTTGTCATGATGATAAGTTTCCCTTTGGCCCTACAAAGTGGACCTTATGACAGCCGCCCCAAAGAGTTTGTTGTTAACTCGTTTAAGTTTAATCAACAAATTAAACTTGCAGTTTGCTGTGAAAATATACTAAAAGTTTAACAATTGGCTTTAATTTTATAATATGTATGTTTAACTAAAAGCTAGACACTAAAATTTACAGAGGAAAATGAATTATATATATTAAATTGCTTATTCGAATTTCACTTGATTTTTGTACTATGGAATTTCAAATTGACTTTCAAAAAATTAAAATTATTAAGAATTGAAGACAAAATTACCTTTCTTCAAATTGCGGAAAAAAAGGAAAAATAAAAATGAGCATAGAATTTGTTTTAAAAATTTTCTGTTTTTTTGGGTAAAAAATGCTTTAAATTAAATTTCGAATATTCTATAGATTTTTGCGTAATAAAAATTATTTTTTGTTTAATTTAATTTTTTAAAAGAATTTGAATAAATTTTGTTATCAAATTGTTATATACAGCTGCCTATTGAAAGATTTGATAAATGATGTAAACAAATTTTTTATTTATCAACTAAAAAATTGCGCATACGCCCCATGAACTCTTACCCATTTTATTGCTCTTAACCTGTTACATATCTATTTTAACTTCAAAAACATAAGTTGCACCAACAAAAATACGTAAGCAAAATGTAAAATTGTATTATTACAACTTTTGCGCTACGCTGCGTATACGCAATCATTTACAAAGTTCACATACATTAGGCATTCCTTTTGAAAGTCATTGTTGGCAATAATTGAATTTCACTTCGAGCTTTTTGCATTTAACTTATTTTTAAGTTGAAATACATTTTTGACTTTTGTTGGGCGGTGTAACGCCTTCAAAAACATACGTCCCAGAGAGAAGCATCCTTACATCCTTACTAAAGTGAGTTCGCATAGCCACAATCATAAATTCCTAATTTGCCGAGGATTATTATATTTGCCTTTAGCGTCGCGTTGCGCATTTCCCAAAAGTCCTGCCATCACTTAATCCCAGAAAATACTACGCCCTACTTCCCTCCACACACGCCCCCACACACAAGCACATGTGGCAGCAAACATTTCTCAATTATCTTTTCGTGTGTGCTTTTTTTTGGCAGTCACTGTTTGTGGAATTTTATTATCCTTGAAGCATATGCGCCAAATTCAATTATAGAGGCATTTTATTTATTTCAATTTAAAAAATACAACAACAAATAAAATACAACATCATTCTACAATATTCATAATAAAATTCTAAGCTTATTTTTAGACTTGCTTTTTTTTAAAAAAAAGCAGCAAAGTTGTTCTGCCGCTTAATTTCTTGTGGCACATATTTTTCCCTATGAATTTTAATGTGTCTTATTCTCCTCTTTGCTTCGTTTAGTATGCAAAATATTTGCAACAAAAGTCGCAAAATCTTTTGCAGTCGCTTTTAGCATTGCAAATGGCGTCGAAAATCTTCTACATATTTTCCGGAAATGCAGTTGAGCTTTGCATATGGCGGTAAATTTTGTTGCCAAAGCCCAAGCAATTGCTGCCAACTTGGCCAAAACGCCAAGTTGCCATCTTGAATTTTGGCATTTTGTTGTCTGTAGTTTGTTGTGTTGTTTGCCTTGGCAAATGTTCATTAACGTGGCGAAAATTTTGTTTGGCAAACAAAAGTCAGCGCTTGTCGTTAAATTTTTCGCGGTTTTCTTAGCCGTTTTTCAGTCGGAAATAGACGTACTAAGCAGTTCATTTTTGTCTGAAGCTTTTTGTGCATTCCATTGATGTTTTTTTAAAGAAGCTTATAAGAATTATGTGCATTTGTCGAATAAATTTTAGTCGTTATTTATTCTTAAATTTCCCTTACTCTTTTCGATAAATTCTTATATTTTCCTTATTTTTTACGATAAGTTCTTTTATTTCCCTTATTATTTTCAATAAATTGGCATATTTGCCTTTCTCTAACCAGCTAAGCGACATTTTTAAAAATTTCGTTAATTCGTAAAACTGTTATTTATTATCTCAATTGCTTCTTTATTTAAATTAAACAAGATTTAGCTATTTTTATTACAAGGGAAATTTTTGTCGTTACTTATTCTCAAATTTCCCTTACTCTTTTCGATAAGTTCTTATAATGTCCTTATTCTATGCGATAAATTCTCATATTTCCCCTGCTCTAACCAGCTGAACGACTTTATTAAAAATTCTTAAGCTCGTAAAACTGTCATTTATTTTCAAAATTGCCTATTTATTGAAATTAAACAAGATTTAGCTATTTTTATTACAAGGGAAATTTTTGTCGTTGCTTATTCTCAAATTTCCCTTACTCTTTTCGATAAGTTCTTATATTGCCCATATTCTGTGCGATAAATTCTCATATTTCCCTTGCTCTAACAAGCTGAGCGACTTTTTTAAAAATTCATTAGTTCGTAACAATGTTATTGATTTTCTGAATTACTTCATTATTGAAATTAATGAAGATTTAGCTATTTTTTTTACAAGGGAAGTTTTTGCTTTTATTTATTCTCAAATTTCCCTTATTCTTTACGATCAATTCTTTTATTTCCCTTGTTATTTTCAATAAATTTGCATATTTCCCATTCTCTAACCAGCTGAGCGACTTTTATTAAAAATTCGTAAAACTGTCATTTATTTTCAAAATTGCTTATTTTTTAAAATTAAACAAGACTTAGCTATTTCTATTACAAGGGAAATTTTTTTTCGTTATTTATTCTTAAATTTCCCTTACTCTTTTCGATAAGCTCTTATATTGCTCATATTCTGTGCGATAAATTCTCATATTTCCCTTGCTCTAACCAGGCGACTTTTATTAAAAATTGGTAAGTTCTTAAAATTGTCATTTATTTTCGAAATAGCTTATTTATTGAAATTAAACACGATTTAGCTATTTTTATTAGAGGGGAAATTTTTTTATGTGTAGCACATCAATCATGTCACACCTATCAGTTATCGATATATACATATGTTTGGTTACGTATGCCAAAAATTTGTTTTGGGTTGTGCAGGCTATTGTTTGGGATGAATCAGAAAAAAAATTATTCAAAATATTAACAAGCTATAATAATAATTTAAGAATATTTAAAAAAATATTTTAATATTTTAACTCAAATACGAACACTTTAGAAACAATTTTCCCAATTCATTTTGATTTCTCTTGCAACAAAGCAGTTGGTTTCAAACCACAGAAACGATTCGTTTGGAAAATTGGCAATACCAAAAATGTGAAATTAAAACGAAATCGAGTATTTTATTCGTTTTCATCTTCTGGAGCATGGCTGATCATAATAATTTTACAACCACGCTTCGGTTTTCCCTTGCTGTGTTGTTCTGATAACGATGTATCCCTCTTATGATATCGATATCGCTAGTTACTATACTGATTTCGATATATTTATAAGTCACTGCGTGTATATTTCAAATTCCAAACATATAAAATAGGAACTAATTTTCTAAACACCAAAATTATGATAACTTTGGTCTAAAAAAAAGTCGTGCCCAAATTGTTTTATTCAAATTCATATATTTAACAAAACAGTCGCTTACACTAACAGTTTTATTTTTTTCTTATTAAATACTCATTTAAAATTACAAACAATGAAATATAAAATAAATTAAAATGTCACATATTTAAATGCACAAGAAATAAAAAAAGTGTTCAATTAGAAATTAAATATTTAAGCTGATGAATAATAATATAAAACAGCTTTAAATGCGTGCCAATGTGTTGCTAATTCAATTAGTCAATCAGTCAATCAATCAATCCATATACAAAATTCGACAAAAAATAAACTAATTAAAATGGTTTTAATTGTAAATATATAAAGAGTAAATACTAAGTGAACTGTTAGTGTCATCTATTAAAGAAAAGGCTTAAGGGAAATTCTGGGAAATTTTGCATTGCAGCATGCTGTGCTTGTATTAGTTAGTATTTGTCTTTGTATGTGTGAATGAGTGTGCTTATATGCGTGAATGTTGGTATGCGTGTGTGTATTGGTGTTTTGCTAATTAAGCCTTCATTAAGCGCGAGTTGCTTTTGTTTTGCCACAAACAAAAGCGCGCCATAAAATGCTCGGAAATTTCTTTATAGGGTAGGAGTTCACGGGGGTATTATGTATGTATATATGTAAAAATTGCTTGCACTTATTTAAAAGTAACCGAATATTGGATACTCTATAATTTAAGGCTTAGGCCTTTTTGAATGAAAAAATTTATTTAAAAATGTAGTAAAATTATTTGCCATTATATTTAAAATTTAATTTTTATTTATGGTATCCTTATTATTGGTACTTCAAGGATATATTAGGGATAGATTTGAAGAAATTGATGTGTAGGTCTCATCAACCAATTTATTGCGCTCCTTGGTTCAAAAGATATTCAAATTCCATTTTATATTCAAATTCTTAGACATAAATTTCGTAAGAACTTTGGTTTTCAATTCTTAAAATAAAAATTTACTAGTAAAAAATTGATATTTAACCATTATTTCATAATTTGTATTGTGAAGGCAAAAAATAAGAGCTACGACTTAATTATTTTTTAAATAAAACTTTATTTCTTTTTTGGTTAGTCCTTTCAACTATGTGATGTATTATAGCATGTAACTTGATCATTATTTCGTAGAAAACTTCTCAGTATAATGAAATCATTTTGGCTTTAAAGGCTTTGGTCACAGAAAACAATCAGTGAAGTGGAAGTGATTTCTGTTACATCAACGTTTTTCAGCTGTTTTTTTATGTCCCGAAAGTTGAAGTCTTCAAAAATTTATATTGCAAGTTTTTTATGCGTTGATATGCTGAGTTTTGTTTATTAAGCTCACATTTTTTTTATTTCATTGTCAATGTCTCTACGTTGACAATAAGTAAGAAATATGAGTGATCCTTATAATCAGAAGTAGACAACATGTCTATGAAAGCTCTTCACCTCTGGGAGAATCGCAAAAAACATATATATCCCTATACCTACTAGTATCCTTGTACTACAACAAACGGACTAACTTGTTCATATAATCTCAGCTCAACTTCCTTTAAGCTGTCACATAAATTCGTATGAACATAATGTACCCTTTTATTCTGTATGTAATGAGTGTATAAATGTGTTCTAATATATGTTTCCTTCAATTTAGATGTTGGAAATGAGCTTCAATTAATTTTGTACCCTCACACGCACAAACTTAATCAATTAATGCCAAAAGAAAATTGTTTATACGCCAATAGAGCGTATAAAAATTTCAGAACATACTACAAACATTGTGGAAGCGATTTTTAATGAGCAACAACAAGTAAATTGCCTCGGATTAAAGGTGTCAAAATGGCGGCGATTGTTACTATGGATATGTGTGTCTGTGTGGGAGGAAGTAAGTCTATGTGGGCTTTGTTGATTGACCTAAGCTGTATACTTTACAGCCCCTGGGGCTACGAATTTAATGAAAAAAAAAATGCGATTAAATCAATTAAAACGAGAAAATTCGAGCAAAGTTAAGAGCTGCATTTAATGGCCATTATCGTTTTCCCATTGTGACCTCAGCATTTTAGTCTCTGCTGCTAATTTTATACTAGACTCACTCACATAGGTATATATATATTTGGATTTTGTGTATACAGTGAAAGAAATAAAGGTGACTTTTATGTTTATGCATTAAAGTGGACGGTAGATCGCGTGAGTCACGAAAGCTCACGCTGTGCGGAAGGCCTTTTAATTTTGTTAATTCTTTAGCTGGGCTCCAGCATAAAAGTTCAAAAAATGCAATCCATTATAATTCTCATTTTCAATATACTCCTTACCTATAAGCAGATTTTAATATTACATAATACTCGTCTAAAACTTTCTAATAAAACCCAAATCATACCGAAATGCAGAAAAGTTAACCATTTGAATGGGACAACCAAATGAATGAATGAATGAATGCAATTTTTCAAGAAGTCTTCATTCATATTTATTATATTTGAATTGACATCAAAAATTTTTAATTTTTTACATTATTTTAACAAAAAATATCATATAATTAATCTACAAAAACAATTTTTGTATATATAGTTCGCTTTTGTTCGGAAGCGTTTCGGACTGCTGCGTACAGACCGCAAAAAATTTGGATATTTAGTTGACTCTCTTCGAAAACTTAAAAATCTAATTGTAATAGAAAGATGCCCAAAAACATCGTAGAATTTTGCATTTGTTCTTTAGTAGAAAAATATAAAATTTGAAAAAAATTATATGGTGTACCTTTAGACCGAATTTTTAATACTTCAAACACTCTTTCAAAAACTGTCATAATTTTAAGAAATCTGCCTTGCTCCGAAATTCACAAAGCGTAAACAAATACATTTAATTCGTTTAAAGCTTTTGCAAGCTCCCTGTTTCACAATTTTTGCTATCGATAACTCCTCTTATTTCTTGTTCTCTAATTATTGTTAGCTGTAGCTCCACTTTTCGATTACTTTATACTTTATAAATTTTCGTTTGATTTAACTATTGCTACTAAATTATTATTTTTCGTTTAAGATAAATTTACACAATAATATTTTAGCTAAAATATCTA
Source organism: Chymomyza costata (assembly GCA_018150985.1). Taxonomy (NCBI): domain Eukaryota; kingdom Metazoa; phylum Arthropoda; class Insecta; order Diptera; family Drosophilidae; genus Chymomyza; species Chymomyza costata. The sequence continues at coordinate 675,912 of JAECWU010000202.1, read as the reverse complement.
TTGAAGTTAGCCACAATCAAGATCTTTTTATTAAAAGGGACATTTTTTTTGTACAACACTTCAACTCTGTCATATCTATCAGTTATCGATATTCCAATGTGAAAATATGTCAAAAATTCGTTCTGGTTCGTATATTATAATAATGGGGTTGAATCTGAAAAGGAAAATTTAAAATAATTAGCAATAAATATCTGACTTAAAATTGACATAAATAGAATCTAAGAATATCAAAGAATATTTAAAAAATTGAACGTATTTTGCCAATTCGTTACGAGTGACCTTGCAACAAAGAAGTCGATTTCAAACCACATGAAAAAATCGTTTTGGTAAAATGGGGAGCACCAAGCATGTGTAATCAAAACCAATACGAATCTTTAATTACTTCTCATTTTTCGAAGCACAGCAAACAAAATATTTTTTTTTTAAATTTTCTTTATCTAAAAAATGGTTTACTCTTTTTATTATACTAAACCATTTTATTTTCTCAGTGTATTTATCGTATTTGTGTTGGCATTGTTTTTTGGTATTAATTGCGTATGCATGGTAACTCGGGTACATTTTGGGTAACCCCTAACTTGTCTTTCAGGCAACGCTTATACACACACTTAAATCCCTGCTTATATAATGCGTTTGTATGTGCGTTTGAGTGTGTGTATGTGTGTGGCTTTCCTGCTGGCTTTTCCAGCTGCCTTTTCGACTGCATTACTGTGGCTCTCGTTTTGTTAGCTCATTTTTCACATTTCCGCCGCTTGTCCTTGCCAAGTCACGACACGCACTAATACACTTGCATGCATTCGTATTCTGTGTGTATGTGTGTGTGTGTATTTGTGTCTGTGTATGCGCTGTGTGACTGCATTTTGCAGTTTTAAGCGCCAATTAAGTAAATGCCATGCCTTACTTGCGTGTACGACGTGATTCAAATGCTATGTGAGGGTGTTCGTACTGCCACGCCTATTTGCCATTTGCGTCGCCCACACTATTTTTTTTATTTAGGCACACATTTAATATTAAATTTCAACATGTCTTATGTAACATTGTAAAATTTAATAACATTTTTTTGTCAGCAAATGCTTTGACGCATATTTTACACAATATTATCCATACGCCATGTGAACCCTTTTTTTTTGGTAATTTTCAAGCTACTCACTAGAGGCATATACGCACATATGAAACGTGTTATAAGGTAAGCTTATAATACATACTACAATATAATGATATGTAGGCTGACAATAACAAACACTGAGTATATAACACGAGCAATAAACATAATCAAATGTACAAGTTACTGTCAGGTAGACGAACAAACAAGCCGCATATATTTTCAGCCATTATGTTAAAATCAAATTTCCCTCTTCGTTTCCTGTTGTTATTATACCCTTTAGCTGAAGGTACTTTTGATGGATAAGCATCTAAGTACAGGCCAAAGAAAAATGGATGTTTGGGAAATTTCGAATTTGCGGACTTACAACTATAACTCTAGGCATCTGCGTAAAATTATCTGACAGATACTGCTAGATATTCTCATGTTTGAAAAACATTTTCAGCATGAGTTTGGAAACGCGCTACTTAGAACACAGGAAGCCGAGTTTCATATTAAAGGCCTATACGCAGAATGAGAAATTTCGCACGGAATGACAAATCTTTATATAAAAAAAAAATCCCGTATGAATATCCCATTTTATTATGATCCTTTTGTTTCTGTATTAAAAATTTTAAGAAAAGACCAAACGATTTTTTATGTATCGATATATCATTCGGTTCCTTTTCGTACACTACTCGATTGTCTGTTACGTATACCATAAGTTAGAGTATCTTCAAGTCAATATTAACATAACCAAAAATCTGCTGCTCTCCTGCGTCGGTTATGACTGTTAAAGTTGGACGAATAAGGGATTTAGCAGCGTGTAAACAGTCGTAGGGACATGTTAGCTGTTGCCTTTTTATATGCTTTCTCAACACAAATATGTAAAACGTCACAATGATACACAAACTGACTCACAAAATATTCGGCTGTCTAAGGCTGTTAGGACTGTTTAAATTTGTTGTAATTTTTTTTTTTTTTCGGGTTGCTTTGGCACCCCCAGAGCAACCCTGCTATGACGCCCCCGCAGACAGAGCGTCGGTTTGCGCCTGCTGTCAGTGCCGCTTGAACGCCTTTTGTGAGCCCACTTGACAGCCGGCTGTCGTAGCTGACAAGCGGCCAAAACCCGCTACCCTCTCTGCCAGCCAGTAACGTTCATTGCCATTACATGTTTGCCTTGTATGCCCCTGGGTGTGTGTGCGTATGTGTGTTGGTCCTGGTCGTGGCCCAGGCCCAGAGCGTGTACAACATTCGTCACTCCCCATGTCAGCATGAGCATCGGTGATGTGTTTATTATGTGCCTCTAATATATTTATGAGCGCGTTATAAACGCATTTTCATTTTATTTGTATTGCCTACTTCTTGGCGCCTGTGGATCCTGACTTTGCTTACGCCTTGATGTTGTATTTGTTTTTCTTTTTTTTTTTTTTTGGAGTATGGCAAATATGCTAGGCTATTATTTATGATAAAAAACACCCAAAGGTATTTTGCTTTTATTTATTTTATATTATGCAATTTTTTGTTTTCAGTAGCACTAAAAAATTTGATTTCAAAATCGTGCTGACATCGTATGAATTTTTGTGTCCTTCTAGAGGTTTAAATAAAAAACGAAAAAATAATATATGTATCCATATATCATATGGCGTTTGGGACATAATTGGATTTGTTGGTTTTGTAGAAGAGTTTGAAGCGTTTTTGGTTTATTTTGAGCAATGAGGTCAAAGTATTTTTATGGCTTATTATTGGTATATAAATAAGCTGAAAGTATTGTATTTGATTTGAAAGTCTGAAAAACGAGCTTTAAATGAGCCTTAAAAATTTTTTAGGTAAATTAAAATAAATAAATGTTTGTAAGTCCGCAAGAAACTTTAAAGAGTTCTGGTGACAATAAATATTGAACAATATCGTAATCGATTATTACGATATTATTATTATTATTTGAAAAAATTTGTAGTTTCCCTGTCTTTATAATTTCTATGGTATAAATAACACAGGCCATGCTGCACTCATAAGTTCTCTTCCTGGCCTAACGATCCACCATGGAACTTCTCCATAATGGGAAATTTAGATCTCTCATTCCAAATCGTGAGACTTGGACTGAAGGCAAGCCCTATGGCAACCACCGGTGCCAGCAATGGTTTACGGATAGTTCCAAGACGCAACAGGGTATAGGTGCTGGAGTTGTCGGACCCAACACCAGAATCTCTATTTCAATGGGTATTTGGCCCAGTGTCTTTCAAGCAGAGATTCACGCTTTAGAGGTCTGCGCCCACAGTATCCTCCTTAATGGTTGCTAGCATTTAAATATGTATTTACAGATAGCCAGGCCGCTATCAGCGCATTGTCTTCGTGGAGAATTTCCTCTAAACTGGTTTGGGAATGCGTGAACAAAATCCAATTCCGGTCCTCCCGTAACAGAGTCACACTCTGTTGTTGTTGCTGGACATTCAGGAGTGGAAGGTAATTCGACAGCTGATGAGCTCGCGAGACTGGGCTCACCGTTTACCCCGCGCCCTTCTGTGGCATTAGCTGGTCAACAATGATAACTATGGTCAAAAAATGGGCCTTAAGTGAACATTGGAGATATTGGTTCTCTTTACAGAATTTAAGACAAGCTAAAGTGCTTATCTTACCCTCGGATGCCAACCGAACTATATGACTTGGTAGAGCGGACCTAAGGTTTCTGGTAGCCTACTTATCTGGGCACCATACTGTAAGTTATCACTTACAAAAAATGGATCTATCGGACTCTTCAGAGTGTAGGCTTTGTTTTGAAAACGACGAGACGACCAAACATATCTAGTGTGGGTAAGGTACAATAGACCTTCAGTTCGCAGTGCCCACTCTCTTTTGTGAGAAAACCTTAACAATTAAAAAAAGCATAAAAATAAATAAATAAATGACTGTATAAGCTGTATTTTTGAAGCAAGTAATCAAAATTTGAGTTCAAAGCTAAGTTTGAATAGTTTCGATAAAATTTAAATCGCCATCGATTAGTTGTTTTATGTGGCAAAAAATAGTGGTTTCGCTGGCTTCATACTGCTTGACAATGGAACCCTGCAACCAAAAACCATTTCGAAATATGTTTAAAATTAAATTTTGCATTGAGACATTAACTAAAGTATAAGGCAAAGGCGGTAACTTTATTTTTTTAAGCGTATTCAGGTTCGATGTCGTAGAGTGATTTATGAAAATGTCAGCTATTATTTGTTTATTTGGTTCACATCAGTCTTAATGACAAACTATTGTTGCAGTTTATTGAGGAGAGGGTCTAAAACTTATACTTTTTTGAAAAACTCTTTTTAAGATTTTTCCACCCTTTTCTAAAATTTACACTTCTTTGCCAAAGTTTTATTTTCGTTTTTTTGAAATTTTTCAGCATATTATTCCAAGTTTTCGACTTTATCAAATTTTAAATGGGTGTCTTTTATAGTGTTTATCGTTGTATATTGCGAAATCCTTCTACAGAGTAACGTTGCTGTTGAATGGAGGCTCGCCCACGGCGCCAACGCGGTCCACCTATGACAAGCCCCTTTTACTAACAAAAGCAAATGCTGGATTTTCAGTTTTCAACAGTCGCACTCAAAAGGACTGAAATATATATTTGTCATTATTATTTTGTTATTTTATTATTTAAGAATTTATCCATACTCACATCTGTGGTTTGACTGTGTCTCGATGCGGTCTTGACTGCACTCATTCAAGTTCTCTCACTAACTGAGAAGCTATTGCAGTAGCTGCTACAGTCTAGCATGTGGCTGGCTCAAGCCGCATTTCGTGTAGGTGCGAGCGAGACAAACACACAGTGCATAAGATCCGTTACTTGAAGTGCTTCTGGCAAGCACCCCAGTAGGAATTATTGGAACAGTCAACGCGTTGCGGAATATTGCTATTTGCAACGCAGCAGTTGCTATAAATCAACAAACAATAATAAGCACCTTTTGATAAAATGTTGGGCTCTCCTGTTCTTTTGATATTAAAGGATTCAGTGACTACCCGCGGTGACAATAATAATTTCGACATAACGAGCTTATACTTTGTTACAGCTCTTTCCGCTTCATACAAACATTTGGTAAATCTATTATAGCCTTGTCCCCGTGGAGACAGTTTATAAACCAAGATTTCCAACCAGAAAAAATCAATATCGTTGAGCGATATTCAGCGATTGTTTACCTTTGCTACATCGATAAAATGTATTTGTGCTTATTAAATTCTACTTGACATGAAATATTCACGAATTTCGATAGTTGAAATCCATTAATGGATTACAAATAAAAATTAATATAGCTGGTAGCAATTTATACGAGCAATATCGAAATACAACGAAGTCTTACATTTTAAGTTACACTTGAAAGAAAAATATTAAAGAAACTCAATGGCTCTAGTTAAAAACTTGTTAGTTATATCTCAAGACAAAAATAATCGTAATAATCGATAATTAAAATCCATTCATTAACGTCTCGATTCGATTTTTTACCACTTTACTTTTTGAAAAAAAAAAACCATATATATTAAACTGCCTTACTGCGATTTACGCTTGGTAAAAAACTAGTTAGTCAGGTATATAGCGAAATCGATATATTTATTAGCGCTATCGATAGCTGAGCGCAAGCCTCCTATATATTTAAGCAGTTAAAGAACACATGTTACTTATTTTATAGCTTTACATCTTCACATGTTACAACATTTTACTATTTTTTAACTTAAAAATGCATTAAACATCGCATATATCAAGTTTAGTGCAAAAGTAGCTTTATAAAATTTTGTTTGTTCTTGCTCGCAATATTTTCAACTTTTGCTCAAATAAAATGAAAAAAAAAAAAAAACGCATGGCCAACAAACTTTTTGAGCCATCACAGGCACAACTTGTTTGTCAATTTAGAAAATTGCTTAGTTTTGTTTTTTTTTTTTCTTACTCTGGACAACTACATGAAAGGATATACACAAGTAAACATACAAATAAATAAAAATTCTTTTTGTGTATTTGAAAAAGTGAATTGCATAGCAGAGCACTAAACTAAAGTAAATCAAAAATGCATAACTATAAAGTTGGCCAATATGTAGAAGTTTGTGTACGAGTATATATGTATGTACATATGAACGACTATATATATTCTTAGTATATAACAAACTTAGGTAGCTTTAAACGAGCCAACTTTGTACCAAGCTTTTGGCAGCACTTGGCTTTGACTTATCTGTGCAGTTTACGCTGCAATGAGCAAATAGACTGAAGCAGAATAAACACACAAACACAACACAATCATACACACAGATGCACAAACACACACAGATACACACATAAACAGTTAACCAAGCATATTAGCTTGCGGTACTCCGCAGGTATCCAAAGTCAGAGCAAAAGTCGACAGTTCAAGTCAAAACTTGCGAAAAGGATTTTTGACTTTAGTTTTTAGTTACACATAATACATATGTGCATATATGCATGTATTTGTTCATTTTTTATATAGTACCTACGCATGAGCTCTGCACTTCAGTACCTTGACTTAAGAAGCGTCAGTACCTTTATCGACTGGACTAGTCCTTTACTTATGCTTGGCTGGTATCAATTGCCACCACTGCACTATAAGTAGAGAGCAAATCACAAGTACTTTAATCTGTTCGCAGCAGATAGCAAATAGCAAAAAAAAATTACTGGGGGCAATTGTTACCCCTGCAGTACATAGCATTCCATAGAGTCTTTGTGACAAGGTCTATGTATATGCAGCAGAAATCGCCACCGCTGCACTAAAATCTTAAAATTTCTTAGCAGTATCTTTACATAAAAATCCTCTGATCTAAAGTTCATCAATATGCTATTGGTTTCTCTGTAGTGTCTGCAGGTTCAGGTTGCATCAAACAGACTGTAAGAAATACCAATTAGCAAATTAAATAGGACTGAACTCTGTCAATTTAAACGAGATATTCATAAACATATTTGCTCACACTAGTAGCAAATTTTTTGGGAACTAACAAGCTTTGTGGATTGTTCCCTGTTCACAATAAAAAAAATACCAAATCTAGCAAAGGACAATATAGACCTTAAGTACTAAAAACTGACTTTACTTTGCGTTTCCAGCTGCACGGCATCCTTAATTTACTGCTTCTTTCAATATAGTACAGCTTTTATGTGCTACCAAATAGTTTTCGGCCATGTATCCACCTTGACTTTATCTTCCTTACCCACTCACTATTTTTTTTTTTTTTTTTACCATACCCTTTCATTTCATTTCGTTTATAATCCTTTTGGTTGCTCTGCTGCCTCCTGCGTCGTCTCAAGTTTACCTCAGTCCTCACCGCAGTCAGCACTTTTTTTCCCCCCATTTTTCTGGTAGTTCTTTATGTCGTTTTCATTGTATTTTGCTTTTTATTGCTGCTTTAGTTGTCCTGCTCTTTATGCCTTCCATCCTACATCTTTGTTTTGTATTCAACGCATCTTTTCCAGCTCGTTATGTGCTTTGACCCCTTTTACTTGGACCCATCTCCCGCCTACCCATCAACAGTCGTCATTTTTACTTAGCTTAAGGTGTTTCTTATGCTTATAGTTTTCTACGACTCTTATTTTTTTTTTTTGTATTATTTTTATTTCTTTTATTTTTTTATATGCATAAATTTGTTGTTTGTTTTAATGCTCTACTTCAAAGTGAGCGTGTTGTTGAACGGCTTAAATTGTCGCTTTATTTATGTTGCAAGGGAAATTTGTGTTTTTTTTTTTTAAATGTTTCTCGAGTTGCTTAGTGCAGATGATGACTTAAGGATACTAAAGCGAAATAGTGTGAAATGTTTAAGGAAAATTGTAGCCAAAGAGCTGTAGAGAAATAGGCAAAAAAAATTTTGTTTTTTAAGTTCGTTTTCAGAACTTGGTAATTCTATCAAAAGATCGTCTGGCCTAGGTTTTTATCTTTAGAGCCTTAAGGAGCTCTGCCACCTACTTGGTTCGCTGGCAACCCCCGCCCCGAGTATAAATAACAATTTTTTGGCAGAGTCCTCCGCGAAAAGAGAAAAAACATAGTAATCATGCCAAATTCCAATGTTTTCTACGAGAGTAGCCCAAGGGTGGCCAGAAATCTTATTGTGTCCATTCTTGGTTTCGATTCGTATTCGTCGATTTAACAATGCCGTTTATAGTATTGTACCTACAGTACTACCTACTGAACTACCAACAGAACTACCTACGGGACCACTTACAGTTCTACCTACATTACTACCTACTGAACCACCAACAGTACTACCTACAGTACTACCCACAGTACTACCTACAGTACTACCTACAGTACTACCTACAGTACTACCTACAGTACTACCTACAGTACTACCTACAGTACTACCCACAGTACTACCTACAGTACTACCTACAGTACTACCTACAGTACCACCTAAAGTACCACCTAAAGCACTACCTACTGTTCCACTTATTTATTATCCATTTCTTATTCCATGATATATAAAATTTATTATTATTAAAGTACCGCAAATTTACTCCTAATCTTTGGTTCACCGATAAGTGAACTGTTGAACTAGTTCAATAAAACTAAGGCGCTGCGTAGCGTATGTTGGTATTAATAATGTTTATTGTGTTGGTAATTAACATGTTTGTTTAAACTTATATGTGAACGACGCGAGTTACAATTTGGAAGTGAAGTCGGGAGACAGTTATCGATATCTATATTGGTTGCAAACTAGTTAACGGCGTTGTGGATTGCCAGACGTATCTCTAACAGCGTATAGAATAGTCGACCCTATATTCACTTCTTATCATTCCTTCAGCTCAGTTTCTTTTGAATATTACGACCAGCTGTCTTTTGTGTCTCGACTATTTTGCATCCTTCCAGAGCACACACGGCTACACACACATCCACAGATACACACATACACATGTTTGTCATTGTTTTTCCGCCATGCGTGTCTGCTGCAGGTGAGCTCAGACTAGGGACTTAGTGTGTCAGTTTACAAGCTAGCTGCTAAGCTGCCACAGCATTTGCCTGAACCCTCTTCCCTTTTCTGCCAAAACCTTGCCACATAATGTGGCAACACTATATGTATATGCCCACCGACTTTCTTATTGTTATTTGCCTTTGACTTGAGTTGTTTGCTGCTAACACCTAGTAACAGCCATGTGGCCCTTCCCGGCTGCCACATTTAGGGGCACAACAAACGGTGGCATTATTTTGTGACGGTTGCACGTACTACACCCAAGCACCTTTAGCTGGCCTTTGTTGTTGTTGCCTTTCATATGCTGCTGACTGCCTGGTGTTGGCTATTAACCCAAATCCCCTAAGTGGCAGTGGCTATATATACAGTATATAGTATATATACTAGTACTATAGTATATAGGTGTATATTTGTTTATGTGAAGGCGTCTGGCTGATGCTGATCCTGACGCTGACTTCAAAGCCAGCCAAGTGCCAAACAGAAAAATCAACGGCAGTGGGCATAAATAAAAAAATAAATGTATATTAATCATACGCAGCGTATACTCGTAGCATTTGAATTAGCTAGCTGCAAATGCGAAATGCCAAGTTGACTGTTCTTATTTTAAAATAATAGATTTGTTTGCATTTTGAATTCTAAAAAATCATTAAAATATTATATATGTTTGTATATTTATATTTTCTATTTTTACATTTTTCTAGTAAATTTAAGCAAAAGTGAATGCAGAAGAGAATGAGCTTAAAATTGTTTTGAACATACAATTATTTTGCTAAGGTATTATTTATGCAAGTCATTTATCAAAATTTAAAGTAACAAACAAGGCGAAAAAAAAAATATTAATCCCGAACTAGCTGGGGCTTACAATCCTTCATAAAAACTGCAACACGAGACTGTTGTAAAAATATTTTTTAATTAAAAATGTTTTTCGCGTTGGCCAAAAAACAAGTTGCTCGCCATGTTTCCCAGTAACTAACAAAAAAAAAATGTTAAAAAATGTTAACAAAACTTGCGGGAGGATTTTCGTATTAGTTTTCCGCCCATCCCCATCAACATAATGGGTGTAGTTGGTTTTGGTATTTCGCTTTGAGCTTATTTGCTGCCTTTTGGGCCCTGTGGGGCATTTTGGTTAGTAGTAATGCTCATACTGTTAGATTTAAGCTGTGGCCTGTTGTCGCTTACAAATAGAGGGTTAGAATTTTTGCTGGAAAAAAAACAAGAAATTCCATAAATGGGATTTTTTGTTGAGAAAGGAGAAAAGCAAACATGGTTAGGGTCAGAAACAACTCGGTTAAGGTTATGAGCTCAAGGGCTAAGTAGAAAAATCAAAAACTGTGTTTCACTTTGATAAAATATGCTGGAAGTGGGGGATGGCACCTTATTGTAGGGGGAAAAAAATGTTATGAAAATTGGCTTGCTTTGAATTAATTTAGGATATATCTTAAGAAGCATGTTAATATTTAAGCTTCTGAGCTAATGTTTCTAAGGCCACTTGAAGTTATCTACAAGTTTGCTCTACTAGATGGCATCCTGCAGGGTATACAGAGTTAGTAGTGATGTTTTGCGAAAATGTCATAAATTTATGGTATGTTTGACTCACATGAATTCAGATACCCAATTCGGTGCAGTTTGTAATGGAGGGACCTTAAGTTGAAAGATCCTTATATTGTTATACGGTCTGTAAGCCACATATATATACTGACGTTAACGCGTCTATAATATTCATTGTGAATCTTAATATTTAGCAATGGAGGCTCCATTCAAAAAATGAGTATAATATTTTTTAAAAATTTTTATTTTTTGTTGCAGTATATTCGCGTGCATTAAATTTGGATTTATATGTTTTAGAAAATGTTTTTTTAGTTTTAAAATAAAAAAAATATAGTAAAAAAATAAGCAGAATTGACACAAATTTTTTGAATTTAATATTTTATCTTTATAAGCAAAAAAAAAATTTTTTAATATATTTTTCAGAAAATGGTTCTTAATTTTAAAATAAAGAAAAAATTAACGAAAACAAAAATCGAATATTTTTAACTTAAAATTTTATTTTTATTTGCAAAAAAAAATTATTTAAATATATTTGTTTGCGAGACATAATACAAAAAAAAAAGGTCCGCCTAAAAATTAGTTATGGATACGTCGATAAATAATCGATATCGACATGTACTCTTTCAAAATATAAATTCATTGAAAAGTTACCCGCCTCACACTTGCACTCATATTTAAAAAACTAATTTCTCTCGTCAAGTCTGTGGTCTTGTGAACTTTTCTTATTTGCTCAAAAGCACTCTCTAACCCATTCAACAAAAATCCCCTAAGTCGAACTTAAGCCACATCAAACTGAAGCGTTCAAAACGCCAAAAAAGCGCAAAAACAAAAACCCGCAGAGACTAGGCAATTAAAAAAAAACCACTGCAAATAACTCGGAACATTTTTGACTAAGCCAAAAACAACAAACTGAAAAGCTAAATATTTTTAAGCCTTGGCAGCCAAAACACCTGACACAAAAACAGTAAAAAACATGACAGCCCGAAATGAGAAGCATCCCACAGAGAATATGAACCAGCAGCAGCTCCTCCGTGCCGAAGCAAAACATGCTAGAACTAGGCCCAACGCAGGCCAGAGGGGGTGAACAAATGAATGCGGTTAATAATTTGTAAAGCGACCGCAGTGTATGCTCCTCGTTCAACTCCGAATCGGGTTCGGGGCCAATGGGGCTTAAAAACTTGTCACTCATGTTCGCAACAAAAACAACACTAGAACGATACGAAACAAACACAAAAGCCCCAAAAACCGACTGACTTTATTGATGGCCAGTTTCGGTTTAAACCCGGTCTAAAGGTTGCATGAAGTTGGCTAAAATTTCATGGCCTGCTCGTTGTGCCAAATGACGAGCGTTTAATCCTTTTCAGAGGCGTACGTCCAATGCGTTTGCCGTGAGTCATGGCCACGTGCATGACTGAGTAGCAGTGGCGTAGGCTATTTTTTTTTTTTGTGAAGGGGATTATGAAAATGCTACTTCAATAAGAGAAGAGATATATTGTATTTTTTTAAAAGCCTATAAAAAAGAATCTCATACACAAAAAGCAATTTGTTAATTAAAAAAAAATCTTAAAAAGGTTAAATTTTTTGGAACTCTTAAAAAATAAATAAATAATAAATAATGATGAAAATAATAAATTATTGAAAAATAATAATAAATAATAGGAAATATTAAATAAAAATAATAATGCATAATAATAAACAACAATAAATATAAATACATAATAATAGTTTAAAATAAATAATAGTAAATAATAATAAAAAATAATACAAAATAATGATATTAAAAAAAAATATAATGTGAATTTTTCTTAAAAATTAAAAAGCTAATTTTGTTACCAAAACTAACATTAAAAAAGTTCACTCGTTTAAAAAACAACAAATGGATTTTTTCCAAATAATTAATTTTTAGAAATTTGTTTCTCAAAAATTAAGACTTTTTTTTCCACTACAAGATTCGTTGGTGTAAGAGTCGTCTACTAATTAACACAAAAAAAAATATTAATTTTTCGTAAAAATTTAATTTAATTTTTTTTCCAACAAATCGATTTTAAAATCAAGTTTTTTAAAACAAATATTTTTTTTAAGCTTAAAAAAAATTTAATTTAATTTTAAGGAAAAATTAATATTTTAGTTTAAGGCTTAACAAAAATATTTTTTTTTTAAGTTTAAATATTTTTAAGTTTAAAAAAAAAATATTTTTTTGTTTAAAAAAAAATACAAAAAAGCGTGGAAAAATATTACACTTATTAAAAGTATAGATGTATATTTTTTGCCAAAATGAATTGTAACCAAATACACAACCCCCCCCCCCACCCGTTTTTTAAAATTAATATTTGAAATGTTAATTTTTTTCGGCCTCCATCTCTTCAGTCAATCACCCATATACGAACAACTCCATATGGGAAATGGTTCCTAAAGAACCCCCTCTAGCTACGCCACAGTTTTGTTTATGTGTGTTTTGAATTGTCAAAACTGCTTGCTTGCTTTTAGGCGCTCTCATGTTTTTTTTGGCAACCTCCTGCCGCATTGCCTTAAAGCAGCTTTGCATATCATGCTTTTAATATCAATTTAAGGCCATTTTCCACAAAACCATAGAATATTGAAATGAAAATGGCAAACCAAAAAAGAAAAAGAAAAGCCAACAAACAGCTGTTGCTGCTGCCAATCGAAGTTTTGCATAAATTTGGCATACTAATTTATTAGCATTTTTCCGCGTGTTTTTCCAACTCACTTACCTAACTTTTGCGTACTTTGCTTTGGTTTTTCTTTCCAGGACCTACAATCGGAAATTGAAACCCATCGCGTGGTTTACGATCGTCTCGATGGCACCGGCCGCAAACTTTTGGGTTCGCTCACCTCACAAGAGGATGCGGTTATGCTTCAACGTCGCTTGGATGAAATGAATCAACGTTGGAATAATTTAAAATCGAAAAGTATTGCAATCAGGTAAGTGCTTTTAGCGGTTTGTTGTTGTTGGGTACTCTGGTACCTGTACCTTGTAAGTAGAAGTAGGTAGGCTGTATGTGAGTAATGCTGGAGAACAAGTGCCTAGCTAGTTCTAGGATGTAGTAGTTATAGGTGAGAGAGGAGTAGGAGGACTTGTTTTGAGCTTAAATGGGTATAAAAGTTGGCATTAAGTGGAAGGCGCATAAGCGACTGAGGCTATGATTGAATAAAATGTGCCACAGTGCGTATGATTAATATAAAGGCAGTGGGATATTAGTGACTGAGGGGTGTGCAAGTGTGTGTACTTACAGTTTGAGTAAAAGCAGCTGTTAAGAAGCTCAAAAAGGAGGTCAGGCTACTGATGATGAGAGGCACGGAGAATTATAGGAAGTACAGTACTTAAATATCTTAGCATAATGGGAGTGTAGGTGTTTAAAAGTAAATTGTTGATAATGTAAGAGGGAATTTGCGTATCTAGTTTTGTATCTAGTTATTTATTAAGTATATGTTTATGAAAAACTGGTTTTCCAATAAGGAGAAATATTCTTTCTTTAGACAGATTTGAAACGAAAGAATTTATAATTTCTGATCGAAATCTGGGGAGAGACCGACAGCCGAAGTCGAGTAGCGCCAGTTGCTCAGCAAATTCGAGGCTTAATGAATATATGGCCAAAGTCAAAAAGCTCCTGAATTCTGAATGGCACACAAACAATCGCCTGATTCTAACTGGACCCCTACAGTCCAGATATTTCTCGGTAAACCGACACAGCTCCGTAGAAGATTTCCACGGGGTTGTGACGGTACTTCCGAATGGTATTCCTCAAAGCGATCTCCAGAAGGCGTACGCGCAGGAGAAGTCGCGCGTTTTCGGAGCTCAAGTGCTTTTTGTGGACTATTAGAATTTGTACTGATTAGTTCAATAAAAAAATTGTAATGAATGTATGCCTACTACTTTCTAATGCTACCCTTTACATTCAGACCAATTTCGTTCCAAACCCTATTTTTATTACCAAACCATACCTTATCATTAATACCCTCACCACAAAGAAGCTTTTCATATTTTTGGCAGGTACACTCCTTATCATTTTTAAAAATAAGCCTAAAAGCATGTTTTGATTGACTTATTCCTTTCTTTACCAAGTCATGATGAGCTTCGACAGCTGTATCCCTTTTCAATCTACTTATTACAGCTGGTTTTCAACTTCAATGTTTATTTTTATAAATTTCACACAATATACACAGCTGTGGCTAAGAAAGTTTATTAAATGTGGCAAAAAACAACAAAAAATTAATCTCTTCCGTGACTTAATAATAAACTTTTGTCAAGTTACTTTAAGCGCTGTAACCAAAAGTGTCCCTCACTCATAAAGCCAAAATCACTAAACCAAACAAAGCTCAAATGTGATTTAAAGCAAAACCAACAAATACTTTAATCCAACGCAAGTTATCCACAGGGTTCATCAATCTTCACACATCACATACGAAAAGGGGTAGGGGTAAAAAAAATAAAAATAAATAGCAATCAAGTTGGGCAGGTATGGAACTGGCACACCTGTAGCCACAACAATAGCAATAGTTGAAAGTTTTATATTGTATATGAGATGAAACAAGTAAACGACAAAACGACAAAAGTTCAAAGCCCATGAAAACTTTTGCACACGGTTGACCCGTAAGCTAAAGCCAGGGCTAATATAAGCGAAATCGAGCTGGGCACGGTAAAACTTTTCAAGAGCTGGCCAAATATTTCATAGAAATTTATAACCAGCAAAATCACAAAAAAAGACAAACAAGAAGTAAGGCTAAAGTTAAAGCAAATACAAGCTGGGAAACGGAAGTGGCCAAACTTGGCAAACGGAAATATGCCAAAATGCCAACAATGGCGTAAACATTGTACGCCCGCCATCTGACAAAGAAAAATCGCGCTTTGGTTTTTCGGCCAACCCCCATACCCCCACAAAAAAAAACACATTGAAAGGGCAAACAAAAGCGTCGAAAGTCGCCAGTGGCGCCCATCATTAGCAGTGGGTGGCTGGAGCTGTGCTGCAAGAGCCTCAGGGGGGTTTATGGGTTACGTTTGGGGGCGTACCAGACATCATGTTGAGTGGTGTGAAGGCAAAGCTCAGTCGGCACTTAAGGTGTCATTTGTCATAGAAATTTTATGACAGACAGTCAAAGCCTATGTTAAATGGTGAAATATTTCAACAGCCAACAGGAAATGGAAATGATATTGTTAGCTGTTGATTTTTAATGAGACCGAAATTGAAATAATGCATGCCAGACGTTAAACGTCCGTACTTGTAATTGCCATTTATTTTCGTTATATACAGGCGACTATTTTTAACCAACAACAAGCTACGCCATTACTCATTTAAAACCAGATTCGGCAAAGTGGCCAAAAAAGCATGAATGTTAAGAACCAAACTTAGTGGTGTGCGACTGTGGAATGCCCTAAACAAAAATTTTCTTGAAAAATGTTTATTTCTTGTGGGCTTCGTTAAGCAAAATGCAAATTTTTGCGTAGTGAAATTATTTAAAGAAAAGTCAACATTTTTTTGTTTATTAGACTCACATTATTTTTGAGACCAAATTAGATGGCGCTAGCTCTTGTCTATAGTTTATCAGAGCAACGTTATTGGCTTTTTTTACTAAGCTTAGGCCATACAAAAAAAAATAAAAATCGAGCCGAAATTTATTGGTTCTTCGCCAATAAACGGTCATTGTACAAACTCGATAAGTCCATTCTTCCCGTCATTACCAGCTAAGTCCATAAACTTACGTTGTAAGTGTATGTTGTATGACCCCAGTGGGTCATAGGGCCTCTACAAAACGTTCCATCGGCTAGGATCCTTCGCGATGACCTTGACCTCCTAAAAATCCTTGAACACCTAAGTTCCATCTCGAGTGTCCGCTTCCAAGTACAACTAGGGCGTCCTTTCTTTCTGCTACCTTGCGGATTCCATTCGAGCGCTTGTTTATATAGTTCTGTGGGATCCTTGCGAAGGGTATGGCCAATCCATCTCCACTTTCTCTGCTTTATTTCTGTCTGACAGACTGTTTTATTCATGGCTCGTTAATTTCGAACGATTACGCAAAAAAATTAAATTCATAAGAATTCATGCAAAACAAAAATGGCGGAAGTATCTTCTGGGCAAGCAGATTATCGCAGAGCTGGTGGTGATATATTTAAATATATTAATAATATTAACAAAGGCATATTTTTAAAAGTTGATCCGATCTTACAATGCAAAAGCCTGTATTCTTTTTAGTGGAAAAATTTACATGCTGTTTACTAAATATACCACTGCACTAAAGTTTTCACAAGACTAGAAAAATTTGCGCAGCTATAGGGTATAACAACTGTTGTTGCAAGTTGTTACTTCTTTCAGCTGCACGTGCAACACATATCACATCCCAAAATACAATCCCACCCAAGCCAATCCATCCAGCCAGCGAACCAACCAACCCATGATGGCAACGCATCAATATCAAGCTGGCTTAAATATTTGTATAAGCCAGTGTGCTTTATTTATGAAATGGGGGAAATTACAAACACAACGTTGGTCACACTGTTGGCCGCCATTGCTTGTTTGCACTCGATTTCATCATATTGTCAGGCTTTCTCTTGACGATGTATATACACGGTATACGTTACATATATATGCCATATAGTATAGTCCATCATCTGTATTGGCCACATCAGAGGCGCGTGCACGACAAAACACAGTGACACAGTATGGTTCCTCTACGGCTTGTGTATGTCAGTTTCCGGCACTTTTCACGCGTTTCGTTTTATTGATTTTCATCTGGCAAAGGACCACAAACGACGCCCATCCTCACCCATACACCCCATCCATGTCTGTCCAGGCGTAAAGCGTTGTCAGTTGGGCGTCTGGCTTGTTTGTACTGTTATTCTCGCATTTTCATCAACGAAGCTGCACGGCTCTTAACCCGTAGTCGCTGGTACCCCCGTGAGCGTGGCAAGTGGCCCACAACTTGACTTTAATTTGGTTTAATTAACGCGTCAGCTTGCAAGGCTTTTTCATTCATTCAGTCTGTGCAATACACTTTAACGCCATTTAATGGTCGCCGCCGGGGAATTTTTGTCCGAACATGATTGGTAAAATGCAGCCTGGCTAATTCGTTTAACTTCCTTCTACGTTTGTATTAACTTGTGGCTAGATTTTATGACAAAGATATGAATAAAATATTCAATACTTGATAGCGCGCGTATATTGAATAGTTGCTGGAATATTTTTAATGCCTATAAATATATTGACAAAGTCTATAGAATATATTGATTGTGCGTAAATAGGAATGGGAAGTGTTTCATCTGACAAACTGCTTGTACATTGAAGACAAATCGAAAGCTAAAGTTATTGGCATAAAATATGTCTTGTCTTTTTTGTAGTTCAAGATTTGTGGATTTGTTAACGGCGAAGGTTTAAATTATTCGAATACATAATAAAAATTTTAAATTAAGCTTATTTAGAAAAATGAGAGAAGACTTTTGGCAGAGTGGACTAATATTTTATTTGAGTAAAGGCGCGGAAAAACAAAAAGGGAGTGCAATATGATACTACGAGTATATCACACGTTTAAAGTCGGGCGCGGACTTTGGGATGCTCTGTATCATCACATCGCAATCAAATCCGATATATTGCTTGAGAACTCTAAAAGATATTTATTTGCAAAATTTGCGAACGCTATTTTAATAAACAAACAAAAAACAGTCGATTTTCGCTAAATCACGATTTTTTGACCGATCGACCGATCCTATGGTGGCTATTAGGTATAGTCAACCGATTTGCATACAATTTGGAACAGTGCTTGGGAACTTCAAAAATCTCTTCCGAAGGCCGAAATTGGTTACGATATCTTCATAAGTAAATTATCTATCTAATATATATAATTTCCCTGACTGACAATTGTGTCAGTCGCCCCTGGGCGGGGTATGGGGATCTCTATTAATAACTGTTCAAAGAGAACAGGGACCTACAGTTTATAGCCGAATCCGAACGGCGGTGTCTGGAATTAATAGAGATTTTCTTTGGCAAATAGCGTCTTTGAGCTAGCGATGCCAGTGCTAGGCAAATGTACCAGTGCTACTGCGGGGATTCGAACCACCGACCTTCGGTTCGTAAAGCGAGTACGCTACCACTACGCTACCGAAGGCCACATCTATCTAAAACTTTACTTTTTTTTCGAGGTCCTCTGAATCACCCTTATGGGAGCTATATAACATGACCACGATATAAAACAACAAAATAAACCTTTCTGCCGTAGAATAATAAGGGATCTTATCTAAAAGTTTGGTTGCTCTAGCTCTTACTATCTCTGAGGTCTAGGCGTTCATACAGACTTGCAGACGGATAGACAGACAGCCAGACAAGCAGAAGGACATGGGTATATCCACTTCTCTGGTCACTCTGATCATACTTTTACGCCTTCTTCTCTATTTTACATACATTTTCGGCTTGCACAAACTTAATATACCATTAAAGGTACAGGGTATAATTATTTCGAAAGCTATAGGCGTTTAATTATTATTAGGACTGGGTGTAAGATGTACTGCGACCCAAGTGCATATATTTTAACCCCTTCACGGCTCAGAGCTCTCCCAAAAGTCCTATTGCCTGTATGTATTCCAGTATCTTTTTTGGACTTAGGGTAACAACGATCTCCGGTGGGAGATCGTACATGCCCAGGAGCTTGATTCTTTTACTGGCAAGTGCCATACAATCACATAGTTAATGTACTGAGGTTTCTTCCTTCATGCTGCAGAAGCAACATAGTCCACTGTCCGCTAGGCCAATGTTATTTAAGTAACTGCAGAGCCTACAATGTCCCGACAAGAGGCCAGTCAGGATCCTCAGGGTGTTTTTCCCGTGGGTTATTATAAGTTTAAACCTCTTACGGTTTGTTTAGAGAGGAGGGTCTTGGTTATTGCTTAAGTCCATCCATTTGTTTTCCTCCTCCGTTCTCAGTAGGTCCCGTACCACATGGTTACCAGCCCTTGGCGTTTAAAGAAACGCTTTTCATTGCTGGAGCAAGGTCCGGGATAATATAGAGCGCCAAATAAAGCATATTTAAATATACCTGCTCGACGGTGGAATGACCTTCACTCACTTTTCCCAAGAATTGTTTTTTTTTTCCTTAACGTATTCAAGGACATTGGTTACCGGTGGTGAATTTTGGAAGTATTTGGATGTCCAACTTCATTAGGCTCCCACGATTGATGGCTCTACAAACAAGTTTGTAGGAGAGAGAATATTTTTGCATCATACTTTTCTTGCTAACGAAGTCTATACATTTACCAAATATATATATGTTTCTTTAACTCCTATTTGGAGCATGGTGTGTCATGATGATTCGGTAGCAAGAAATGTTTCAGGTAGGTAGGTTGCTAACCCTCCTACCCTAGCTTGATGATAGAATTCCTATCTGCACCTCCAAGCAGGTGTTTTGTCTGTTTTGGTCCGGGAGTGGTATTTTATTTCCCACTGACCCTGCATAGTGCCGAGCCTTCCCCTATCCGCCACCTGGGGATGCGTCCGATGGGAGACAGAGAACTCCACACGGACATTTACCAAATGTGGAGTAGATATTTCTAACTTTCATGCAGCATATTTTGTTCGACTAATAGCTCTATAAATTGCAAATTTTTTGGCCACACTTTATAATGTGTTACAAACTTAACCATTTGGTAATATTTCGTGTCTGTAGCTCTTATGCTCTCAGAAATTTAGGTGATCATACAGACAGGCGAATAATGTACGGATGAACGAATGTATACGGCTCAATCACTACTTGAGGTTTTGATAAGCAGGTGAAGATATAAGTCAAATAAAGAATCAATTTTATTGGAAATTTATTTCTTTTTTTTTTACACATAATAAGAACTCGGTCAATTTCATCAATGAATTTGAATAGATCCGGACACGATCGGTTGAGTATATAAAAAATTATTCATGTCTGCTATTAACTTGGAAAGCCTCAAAAAAATCGTTTGCAGAAAGTTTAGTAAATTTTTATATTTGCTAACAAAGAGGTGGTTCATCATCATGTCCTTTATCTCCCCCAAAAGAATAGGGCCTCAATACAGCATGTCCATCTGGTGATGTTCTTGGCTAGCATCTTTAGTTTGTTTCGTGATATTGCCCACTTTTTCAATTTCTTGGCCTTGTGGCATAAATTTGTCGTTGTGCTGGGTGTTCCTTTTCATTGACTAAGTGAGCATAATTAATATGTTTATGTATATAGAGTCGAGAATTGGGTGGTACAATAGGACAGGCCAATTTTTTTCCATAAGGCTAGCTCTCTTTCTACTAATGCTCTGCATAATTAAGCAGCACAACTAAGTTAACTGCTCCTAACCTACCCGCTAAATATCTACAACCTGACTAAAAGACACCTCAAAGAACTTTGAGGTCACATACAATTAATTTATAGCTAAACTTTGCCAGACGCGCAGTAGACGTTGTTGTCAACTTTCTTTACAATGACTAAAGGGCTCTGCACCCTAATCTCTGCGCTCGCCAAGCTCTAGAACGGCAATTGGAAAAAGATATGCTAAACAAAAAGAAAACATTAATCACGTCAAATTCCAAAGTTGTCCGCTAGTGGGAGCATGAACAAATTTGTAAATTACGACAAGAGGGCGCTAGAGAAATTTTTTTTATCACTTTACATGACATTGAACGACGAATCGATTGAAACTTTCAACTGCACTCGGGAACTAATACAATTTGGGTACAAATCATTAAAAACTGCTTATATATTCGTATTACAAAAAAAAGCAATAGGTTTTCAGCTGGTACTTGGGTGAACCCTTAACCAACAATTATCACAAAAAAATCTTCACTTTGGCAACTCGAACAAACGTGTCACTTGCAGCTTATAAAAATTTTAACCACATTCATCAAGTTCTTAACTATTCAAAGCAATTGTCATTGGCACTAATTGCTGGTCCCAAGTCAACTGCAGAGCTGCAAATCTGCAAAGACATTACCATAAACCAGTCCGAATAATATAAAAGAGATTGGGAAAAAAATAAGCCCTGCAAATACAAAAATATTTAATACAAGTTACTGGCATATTTTTTCCCCAAGTTATTTCCTTTATTGTATGCATGAATAGAGTGTTGGATGGGTTGGAGAAGGAGCAGGAGTAG
Source organism: Chymomyza costata (assembly GCA_018150985.1). Taxonomy (NCBI): domain Eukaryota; kingdom Metazoa; phylum Arthropoda; class Insecta; order Diptera; family Drosophilidae; genus Chymomyza; species Chymomyza costata. The sequence continues at coordinate 654,241 of JAECWU010000202.1, read as the reverse complement.
TGGACAAAAGCGAGAAAAAATAAAAGTGAACAGCAGTAACCCATATACCCAAATTCAAACTTTGGCTTCAATTACATGCCCTGCCACTACCAGGCCTTAATTACAAGCAAAGCAAAGCAACCCAAAAAAAAAAAAAAAAAAGGAATAAGAGCGGCAAATATTCTTACAGCTATATATATGAAAATAATAAGGAAAACGAGCAAAGAATTTCGCCAAAAGATAAACAGACAAAAGCACAATGCAGGCGAGAGGTAAAGAGCAGAAGATGATGTGGTTGGAGTAAAGATGATGACGGGAAGAGTAGCAGATGACTATTGTTATTACCGGCTGGTAGCTCGCAGATTTTTCACATTTTTTTTTTTCACTTGCCTTACCATAATAATAGAAAAAAAAATATGCCCGAGATATGCCCACAAGTGGCTGTAGCTGCTTCAGTTGTTGTAGTATATAAGGTGTAAGACTCGGATTGGGGTACATCCTTGTCCAAATAATAAAATGAAAATAAAATTGCATGGCATTTCACAATTATGGCGACAGCTGAAATTTAGCATAGACGACAAGCACTTGGGTTCTTCTGCGCCAGCTTTATGTCCTGGGGCACAGGCAAGTGCTCGGTTTAATAGACAGTTGGTAGTACTGGCTTTTCGCTATTTAGTTCTGAAATTGCGTTTGACGTGGAAGGGGAGTGGCTGCAGAAAATAGACAAATTGTCACTGACATTTTGCGGTCGTTGCTGGGCAGATAATCAACACAAGTTGCTTGGGTCTTTTGGCATCTCCGGTTCTAAAGTGGAAATTAAATTTAATTGTATTGTAACGTTTAGTTTTTGTGTTAAAGAAATTTTGCTTAAAAATAATTCTTGTTTCTTTTGCAGAAATCGTTTGGAATCAAATTCGGAACATTGGAATGCTTTGCTTTTGTCCTTGCGCGAGCTTACGGAATGGGTTATACGCAAGGATACCGAACTGAGCACCTTGGGCCTGGGACCAGTGCGTGGTGATGCGGCCAGCCTACAAAAACAATTGGTGAGCAAAAACCAAAGAGTGACACCACTTTGTTTGTAGCCATTTTGCTTGTTTGATAATAAGTTGGCAGCATCCTTTTGTGACTGGGTTAAATATATGCCAACGACCCACTTTTAACCTGCTTTTGTTATCCTTGCTGCTGTTGTTGTTGTTGTTTTTGTTGCCCGTAGTCAGAAAATGAAAGCACTGCACCTCAATTTGTATGCCCAACTAATTGTGTGGAAAGCCAGGCGTACATATAAACAGAAAAATATACATGTTTGTGTGCAAATATATACACTTTGCGCCAATTGAATAGAACACTATCGTTTTTCATGTTTAAGTTGACACAAAATAAGTCGTCTAAATTCGTCAAAGAGTGAAAATGTTCGAAATTTTGATTTACAGACGGCTTACTTAATGATTAAATGCCTCAATTTTGAATATTCATTATTTATTAAAGCACTTTAAAACTTATAGAACTTGGGATTTTAGTTCAAGCTTCCTAAAAAACAGTCTTCTTCCCATCGCAGAGGCAGGCGTCCCTATGGTCGACGTCCTTCCAGTGATTTCGCTTGAATGACGCGAATGACGTGTCCAAGCCAGTCTGACTAGGCCATTGTCACCGTAAAGATCATACAGCTCGTGTTTCATTCAAATACGGAAATCACCAACTACATTTGTCGGTCCGAAGGTTCGTTGAAGGTTTTTTCTCTCGAAAGCCCTTGTGTTGCCTTATCAGATGTTGATAATTTCCATGCTTCAGCGCCATAAAGAAGCACGGGCATGATAAGGGATCTTTACAGGGTTATTTTTGTGCGTCGAGAGCACTCTCTACTCTTAAACTCCTTACTGAGCCCATCGTAACACCGATTTGCAAGAGATATCCGGCGACGTGACTTCTTTCTGACATCGTTTTTTGTATCATTGATGTTTGTTCCTAAGTAGACGAAATACTTAACAACTTCGAAGATGTGCCCTTACTTGTAGATAGGAAGTATGTCAATGTCATCAGCATACGCTAGTAGCATGACACTCTTTTAAAAGATATTGCCTGACCTGTTGACATCGGTTAGCCGCAGGATGGTTTCCAACAAAAGATTGAAAAAGTAGCATGATGGTGTATCACCTTGCCTTGGTATCGAATGGTTTGAAGAGTTCCTTTCCAATAAAGACGGAACTGCAAGAGTTTCTCAACGTCATCAAACAAAGGCCAACTAGCTTTGCGTGGATACCAAGCTCAGACATGGCTGCGAAGAACTTTATCTTATCAGGCGAGAGATCACAGCCTATTAATTCTTCTTAAACTTTTAGAAAACAAATTTTCAAAAAAGATCTACTTGTTTTTCTCGTCTTCACGAGTTGGCAGTTTTGCCATCAATTTTTTTTTTGAATTCAACAGCAACTTTGCCGGTGAGGCGTTGCCATCTTTGTGAATTTAATTTTAACGCACTTTAGAAAAACAACAAATCTACATGGATTTCAAAAATGTACCTGTAGAAATTTATTTTTATTATTCGTATAGTTCTAGTTTATCTGTATGTTTACCTATAAGCACAAAGTTCTATTCAAGTGGCGGTGAGTGTATAAGTATAAGTGTAGCATAATTTTAGGCATAGCAAGTTTGCAGTGCCAGTTGCTGACACCATTTGCAATTGCTGCTGCTCTCTCGTCCACACTCTTTCCCACTCTCTTTCTCACACACTCTATCTTTAGATTGTAGAAAGACAGTGGTTTCTTTTTTTGAGGTTGTGCAAGTGTCAGCTTTTTTAGAGCGTTTGATTTAATGGCACATAAAGAGAGTGTGCCAAGCCTTTTTTGTATGTGCCCCAAATTTTAGAAGTATTTCAAGCTGCTGGCTAAGCAGTCAAATATTTTTGTTGGCCCCGAGATTTGTTGACCTTATCTAAGGGGTTTTTTTTTAATAAGCTAAATGTCTTAAAAGGGGTTTGTTTTTATACCATTTTATCAAATGGAACTGTAATGATGTGTCACACAAGCCAACTTTTGTTGTCAAACCCTAATTTGTAATTCCTTTAAGTTTTCTTAGAATTTATATGTCAAGTACAAGTCATTTTTTTTTGTAAGCCAAGTAAGTTTAAAGGTTTGCATAGACTAGGAAGTTTTTGTGCTTTGTTAGTTATGCAATTTTTCTAACGTTTTAATTCGGCAGTTGGCTTTAAATTTTTACAAGGAATACGAGATATAAACAATAAAATTCCCAAAGTGCATCTTAATTGCGAACAGTTGTTTCTGATTACATAAGTTACTAGGAATTCCATTAAAAAATTTCCACATTAACTTAACAAAGTTAAGTAAAAAAAAACTATCGCATGTGGCCTGTTCGGCTAATCTGGTTTCATTCAACACGATTTTAGTAGCGGATTTTCTTTATAAAATTGTTTTCGGATATCGCTATTAAACATACTAAATATGTTTAACTCGCAAACGCTTGCTAATGTCTTCATCAGTCCTTAAGAACACCATTACCCAAATTTTACATAAAATTTTCAAAATTCTCTACTGCTGCATAGGGTGCTTTTTAATGTTAGGTTTTTGTGCTTAATGAAAAAAACACTTATTTGCGCGTCAACCAATCCCTTAAGCTCTTCTAAATCAACAAAATTCAACCATATCCAATTTTCAAAAATATTTGGCTTATCGAAATAGGGTAGTTTTTTATGTTTTTGTTTTTAAATTAGAAAGTTTTGGCTAATCATGGAACCCTTGTCCTTCAGCCGATATTTGTTTTCTAACATAGTTTGGAGATATCGGCATATTGCCCAAACACTTTCTTAATCCGATATATCGGGTGACTCTTTTATGTTTATTTTTTTTGTTTTTTTTTTTTTGGTGCTTGTACGTCAATTTAATGCTCTTGCCTTTAATTCACAACATTTTTATCTTTTAATGGAACCTAAGTCCAACAGCTCATATCTGACTTCTAAATAGTTTTTGATATATATTGACCGTATTCCATCAGGAACATAGGTTGTTTACATAAAATTTGTTTAAAGCTAAGTATCGTAGTTCATAAAAAAAATTTGGAGGTTTCGTTAAAGATGGAGCACCTCCATGTAACCTTGCTTTTACCACGTCTTCTGCTGCCCTGCCGATTCCATTCCAGAGTAGCGTGGCATAGCCCGGAATACTTTCGTCTTCTAATTTGCGTGTTAATGTTTTCTTGGTCTGCAAGTTGTAACAGATCACCGTTTGAGATAATCCCTGGCCACCTGATTCGCAGAATATTTCTTAGGCATCTATTCGTGATACTTTGCACTTTACGCGTTATTGTGATGTGAACCAGCCAGGTTTCAGAGCCAAATAATAGTACAGACTTAACGCAAGCGTTATACACATGTATTTTCGTTTGTGGTGAGAGTTCATTTGATCTCCACCCTTGCCTTCTGTATTCTACAATAGCTTTTTTTTTGAAGCATCAGTTTTAAAAGAAGCATCAACAAATCTCCAAAAAGCGTTTTAATCGCAAACAGTTTTTCATTAATTCATTAGTGCTTGGGAAATCCATTATCCGAGCTTTACGCAATTTCAACTATATTAAAAACTTTTTTAATCAGATATATCGGGTGATTTTTTTTACTTTTTTACGTTTTTTTTTAAACATTGACAGAAAATGAACGCAGCGGGCCATGTAATCTTTATGATTCTCTCAAATAGTTATCTAAACTATTTTAGTTGCAAAACACTAAAGCAAATTTCACTGCAGGGTTGCTCCGAACCTAACCATGTTAGCTGCTCTCCAATCAATTCAATTGGCTTACTAGTTACTGTTCATTCCACATAAAATACAAATACTCAACAGGAATTCTTAAATAATTGTTAAATGATGCTTGTTACGTCAAAAACATGAGCACACACACTAGAACACACACCCACACACAGAACACACACTCACTAGAACAACATGCTCGCTTACACACTCATACATAAAGATGTATGCTATTCGCGCGCCGGAAATCACTTAAGGGCTTCCCAACGAGAAATGGGCAGAAAAAAAAGGATAAAAGCAGGCAGCTCCGCAAAAAAAAATGGAAAAACAACGTCTAACACAGCGTGTGGCACTTGAATTTCACTTACCCCCAAACACACACACTCACCAACTCAACCATCCCCCCCCCAGCCTGCCGAAAGCAAGTCGAAAAAAAAATGTGGCAACTTTCACCCTGAGCTACTTGTAAATCTATTGCCTGCCACTAAGTTACGGTCTGCCGCACATTTACATTTTTGGAACCCCTTCGAAGACGTTCCAAAAACTGACTGCAACGCAGCAATTGCTTCGATAGCCTTTGGCATTCCAACTGGTCAACAGGATGTGCTGCCGACTCTTTCTCATACCATGTGTGCTTGTGTAGTGTTGTATAGTTGCATTTTTATTTCTAGTACTCTAAATGCATTAAATACAGAATTTATTGTGCGCTCTTCGCTTTTATGTTATATAGAACTTGGCCCAAAGCAACGCTTGCTTCCTCACTATTTTATGACATTTTATGGCCAGCCACTTGACCACTTCAATTGTTAGTGTTGTTCGTTGGCCCATTTTTAGTGTTGAAAAAAGAAAATAAACGAAAATAGTTGCTGCAGCCTTACAATTTTATACATTTTTTTTTTTATTTATTTATGACCACTTCATTTTCAAATGTATATAGATATAAATCTTGTTAAGCGTTGACTGCATTTTATATCTTTTCATTCTCCCTATATAGGGATATATGTGTTTGTTTCTTAGTTCTTTGAATATCCAAGTTTCATCAAAGTTGTTGATTTCTTTTATATGTATATCTTTATGTTTGAACATTTTTTGCCTTTGCAGGATGATCATAAAGCTTTTCGCCGTCAATTGGAGGATAAACGCCCAATTGTTGAGAGCAATTTAACGAGCGGACGTCAGTATATTGCTAGTGAAGCACCCGTTTCGGACACCAGCGATACGGAGGGTAAGTTTTATGAGCATCTAATGCATAAAAATTGCACTTTCTTTAATAGTTAGAATGTTAAAGGATGTGTGTGGTCATTGTAACCTACTTTATATACACTTTGTTTTAATTAAGAATTTAAGAGGGTATTTAGTCATTATATCAAAACAACCACTGAATGAAGTTTTTACTGATATAATTTAAAGATTATAGTAATTTATGTCACAATATTAAAAAAAAAAAACTCAGCGAACAAAGCAAACAGGAGGTGAAGCCCCTTGTTTTCGTTTAAATTTTTTTTCTATGCCAGAATTTGAAGGGGAAAAATTGAAAACACAAAATGGCGTACTGTCAGATTTTTAGGCAACGTAAAATTTTTGCTCAAATTTACTAAATAAATTTCAAATTTTTTTTTAATTTTCTTCGAATTCGCTTTATTACATAGATGAGCCCAAGTACGGGCAGCATAATGTCTGCCGAGTCCACCAGTCAATTCATGTATAGTTGAAACCGTATTTTTGTCCTCTTCTTGTCGGTTTTATATAAGCGAAGGCTCTATCCTCCAGGCAGCAAATTTTTTCTTCCTAGTTAAACGAAGCTTTTTTTAAGCAGTTCCCAATAGTTTGTATCTTTGTACCTTTTTTTTACCATGGGTTTCCTATCGTACATGGTTTTCCGTATCTCAACTTATTCTTCTTCTTCTGCCTCTCAACCGTATCTACCCAACCCAACCAACTTACTTTTATTTGTCACTTATACAAAAGTATGATAACAACAGTTTATCGCAAAACTTCTTTAGTTAAATTTGTATGTAAAGATACTCAAGATACTCAAAATTGTATCAGTAACTTAAATATTTCGTTTACAATTGCTCTTTTAACAACTTAACCCTTTAATCTAATCCAATGTTGCACCCACAAAAACTTGTTACAGTTACTAGACCTGTAAGTAACCCCCCTAAACAAATCCAAACCTAATTCAACAATTAGACCACAGTAAAATTTTTGCTTCTTATTTCCTTCCGTAGCCAATTGAAGCAGTTTTTTGTACTCAATTTCAACTAACCAAACTTGTGTATGGAACTTTGCTTCAACTATGCAACAAAAGCTGAGCAGTATCTTGCCACACAAACAAACACATACATACACAATTGATTTTTATGCATATAACTGTGTGAGTATCTGTGTGTGTGTGTGTGTGTGTGTGGTACCACAAAGCCGTTAGTTTTGCCCCAAAGTAGGCAACTGTTGAACGCAGTCAAAGCCCTGTCGGGTTGCCAATTGATTTTAGACCCAAATAAAAAAATAAAGTGGAAAAATTCTGTGCACTTTAAATACGATTTGCATACTCTTTAGTGATGGAGGTAAAGTATATATTGAGTTTATCAAAACTAATGTCACAGGAGGAAAAAAGCGTTTTTGCATCGTTATGCATCGTGAATAGTTTGGATCGGTGTTATGATAGGGAAAGTCAGCAAAGTCATTGCTCTTTCAAAGAAAGATGAATTATTTCCGACGAAAAAGGAAAACCCATTTTATTTCTGAATTTAATCCGCTCTTAGACAGATGTGCTACATTAATTGTTCCAATGTTTTAATTGCTGTTGGCAAAGTTTGTCGCACAGTTGGTATTTCCATTCGAAGGAAATCTTTTTCCATCAAATCAATTCTGCAAGTTTAAAGGACACAGCTAGAAAATATGCTGGAAGACCAATTCGTAGAAAAAGTATAGCAATGTTGCAACGGCGTCTGATTTGATGTGTGCTGGAGGTATTTTTCAATAACACCTGATAATATTTTCCAATACTGCTCTTTTTTTTGGTTCAATAGTTCCGAATAAGACTTTTGGTGATACGAATCACACTGTGCAAGAATTTTGAAAAAATTTACTAAGTGCTCAATAATTTCGAACATGGGTGATTTTGCTGGGTGGAAATACATGTGAATATATTCTATAATGAATTTTGACTTAAAAAAATTTATATAAAAAAAAATTCATACCACCGTCAACGCTATTCAATTCTATCCAAAGATATCTGGTTTGTCACCATCGCATAGATGTGACCAAAGATATTCACATTAATAAAGGACTATTTTGAGAAAACATACCAAAAGCAACGTAAGAAAAAATGCTTTAAAGGTTTGTTTCTCTATTCTCACCGAGCACTATTACCTAGAATTGGAATCATAAGTTCTTCATACTGACTGCTTCAATCGAAAAGTCCATACCCATCTCAGCTTGTTGGCTGACAGATCTGCATTGGCGCTTTTCGGTGTCGATTAATCTGAAGAAATGCGCCACTTCCACATTTCCCTGTTCACTGGTGCGTTGTGACGTCACAAAACTTCATCCATGTCCCTATGCTGCCCCTGAAGGTATGCTACGATTTTTTTACAATCTATAAAAACGAGTTACTTTATTGAAAAACAGCTGATTTTTCGACGAAGTACAATAGACAATGATCCCAAAAACATAAAGATGTTAGTTTTGACAATACTAGAATAACCGAAACATTCGTGTGCAGTGATAAGGGAAATGGAAGGTGAAGGGAAGCAGCTTTACCATCAAGTGGTTGGCGTGAGATGGCAAACGGGGCGAAAGATATCCGCCTCTGACTAATGAGATATTGGTATAATCCCTTACTGCGTCGTTCCGAACGCGTAGCTAACGTCCGTTGGATAGATACTTGGATGACGATATCTGGTAGAGGCTGTAATTGTTGTTGCTGGAGCTGTTTTTTGTATATGGCCATCAAATTTGGAAGATCAAGTATGGTTATTCGAATTGTAAAAATAAAAAAGAGAAGAAAAATTTAAAATAACTGGAGGTCTATGATTGATTCATATACGATGGACAGTAATGTAGAAGATGTAGGCATCTTAAGCGGGGCTTGAAAGCGAAAATATTTAATGCCCCACATAGGAACTGCTGCTTTCACGAGTTCTTTTTTTTGGACAGTGTATCCCATAGTCGAAAGTATCCACGAACAATGTATTTTTTGCATTTCGATTTAGTTTTAGTAAAAGTTTTGGTTTGTGTTTGTATCTGTGTGTGTGTTTGTGGGTGTGCTTGTGTATAGTGTGGTTCTTTGCCATTCACAATAGACAACCGCAGTCGCTCAGTTGGCAACACTGGCAAAAGGCGTCAACGATAATTGCGACCAAAGCAATTAGTGCGATTAGTGCGCTATTAGTGCCAACCATTACTCGATCTTTGTGTGTGTATGAGTATCTGTGTGTGTTGAGTATCTATGTGTGTGTGTGTTTCTATGTTTGTGCTTTTGTCTGTATGCTGTGCAACATTTGATTTTAACCATTGATGTTTATTCTGTGGCTCTGCATTGGTTGCTTAGTTATTCTAAGCTTTGTCTGTGTGAGAGTTAGTATCTATGTGCATACTGATTGAATTTCCTGTGTGTGCACACTCAAAAATTTCATGAATTTTAATGATTATTAAAATTATACATAAACAAGCTTAATAGCTTGTATAATTGTTTGAACAAATTAATTTTTTTTATTAGGACAAATTTTTGTGGTTATTGTGGACTGACACGTGGTTTTCATACCTGATAATGCAAAATAAAAGCAAAATTTTGAAAGGAAATATTTCAAAGAGGAATATTTAAATTTAAAGTCAATTATATTTTAGGATTATTTAGTTGTTTGTGCTATTACTAATATTTAGATCATAAATTAATGATGTTGTTGCATGGTATGGTGTATAGGAATATATTGAAATGTTTTGAAAGCAAGTCCTGAAGCTATTTTTCATTATTATAAATAAAGTATTTTCTGGATGAGAGTACAATGTGAGCGTAGTCAGCGTTTTTAGGAAAAATGTTTCCATGAGGGATATATAATGCCCCTGTGAGAGCTAGTATATATTAATATATCAAATCCAAATTTTTGGTGATACAGCTCCAATCATCGCCAAGATCTGAATCATACTTACATGACTATTCCGATTTCTCCAGTCACCCTGACCATTCTTAAGGAACTTTAAGTGTCTTCGACATCTCCTTCTCATTATCGACTTGCACAAACCCAATACACCCTTTGTACGTTAAGGCCAGAACGCAGCGATCCAAAATGCTTCCGAACAAGAACGAACTACATAGTCGTGAAGTTTCGTCTTACCATTTTAGTTACTACTGCGAACTGGTCACAAAAATAAAATCAACTTAAGATTTTTAAAAAATTTCCTAAATCATACAAGTAGCTGGGACTAAGCTTAACTCTGTAATTGTAAACTCAAAAATATCTTAGGTTTTCAGTAGCAATTTTTAATCGAAAGCTTTTCGATCTGGTGCGTACTGGCCTTTAAGAAAAACATTTCAAAGCAAGATCTCGCTAACAGTTTGCTAAAAACTTTAATTCTTTCTGAGCTTGATGACAGCAAAAAATACCGATTCGGGAGCAAGTAATATGAATTCGAATAAAATTTTTGGTTTTGTTTTTTTCGTTTTCCGATCATTTTATAATTTCTGCAAAGCTATGTATCTTATTGAGTGACTTTTATTCGTTAGCCCAAAATATTCCATTCAATCTTAAATTGGTTTGCGACCTAAGACTTTAAACATTTTCTTTGTTTAGCTACTTCCTGGCTATACAAAGCATGCAAAAAGGAAAACCTCAAAGAATTTGCTTATTTATTTATTTATTGTAAATTTGCTCTAAACTGGCACTTAATACAATTGAATTTAGAATCATTGCGCTCTTCATCTCGCTCTCTAGCTCTGTCATTTGCTTTTCCACACGAACTGACAAAGAAAAAATGTTTTGCCTGTGACGAAATTAAATTTCACCGGAAACTCGTCACATCTATGCCGAAAGTTGAAAAAACAACAAAAACAACAACTACAACGTGAATGAGAACTCACATAAAAATGTGAAATCGACGCAAAACGAAAAGTTTGACAACAGTTTGTTTGTCATTTTGTCATTTTGCCAGTACTTCAGTCTGGCAGTGAAGCGTGCTCAAAAAGCAGAAAACATCTATGCGATAAACTCAATCTTTAAATTGAATTTGAATATTACAACAACTTTTGAGAGAAAGTTTGAAGAAGAAAGCAAAGCACAAAAAAAAAAAAAACTAAACACAGAAGAATATAACTTGATGTTTGTTTGGCATCACATTACCAGGCACCGAACCAAACCATAAAAGTTGGCAGCACTCGCGCACTGACTGTTTGCCGGACTGTCTCCGTCCGTGCATTAAATTAAATTCAGATTTGCACAACTTTAGCCAGACGACGTTCAGCGCGAAGAGCTAAGCAGCTGCCATGTTGTATGTTTTTGCTAGCTCAGTGTGCCTCGTGTTTTGCTGCTACTGTTGTCACACTTTTCTATGTCACTGTGTAAGAGAGTGTTAGAGCGTGAGAGAGTAGCGCCTCAGCTGTACAGGCTGTCGCTCTTAGCTCTGGCTTTCCAGCTGCCACTTGTCACTCTCTTTGTGATGGTTGGCAACAGCAGCTTCTTGGATTTTCCTACATACTCCCCGACCTAAACATCTAGAACTAGACCAAACACATGCCCGTCAGTTTGTCTTTCAAATTTCATGACACTTTTCTTTGGGTATTGGCTTTGTTGTTGGTATAGTTTAGTTTTTTTTTTTTACGAGTGCTTTTGCAAAACGAAAAGGAAATAGAAATTTCACAATGTATCTTTGTTTTTTTTATTTATTTTTTATTTCTCCGCTCAACTGTTTTGCTTTTATGGCGAATTTGACTAGGATTGGCAGTTTTGTGGCTACTTATATAATATTGAAATATTTAGCAGTTTGAATGTTTTGTACTTTTAGTACATCTAATAACAATATCCGTTGCCATTTATTAAAGACAATTCATCCATCAGTATTTATTAGGGTTGTGGCTTTTGATTTGTTGGGAGTGGAAAAAATACTTGTAAATAAAAACTAGGGGCTACATCTACTGCATGCTTCAAACGATTACAGTCGGTAGATTCCAGTTATACTATATCCTAAACTCTTCTTAGTTTCTACATTGTTTATACGATTTTGGTAGACATAGATATATTTTGAATGAGTCCATATAGCGATGTCAGTGTGTTATTTAAAATGGCAGCTCTTTGTCGAGTTTTAACTTTCTAAGGAAAAGCCTTGGGCGTAAAGAGTAAAAAACCAGTTATGGGCAGCTGGGTGTGGCATTTCAAAAAAGCATTAAGTTTTTCATATTATAGGTAACATGAGTCGGGATGCTATTTTTGATGATATGTTTCACAAACATATTTACCTTAGATTGTTTCTAGTAGGGCTTTTTAATATTTTTCTTTAATTCACAACCAATCTGAATAATTTGCACCCACAGATGGGTATTCGAAAAAGAACGTCGTGTGTCATTGGCATATTGTTGGTTAGAAAATTCACGAGTAAACTTAGATTATAAGTCGCGTTTTGTGGAAAAATTTCATGCTCCTTTGGTCTTCAAGGAACGGACATACTGACGACCGGACAGACGGACGAACAGACTGATGGACAGACGGACATGGAAAAATCGATTACTTTTGTCGTCCTGATTATTTTTTATAAAGTTTGTGGGGTCTTACTTGTTTACTTTTAGGGGACCCGAATATACGCTATGAGGCAAGTGGGGTGAATTCGGAAAAGTTTCCTTTATCAAAATTGAAAGTTGTTTCGTTCAGGGCATTGCATTAGCTCCATTGTGTCAAAATGTTAGATCAATATGAAGATTTTTTGTCAGGTAGACTGATCTCTGAGCCTAAAATGCCAAATTCATAATTTTCGATTTTGTTGCGGTGATTCCGGAAGTATCCAAAAATTAGAAAAATTGCCATAAAATTGAATCGCAAATATTTTATTTCTTTATTTTTGGTAAAAAAAAAAAGGTTGAATAATAAATTGAATGAATAGGTTAGGTTAGGTTAGGTAGGAGCGGCAGCTGGCTTGAGAGGCCAGCACACTTAGGCCTTGACCGGGCCGTTGTGAAACCGCATGGATCACTATTTTACACCCTTCTCCTGAGGACCACTAGAAGGATTCCCATACTGTTGCTACAATGTAACCTGCGATCCTCCTCGTACATATAAACTCTAGCTCCGCTAGGTTATGAAGAAAGTAGTTTCCTAAGTGCTTTTTCCTGCGTCTACTGAGAGCCTCACAGGAGCGGAAGAAGTTTTCTACTGACTCAACTTCTTCCTCATCTCTGCAGCTTCTGCAAAAATCGTTGCTCGGAGCGTTCATTCTGATCGCATGTGTACCGACAAGCCAGTGTCCGGTGATCACTCTGACAACTGCTGAACACTGCGACCGGTTGAGTCCGCAGAGCCTCGCGGATCGTTTTGGGTCGATTTTTGGCCATATTTGGCGGCTGATAGTGCAGTGGGGTGTATTCTACCACTGCCTTTGTACATGAGATCTAAATTTTTCACTAGTCTGAAGCTTAAAAGTGGCCATTGGCATACGAATATCCTCTTTGTCTGGCAAGAAGGTAAAGGTCGTGCCATGTCTGGCCAATTCATCTGCTATCTCGTTACCTGTTATATTTTGGTGCCCTGGCACCCAAATGAGGCTGATAACGAACTGCTGTGCCATCTCTTGAATAGATCTGGGGCAGTTGTTGACTGTCAACGAGTTTGAGGACATTGCCCGAAGTGACTTGATGGCGGCCTGGCTATCCGAGTATATGTTTATGGCACCGGTTTCCAGACCGGTATTACGTAAGCAGATCAAAGCCTCGTTAATGGCAAGGATCTCCACTTGAAAAACGCTACAATGATTCGGAAGTCGGAGAGACTTCCTCAGAGTAGACCCCCCCCCCAACTTGGTTGTTGAGCTTGGAACCATCTGTGAAGAAGTTAATACGGTCAGTGTGACCTGGTTGACTTTCCAACCACGATTCCCTAGATGGGATATATGTGGTAAATAATGTTGATACATGCTCTAAGGATTTGCAGTAATCTGCGATTGACACATTTGTGTCTTCTTTTAGAATGGACGAGTGCCCATATTCCGAGACTGCCCAGTATTGAGCGTCTTTCAGGCGTCTCGCTGTAAGTGTGGCAATTTCTTTTGCCATTACGAGCACAGGAGAAATATTGGTGATGGCGTTTAGCGCTTCACTCGAAGTGGATTTGAGGGCACCTGTGATGCATAATTGTGCCGTTCTCTGCACCTTATTTATTGCTTTGAGCCTAGACTTGATGGTAAGGGCTGGCTACCAGATAGATACCGCATACAGAAGTATAGGCCTAACTATGGCAGTGTAAATCCATCGAACTATATGAATTGAATGAATAAATGTGGAATAAAAATAATTGTCGCCTAGTGAAATAAAATGAAAAAAATGTTCCTTTTGTCGATTTTCACTGCCTTCAGCATTTCCAACAAATCATCAGAACTGGAACCGGTTTACAAGTATTTTTTTTGCTTTTTTTTTGTAAGCTCTCGACATTTTGACACAAAAACAGTTGAAATCCGTGCTGAAATTATATTTAAAATATATATTTGCCTCATTTCGACACTTCCGGATACACCCCAAATCGAGCTTCCGGATTCACCCCAAATCAACTTTATCGAAACAGAGTAACGACATTCTGGTGGTGGCTTACAAAAATCGACGCGAATCCTTTAGCATTTTTGAAGTATGAGTCTAAATAATAATATGGATACACTTACATTTGATTTAATTCGAGAAAATCTTGAAATTTTAGCGGCACAAAAACTTAAAATAAAACTTTCAAACTTGTTGTTAGAAAAATTATACCGAACAGAAAAACACGTGTACTCGAGTCGGAGTATTATCAAGAACTAGCGTCGGTCATGACGTTTATTTGACATTTGGTTTCCGTTAGGGAATTCACCGAATTCACCCCACTTGCCTCTATTTAAAGTATAGGCTATAAAAATAATTTGGGTGTTCACTTTGTCGGGCATAAGTGCATAAAGGCAAGAATACCCCAACAGCGTGGCATAAAGTTAAAATTACTAGAGCAACATTAATCTGTTGTTTACAACTGTCATACGGAGTGCTTTATTTATGTTATCAAATTTTTCGTGAAAAAATGCAATTTTAAAGCATAAACAGTAAAGTTTTAAATATTAATGCAAAGAAAATGCAAATTTATTCTTTTCAAAAAATTTGCTTTTGTAAGAAATGTAGGAAGAAGCTATATTTAAAAGCTCTAAATAATAGCAAAACAGTAAGCAATACTTGGTTGATTTCAGACAATCTTTTATGTAAGAATACCCTACTATTTGTAGTGAAGGCTTAGCGTTAGCATAAATACACATTTTTTTTAGTGTATGTTGTTGTTGAACACTTTGCCTTTTTACAATTCTGCATTTGTGCCCGACCAAGCTGCCATTGTTGCTTTCAATCATGCACAATTTTATTATCCCGCCCACGCCAATCATTTGATTTAATTTCTTGTGAAAAACGTTCGCTTCCACAATTATTTCGAACTTTCATCGTATCTCTTCTGCAACGCATTTGAATACAATATTTATACGGCACTTATCCAACGTGCAATTATTTTATTGCAAATTTAATCACCTCGCGCAATCAGCGTAATCAAAGCCATAATCATCGACAAGTGGTGGGGGTCTGCATCCCTAGTTCGTACTCTACATAATCATTGGCGTCGGGAGACATTAAAAGTCATAATATCATTTCTAATTCATAAGCTGGCATAGACACAGTCAACGGGCCGTGTCGTATACGTGCCCAAAAGCCGTAGAGCTCCCACAGACAGTTGGTACACATCTACATTTATGTACGGGCAATTGTTTTTGAACATTTTCATATTTGCCGTGCCAAATGTCTTTCTGTCTGTCTCTCTGTCTATATCTGTGTGTGTGTGCGTGTGTGTCGATTTTCATAATTTTTACTCACTTTTCCGTACTACTTTGCTTGTTTCCCCGCAGCCCAACATGACTCCGACTCACGTTACTTGTCCGCCGAGGAGCAAAGCCGTGAGCTGACACGCAGCATACGACGCGAAGTGGCAAAACTTTCCGAGCAATGGAACAATCTAATCGATAGATCTGACAATTGGAAGCATCGTTTGGATGAATACATGACGGTAAGTCTTTGCGCCTGACATGGCATAAAAGTTATATATATTCATAATTTTCTTACGACTTGTGAGTTGCTTACTTCCGCCTTTGGCCTCACTCGCCCACTCCTGTCGAGCTGCTTAGTCTTAGTCCTGCTCGTGGGTTTATTATGGAAATTTGAATTGAGTCGCAGAGCACGCGTCTGTTACATAACAGCCGTGACTTTGGATGCTGTAATTTTTATTACTTGCAATTTGTTTTATGCCAAAGACGCAGACTTGAGAACTTCTTTTCTTTCGATTTTGAGGTGCAATTATTTGCAACGTGTTTTTGGAAAATTTCAAAAGCAATTTGCATACATTTGGCTTGTAATCAATTTGTTAGTAGGTTTACTTTAAGTTAAATAAGTATTTTATTGAACGTTAGTGTGACCAGCTGCAAAAAAGTAGCTTTACGTTTAGCCATTTTGTTTTAATTGCAAGACTTGGGCTGGAGCATTTATCTATAAGCTGCATTTATTTACATTGTGTTGGAATTAAAAAGTGCAATTTTTTGGTAATTTTAAAACAGAAATATATTTAAGTGTGATCAGTTTCAAGAAATTCACTTCAACGGAAGCCATTTTGCTTTATGCGAAAGACTAGTCTGCGTCTTTCGCATAAAACAAAATGGCTGCCGTTGAAGTCAATTACTTGTGAATTTTTCGCTAAGCTGCAATTATTTGCATCGCATTTATACAAGTTTTAGAAGCAATTTGAAAAGAGAAATATATTTAAGTCTGACCAACCTTCATAGAACTTTTATACACGGTTGTGTTTTATACGAAAGGCGATTTTTTTTAAGCTGGAGGGGTTTTTCTGTTAGGTTCAATTATGAGCAGCGTGCTTTTGAAATGTGCAAAAGCATTTTAAACACAGAAATATATTTTAGTGTGACCAGCCATATAAAAGTAGCTTCAAGGCCAGCCATTTTCTTTTAAGTGCAAGACGAAGAGTAGTGAATTTTCTGTGTGTGGCAATTATTTGCTTGAAAGTTCTTTTGATTATGCCTACATTATTATAATATATTTTGCTTGTAATATAATTATGAGCAAGCTGCCCTTAATTTATATGTGACCATGCGAAATTTATACCATGCGAATTTTTTGTAGATGCATTTATTTTCAATCTATTTTTGGAAAATACAAAAAAGAATCTGTTACTGAAGTTAAGTGTGACCAGCTAAAAAAAAGTTAGCTTTTAAGCAGGACATATTACGCTTAAAGTTTTGATGCACAATTGTGTTTTATACGAAAGGAGAGGCTTTAAGTTTTTTTTTGAATTCCAATCGTTGTAACATGCTTTTCAAAATTTTCGAAAACAATATGCATATTTCTCGGTAGCTAAAAACTTGTAAGTTAGTTTGGCTTTAAGTTAAAGTATTGCTTTTTAATTTGAGCAAAATTGAAATTTTTATATTCCAAATGATAATATATGCTAATATGCTGCAAACTTGAGCCGTTCATATTTTAATGGGCTAACCCACACTGAATTCACTTGCGATAAATTTATGTGCATTTTTAGTGTGACCAGCCGCAGGAAATTACCTGGAGAACTGGCGCTTTATGTTGAACACTTCTTTTTCAACATTTTGCTTATGTGCGTTGGTTGCTTAAAATAAAACATATTTTTTTAAATTTTAGTGTGACCAGTCACAAAAAAAGTGGCATAAAGGGTTTCTAGCGAAAGCCAGCCAATTTCCATGCAATTCGATTTTATTTGAAACATTTTTAACGAAACTTAAAGACAATTAGCCGATGGTCTTAAGCTCACAACGTTTGTTTACTTTTTATTCATAAGTTAGTTGACTTTAAGAAAAAACGGTATTTTTTGGAGTTTAAATGTGACAAGCCACAAAAAAATTACTTTAAGGCAACATTTTATGACATTTTTCTTTGAAAGCATTTGGTGTGAGATATTAGAGTTTGGGTTTTGTATAGCCTAATAAATGCAAGTGTGCTTTTTACGACTCATGTCCTTCGAATTGCAAAACAAGAAAACAACAAAAGTATTTGCCACAAATGTTACAAAAAGCATCTAAAGTATTTGACGTTACTCATACGCAGCGTAAACTTGATGGAAACAAAGCTCAACCATAAAAGTATCACATACACATACACAGACTCTTATAACTCGTTGAGTGGGCGTGTCGCCAACGCCCTCTTCTTATAGCATACTTTCATGCTTTTCTTCGTACAATGTATGAAATATCAAAATATCAAAGCGCATAAAATGCACATATTGTAAGCATACTTTTTGGGCTAAAACGCAAAAACGACCAAAAAAAATGAATCGATATAAAAACGATAGAAAACAGCCAAACAGAAAAAAAAAGTAGCCAAAAAGCAATATCATAAAATAAGAGCAATGTATGGAGGGCGACAGACATAAGAAATACAATTTTTTGGGCGCAACAAATAATATAAGGGTCAAAATATGTGAAGCCTGGGAAACTAGGGAAACTTTTAAAATTCCAAACTGTTGAATTTTAAAGATTTTAAAGTACTTATCGATAAGTGGTAGATAATAAGCAAGCCGATAAAACTAAGCTACCCAGCTAGTCTAAGGGCCTGCCTTTATTTTTTAATATGTTATCGGTTTATAAGGCACTTTGTCTAAAAATAATCTGCATTCCTATTCACCAAAGTGATTTAAATAATTTTAAAAAAAATTAAGCTGAATATTTAATCTAAAAACTTTTTTTTAAAAGTAGCTCGCTTTACATATTTCGACCCATAGAAATAGTATATATGTACATGAAAAAAGTATTTTCGACACTGTACTACACAAACACGCAAATATGGCTATAAACTAGACAAAAATTGCTACAAAGCGGCTTAAATCAATATTGGATATATTCAAACGAGTATTGTTATTCGCTAGGCTTTGTTGCAGTTGCAGGCAGGCTTCATGTTGCATTGAACATAACTTAAAACTGCTGGGCTAGTGTATAGCATATTCCATAAGCTCATTACTTATGCTACTAATGCCTGGAACCATAACCAGCTTACTCCATATTTACCATGAATATTTGTGCAAGTTCCAGACAATGCACATAGCATTTAGATAAATATTCCACAATATGATCTATGGCATTTATTTTGCTCATATTTTGATTGCTCTTTGTTTCATGCCTCTTTAATCCTTATTGTATTTGTTGCTTTCATTCACATAAATACCTCACTTGGGAGTGATTTGCATTTGCATTTTATTAGGTCAAATTTTATATATAGACTAGAAATGGAGAAACAAGTGTTATGGCATTTTATTTGCCAGGCTTTAATTTCTATGAGCCAGAATGTTGACCTAGTATTTATGGCTGAAACATTTGCAGCAGCTGCTTGCTAATATTTTTAGTTTTGAGAAGAAACAGAATTTTATAAAAATAAAAACAAACATTTAGGCAAGAGACAAAACTAACTTTAAGATTTAAGCCCAGGCTAGCTCTTAATGCATAAGATGGCTAAAGATTAAAGATATGTGCTTTTTTAGTAGTCGAAGCTAATTTGCGAATAATCTCTCATTTTTGGCGAATAACCTATGTAGTTTGGAAATAAATTTTATTCTGCAAATTATAAAATAAAATATTTTTAAGTCTCGTAATTCATAGGCAAGGGCAATCTAAATGTCGTAAGGAGCTTTAAAGAGGCAAGACAGTTGGGAAATAAATGTAGGCATAAAAAAAAGAAACTTTTTTTAAAAAACGATAGACAAAAAATGTCCCAACAATTTTGAGAAATTCTCAAATATTTCAGCTTTGAAATTTTACGTTTTAATTGTGCAAGCCGAAAATGTATGTAACATACAGGAGGAAACGTCGTAGACCACCCAAAGTTACCTAAAGTATGATCAGGGTGACTGGAGAATATATATGGGATATACCCATGTCCGGCTGTCCGTCCGTCCGTCTATCCGTCTATATAAATGCCTAGATCTCAGTGATGGTAAGACCTAGAGCGACCAAATTTTCAGATTAGATGCGTAATTATGTCAGGGGAGACAAGTTTTTTTTACTTTTTCGATATCGGGGGTATATTATATAGCTCCCATAGGGGTGTTTCAGAGGACCTCGAAAAAAAACAAAAGTTTTAGATGGATAATTCTTTTGTTTATGCAGATATCGTTACCAAATTTGGCACTCAGAAGTTTTTTAGAATACCCAAGCTCGGTACCGAATTTGATCAAAATCGTATAGCCCCCATAGGAAAGATCGGTCAAAAAAACGTTTTTTGTAAAAAATTTGTTTGCAAACTTAAAAATCAAATTAAAGCGAAAAAAAGTTCCTTAAAATTAAAAACTTAAACTGACAAAAAATTAAAAAAAAAAATCTTAAAAATAAATTAAATTATTTTTTTTTAAATTTACTATTTTATCTATCATGGAAATATCTTTATTCGTTTAGAAGATATGGCTTGTCAAAGAAAAGTCTAAAAATGAAATAACGCAATTTTCAGTTATCGATAACTCGATAAATAACACTAGCTTACACGAAAAATGAACCTTTGTAAAAAAGTGTTTTTTAGGGTAATTTGGGGTCGAGAAACACGAATTTTCGATTTGTCGATACAAAATTTTGTTCACGAGATATTGAAAAATAACTGAAATAAGTGCCCAAAAACATGTTTTTCGAAAATATCTCGAAAACGGTGCTTAAGAAAAAAAAAAGGTTGCCATTTTCGTGTTTCTCGACCCCAAATTTCCCCTAAAAAAAACTTTTTTATGAAGGTTCACTCGATGACTCTTAAATTTGTAAACTAGTGTAATTGGAGTTTTGTTATAAAATTTGACGTGGTTACTGTTGGCTAGTAGCTCTACCAAACATGTAAAAATCATCAAAATCGAAGAATTTCGCGGGAAAAGTAGCCCGCTTCACTTATTTTCGCCGATATCTATATATTAGGGTAGACATCAAGTTGTCTTCAGTCCGTAATACCTAACTATAGAATATTATTTTTCTCTACAGGTTAACTTCTGATAATTCATTCACCCTATTGGTTCGTTAAACTCCACAATTAACGCGCCGCTTAATTTTTTTAAAGGCTTTTTATTCGATTGATTTAAAACACATATGTAAATTTAATTAATTAAATTTCATGTTGTATAAATTGTTGTCGTACTTGTTTCAGTCATCTCCGCCATTTGCATATATAAATGTTATATTTAAAATCCATAAAGGACTTTTCTTCTTTTATTTAATACTCTTTTTGCTTTGCGCTCTTACTGGAATTACATATAAATTTCCACATCCAATGGTCCATGCTCGTTTAAATGATGCTTGACAAATTCAGTTTGAGTAAAAATTTATTATATTCGAACTGGAACAGGCACCTAACTGCGTATAAGAAAATGTTTTTTGCATTTAACAGATTATTCGCTACCTTATTTTTTTGCACGAGTAACTTAACTTTGTTAAAAGTATTATTAATAAAATGCAAATAAAAGCACCTTAAAAATAAGCTAAAAATGAATAGTTGAAAAAAGTTGTTTTTCACTTTTTTATAAAATGCATTTTTAATTTTTTTTGCCGTTGCGAAGCTTACAATGCTCTGCGTAGTTTTTCCTAGGCTAGGGGTTGAGGTGCACAGCGGACTGGGGTCTGGACATGCAGCCAGCAAACTGATAAGAGAAACTTTAACAAAATTAACAACGTGCTATAGAAAAAAGAAAAAAAATAAAATAAAAACAGAAATGTATAATAAAAAAAAACTTGTTCAACCAGCTGGCAAAATGGCAGCAAGAAGAGTTGGTTTAGGCCAGAGAGCGAGAACACAAATATGAAAAAAGTTTAAATAAATGCAACTTAAACAATTACAAGGAAGCCATGAAAAAAATAATAATAAAAAAAAAATAAAAATGCCAAACCGGCAAAATTAAAAATACGTAGAAACTTTGGTAACTGAGAAGTATGCAGGGGGTTAATGCAACTAAATTCCTGCCGTCGTTCGTTAAATGAACTCCTGAGTACGGGTCTTGGAGCCTGATTGAAAAGCCGGAGACCACAAAGTTTAAAGAGGGTTGACTATTTTTTGACAGTGCTGCAGACCACTGTGCACTGTGGTTAATTGACCACACAAATGGGTTGGCATTTTTTTCCAGTTTCTGGAATTTGGAATTTTTTTTAAAATAATATAAAAGTTTGCGAAGCTTCAAAAGTGAGCAACTAAAAAGTGTTGATGTGCATTAAAGCAGTTCGTGAACATTTTTAGCAAATTTAGTATTTCTGAGAAATTATTAATTTTTTTTTAACTATGCGAACTTTCTTTCCGCATACATATATAAGTTCCTATAAGTCCTACAAGAAGCGTCTTTTTATCGACTTAAAATATTCATGATGATATTATTTTCTATAAACAAATATTTATCGAATAAATCGATAAATAATGTTGTATTGGCTTCTTTTGTATTCATTACCTATCAGAACATAACTATAACAGCCGTAAAGCTGTCTTTAATTCAAATCGATTTATTTATCGAATGAAACTATTTATGTTTTGACTTACACCAAATAGCTTTCACCGTCGATTAGACAAAGTTTTAATATACATGATCTTCATGAATAAGAACCCTCAGTGTTAGTTACCAAAAACTCTTTATAAGTGGCTTTTTGACTCAAAAAAATGCAATAATGTTTCAGAAATATTTGCTGTTCACTAGCGAATACAAATAATAGTTAAGGTATAACCATCTGGCATCACTTTGGATAAATTCAAGGCATTTAAGGCCCTTGAGGCCCTATGTCCCACTGGGGATAACAGGAATTGAGAAAGAGATTTACGCAAAACTTTAAGAAAAATATATTTATAAGGGATAAAAGAAGTACATGGAAGTAAAACCTTCTTTTAATCGATATATTCGATTTTAATCAGATTTCATTCAACTTGAACTTTTTTTATGGAATTCCAGCTATTCATCAAGTTATCGATTGCTGATAGCTGAAATGCCAACTATTCATCAAGTTATAGATATCTTAATATGTAAATGAAAACTTCTTTAACAAACTATAACTTGTTTCGTAAACAAATATTCGATAATTCGATAAAAATTTATTACCAACAACTGCCGCGAATTTGAAAACAGCAATTATCTGAGAGTTTTTTTTTACTTACTTCATAGTCACGGCTTTGTTCCAAAACACTTCATTATATCACCATATATGACATGTTCTCCCATCCAACCAGTCAGTTAGGCATGCTGTCAACAACAACATCATCACCTTAACTCACATCATCCGAAACGATAACCACTTGAATGTGCCTAACCACAATGCATGCCACACGCTAATGAAAAGTGTTCCGGCCTCATATCCGTCAAGCCGCCTACTTTTTGTCCAGGGGCGTGGCTCTTGCCTCAAAATATTCAAACCTGCATTGTTGTCCAATGTTCCCGGCCCGATGATGCTCATGCAAAAAGCCACAAAACTACTTCTGGCTCATTTAGCAAATAATGTGGGTCTAAATTTTATGCAGTTAACTTGGCAGCAAAAGCACCAAAAGCAACAGATTTTCACAATGGCCAACATGGAGTACGCAACACTAAGGATGGCTCCCATCAGTGCGGCAGGGCGCACTCGACAAAACCCAATTGTGTTGCCACTTAACCTCTTACACGCAGTGTGGGGGGCAATGGGGATTAGAAGGCTGGACTGGCAGCCATTTAACCCAGTTCAAAGCGAAAGCGCTTGAAAGGCAACCACCCATTCAGAGAGGCAACGTATGTGGCATGTAACCACAAAAGGCGCTGGCCAAATGGGCGTCTGTATTGGCCGCTAAAAAGCAATTGCTTTTTGGTTTGAAATATGTTTCATTGATTTCCTGTAAAGAAAAAAAAGAATATAACAAATGCGTAAGTCAACAAAATTATGTAGAAGTAAGCTTAAAGCCGAAAAACGAAGTTTTAATACTCTTGGTGCAAAAAACGAAACTTGTTATGTCTAAAGTTCCTAAATGCAAAGAAACTAATAGGGTAAATTTTAGAAAAGAAAAGCTAAAAAAAAGTATAACGAAGATTTAATACGCTTATTATGCAACAAATCTCTTAGTTTCTTCAATAATATTTTTCAGACGAAACTAAGCCCGCTTCGATATATGCAATTCTGCTTATCGATCAGCTTGATAGTTGATAAAAGCTAAAAGAAAAAAAATTGGTTCAAAAGTATTCAGTACTTGGTTACACTTAAATAAAAACAAAAAACTCTCTTTTTTTTAACTAAGCCGTAACGCGGCAAATATTTTTTTTTTGCCCTATGAATCGATCTGCATCATTACTTTTCAAAAATCTCTAGGGGCAGGTACTGGAACCTTATCCAGCTAGACCCCTTGAAGGCCATGTTTGTTTCGAAATAAATATTATTATCGATAAACGTATTTGGCAAAGTTGTGAATCAGAAAATTAATAATTATAAAAAATTTGACAAAAATATTTTCATAATTTTTAAGCTAGTGATACCTTGTACTAATGAAAATGGGTTTGCATCAAAAACTTTTCCAAGTATTACAAAGATTAAATTTAAATCAGCAGTTTCTACCAGCGCACCAGAAAGATAATATATGGAAGAACGACTAAGGAAAGCACGAAGATTAAAAATCTTGAAAAGCTCTTACCTATTATTTTGTTAAGGGAAACCAAAAGACTAACGCTTTCAAATCTCTTTTATCAATCAACTTTTCTATGCCAAAGCTGCTAATCTTTAGATTGATAAAATTTAGCACCACGGTATTCTTTACCTGGCGTAAGAGGCCCCCAAAAAAGAGAACTAGTCAGATGCAGGCATACGTACCATCACATTGAGCCTGACGCACATTTTTAACATCTTAAAGATCTTCCAAAGATCAGTGTATGCGATTGGTTACCGGGTCTGGAGACAACCACCGGTGTAAAAGGAAAGTCCATAACTAACGAATATCCATACACAAGTGCCAAAAACCTCGCCTTTTTTCAAATGCAAAAATATAAGCGACCCAGCGATGACATGATCCAGGATCGAAATGCCTGCAGACGAATGCTGAGATCGCATACCCACACCTCAGGAGGAGCATAAGCGAGTCCGAAAAGAGGTAAACAAGGGTTTAGGAGAAGAAGATTATATATATTTCTATCATCTTTATGCTAGAGATTATCTGTAGAATTCTATAAATGGTGCTTCATCTCCAATATGCCAGATTTTAAACTATCGTAAAGATATTTAATCTTTAAAGACATGCCGGAATATAGAGGTATTGCGGAAATATATAGTGTACCCTGGGCAATATGTACAAAAGCCCTTGAGATTCTTCTTGTCTTAATGATTATTAACTTACTTCATTTCAAGCTTTAGTTCCATTTTTTCAAGGTAAAGCACAAAAGCTCATAACGACTTGTTGTACTAGCTTATTACCTTAAGTGGGCCTAAAGATCAGACATGAGATTTAAACATGGCTTAACCTAAGAATTAGTTTGCTTGTCTGACTTTATCAACTATAATTTATTGCTTACTATTTATGGCAAAGTTTGACACAGAAAATTGTCATGTACTAGTAACTTATCTTAACCAAACCTTCGCAGTGGGCCAACCATAACGACAGCTCAATACTAAGCACATTTCCTCATTTAAATACTCATCAGCTGGCGTTGAGTATTTTATGTAAATGATACACAATATTTTTATAAAACTATTTGCTTTTACTGTCATTTTTTTTTTTAATTTATATCTGATTTTGGTGTCTGCTTTTAAAGTTAAAATTTTAAGTAAATAAAATTAAATTGGCAAAATCCAAAAAAATGTCTGCAGCTTTTTGTAGTAATGATGATGCCTCGTTTACCGAGATGTTTTACAATCAAGTGCTTAAAAATATTAACTTTCCTGAAGATACGACGACGCTCCTAGCATATGTATGCCTCGTGTTAACCTTCTGGGTTGTGGCAAAACATGTCACTGGTTTCCTATGCTCGCTTATCTGGACATCTTTTATCTTTCTAACTGCGCTAGTAGTTTTTTGTTTTCTGGCCACACGTGATGTCTACGAAATGACCAAATTGCTAACGCAAGTTTTAAAACAAATAATGCATTTAATGGCAAAATCCCTAGCATTTTTATTTCGTTGATCCCTCGAAACTGGAATTGTGGCATTAAAAGTAAATGTTAGTTTTTTTTTTTATGTTAATTGTATTTTTTACATATAAAAATTATTACAATAACTAGAGATACTTCTTTATCATTTATGAAGCAGACTTTGATTGCTAAAATTTAAGCCCTTTGGGTTTTAGTAATACTTTACAACACTGATCAGCAGCCATATATGATTAGGCGCATCTGGTCACACTAAAAATTGCTTTCAAAGTTGATAAAACCTTTCTGTAAGTGTATCTAAGTGTAAAGAAATTGCCAGCCAAACAATTGTAGTTATGTAAAGACGTTGACTCGTTTCTATGGCAGTTGGGGATAGTTTGGATTTCGTTTTAGTTCTGGACCCCACAAGTTTGTAATGCGTTCAATGACGCGAATGCCAGCATAGCAATGTCTCATGACCAATGACCATAAGCAATAGTCGCATTGTGGAGCTTTCTCTGGACATTGCACCGCCCTTTGCCATAATTTAACCACATGTGGTCGATATTGACACATATGTACATAAGTATGTATGCACATAGATTTACTTATATAAACGAAACTCATTTAACCCCTTATGACCGTTGTATGCTTGGTTTCATGTTGTCAGCTGCAGTATCCTTTGTTTTCCTGTATATAAAAGTTTAAGTTAGTTGCAAGTCGTTACTGCCTTTGTTGTTTTAGGTTTAAAAGGACATTTGCATAAGTCAATGGGAAATTCGTTTTGGGACGAACTCAATCAAAACTTCGGTTTGTTATGCTAGTAAAAATGTTAAGGGATTTGTGATTTTGGGTTGGCTTTAGTTACATTAAACGGTTGCTGTTAAATTTGAAAAAATTTTGTTTTAAGCTGTACACACAGAGTCAAGGCAGAGATAAGTTATATAACCAAAAGTGTTTATCATAGTCTCGGGTCTGTATGAACACTTAAATTTGCGAGACTATTAAAACTAGATATACCAAATTTTTCCAAAAGAAGCGTTTTTTTTCGTATTGCACATTTTAGATAAAATTTGTCGATTCCAATCGATATCTTCCTAAGAACTGACTGACGAACAAAAATTTAAATCTACAAAAACTTCTATATGAATGTTGAGTTTTAGTGCAAATGTCAATAGACGTATCTACTAGGACGAAAATTTCACAATAAAGTTCATAAAAAATGTTTTATTAAAGATTTCCAAATTCAATCATGAATGATTGGCAGGCCATCTTAAAATAAATATTTAGCACATTAATTGTCTTTGGGTTACCCAGAGGGCAATAAACAGCAGACCCCAAAAGTATGCTACAAAACGCAATTCTTAGCGCATTTAGCACGGACAACAACCATTTACGAAATTCGAACATGTACAGTGGGACAATACTATATTTGGACTCAAAGGGATAAAAAAAAAAACTTTTTTTAAACTATAATTAAATTGAAGAAGGCAGACTACTAGCCCATTTGCGCCCTAGCACTTTACAACACTGAACAGCTTCTGCATTTGCTGCTGGCAGAGAATTTTAATTCAAAAAATATACTAGTCGCATCTGGTCACACCACAAAAAGCTGACAGACTTTATACAAATAAATGCCAAAAACAACAAAGTGACGCTGCATTAAACAAAAAATTTAAAAAGTGTTTGAATAATTTTTGCACACACTGTATAAATTATGCAAAACTATGACATTATGTGTCGTTATGTATAAAATTTAATTAAAAACCATAAACAATTTGTGCAAATTAAAGCACTTTAAAACTCGACTTCTGGGCATTTAAGAAACAAATTTTTAATTTCACATAAAAGCAAAAAATTATTAAAAAACATAATTTAATTGCATAACAGCTGTGCATATTTTTTTAATAAAATATATATTTATATTTTGTGGTTTATATTGCATTGTTGCCCTTTAATTTACCTTAACTGTAGTGATAAGTTGTGGTGACATTGTTGTATATACAAAGCAAGTATATACCTATATACTTTTGTACATATGTATGCATTTCTAAATTGCAGCAATAAAATGGCAATGACAATATGCCAATAAAATGATTTATGTCTAACATTATTGTATGCTCTGTCAACACATACAAACAAGCACACACTTACACTCCCACACACACACATCCTCAACAACGACACAGACCATTTAACGTTTAAACATTGATTAAAAATATTGTGGCAAAAGACAAAAAAGAAAAAATGGTCACACTTTTTTTTTTTTTTCTTGCCCATAAATAGTACCATAAAGAAAAAGCGCAAAAAATCCAAAAAGAAAATAGAAGTTGCAAAGTAACAAAAAAAAAAAAAACGAAATCGCAAAAAAGGAGAAAAAATCTTGTTTACCGCTTGGGAAATCAATTGATTGTCACGCTAAAATGCCTTGCTTTGCTTTTGAAATTCATTTTCCCGCCAACATTCACTCGATTTTTCCGAGTGTGTGTGTGTGTGTGTATCTTTGTATCTAGGTATCCGTATGATTACTTTGGCTCCAACTCGTTGTGTCATTTGGTGGCTGTAAATTGCTGCTGCCCAGCGTTACCATCCGCCACCCAATACGTAACTCCCCCATTTTGTGCAATCAATTTGAAACCGCATATTGACTGGCTGACTAAATGTTTTTTTTTTATGCCCATAACTCATAGAGGGGTATATAAAGTTGGTGCTACTATATGTTACAAAGAAGGAAAGGCATTGCCCTTACTAGACTTATTTATGGAGGCGAATGTTACTGGCGAACAGAACAAGATCTTCTTTTTCTCCAGTAGATACAATGATAGGCTGAAAACCATCGAGACTTGTGGGTATGGTTCAACAAGAAGACTAAATAGGAGTTGCTTCGACCCTCGCTTGCCAACATCTTCTCGAAAACTGATTGATAAACGCTCCAAAAATCTTCAAAAATATTCCGTCACTGTGTCACAAGGGGGAGGGGGGTCTATTTAGACGAAATAGCGTCACGTAGTTTATGGATGAGTACTTTGACTTTTAAATTTCGAAAAATTCAAAAAGTGGAGTTAATCGATTTGGCAGTTGAGCCATTCAAATACACTTCGTAAAAAATTACGCTACATTTCCACCAATCCAAGGTCCAAAAAAAAACTTAAGCAGGTCAGTGTTCTGAGATAAACTCCAAAAACCTCACATAATTTATTCTCAACGATGAAACTAGAGACCACTCAGTTCTAAAATATTCCGCTATAGGAAGCTAGAATAAAAATAAATGATGGACGGAGAAAAAAAACTTGGTTATGTCACACATCTTTGTTTGGCCAAGGCGTTCAAAATAAAAAGTGGTTTAAACCGTATATAAGTGGTTACCCTTATATTTTTGGGGTCGCTAAATCTGAATCCAAAGACCAAAAAATCTAGTAATTTGAAAACTATAACACGTAAAAATTGTTTGGAATTTTTGAAGATGTCACATGTAAAATACTACTAATACCTTTTTGGCTGGAGCATTATCATCTATTCGTGCAACATGATCTAACCAGCACAATATGTTCCGGACTAGGTCAGTGTCGCCGTATAGCTCATACAGCTCGTGGTTCATTCGAGTACGGAATTCACCATTAACATTTACCGGTCACATCTAAAATATAGACCTCTTTTTTGTAGGCCTGTCTAATATAAGCAATTTTTTGATCTGTCCATCATTTCTTTTTATTCTGGCTCCATCTCGCGGACAATTAAGGAACTTTGATTTTCTAGTTCCCTCTAGCGGACAATTAATAGAACTTGGCGTGATATAATTTTTTTTTATTCTGGCTCAAATTTAGGAACTTTGTTTTTCTAGCTCCCTCTAGCGCAAAATTAATCGAACTTGGCGTGATATCGGCTTTTACTAGATTCCTCTCTAAGATAATTTTGAAACAACGCATGCTCCATGCGAAATATCCGTATTGCTGGCCAAGCAAAAAGAGCAGAGTAGAACATTTTTAGTCAGGCAGATTAATTTTGCCCTCGATTATTGTTGAAAGATAACGCGTTGTAGAATAAATCTTTTCAGAGCGTGATTTATATTTGCAAATACTCGAATACGGCAAATCATCGTTGCGCGAATCTTATCTATTCTTTGAGTCTGAGATGCTGCTGTTTGTTATAATTTTTAACAAGCCTACTAAATCTTGTTATCGAAGAAGATATAATATTCATGATCTCCCATTGTTTGAAGTTTTTCACAACTATCACGAATCAACCGTCTATCTTTTGAGAGAAAAGTTATCTTCGTTACTGTTATATAAATGATATACATATCGGGTCAAGAATAATCTTAATAAATTTTCCCGCTTTTTCGTGGCTATCGAACTTTTAAGTTCAACTTAATTGCCAAGATAGCCTAGCCTTTTGAATAGTGATTCTGATAGGTATTTCCAAAACATTTTCTATTTCTTTCCTTTGATCTTAAAACTTTGATGGATAATTGCAGTTCTAGTTATTTTAGGAAATTTTTTTAGTTAGGTATCAAAATCCCAATCAAACAAGGAAAAATCTTCTTCAAATAAATGACTGAGCTCGTGATTACTCTCTTTTTGCTCTCGTAGTACTCAACTGGTTTTGCCAGCAAGCTACAAATACGAAAGCTTAGAGTATTCCACCGTCGTGTATATCGAGTCGCTCAGGCCCAACAATGTTCAATTTATATTTATAGTATTTTTTGTGTGACATTTTTTCCGCTTGACTTTTATTTTGTTAAAGTTAACAAATGTGATACAAAATGCAGTCAGGTATAATTGTCAAACGTGTCCTTCGGACATATAGACAGGCTTACTTATATGCATATATTGAATAGTTGTCCTGCCATCCTTCATGCGTTCAACTTATTTGCAATTACTTTTTTTTGCTGACCCCCCAGCGGTTCACTGTGTTAATATTGCTGCCAGCGCCATTTTATGCTCCATATTCGCCATTTTTAACTTTGCAGCACATAACTTTGTAAATATGCGTACATATGTATGAGTATATCTGTGTATTGGCAAATATTTGCTTGCAGTTTTTTGTGGTTTATTTGGAAAATATTTTGGCAAGTATTCTGTATTTTGTCTCAAATTTGTCAAACAAATTTTTCGTGCTTTAGCATTAATTAATGGCGCAATTTATGTAAATTATTTATTTAATACTATGTCAAAAAGTTGTACGCAAATTTAGCGAATATGTAATTTCACTTATAACAAAAATCACTTATGAAATAACAAACATTATTAACTATTGATAAATTGTAAAATTTGTCTCTAATGAGTCTACATGCCAATTTTGGTGACTAAGGCTTATATACTTGTGGCTACCGGCATAACCAGTTAAAGTCAATTGTTGTGTATTTTTTGGAAAAAATTGGACCTGACTAGTTAAGCCTTGAAGCTACAGATGTTAAGTCATGTAAAGTGAATTTTGCTCCAATAATAATATATTTATCACATATTTGACTATTTTTAGCGAATTTTTAAGGCAGAATATATATTTTTTACTAATGAGCTAAGATCAGCATAAAGAGTTAGCTCCTTTACTATAAAACTAGTCCAGCGTATAAAAAAAGCATAACTACGATGTTTTGTCATATTTGTCATTTCTGTTCAAAAATAGTTACTTTTAAGCCGCATTCAGCCTTTCATAATAAGTTCAAATTGAAGGCCTTATAACAGCTTTCCAAAAATAAAATATTGCCCACAAAGTTCAAGGCAGCAATTAGAAACGCTGTAAATAAAATTCAATTATCAAATGCAGGAAATCCGCCAATAAAAAAAATCTTTAAAAAAATGCAAAAATGTATCTTTCACCATGCGGACCACAAATCGCCTTTATGCAGATAAATAAGCATAAGACATAGATACAGACGGAGGGAGACACAAGCAGTTTTGCCAAATCAACAGACAAAAGGAAACCGGAAATTAAAATGACGTCATGAAGTTTAAATACTCTACGCTTTTGTCTCTTAGCTGCTCTATGCTGCTATTTTGGTTCCTGCTTTACACTGGTAACGAATTAAGATAGTGATCCTCATCTTTTTTCGTTTAGAACATTTGAATAGTTCAAAATATCTGCGTTTTTTATGTATATATTAATGTTATGTCCCAGCGACGAATTTTATCTAAAGAGCTAAATTTTAAAGACATGCTGATATCTATAGTGAAGATATAAGGTGTTAAGACTTCCACAAATGTTATACACATAAAAATTTCTCGCTAGTACAAAGATGACATTAGCAGATCAGATGATACGATATGAGTAGCTAAATGCTAAGGCAAAAGATGACAAGAAAATACAATCGAAAATGTGTTCTTCAGATAACAGATGGTGAGATGATACGATCAAAATATGATTGTATGTGCCCTATTCTCTATAACAGATGACAATAAGCATGAAGAAGAAAAAATGATCCAAACCGATCTTGATAGTATGATATTAAAAATTAGATGAATGATGATAAGGCGATGGTATAAAGTTTTATTTCTTTAAAAAAAAGTTGATACGAACGAAGTATATCGTTATCTGCTCTTAACTGAGCTGATAGTATACTTATATGAGATTTTATGCATCTTGCAAGTTATATAGTATGAAAGATGATGAAGATTATTTTATTGAATAAAAGACGTAAGGACTCCCATTAGATAAAAGTTGATACTATCAAAGGATATCGTAATCTGCTCTGAACTGAGCTGATAGTATGCGATTTTCTGAATCTTAAAAGTCATATGAAAGATGATGAAGATTATTTTTGTTAAATCATAGACGCAAAGAAGCATGAACAATAATAGATGATATGATAGTATGTGATTTCATGTATTTTAAAAATTTGGTGAAAGATGATACAAACTATTTTTTTCGAATAATAGACGGAAGAAAGCTTAAGGAATTGAAGATGATCCAATAATATGAAATTTTTTTCTTTTTAAAAGTTAGATGAAAGATGCTAGAATAGACGAAAAGAAAAATGAAGAATTAAAGATGATCCGATCTGATATTATAAGAAAAAAAAAAATTTGATGAAGGGTATAAAGTTTTATTTCTTTACTAAATAGTCGATGCTTAATAAATAAATGCTGCTAAAAGTGAGATGAAAGATTAAACGATCTTAACTCTATGGTGGAAAGTTGTATTTCTTTAATAAATAGCTGATACAATCAAAGGCTAAGATTTGGGCAGGATGCGAACATAGGTAATAGTTTCAGATTTTGTGCATCTTGAAAGTTAAATAAAAGATGATACAATCTATCTGTTCAGTTTGAACACTAAGCAAAAGTAAGCATGCTGAAGATATTATGAAAATTCTTTTATTTTTTATTGCATATCTGTAATAACAAGACTATTTATTTTTAAAATCTTAAGATAAAAGTTAAGACGATAGAGGGATAGCTTAAAAGTAAATGGTCATTTATCTTGGCAATGAAAACTGAATAAGAAACACATGGCAACTTGACAGTACTCACGCTTGATTTATCAAAAAAAAAACCGATTGAAAAAAAACCTCAATATTGATGACCCTTTATATCTTGATATAGACATGATTTGAACGGAGCTGATAGTACGAAACTTAATGCTTTTAAAAAGTAATATAATATATGAAACGATCTCCTACTCTTTGAAAAGTAGCCAGAAGAAGAAGAGATGATCCGATCCGAACTCGAAAATCTATAAAAAATATAATATTATGATAGATTTTTTGTTTTATACGAGAATAGCCTAATGTTTTATGGATAAAAGTTTCTATAATCGAAGAATATGATATAAGCATGATTTGACGCGAACTAAAAGTAGTAGATAGATAAAAATCGATGATTGATACTAATGCTTTTTATATAGAAGATGATAAACTGATAAACTAAAGTTTCCCATAGATAAAAATTCTAATTGGATAAATAAACTCCATAAGATAAAGTAATTGTTTTACGATTATAATACGCATTTTATGCCAAACACCATACAAAGATAATATTTTTATGTCAGTAATTACAACAGATATCTTAATTGGGTGGGAATCATATACTTGGGGTCAAGGCCCTTGAGCAGTTTTCAGACATCGTCAAGACTGAATATCTTGATTGTTATACTGACATTTGGACAACAAACGAAGAGACAAAGAGATGTTAGTTTACAAATCCGAAACATCTCTGTCTACAAAGAGTGAATTCCAAAGAGTTGCAAACCTCGTTTCAAATTTTGCATAATTTTTAAACGTATAGAGTGTCACAACAACAACAAAAACTGGCAAGTGTGGAAAATTATGCGCTTGAAAATAGATTTTCCGGCGACAAGCCCAAAAAAAAAAAAAAAAGAAGAAAAACTACCGCAGACGGCGCCGTTTGCAGCCAATAAATTTGGTTTCCATGCGGTTGAGACCCCTTGCGCTGCCTACGTCTCGCTCTCACTGCCTCTTAATTTCGGTTTCCCTGGGCGACAACTGCAGTCTGTAATCCAGAGACGTCCTTCGTCGAACAAGTGTAGGCCCAAGTCATGCAAATCCAGTGCAGCGCCAAAAAAAGAAGAAATTAAAAAAAATCTCTCACTTATGATAACTCCAACTCGAGTGTGTTGGGCGGAAAACCAGACGAAAAAAACCAAAAACATTTTTCACACTTTGTCACTCGGCCAGTGTTGGTTAATGCTCTGGCAAGCAAAATGCCAATGTTACTTTTTTTGGTTTTTTTGTTTCTTCTACTTTTATTTTTATTATTATTTGTGGTTGGAAAATTATGCGCCTGTATATGGGTCTTGCGGCAGAGCAGACCTCAAGCTGTTGCAAGTCTGCAAGATGTTGGGAAAATTTCTTGTGGCATATACTCGTATGCGGCTTTTTCTTGTTTATTTTCGTTTGGGAGTTTATGAATTAAGTTGACAAATAAAATGCAAATGTTTCTAATGGAGTTGTTTGTTTTGGGCACAGGAAATGCATAGATAGATATGTACATGCATATATTTCTGGAATTACTTTTGTTTGCATTTTTAAAGTTAATGGGTTATGGAAATCAAGCACTGATTGGGAAACTAATAAAAGCTAAATTTTCATTAGTCAAGTCATATGTATGCGTATGTTTGATTTGGTTTGATTTTGTGCGTTCAATGATAGTGGCCAAAACAATCAATCAATATTAAAATTCAATTTGTTAAATTAAAATAAAAACTGTTGTACAAATTAAGCTGTTGTTAAGTGTTTATTTTTTATAAAACGAAATACTGACGTTGCTCAATTATGAAAATTTACAGCAAATAGACAGAAACTCAATTGAGTTAGAGTCAAGAACCAATAATCATTTTTAGTTCTTTTTTTTTGTAATTTTTATCATTTAAAATAGCTTATTGAATATTAAATTAAACATTAAACTAATGAGTCAATTTTTACTTAATTTTATATATCTGCAGGTCCAAATTCCTAATGAATCAAAGTTTTTGTTTCCAAAAAATTTAATAAAAAAAATTATTTTTTTTCGCTTAGTACTAGTTTAGTTTAGATTAGGGGCCGCTACCACCAAAACCCCACCACAGAATTTAAAAAAATTGTAAATAATATTTTTATTATTGTGAACACAAATATGCAACTAATTTTCTGCGCCATCTAGCGTCAAATAACTGAATGCGCCATCTAACGACCACATTAGACAGAAAAATAAATGAGGACGATGATCACGATGACGACAACGGCTAAAGCTTTTCAACTGAACTTTTTTATGATGTGGAAGAAAAATTTTCACCCAGTTCTGTTTTTCCACGTTTTCGAGATAACACAGTCTTGATAGCATTTTTTTTTTCAAAATTTCATTCGTTCCGCGCTAGTAAAAAAGCTATTTGAGGGAAATTGTAAAGAAAAATATTCTTAATATCCTAATCTTTTAGAAAATTAGTTTTGCAATTGTTATTTTTTCTCATAGCAACTTAAGGATTTACTTCGTGTCTTTTTTACCCCGTTTTTTTTACAAAGGCTTTTCTGTATAGATATATTACAAAACTTTATTGGAGAATATCTCTTATTTTCTTATTATCCAAGTAAGGAACTGTCAAAGTTCAAACACAGCTACAGAAAGGCACTATATTACGAATCCACAAAACGCAATCGAAATTTGAACAAAGAAATACTTTGATTACAGCTTCATGATGGTTTGTTACGATTGTAGAAAGCGATTTCCAAATATTTTGACATGCTGCAAAATTTGCGACTAGCTGGAAATACGCCTCAAACATTTTCTAACCGAAAACGTTAGGCATTTTATTATTAGACTCACAAGTAAAAATAAGCGTGTCAACCTGACAAAACCAGTTCCCTTAGCCCACCTACTAAATTGAAATGTGTTAAATTTTTAATCTACCCATGACAAGCTCTTTAAAACCCTATTTCATAGCCCACTTTAAAGCTGAAATCTACATATCTAAAACGTTGACACCTCTGTATCTTTGTGAGAAATTGAAATTTAATTGACCAACAGTCTTAACTGTCTTAACGAACCTAATGCACTGTCATGTTTATTTGAAAAAAAAAAGTATTAAAAAAAATCAACATAAAAGCCTACCACACATTGTATTGTGGCAGCTCCTGTGGTCCAACCCGTTTATGACTCATATACCATGCTCCACATAAATACTCCAATAAACTAAATGGAGATTGTGCGAATAGAATGTTTTTTTTTTGTGAGCGTATAAAATGCACATTAAAATTCAATAAAAAATAGTTTTAAAATGCGGGAACTAAAGCAAATACTAGATAAAATATGTATGCAAATGGGTAGTTCTTTCACAAACTGCACGAATTTGGGTAGGACATTTTTTTACATTAATCATTGTTTTTTTTAGCCTTTTTTTTTTAAATGATATAAAGGGAATTTGTAAAACGTGTTGAATTCTAAGCAATAAGAAACCCTAATGTGCTAGTCAACAATTGTAAACTCTGAAAACTGAAAACTTTAGTATCTAAGATGTCATGGTCTGGCCTTTGGATCGGAGAGTCGGTTTTTTTTTTTGTGTTGCTGTCATCTTTAATAAAAGGAAATTTCGAATTATAAAAATTTCGCTTATTTATTGTTATTTCAAAAAGATTTGCTTCTAGTACAAAACCCAAAAGCTGTCTTTTTAAAAAATTTATTTGAGAATACTAAAATTATCTTTAAATTATATTTATGTGAGCACAAAAATGTAACAGCCTGTTTGCGCCACCTAGCGAGAACAATTTACTTACGCCATCTAGCGGTCACACTAAATACAAAAAAAATTACAGGGACGACGAATATTTCAAAGAAATTTTTATATAAAGTTTAAAAGTGAGAAGAGGTATCTGGGACATTCTATTCAATGCGCTTTTTATGCATTTAAGAATATTTAGAAGAATTTCAAATAAACATAGCTTTCAAAAAAAAAATAAAAGTGCATCAAAATTTGTGAATCCCGCACAAAACATCTATGCAACAAAATTGTAGACATTCAATAATTCCAAAACCAAACTAAGCGTTCAGTTTGTAATAGAATTACCCAAATGCATTTTAAACGGCGCAGCAAACTGCAGCATAGACTCAGAGACAGAATGAGAGAGAGAGACACCGAAGCTGAGGGCAACCCCAAACAAACAAAAACAAAGCAATAAATAAGGGAAATCACAAAAAAAAAAAACATATTGAAAAATTATAACAACACTCAAGAGTGGCACTCAATTGGCTGCCACTACAAGCTCCACTCAACATGACAAGCACTTAATGAGCGCATCTCGAGAGAGTGAGAGCGGGAGAAAGACACAAGTAGGAGTGAGCAACAATGCAAACGGGAAGCAAAACAAAAAACAAAAACTATAAACAAATAAGCGTAAACAATGCTCAAAAATTGAGCAACAAGTTCTGTGTGCGTGTGTGTGAGTGTGTGTGTGTGTGTGTGGAGCAATGAGCAGAACAAGTTTCATTTGTGCGGCTGACTGGAGTTGAGTGTAAAGTACACGCTGCAGTGCGCTGACGTTGACGTTAGCAGCGACGCAAGCGTCTGCAGCAGAGACAACCTCAACGGCACTTCACTTACCGCATGGGACCGGCTTTGTTGTTGGGTCAGTTTACGAGACGTCGGCGCGTAAGTTGGTTGCGTTTCTTTGGTATCTGTCGTGTATCGCGTGTGCAAGAATCAATTTCCGAGATTTACCGGCATTTTTTTTTTTCGAAAGCAACAAATTACAACGTAACAGCAGCAACTATAATATATAAAACAAAAAACCAAACAAACAAGCCAGCAGTTTACATTGTTTATAATTAAAAAGTATCTACAAGATACATTTTGTATCTCAAGTGCTTAAGTGTTTGTTCTTTTATGGCTATACAATAGTTTTTGTAGCTACTATTTCGTGCGTGTGCTTGCCCTTGACATAGGCAACAACAGTGTGGAAAATCTTCAAAGAAAGAGTCGCGCTTAAGAATTTCTTAAATTCCTTGAAAATTCCAATTGAAATGAAAAATTATTATGCATAATTCTTGTAGCTAAAAACAAAAAACCCAGCGCTACAAATGAAAGTAACAAGAGTAATAAGGTCGAATTTATAATTTTGTCAACGTCGGCAGCGTCCAAAAAATTTTGTGATAAATGACAAGAAATTCTTTGTAACAGTCACGTTTAAATGTGTGCGCCCCTTTTTCTTATTTGTAATTTCGCCCTTTTTTTAAAAAAAATATGCATAATACTTTATATATATATAGTACATAAAAACAATATTTTTAATGCATTTTATTCATATATATTATGTCTAAAGCTGTAGTTTTTATGGCGACGGCGTTAAGTTCATTTTTTGCTGTGTACGCTTAAACTTTTTATTTTTATGCTACTATGTGTTATAAATACAGTTTTTATTTTTATTTTGAAATTTACATAATATAGTAAATGCATATCAGCTTTATAAACTATGTAAATTAAATGCAATGCAAAATTTGTGAACAAGAACCATTTCGCAAGCTACAAGTTGGACACAGACATATAAAACTTTTAAGACAACATTCTGCAAAAGTTTTTGTGATATGTATCTCTTGGCAAAAACGTCAGGAACTATAGTTTTGATGTATAGCTACTAATGGCATTTGATATAATGCTGCTTAGATACAGTTTATGGCAAGCGAAGTTTATAGCCTAAGTTTAATACTTAAATGCTTAAGAAGTTACAGGAATAGATTTTAGAAACAATTGTATTATGACTTTTACAATTACATTCTCGTATCAAAGCTATACTAAATATGTTTGTTGTAGAAAGCCATTTCAAACACTTCGTTTCTGAAATTATCAAATATTTTCAGCATATCTCTCAAATTTTCTAACATTGCATTTTAAAAACTATGAATGAAATTTTCTGAAAGTTTTTCGAAAAACAAAGAGTTATTATAGATTAGTGTGACCATTAATACTCAAATTTACTATGCGAGTGATCAGCAACATTAAGACTCCTTAAGTATAGTATTATAATAAAAAAAATACATTAAAAAAATTTCAATATTTATTTTTTTAAATAGACGCTGCATTTTACTCTTAAAAAAACTTATTGGAGTAGTCACGATGCTTAAATTAATGGAACGCTGCCTTAGAATTTACTGTACTGAATTTTTATTGGTATACTCTGATAGTTATTCTGAACGATTTCTTGGGCTTATATATTTCCCATCCCTGAAGAAAGAATGGCTAAGAGGATATGTGTTCTCCGAGCATTCTAGATTTCTCCCAATCTTTGTTTAAAAAAGTTTGTTTTTTGTACGTCCACATGTCTCTTAGTTGGGAACTAAGACTAGACTTGTTTCCCAGTGCTTCCTGAATTCTTAGCGCCTCCTAATTCTTATCCAATTATATTTGCGTGCAGAAGGTCTGCAAGCGTTCCGTAGCACTTGGATTATACTTTAATTGCTATTTGTGGTTATATAAATTAAGAAATTTCCAAATTGTCTTGACCATTTAATAAGTTTAAGTTCTAGTCTTCCCAATCTTCAATACAGTTTGAGTTTTCAGAAAACTTTTCTTGAAAATAGGTAAAGCTGTAAAAAATTACGATTTAGTTGCCAAATCTTCAAGCTATTTTCTTTTCTTACATTCTTCTAAACAAACTTTAAAAGACAAGCACTCATTGGTAGTCTTCTTGGTTAAGATTTTTGTATCTAAAATATGCACTTTGGCGTAGCATTTTAAATGTCTTCTTCAGGTGCTGATTTGGCCTTGGGGGGCAGGTCACTTCAAAGTGTATATATACCAGAGCTCCCAAAAATTACTGTCAAACCATTTTTCCAACTTTTTGGGGGGCTGGACCCGAAAACTCCCCTCGAGAATCCGCCACTGGTCCACTGGTCCCCAAGTCGATAAATTTTTTTTGACAACATTTTTCCTGGTCTATATGTGGTTTCCGCCCTATGCTCCTCCTAGGGGCGACTACTCGTAAATGCAACACTAAGCTCTACAGTAGTCTAGGAATACATATATATATATATATATGTGGTTTGAGTTGTACGATTATTTGGAGTTCTCTTTTATAATTTTTGAGCTAAGGCTCGCTTGTTTCTGATACGTAACTACTAAATTCTCATTCGACTTTGATTTTTTTCCCAGATCCCTTATTATCTCTTTTTTCTTATAAAGTTTTTATTATCGTTAATCGATCTTTCATATAAAATCTTCTATTTGGTTATCGATTCTTTTGCAAGCAATTTCATGGCTCGGAGCGGCACTTTGAACAAAAGTTTAGAAAAATATAATAACTAAAGAAATATACTAAAAATCTTTGAGCAAATACATTCTTCTGAGATTTTTTTAAAGATTTGGTACAGAGTATCTATAAATATTAAAATAATGTACAAACCAACAAACTAACGAATTTATAGATTTCCATCAATCTATCGTCTATTAAGGCTCAACTACCAAAAGAAATTAAAAAATTCTTCTAAGACTTTTAAAAAAATTTGTTAGAAAGCTATAAATTAACACATTTTGGATTACTTTAAAATTTAAGCCTTATTGAGCTGTACCAACAGAAGAAAATACATTTATTTGATAAATTTGAAAAGAAAAGACTTGCTAAAAAGTATCTGTTGTTATGAAAATGAGATATAAATTAACACATTTTTGAGCAAAATAAAATCTTAAGCATTTATAAGATATCCATCAATTTTACATCTGATCAGTCTCGACTGCAAACAAATACGTTTTGCTGAGACTTTTCTAAAGAATGGTTGAAAAAGGTCTATATATATTTAATTATACATGTTCAATGACTCAAATAACAATTAAAATCTTAAACATTTCTAAGATATCTGTCTACCAATCTATACTCACATCAGTCTCAACTGCTAGCGGACATAACTACGAACTTCTGTGATTATCGCGGAAGACTTGCTAAAAAGTATCTATAAATACTAAAATGAGTTATAAGCTTACAAATTTTCGCCGGCTGAAATGGCAATTCAACTCGCAACTTCTTATGTTATAAGATGTTTTTGTATTTATGCTCTAATAACTATCATCTCATCCCTAGAAATGCTTCTTTTCTTATACAATTTCATTAAAATTTGCTTATTGGCTTTTTCTGCATCTTCTACTGCTTCACAACCTACGAGTCTTGACAGCATCTTTAAACTTTTCTGCGCCCCTGGCCATGCAGTGAACCACATTTTTTAATATCCCACGCTGCTGTCAAAAGCCTCGGGATACAAACAATATCTTTTTTAGCTTAAAAAAAAAAACCGTAACGCTCTCTATCTTTAAAGACTGAAGTGAAGGTCGTTTATTATTATTTACTTTGCATTTTATTGAATTTTTTGTGTCATTTATTTTTTGTTGCGTTAAACGGCGCAGCTTCTCCGCATAGGGAGCAGAGATTTGGCTGCCGAAATGCCTGCGCCTGCATATCTTATGGATACAAGTAATAAACGCACGGCAGTGTCTGTTGTAGTTAGATATGTGTATCTTATATGTATGTATCTAGATACATGTACGCCTTTGGCTACCTTATTGTTGGTGTTATTGTTGTTGTTGTTGTTGCTCGTGTGCTCAGTTTATTTGTTAAAGTTGTCGCTTTATTTGCTTGTTGCCCTGTCAGTTGCTCAGTTCACTTTATCTTTGTCATCATTTTGGAAGCCTTGTTGTTACTTACTCCAACGCCTTCAAGTTACACATAAGTACACACACACACATGCACAGATACACTGTATCTGCTGTATATATTTACTCTTACATGCACTGTACGCTGTATATGAGTTTGCGATTTTTTATCTTTTACAGTTTGTTGTGCATTGTTGTTGTTGTTGTTGTTCTTCATCTTCTGGATTTTGTTGACTTATCTTTATGCACATTCTTGTCAGTGTCTGCTGCACATAATACACAACATTGTATGTAGATACATATAGTATGTATAAGCCAAGACAATCCCCAAATGTCTTTCTTGTCACTCAGTTAATTAGGAAAAATATGACTCAAAATAAAAAATTTGCATCCAACATATGTGTCTTGTGCTCGATTTTGTTCTTTGTGGCGCCAGCTTCAATTTAATCTCAAGGCCCAACTTAATGATGTGCTGAGAGAGGTTAAATGAGCAATTTTATGGTTATTTAATGTCATAATAGAGTCTTGGCTCGCTTTCCACTTTATGCTCGTAAAAATATCTCAAAGATTTATATCTCAAAAAAAAAAAAAATGGCTTTTTATTTCAAAATTTCAAATTACAAAGATATCTTTTAATGCAAGTCATGGGTTTCTGTAGCATTTAAAAGAATTATTTCAAAGATTTATATCTTTAAGAAAAAAAAAAACTAAATTGTAGACATGCTATGTTTCTTTATTTAAAAAATTCAAAGTAAAAATTTTCAAAAATTTCAAGAAATTTTAAAACATTGCCCAAATTCCTTAGAACTTTTGAAAATATATTTTTATATATATCATGGGTTTCTTGTGCTTTTTATAGAAACATTTAAAATTTCGGTTCACATAAATACTCTAACCTTTTTTAGTAAGAAAAACTTTAAATTTGCTAAAATCTAAAGTTGTACATTAAAAATTGTGTTGAAAAAAATTTCGTATTTA
This sequence comes from Chymomyza costata, assembly GCA_018150985.1. Classification (NCBI taxonomy): domain Eukaryota; kingdom Metazoa; phylum Arthropoda; class Insecta; order Diptera; family Drosophilidae; genus Chymomyza; species Chymomyza costata. The sequence goes on along the minus strand of JAECWU010000202.1, from coordinate 611,173 downwards.
CTAAGAAAAAAAAAATTCTGAAATTTCATAAAAGCTGAAGCTTGCATATTAACATTTTTTTTTAGCAAAATGCTAACCCAATTATTTTTGCTTATAAGCAAAAAAAAAAAAAATAAACGTGCCAAGCAACTCATAAAATTTAATTTCATATTAAACTAGGATTTCCGGTTATGCTGCATAAAACTATTTAAACTTTTCTTAGAAAATATGCTCAAATTTTCTTAAATCGGAAGTTTGCATAATAAAACTTTTTCAAAAATGCTAACTTGATTATTTTTAGATACAAAGGCAGCTGAAAATTGTCTGCATTTTTATGAAAGACACTTGCATAAGATTACTCATTTCTTTTGTTTGTCATAAAACAAAAATTTTTGTTTATTGATGATGTCAGAGATTTCATTGAACTCATTTCTGGTTATTTTTGAAGTCTGTGTAGTTCATTAAGCAAATTTTGTATTGATTGAAGTCACAGCTATGGTATTAGATGGCAGCCAACATGTGTGAGGAAGTTTTTAGAAAAATATTGAGAAAATGTCTTTAGCAAGCAGTTGGTTAAGATATTTGACAAAAAGCAGCATGGTGCTACAATATGAACATTTTACAAAAGTTTCGAATTTAAATTTCAGTATGCATTAGATGTGTATACAATATAGACTTAGATATAACATGAAATGAAAATGTTTGTGTCATTTTTAGCGGAGTATCATTAAGGTTAAGGTATTCACGCTTGCGCTTGTGTTGAGGAGTTGCAAGGTAAGGGCGGCTGTTGGTTTGAAAAACCAGCACACTTAGGCCTGGACCGGCCCGTTGTGATACCGCGAATCTCTATTTAAGCCTTCTCCTGGGATAACAATGCTAAAGGGGTTCCCATCCCGTTGCTGCAATGTAACTTGCGATCCTCCTCGGACATATATGTGCTAGCTCCGCTAGGTCAAGAAGGAAGTAATTTCCCAGGTGTTTTTCCTACGTCTACTGAGAGCCTCACAGGAACAGAAAAAGTGCTCAACTGATTCAACTTCTTCTTCCTCTTTGCAGCTTCTGCAAAAGTCATGACTCGGAACATTCATTCTGGTCGCATGTGTCCCGACAAGCCAGTGTCCAGTGATCGCTCTGACAACTGCCGAACAATGCGACCGTTTGAGTTCACAGAGCCTTATAGATCGCTTTGGGTCGATTTGAGACCGTATTTGGCGACTGATTTTGCAATGGGGTGTATTATACCATAGCCTTTGTGCGTGAGAGCTAAATTTTTCCCTGATTTGTAGCTTAAAAGTGGCCATTAGCATACAAATATCCTCCTTGTCCGGTAGGAGGGTAGAGGTCGTGCCCTGTCTGGCCAATTCATCTGCTATTTCATTACCAGTTATATTTTGGTGTCCTGGCACCCAAATGAGGCTAATAACGAACTGCTGTACCATCTCATGAAGAGATTTGCGGCAGTTGTTTACTGTCATCGAGTTGGAAGATAGTGCTCGAAGTGACTTGATGGCTGCCTGGCTATCCGACAATATATTTATCGCACCGGTATCCAGGCCGGTATTGCGTAAGCAGACCAAAGCCTCTTTAATGGCAAGGATCTCTGCTTGAAAAACGCTACAGTGGTCCGGAAGTCGGAAAGACTGCCGAATATATAATTCCTCAGAGAAGACTCCCCCCCAACATGGTTGTTGAGCTTGGAGCCGTCCGTGAAGAAATTAATACAGTCATTTTGACATGGTTGAGTTTCCAACCACGATTCCCTAGTGGGGATATCGGTGATGAATAATGTAGATGGGTGCTCTAAAGGAGTGCAGTAATCTGTCATTACCAGTTGCAAACTTGCACAAAAACTCAACTGGCTAAAGCGTGAACGCACTTTTTGCTGGTTTATGTGTGGAGTTGTTAAGCACGTGACTCTTCTTTCTTGCGGTTATTTACTTCTATAACATTTCTTAATTAGTGTACTAAACTAATAAAACAAAATTCACAAGACTTAGCTAATTGTTTAATTACGTTAAATTGATTTAAATTTATTAAAACTTCCTTTTTTACACTTTTTTTCACTTTCCTTAAGGGTTAAGGCCCATACGCAGCATGCAGAAATTTGCGAAATTTTTGTAGGCTGCCTATTGGCTTTTTGCTAGATATGTATATTAAATTTTAAGCAATACATTAAAATATTTGCTCCATTTTAAATTCTAGATAATTTTTTCCTTTATATTTACAAACCTTTTTATTTATTTAACTTATTTTTATGCTATTGAGCCTAATTTTCAATATTGCCTTATCAATCTTTTTGCAGACAAATTCAGTAGTATCTAATATACTTGTCTACAATACGCTCAAAGTACGTTGTTTTTTTTTTGTTTGTTTTTTTTAAATTGTGTTGTTTACGATTCATACTTAACCAAAAAATATAATTTCACACATCTCTAGATTTCTTATTTTATTAACTCAAATGCATAAATCACAATATACTCGTAGTATTCGAAACATTCAAAAGTTATTGGCCCCATAACAATCATTTTGTGGTAATCAAACTGCACTCCACGCCATATAAATAAGGCTGAACAAATTATGTGGAACATACATGTGTCACTTTTATCTAACATTCAGATAACACCCAATACTCATAGTACTCTATAGTATAAATTCATATTGTTGGGTTGTTTTTTTTTTTTTGTTAATATTGTTTTTTATGTTGTGGCTGTCGTTGATGACAAGAACTCGTAATTAAAGCTACTGTTTGGATACAATCCCATAAAATTGAAAGCTTTCGTAGGCCGGGGCTTTTGTTTTTTTTTTTATGGGCAGTTCAGCGATGTTTGATGATGCTCAATGTATATAATTTGATGGCTTGCACAGATGTACATGCTGCGCTATGTATTCATATAGCGAAGGCATAAAACATGCAGTTAACCCCCAGCCATGTAGACATATTGACCCAATTTAAATGGGTCGACAGCATCATCTGAGATAAGAGCACTTGCAGTGATCTATTGAATGAAGTGAAATATTAAGCTGGCTCTGAAATTGTTTTTCCACTGCTATCAAAATATTTGGACGTTGTTTTTGATTTTGTACGCCATAAATTTTAATTGCTTAAAAAAGAGCATGACTAATTACTGCAAGTTTATAAATGTTTATAGAGCCACTGGGTTCAACATTAATAGCATATATTTTATATTTTGAGTGCAGCTCATCAATCAGCTGAGCAGCACTGCTATAAGTTGACATTTATAGAGCAGTGGCGTAGAAAACTTTTATTTTATATTTTTTTCACATTTTTTTCGTCGAAAACTAGATTTTTGTTGCTTAAAAATAGTGAGAAGAATTGGTTTAAGTTTAGCCAAGCTTTCATGATTTAATATTTCTTCTAAGTTTTCTTATACTTTATCTCAAGTTGCATATTGTAGAATTTTGGAAATGCGTTGGAAAGTCGTTTTTAAATTATAAAAGATAAAATGAAGATTTTAGTATTTTTTTTATGTTTCTTTGAAAGATAAGCAGGCCCGATGCAATTTTCGAAAACTTTAGTTTTCAAAGGGATAATTGTTTTTCACGCTATTTCCTGGATTGTGGAAAAGAATTTTTTTTCCCGATAAATTATTGCCCCCACCGAGCCCGCATTTTCTCTCTACGGATAACTAAGACTATGTTTGGAAAAATACTTTATAGAAACTTAGAAGTGAATTACAATCAATTGTTTTATGATTTTAAGGAAGGGAGAAACAAAGAAAGATATTTTGTAATTTTCAAGATTTTTAAAACAATATTTCTTGAAAAGTTATTGTAGACTATGTATGTTTGCAAGATTGATCTGGTAGAAACTTCGAAAAGCTTTAGAAGTTACTCTTTTATCAAGTAAAGGGATCTACGCAGTTCGAAAAATTTCGCGCGGAATGACAAAGCTGCATATAAAAAAAAAATCCCATTTGGGAATGACAAAGCTGCATATAAAAAAAAATCCCATTTGGGACTTTTTTTTTATCCCATTTAGGCCTTAATAAAGAACAATATTGTAGTTTTCATAATTTTTTTATATTTTTTATACTATGTCTACAAGATCCATATTGTAGAAACCTAGAAAGACATTGGAAAAAAATCTGCAAGGAATTAAAAAAGAAATAAAGTTTTTAGAATTTTTTCTTTCTGACATTGTAGTATTTTTGAAATGCATGAGATTTTCATCTTTTATGATTTAAAGAAGAAAAATCTTATGTTAAAGCTTTAGGCCTTTTTTTTAATATTTCTTCGAAAGCTTTTTCAGACTATGTGTGCAAGGACACATGTTTTAGAAACTTGGAAGTGCATTTGAAAGCATTTTTGTACGAATAAAGAAAGAAATTATAGTTTTCGGAATTTTTTCAAGATTATGTTGTTTGTAGAATCTCAGAAAGCATTGGAATATAATCTTTTACGAACTAAAAAAGAAATAACATGCATACCGTAGTTTTCGATATTTTTTAAAAATATGTACTTCTTCGAAAGATAATGCCGATCTCCATATTGTAGCTTCTTAAAAAAACATTGAAAAGCAATTCTCTATGAATTAAAAAGAAATAAATTTTTCAAAATTTCTTTGATATTTTTTTAAAAGTAAATGTCGATTATGTTTGCAAGATTCGTATTGCAGAAATGCATTGAAATGTAATCTTTTACACTTGCAACTTCAGCACTTGAACAATTCTTCTGGGTTGATGGTTTAAGGTCCATGTGGAAGAGCCCCCAAAAATTACTTTTAAAATAACATTTTAAACTTGAAACTCTAATTCTTCTCTTCACCACGTATTCTTTTTTTATGGCTACGCAAATTTCATTCTTCGCCTCTTCTGCTGCTAAAATCTTGAGCTTTTTGGCATTAAGCGAATCTTCAAGGTAGTCTACGTCTCCTATATGTGCCTCAAATGGAAGAATATGTTAAGCCGTAGAGCTGTCCCATTTAAGATGATACTTATTAAAGTCATCATCTTCGTGAATTCTCTTCTAACTACATCGCATATAAAGAACATTTTTGTTGTATTATTCAACATGCTTTAAATTACAATATTAAACAGTTTGCTCGTAATGTGAGTGCAAAATAATGAACATAAAACACGCTTAATTACAAAGTTTTCAATTAAAATGATACGACCTTGATGCTAATTGTAAAAATAGCAAAATTTTTGAATATTCAGATAATGAGCTGCTCTTTACACAGCTGCAGCTGTTTTTGATGAGTATTCCCACAAAATGCGACGCTTATCAAAAATATTTTATTACAAAATGTGCTTTTAATTTTATTGTGGGCATTATTTTGATGATATTTTCCCAGGCGTTGTATTTCGGCTTCATTTAAAAGTTGTTTTTTTTTTTTTAATAAAAGTATTTCTGAATGCACATCTGCACATAAATACCTATTTACTTTGCATTTTGCGCATTCCCTCATTACTATATGCAGCATATATGTATGTACACTGATTTTTGGCACATAAAAAGTGTAAACAAACACCAGACATGATGAGACGTTTTCTTTATATGCAGCCCAGTAGCTGTCAGGGGGCACTTAAAGCGTCATATCTTTTTCCAAGTCGTATACTTTTTTTGGTTTAAGTTGAAGTAGCTTCTGGAAGTGTCATATGAGAACTTTATTATGTTGGTCTTAAAACAAAAACAGCTGCATTATGAAATCATCGATATTCTTTGAAATATGCTTTGAAATATTTGTGGTGCAGTAAGTGTCAAAGGGTGTCCTTAAAGCAAATGTATTATGTTTATGTAATAGGTTATAGGAACCTGCTGTTTTAAACAACGGGAACAAGAAGACTTGGTCAAAAGCTGCTTATCACTGGTATCTTTTCCACAATTTGGAACTTTTAGTACAGATTTTGGCTAATTGAAAAAGTATTTTTATTTTGGGTTTTCCCAAGTCCGACCTTGCGAACTGAGCTTTAAAGGTGCACATATTTCGTTGCCCCTTTGGGACGCACAGACCTGGGAGTTTCCACATTTGCTCTACCTTCAGATTTACCTAGTGCCCCACAGCTTTCAACTAAAAACGAATATTGTATTAACTTCAGAAATTGTCCTCCTACTTACATAAAAGGGCGCGTAGTAGAGTTTTTCGTGTCCCGAACGTTCAGTGGATAATATCACTTGGTCACACTTACGCTTTACCGAGATTAGTATGCCGTTTCGTGCCAATTTAGAAAAAAGTTTGAAAAGCTTATCACTTCAAAATAGTTTACGTGCAATGGCATCTTGTTACATTGCGGCTACCAGTTAAATTGCCTACAAAGATACAGATTCAGATTAATTTAGTGCAATAATTCGAAAGTCTTTATAAAAAGCTTTGGTAAAAGTTTTGATTAAGATTCCTATAAAAAAATAATTACAGTTTTAAGCGCACTCTAATTTCTTTTTTTAAGCTACTTTCACTAATTCCAAAAATTTCAATTGTTTTTTCTTTCTTCATTTTTTCGTCGGAATCCACAATTAAGAAGTTACTTTCGATATAGTTCCTCTGCATAACTTTAGCGCGTTCTCCTTGAAACGAGAAAATCCGACCGTATATCCAACTCTTGACCACCCTGCATCGCCTGGTATACTTAATTCGTAATTGCAGTGATAGTAACAACCAGAGCTGCCATATCTCTATAAAAAGTGTTGCCAAGTAGGATTTTTCTTAGAATACTGAGTGATTACATAAAAGTACGTTTAAGCTAGTTAGCACATATTCATATGTTTGGGTATCGATTTAGCAAGAAATGCCCGTAGCCCTTTTTATCCGTGCCAGAACTGTGAAGAGATCCCCCAAAGTTCGTTCAATACGTTTTTTTTTGCGTACATATATGCTTAACGATTTTCCATTACTTAGAGTATTACAATGTTCAGTCATCGAAAGCTTGGGTATACCTTATAAATACTTTGGTTTCATTTTTCGACTTTCTGTTCAGATAACGCTTACCAATGACTCTGGAGATTCCGATGTCAAAAAAACTCCAGTAGATCATATTTCAAAGATAACCTCAAAGGTTTTCTCAGAAATCTGACGTGGGGAGGAATTTTTGAAAAATAAAAAGTAAAGTTTACACCAATTTTTTTATGAACCTGTGATATAATTAATTAGTCCAGAAAGCTAAGTTGAACCAATTTAATATATAGCACGGAATGATATTGAGCAAAAAATTTGAACATGCAAAAAATAAATTTTTTTCAATTTCTTATGAAAATAAAATATAGAAGATTCTTTGCCAACTAAGTTTGACGCCAAGTTTGATCCGACAGCTTCCTGAATTGATTGCTGAAATTCTTCTTATATCTTTTATATGTCTAAAATTTTTTTTATTTCGCTGAAGGTAATTAAAATCTTCAGATATTTTTGATAAGATATGGGAACTCCTCTTCTTAGTATTTTTCATAAGTCCACTTTGTCTCATCTCAGGTGAAATTAAACCACTTCGAAAACTAACAACTCGTTTATCTTATCTCATGCTATTGGTTCCTTAATCCATACGCTAGCTAGGCTTGCTTTGTTCGCAACTGTTTTGTTCTCTTGCAATCACATTTTGAACGACCTCTTAGATCTTAACAATTCCAAACAATTGAGCAATATAATCTTTTGTTTGAAAGTCCTAAGCTTTGTTCCATTATACTCAAACCATTGCATTGTAATTATTTAATTAAAATTTAGCCCGTAAGCAATGCTGGCACTTGATCGATAACGATAGCAACTATTCGATTATTATGCATTTCCTTGCCACAGTCAGGCCAGCAACTCTATGCAAAACCGAGCAAACCTTGTATCTAGCTAAACATAGCAAATACTTGCATTTGCCATATTTGTGCCGCTGGTTGTTGCCACATGCTGCATGTATCTAAAGTTGAAGCTGTAGCTATATCCAAAGCTGAAACACATGTTCCAAGCGCTCCAAAGACTCGTACAGGGAGTAACCCCCGCTTGATTACATCAACGTCTGGCGTTGAGTTAAAAGCAGAAAATTGTTTATGCTAATTGCGTTTAATTTATGCATGCGTATAGACAATATATGTGAGTAACTGTGTGTATCTGTGTATATGTATCTACAAGTTGTAAGAATCTCTTTTATGCTGGCATAAAAGAAAAGCAAAAGAATAGAGTTTAAGAATGGCTACAACTTGTTGTTGTCGTTCTTGCAGTGTGGAGGCGGTGGGTCACTTAAATGCTAAGGCAGCGTCTTCAATTGATATTTATTAGTAGAAGTATCTAAGAAGTTGCAACTACTGAAAACTGAAACGTTGCGTGCCTCAAATATGCAATTATCATTGCTGCAATTCCAGTAGTTATAGTTACCAGTAGAAGCACGCCCGTGGCGAATATTTGCAGACCGAGAGCGCGCCATGATGATAATGGTGAACAAATCTGGAACGCTCTTTGTGGCACGCCTGTGACGTAGCAGGTAGTCGGCAAATGCCATTTAAGGCTCACCAGTGCGACCTCGACTATAATATACACTGTATTCGAACTATTACTCATTATTTCTAAATTTTTTTTTATTTGAAAAGTTTGAAATTTTAAAACCAAACTCTTAAAAAAGCACCCTTTATATGCTGCTAATTTCGACTTACTTAAAAAAAATCAACATTTATATACAGCTTATTTCGAGATGCTGAGCTATTTTTCGTGTTAAATAAATAAGCAAAAATCAAACGCTTAAAAAAGCACCTTTTATAGATAGTTTTTTTTCGAGATTTTGAGTGAGGCACTTGATCATTAGAGCCGCATGCCAACTTAAACACATTAAACCATGGATTCGGCTACATTTTTTAGGCCAACAATTCTTTCGAAATTTACGAAACTCCAAAAAAATCAATCCCTTTGCTTGAACTGCAGCTCAATAATTTTAATAATGCAAAATTTTTTTTATTTTTTTTTTTATTTTTTAAAATCAAACACTGAAAATTCACCCTTTCCTTCATTAGGTGCGCTTATTTTGAACTTTTAAACTTTATTTTTAAATTTTAACAATGAAACACAACAAAAATCACCCTTTACTTCATTGGGTTGCTTTTTTTTTCACATAGCTGTTGCATACAAACATTAATTTGCATCAACTTAGTATAACCCTTACCCTATGGCTAACAGGGTATAAAAAGCTATACAAAACATTTACCAATGGACGCCAGCTCGAGCTCCATGATGCAATCTATGTGACGCCTTCTATGGAATTTATTTCGTTTGGCTGCAAATGTCAGGCAAATGTCTCGACACCGTCGCCATAGTCCGTCCAGCTGTCTGTCCATCAGTTTGTCCAACTGTCGCTCCCTGTCTATGGATAGTACGAGTCGTGTATATGTGTCTCTATTTGGAGTTTGTGCAACATTTAATCCTGTCAGCATTTGTTTTGCTTTGTTTCGGGACCAATTAATATGCATTTAATGGCGTTAACTATTTGACATGCTTATTTATAGCCAAGAGATGCAACTCAATTCCAGCACTAGTGCCTGTCTGATGGTTGCATGCAGCATGAGCGTCAAACCAAATAAATGGCAACTTTTGTGACGGCTTTGCACGATTTGCATGTCAATTGTAAGCCGAGTTTTGAAATTGCAAGTGCCAGAGTCCAAAACCAAAAATAAAAGTATCTATTTGCCGCATAGTGTGGAAAATGTATCTGATGAATGGTTTAAAAATTGAAAAGAAATATTTCGCAAGATATTTTGTTTTTGTTTCGAAGTGAAATATGACTAGAGGGAAAGTGTTGTGGGTGAAAATGTGTAAACAGTGGAAGTTTGTTTTTTTTAGGTGAAACTTCTGTGGCTAGCTTTGCAGATTAAAAAAATCGTATGAAAAGGGAAAATATAATCAAGTTCGAAGTTACAAGGAGTCTCTGATAAAGAATCGATCTTTAAAATATCGATATCAATTTAAATTTTCATTTTGCCTCAAATATTGTAAACTAAAAATTCAAATTATTCCTTACAGCAAAAAAAAACCGTAGGGTCAAGTATAATTAAAAAAAATTACAAATACATAGTTATGTCAACGCCTTCTCAAAAAAGTGTGGTTGTTATTAGGCTTGTGCGATTATGATTCGATTTTTGAAATATCGGAACAAAATAATTTTTTTTTTCAAAATTCAAATATAACTAACATGAAAAAAATTCGTATGAAATGGGCAAATATAATCCAATCCACGAAATAAAATCAATGCACTCACATAAATTTTCGCTTGCCACTACGATAACGATTCGATATTTGAAATATCGATATCCAACAAACTTTTGGTCTTGCCTCAGAAATTGTAAACTAAAAATTCAAATATATCTGACAGAAAAAAAAGTCTTATAGCAAATAGAATACAATTCCAAGAAATTATATCAGTGCACTCACACAACTGTGTGCTTTTTGCTAGATATGTTTTATAACTATTCGATTTTTGGAATATCGGTGTCATCCAAATTTCTGCTATAACAATTCGATTTTTGAAAGATCGGGTTTGAACAAAATTCTAGTTTTGCATTAGAAAAAATACTCATATACTTCTATATTTATAGTTTAACAATTTCATAAAATTTGATAAAAGTTAATGTTAAAAAAATGGCTTTTATTTAAGTCTATTTTTTTTAATATTTAGCTGCTTTGAGTTCTTTGCTTTTAAAAAGTTGGCAGCACTGCTGGCTCTAGTGAAGAATTTAAAAATTGAGAAAGAAAAAGTTTTTTATTACATCCACACGATTGCGTCCACAAATCGCCTAAATTTTGTCTGAGACTTCTTCGATATTGCTATCATCGATATCGATTCTTTGTTAGAATCGTATAAAATCGTGTCTCCATACTTGTAACGTATTTTTTTACAGTCTAACTAATATAATAAAGCTGCCAACTGGTTTGAATACAAATGTATCTACGTTTATCTCTTAAGCGCTAAGCTGTATGCTGCTGCAGCTAAAACTATCTTAAGGCTACAAATGACATTGCACAGCATTCAACAGTAGTCTATTCCCGCTCCCTAAACCCTCTGACGTCTTAAGCTGGGGCAACTGCTACATAGACACGTAATGGTGTTCCAGTTCAAAGCCTACTTATCAGCGCTTTGAGCCAGACGGCAACCAACCGCTGACACATTGATTAGCAGCCAACAACAACGAACTGGATATCGTTGGCAAAGTTGTGGCTACCTACTTGGTGCTACATCAACTACAAGTACTATCAATGAGTGACCCGCGAATCCAGTGCTGCTTCAATCAATTAAAAATTGTTGCACTAATTGTTGCATGCTTATCGTTGATACTACTTGGGTGCTGCCACAATTGAACTCGGAGCCAATGGGCGCCATGTTGACACGTCGTAGTTACAGCTGACAGAATCATTTTAATTGAACAATTATGTAGCGACTTTTTAACAGCTGGAACTCACTCAATTCAATTGAACTCACAATTACAGTTTTTAATTAGTAGCAGGCGACATTTTCAATTGATTTTAGGGTTTTAGAAAGATACAGGGTTGCAAGTCGAAACGAAACGAGACCAAAACAAACGAACGCGTTTAAGCAGTTATATTTTTGAGTTGAATCAACCAACTTTTCGAAGTAACTTCAATTCCCCTGCGCCCAAACATTTTTTAATCTTAACTCCTGCAACCCATAGCCCATGAAAACAATTTCGGCCTTTGGCGGCCCTCTCCAATAATTAATAAAAAAATTACATTTGTCTGACGTGCCGCAATTCTTTTGACAGTTACATGCAACATTTTGAGTCGCTTTCATTGACGCGTCTGTTAATTCAGCAAAATTATCAAAACATTTATGTAAAGACCTCAAACTCAAGACAGAGCCCGCCAAAGATGCGCTTCATTGAACTGTTAAGGAATCAACAAGCAAACAAATGAAATAATTCAAATCAGCAGGAACAGAAGACGATGACGGACAAACAAACAACACTCAAAGACTGGGTGCACTGACAGGGTAGGATGTGCCCCTCCCCCCAACACATTAGCATTGGGCACCCGGTAGAAAATCAGAGCATTTTATGCAAATTATTGAAGCAGCCGAGCAAACCAAGCAGCCAACCCGCAGTTTCAGCCACACTCAATCATGCTTCAAGTAGTATATATGTACGTACTTATTGGTCTACCCGTTCAGAGCCGTGGGTCTGAACTGCTTCTTAATGTTAAAGATGTCTGAAGACTGAAAGACTAAACGCAGACCAAAGTCAAGTATTAATAATTCTAGACGCTCTAATGAGCGCCAATGTTTGTCAAATGCTGACAACTTAATTGAGCAGAAAATTTACATGAGCAACAACAACAACAAGCAAAACATCTTTAACAGAGCTCAAGGAAAAGTTTCAACACGGTTTTTACATATACTAGAATTTAAATACGTAAATCTCTTTAAGAAGCTGCTCTTGTAATATTTTATCTGCCATATTGTCATCAGTGTACTCTTTGCTTGGAATAATAAAGAAAGTAATTTTGAGTAGTACTGCAATGCTGAAGACTACCAGACTGCTAGCAGCTTTCATCTGGATTCTTCTAGCTGGTTTGTTTATTGCTGCAAAGTCAAAATTTTCTCTACAAAAATTTAACTCAACTTTAAAATTTATTAACTATTTTTTATAAAGCATACAGCAAATTTCCATGCCAGCAAAGTATTTCTCCATTTTACAACACCTAAATCAAAGACTGGCATGCCATTTAATATATTATGCGTCTCGAGTTACTGAAAAATGCATCTTCAGCGTTTTTAAAGCACTTTTTCAGTCTTAATAGAAATTCCAAGTTAGTTTAGTTTGACTGACTGCATTGAATGCAATTGTTCAAGTCTTTTCACAGCTCTCCAAAAAAAAAAAAAGCTAAGACATTTTTTATAACATTTTGTTTGGCTTTGACAAAAGATACGCCCTGCCATGCACAGTTAATGCCTCATTTATCAACGTCAAGTACGCAAAACTCAACAGCCAAGAAACCCGCATCAAAGATTTCATTCAAGCCGTAATTAGCTCGTCGAAGCAGCCAATGAAGCGAGAAAAACATCAGATTCACAGTATATAAGATACTATATACAGATATACATATATGTATACACCAAAATAATACCAAAAGTAAAAACTGAAACTATTTTAAGCCTTTGTTAAGCGCCAAAAAATAAAAAAATAGAAAAGAAAGTAAAAGCAAATGACTTAAGCCAAGACACAAACCCCAGCTAAATGCGAGTTTAATGAGTTTGACAGCAGCTGCAGAGCCCAAGTCCGAACTATTTAGTCATGCTCCAAATTGCTTGGGAAAGTATAAGTATAAGTATAAGTATAAGTATATTATTTAAGCTCGGGCCCCAAACCCACACTAGGCGCCTTTTATGGGCAAAATGTTACTAAAATGGGGTTTTTAATGAGAAAAAGTTGGGCGCCTTTCTGAAGCCGCACACTTTATGCTAGGTTTCGGAGTCTTCCTTTTTTATCTGGACAGAGTGGTGGGCACTAAGGACTTTTGCATAAAGTCAGGAGTCGGACAACAATCCGATTGTAAAATCGTTCTTTTTCTAAGATTATCAGGCCTTTTGCAAGAAAGCGCAAGAGCTTTATGGAGAGAGCATTGCTTTGTCTGCTCCCGGCACCAAATGCTTTAGAGGGGTCCATTTCTACCTGGAAAGAGCTGCGTGTATTTCTTAAAAACCAAAAGCTTTGCTGGAATTCCAAAATCAGACAATGCCGCCATATACGTGATCGCTCAGTTGAAGCGACAAACGGCTGTTGGGTGTCAATTGGTTATTTGTTGTTCTTCTTTTAAATTTGGCGTAATGTGATCAGGTCATTGAAAAGGTTCAATCATTGACTTCACAAATGGCTTCAGTCTCTCAAACAGCACTTTCAATGCAAACTTTTAAACCCAAGAAGGATGACTGGTACCAAGATAGCCGTCGCAAACAGTGAGGTCAACCTTCTTGAGCACAGCAGAGAGTATACCAAAATTCCAAAAGCAAAGAGCATACCCATACAAACAACTCATTGCCTGCAGTCTTGAACAACTTTGTTGATCTTCAGCTGCTAGATATTGAGCCGTAATTTTATGTTGGCAACGTCGTGTATTTTATTCCAGAGGCAACATTGTATCATCGGCTGGGATTTAGCCGATGAAAGTGATACCTTCATAAACTTATTTTCTGACTTCCTTTTGCGTCATTATACGAAGATGATCTGGTAGTAAATGCTTCGATTACATGTTTGTGCCTTTGGAAAAAGTGTCCTGCAACTCTACTAGATTTTCTAGATGCTTTTTCTATGGCAATGCCCAATAATAAAAACCGTCTTTATTATTCAGTAAAGTATTGAATGAGGTAGTTAGAGAGTTGAGCGGAATTATGCGCCATGACTGCAACAAGAAGATGGTCAGACTTGATACTTGTATCTAGGTACAAAATAATCGAAAAAACAAAGTAAAAATATCGATAATCGAAAAAAAATATAAAACATCGATATAAAATCGATTTAAAAATTTTTTTTTTTATGGTTATTTCTAACAAATAAGTTTGGTATATAGTACACAAATGTAGCGCTATTATATAAAAAAAAAACTAATCGATGTTACTTCCAGCACTACTAGAAACTGTCTAAAATTTATTACATTGTATACAGGGCTTACATCGATCAGAACATAATTAATTGGGTTAGTCAAGGAACAACCACGTTGCCTTGTGGAACACGCGATTTTTGACTTTAAAGGTTTTCTAAACGATACGCACAAACCTGTTTAGATTCTAGAAGACTTCTTCAAGCATATTGATTAGGGTTATTTTATAGCTTAACTGATTTTTGAGCTAAAGGTTAACCGATTTTATAGCTTAGTAACTATGTCAAGTTTCAGAGAAACCCGGAACTCTGCCGGGAGTAAGGGCAGCAGTTGTTAACACAACACCAAAATATTTTTAGAGCTAAACCAATTGTAAAGGTTAACCGATTTTATAGCTTATGTACCTTTGTCAAGTCTCAGAGAAACCCGCAACTCTGCCGGGAGTAAGGGCAGCAGTTGTTAACTCAATACCAAGATATTTTTTGAGCTAAACCAATTGTAAAGGTTAACCGATTTTATAGCTTATGTACCTTTGTCAAGTCTCAGAGAAACCCGGAACTCTGCCGGGAGTAAGGGCAGCAGTTGTTAACTCAATTCCAAAATATTCATCTGCCTAGGGTTTATGCGAACGTATTGTAAGACTTTATATAAGACGTCCTGCTTCGCTTTTTGTATAATATATAATATTATACCTTTGCCAAGTTTCTGAATCTACCGGAGGTACAGGCAGCAGATTTTTACTCAATTCCATTATATTCATCTGATTAGAGGTGATGCTGGGCATGTTGATAGCTTCCGTATTATACACCTCTTTGAAGTTTCTGCAAGTCACGGAATTCTGTTGAGGAGTAAGGACAGCACACATTGACCCAATCCCTTAAAAATCTTAGAAGCTATATGAATATTTTGTTCTTCAAAAAAGACTTCCTCCAACATACAAAATATTCGAGTGCAGTGGCGTAGTTAAGGGTCAAGCTGGCTGTCTGATTGGGCGCTTCCTGTTGGGGGCGCCAAAACAATCTGTTCTGTTTTTTAAGCTACACAAAAATGCTTCAAATATAATGCTCTCAGAAAATATTTAATTATACAAAAATTAATCTTTTTTTTGGCGTTATATTAATGGCCCAAAAATTTATGCATTCACTGGAAAATTTTACGCACTTGCAAAAATTCTTCTTCTATATAGTGAGTTATACTTTCAAGCCATAAATGATGAACCTAAATTTCTCTGAAATCGAATCATTAAAATTTCAAAATAACCTATTTACAAAAAGCATAAAGAACATTTGATTTATTTCAAAAGTTTTTTTTGTTGCTTGTATCTTGTATGTAGCATGCAATTTGTTTATGCAACTGGCTGCACATCAAGCATTTGGTATATGAGAGCAATTAAATTGATTTTTATTTGTCTAGTTTAATGCAGTCTGCTTTATATATGCGTGCTTATATATATGTATAATATATATGCTATATAGCTACTATATAAATGCATGAAAATTTTGCATTTTATTTGGCTAGAAAACAAAAACTGTTTGCAAATCGTTAAAATAAAACAAAACTTTGAATTTGTTGTCTGGTTCAAATTCAAAATTTTTACCTGACCACACACACGCACACACTTAAAAACACTCACACAGACACGCAAAATTTTAATCAAATAAAAACATAAACATTTTTCTTTATGGTTATTTTAATTGAATAAATCCATAAATGCTTCCCTTTCCAACTCATGCCAATAAATATTTGCTTTTTCGCGCGCTCTCTCTCTGATTTAGTTATTTTTTTCTTTCGGAAAAAATACGCTGCGCAATTTTCCAATTTATTTGTTTTATAAACATTTTGGATTTCGGCTATATTTTTTCGGTACTTTGCTATTTTTATTTTAGCAAATGCTTAAATGATTCAGCTTCAATGAACCAATTGGGATTAGTTATGTTTTTAAATGTGGCTACCTGAAATTATAGCAACAACATTTAAATTTCATAAATTGTCTAATTTTTAAAAATATAACGAAGAAAATATTCTAGCGTTGCCCAAAAAAGAAAATTTGCTGCATATTTTAAGCTGGCAACTTTCTGAGGTTTTCAACACTTCTTACTAGCTTGCACTGCTTGTAAGCAGTTCAACAAGCAGTTTCGTTGTTGGCATACATAATTGAAGCCAAAGAGGCTTGATATTGCTAAATACATATGTATTTCACCCTTTTAAAACTCGGAAAATGATGCATTTTCAAACCTCCGACAATTGTAAAATATCAGCAACACTCAGTATAAATACATTGCCAAAAACAATATGTCATTATATTACAATTTGTTTTTAGATCCTATTAAAGTAGTCATTATAAAGCTATAAACTTCCATAGTTTGCTATTTAAATTTTCATATAATTTAATTGGCCATATTGCAAATAAGCCAAAACACAAAAATTCCCCCAAAAATAACCATTTAGACCCTACAATTTGTTTGGTTCAACTCACTCGACTATGAATTAAAAATTTTGGCTGAAAGACATTGAAAATATGTGAACTTGTTTTTGTTTACAAGTAGGTTAAAATAGAAATTGAACAGGTTAAATGCTCTGGGCCTGTTTGTTTAGAATTGAGGCTACTTGTTGGCTAATTGGTGTTGTTTTTTCTTGGTCTATTTCAAGAGTGTTTACTTGATGATATTTTCTGTTGACTTTGTGAACTTTAAGTAATTGCTATTGTTTAATGTTGGCCCTGAAATTTGGCACAACACTGTGAGTCAAAACACATTGCCTTGTAAACAGTGGCGGATTGAAGACTTTTTGGGCCCAATAGCCGACTAAGTGTAGAGCCTTAATGTATAGCTCAATTTGAAACGATTTGTTACTAGGCGTTTGGGTTTGATAATCGTAATATATAATTATCAGAACACAAACCGCTTATACTATAGGAATTCTTCTTTATAATGTGTATAAATTTTTTAAAATTAAAATCTTGAAAAAATGCAGCTTGGAATGGCCGTCAAGCCAATATTAAACTTAAATCGTCACTTTAAAGTGTTTCTTAGTTTTTGTCTATCTACATCACTGTTTAGACTTTGCAGCGCTAGATTAAACTAATTCATATTTTTTTTGTTATCGTCTTTTGGCGGGGCCCCTGGTTGGGCGCCGGCGCTGCACAATCCGTGCCTGGCTATAAATAAAGCTTGTAAAAATCCGAAACCGCATAGAAAAATCAATAAGCATTTTAAATTCAAATGCGACGCATTGAAAAATGAAGCGGAAAATGCTGTTAGAAAAACCCCATAGACGAAAAAAAAAAACAAAGAAAAGCAGCGACCGACAGACAAATGCAAATTGGAAAAACAGATAATGAAAAACCAAAGTGGACAGCTGACTGAGGGGTTATATTTTTGTGTTTTTTATACCGGGAGGCTGGTCCGGCGGAAATATGAAAGTAACTTGTGCGGGCTAGGGCCGAGGGGTGGTATTCGCACGCTAATGAAATTAAAAATTGATGCTTTGAGGGCATGGTAAATAGGGAAATGTGTTGGGCGCAAAAAAAATAGTAAAGAAGAAAAACAAATGTCATTTTATAAATTGGAAAAGTGTGTGGTACGCGTGTTGTTCCGAGTACCCATGGTGCGGGGCTAGAGGGGGCACAATGTGCGCCTAATTCGCATGGAAAGTGTGCTGGCTGTATTACGCCTGATTGATTTTGTGGCATTGATGGCGTTGGCGGCGTCTCTAGTATGCAATCTCTGAACTGACAGACTTAGACTTTATGACAACCACAAGAAAGACTTGGATGCCGCCAAGATGTTAAATGTTGTTGCTGTCGTCGACAATGTTTGATGCCTCTTTGATGAAGTTGCAACAACAACAACACTGTTGACTTAGACTGTATATTGTGGTTGCCGAGTTGCTCAATCTTCCTGGTTGCAATCAAGCCGTTGACATAAATTAATTATTAAATGCAGAAAAAGTATACTATCCAGGGGCGTAGTTAGGGGGACTTTTAAAAGAACAACCCTTTCTTGAGAAAAGAAAAATACAGCAACAAAAAACACAATTCTAGTTTTCACAAAAAAAATATTTCATCTCATAACATAATTTTGAGATTAACGTTATAAATAATTAGGTTTTAGTCAGGAGCGTAAACAGAAGAAAATTTTGGGGCGCTGCGCAAATTACGTTGACAGTGTGATTTCTAGCGAAGAAGTGCTTTTAAGCAAGTATATCATACTCTTTAGGGGGGAGGAATATAGTTGCCTTATATTAACCGATTAGAAAAACTCGTAGACCACGAAAAATACTAAAACAAAATGAAATGTGCACATTGCAAATTGCTTTTCGTACATGGTAAAAATTATGTTTTGACTTTCTTTAACATTATCCATTATCCACATATATTTTAATAAATAGATGAAGACACAGTTATCAGAGACAAATTTGTTCGAAAATTGTAAGTCTTTTTAAATTTCAAAAAATTACACGTAAAATACACAGAATCTTCTACCTATAAATCTTATTTGGTATCTCTGACCGCTTTAAAGCTACCGTATTTCAAAAGATTATTTAAGAATTATTCCAAGCTATAAATTATAGCAAAGATTAAAGAAAGCATAGAAAAAAACCCGGCTACTGTGGTTATTGAGACCAAGCACATACAAATAGCAGAAGAATCGTTAAAATTTTTAAATTTAAACTCAAATAGACTATTCTCCGGAGAGTCATATCTGCTTTTATAGATCTTGTAGAAAGATTAAGACAATAATAGAAAAACTAACCTATTAAAGAAGTAGCGTTCTAGGCACTTTTGAAGACACATGCAAATGTTAAATATTTCTATACACTCAACTCTCTCAAAATTCGTTTTTTATAAGAAGATTCTGTATTTTTCTATGCAACCCCTTCAACAGTAGATACACTCAATTTCTTCTTCTACTTAAAGGCAGAAAAGTAATATTCAAAGTTTGTGCTTCCAAAAAAAATATTATTTGGAATCCCTTCAAACTACGCCACTGACCTATAGCAAAATATTCCATTGCGTTTCTAAGCGCTGCCCACTCCCTGGCCACTTATCTTTATTATATTACTTGTGGGCGTCATCCCAGGCGCCTCTATTTCGTCGGCTTATTAAAAGTCCAGTCTCAGTTGCAACTGGCTGCATCTTCGTTCTAGCATTTGTGCTTCATTAGTTTGCGCAATTTATTTCTCTTTTACACGCCAATTAATCAGATTATGTCAAAATGTGTCACTAGGTTAATGCAAATATATTGCCACTGGCACGAGACGCGTCTCGGTGTTTTAAGCCACTCCATGTCTAGCTACTTCTACTACTTCCATATAGAGGGGCTTAAAAACTTTGCATTTGATTTTTTATTTTTCTCGCTCTTCTACTTTTTATGATGATGTTGTTTTAAAGCTTTGTAGCCTAGATTTACAACATTGGCATGCTATAATGGGTGATGTTTAAAAGGCGCTTAAAGCTAATTAAGTGCTGAGGTCTAAAAGAACTGCAAACTGTAACTAAGCTTATTTAATGCGAAAATAAATCACATTTCTATGCGTTCAATGAACTTTGTGTGATTTGTTTGCATTTCTCCTATAAATGTAATTGAAATGTACAACGGTTGGAAATGTGTATCTTTGAGAGATTTTCTTTTGCAAACAGTTAACGCCAACAATTAAATCTGTAGACCAACAGATGAATCTGTTGAATGGTTGTTAAATCTACTTGAGTAAAAGACAATAAGGCTTCTTTGTGCAAAATCTATCTATCATCTATCTATCATTTATCTATCATCTTTCTATCATCTTTCTATCATCTATCTATCATCTATCTATCATCTATCTATCATCTATCTATCATCTATCTATCATCTATCTATCATCTATCTATCATCTATCTATCATCTATCTATCATCTATCTATCATCTATCTATCATCTATCTATCATCTATCTATCATCTATCTATCATCTATCTATCATCTATCTATCATCTATCTATCATCTATCTATCATCTATCTATCATCTATCTATCATCTATCTATCATCTATCTATCATCTATCTATCATCTATCTATCATCTATCTATCATCTATCTATCATCTATCTATCATCTATCTATCATCTATCTATCATCTATCTATCATCTATCTATCATCTATCTATCATCTATCTATCATCTATCTATCATCTATCTATCATCTATCTATCATCTATCTATCATCTATCTATCATCTATCTATCATCTATCTATCATCTATCTATCATCTATCTATCATCTATCTATCATCTATCTATCATCTATCTATCATCTATCTATCATCTATCTATCATCTATCTATCATCTATCTATCATCTATCTATCATCTATCTATCATCTATCTATCATCTATCTATCATCTATCTATCATCTATCTATCATCTATCTATCATCTATCTATCATCTATCTATCATCTATCTATCATCTATCTATCATCTATCTATCATCTATCTATCATCTATCTATCATCTATCTATCATCTCTCTATCATTTATCCATCATCTATCTATCGTCTTTCCATCATCTATCAACTATCTATCATCCATCACTAGAGATTCTGCTGAAAAAAGCAAGTATCTTAAAATATCTTTCTTCTATTCGTTATCTATAAGGGAGAAAAAATAAATATTTATTATTTTATCATAGCTATGAAGCGAAATTAGTAAGGCTAGTGTACCTGTTACTTTGGTGTCAATGATTTGAATAATTTGAATGTTTGACCGAGGTTGAAACGCTTCAGTCAACGTATTTGCGTAATGTTGCACCATTTAACATAATGTTGTAAAATTCGCCGTCAAATAGTTGCCTTGCGACTCAAGCCCGTCATTCTCAGAAATGAGAAAATAGATAATTGAAATCTTTTACTGAATTACTAGATTTTCATCTGATTTTTATTCTGACATTCAGGACGACTTAGGGATCATTGGCTTGGAGATTTTTTACGAAGTTACTATTTAAACAACTTATGGTCTGCCACGACACCAAATTTGTGAACTAAAAAGATTTTAAATATATTATAATGAACTTGGAATACTAATATAATATTCTCACCAAACCAAGCCTTGCAAAAATACCAATTTGTCAAACACATCAAAAGACCCTACCCAACAAAGCATTTAACTGAAGCAGTTGCCATGACAGATTGCAGCACTCCAACCAATAACAATGCCAACAATCTATTCAATCTACTCGATCTACTCTAAACAATCAAAGAGCAACTCCGAAAACTCCAATAACTGAAATTGCTCAGACGATTGGCATGCGAGAAAAGCGAAAATCCATTAAGTGACACACCCGCTTAAAATTTTTGTTGTACACTTTATTGAAATAGATTTCAGAATATTTATCATATACGATGCATTCGATTTAATGCTCACGAATAATAAATTAAACAGGGTTGGGTTATGGACAAGTTGCCAGTGTTAAATCACGCATAACCAACAACCGGGACTTTATGCAATGTTTTATTTTTTGGGCGCGCACAGTGTGGCGGAAGTTGTATAAAAAGTGAGGAGAAGGTGGTTGGCACAAACGGAAATTGTTGCAAGTTCAATTTTTTGCTTCTGGTCAATAAAATTAAAAATGCAATGAACGGTAAAATAAATAAAACAAAAACAAAACAACTTCCAACTTAAAGTTTAAAAAAATTTAATAAGGGTAAAGGTGTTGCAGCTACTTCAAAACAAAAATTTCCACTTGGCCTGTTAAGCGTTTAATGATGCCTCTTAACTGGCACCTGCTGCTAGTTCGGAGAAAGAGTGTATGTGTATCTGTGTGAGCAAAGGAAACAATATACGAGATGCCAAGAGGCGCTTAACCCAAATGAGCATCGCGCCAAAAAATAGGCAATGCTGAGGTTGCTGGGGTTCCACTTTTACTTGAGGGTAATACAAAAATTTGAAGCAGGACGATGTTTAATGGTGGAATACACTGCAACGTCTGCCAAGTGAATAGAGTGAACAGGAATGGGACGATGCGGGCCTGCATACAGAAAATTAGTAACTTTTCGTCAAATTTGTTATGAGTAGCTTTTGAGGTCTCTGTGATCTAGCACGGGCGAAAGGGCAGATGGTCGGACACCGATTCTATAAAAGCTGGAGACACATTATTCGCACCTACTATTTTGCTCTGTTCCCGTTTCTCTACGGAACAATATATCTACTCAATTCGACTGCATAATGCATATATTTTTTCTGAAATTTTTCTAAACCTCTAGCTTTTATGGTCTTTGAGATCTCGGTGTTCATATAGACACGGCTGAATCACATCCCGAGGCAACTTCTTGTCTGCCACACCTTCTGGCTCCTATTATATACATTACTTAATGCTAGTACACCCTTAACTCAATGTATATAGTGTATAAATATTACCAACAGGAACTTGCTGCATGCCACAATACTTCACCCCGCACCCAGAATAGTATATAGAGTATGCCCAAAAAAGCGCAGAGTACGCGGCACCCCAGCGACGAAACCAAAATGGTTTTTTGAACGAGTTGTAAAAACACATTTTATAACTCATTAAAATTATTATTGTTATTTACCAACACTGGCGTTGCCTGCAGCCTTTATGTGCACTTGCGCGTATGTGTGTGTGTAGGTGTCAAACGTTTAAAGGTTACGGCTTTGGTTAGACAGTACCCTGCCCCAGGCACCGAATTCTCTGCGCTTTTTTTTTTAAAGGTATTACGCCGAAATTTGTGGCAAGCGAAACTGTATGCCACAAAGTGGCAAGAGGCTTATTGTACTCACTTCAGTTTGTTTTATACTTATTAAAGTTTCAAAAGTTTGCTTGAGGCAACGTTTTCGGTTAAATTGTGGAGCCTCCTTGGGAACAGTCTAAGGAAAGGATGTGCATTGAGGGCATTTGTAACTGGATATGCAAAGTTTTTGAGGGTTGTCATGCTAAAGAGTTTCTCAGAATGTTTAATTCAATTTGCAAAACTAATAAATATTTTCAGTTTTCAGTTTGCTCAAGGAAAGAGATCTTACGCGAATTGTATAGATAGAAAAGCAAAGTTTAGTATGGGCGTTAAATTGAAAAATTAATTTTGGGTTGTTTTTCAGTACAAGGTTTTTACAAAATTAAAAGTTAAACTTTTTGAGTTGCCAATTTATTGCGTAGCTTCTAATAAATAAAAGTTTAAGTAGTTAACTTTATGCTTAAAGCAATTCGTGGTACCCCAAACTTAGCTCTGAATACCATCTCAGCATTTCCTCTCATTCCTGGTTTTTGCTGAAGAGAAAAATGTGCTGATTTTTGGTCCATCTCGGGCGACATCTCTTTTAGAAAATCATAATTTTATTCCTTCCGAAACTGGCTACTATAGGTAATAACAATAGCCTAAGCTGGTATAGGTACCTTGGATCATTAGGTGCCTCCGACTTCATCTTCTTTGTGCGTAACCGATCAAAGCTAGAAACTCCGTTCAAAGATTCTGGACAAAGCATTGTTATATAAAAGTTCTTGAAAAAATTTTGTTACGATTTTTAATTTCAAAATAAAAAATATATATAGCTTTTCCCGAAAAGGAGAACTTACATTTTTGGATCAAGATTTTTTTAAAAACTAAATCTCAAAAAACCAGCAAACAAACTTCACGTAGTTGGATTCCTAGACTGAAAATTTCTGATAATACATTTTATATAAATTGTGCTGAACTCTTAAGTGAGTACTCAAATTGAAAACTCAAATTTCAGAACTGCAAAACTGTTCAAGGAAACTTTTTAACATATTTCACACAACAGCAAGCGGCTTCAAAGCTTTTAAAATGCTTCATCCTCACGTAAAGCTCTTGAGTCCATCACTGACCTCCATAAAAATCATACATAATCAACATACCATTTGTTCCCTAGTGGGAATCACAAGAAATTGATGTACTACGAAATTAAGATCAAAATTTCTATCATTTGCTTTTCTCAATCATTTGTAAGTTATGCAGAACTTATCAAAGGAAAAGCCAAATCCCAATCCCGCCGCTAAGAAAGGAAAGGAAAGGAAACCAATTTTCACAGCTTTTATGACGTCACATTTTGATTAATAATAAATGCAAATAAATAAAAAAAAAGATGCCAAAAATTATTTGCCAATCCACATTAGCTATGCAGGGCAATGTTTGTTTTTATGATGGAAAGGGAGTGGCAGGCAGTTGGGGTATGAGGCACTGGCTGCAGTAACGACTAATATGTGCAATTTATGGCAATACTAAAATGTAATGCTATGACAAAGCAGTGCTGTTTTCGAAGAAACTTATTAAAGACTTAAAAAAAAAAATATATATGTCTTTCTTTAATTTAAAGTAAAAGAAAGTTTTTGGATGAAATTTTATGAGAGTAGTCTATGGCGAAAAGCTTTCGAAAAAAAAATTCTCAACTCAGATAAATACATGAATGCTGGTTATCTGGTTATCTTTTTATGATAACGCAGACTTTGACCAGAACTGCTTTAGCAACCTCTTGTCCTAATGAAGGAAAGACCAGTCTTATTAGAGAAAAAAATATAATCATTTTTTTCATAATAAATCTAATAAAAATTTGGTGAAAAGGCAAAGACTACCGCGTTGAAAGACCACGACGTTCATCAAAAATTGCTAGCTTTAGCTTTTTATATAAAATATTCATTTGAATTATGTGTAAATAAAATTTGTATAGTATTAAAAAAAAAAATGTGCAAACAACTTGCTTGCGCCATCTAGCGGTCAGGCTAAAACTAAAAATAAATGTTGACGACGACGATGCTTTTTTTTTTAAAGCAGTAATTATATTCACTACTTCTTGTTTTAAGAATTTCTATATTTATTATGATATTATTGCAATGGTGAAGCAATATTTAATTTATAAATACAAAAAGCTAAGCTAAATTAACTGACTATTAAAAAAAGAAATTTACAGCACTGTATTTAAACCAAATAATACAAATGGTGCTCATAGGATTTTCAAGTTTAAAGCTTTATGTACAAATTTAAGTTTTATCTTTGGGTTGCATATATATAAGCTGAGCAATTATTTAACGACTACTAAAGCTTGACCATTGCGGCATGTTGCGGAACAATGGCCAGCCATTATAAAAGTTTACCAAAAGCCAATCCGTCCGTTGCACGTAATCAAAATGGCTACCAGCATAAAGACTGAAGCTCCTGAACGGTCTTTACTGGCTCCTCTCGAGTACGTGTAGGC
The DNA here is from genome assembly GCA_018150985.1 of Chymomyza costata. Taxonomy (NCBI): domain Eukaryota; kingdom Metazoa; phylum Arthropoda; class Insecta; order Diptera; family Drosophilidae; genus Chymomyza; species Chymomyza costata. The sequence goes on along the minus strand of JAECWU010000202.1, from coordinate 585,473 downwards.
ACTCAAATGCATGCGCTTTTGTTTTGTGGAAATTATTTTATAATCATTTTATCACATTTTCCAAGCTCCAGCTGACAAGAACAAAAACTACAACATCTAGTTGGGAAAACTTTCAATGGCACACCTGCTGCCCGGCAACAATGGGTTGGTCTTTAGAAGAAACTTCTGCATCGTATCGATGTCATTGGGGTCTAGACTGTACTCAGCACGTGTGTTGCTACTACTCCCACGCTTCCCTGCATTGAATCTTCATTTTCGTTAAGACAATGCCACAAAATGAGGCATAATAGATTAAATTAAGTGCACTAAAAAAGAGTTGCAACGCGTTGTCGTGTTTGTCGGAAGTAGCTTGCACTAGTCTCATGTTGCCTCTAATAGCCAAGTAAATAATGCAGCTAATAAAGTTTATGACATGGTTTTTACCAAGCCATTGGCAAAATGGAGTAAGCTGCAGTGTTCTGCAACAAAATGGCAGCTACTTCTGGTTATGTGGCAATTTGGCTTTATTTGTTTGGTGTTTTATACAGCATTTTTCCAAATTACGATATGAATGTATATGGAACGTTTTTTTCTTGCTTTTCGAAACTTTTCAGAAGTTCTTCAGTATCCTTGAGTTCTTATTAAGCGATTGGGACATTTTTTCTAAAATGCAAAAAAGAGGAATATTTAACAAAAGCTTGCCGTACTCACGTGACAGAACTGTCACTCACGCGCTCATCTCTAGCCTGAAATCTTGCACTAGACCACACGCAATGGCCGCACCACCTACTTTAAGACCCAAACAAAAAATAACTTTGAAATCAAAGCCATATAAAGACAAACAAACAAAAACAACTTAACTAAAAGAGTCCGGGCCTAAGCCAATGTCTTGCAATGCAATTCAATAAACAAGTCTTAAAGTTCTAGCCCAGTTCTAGGCCAGTACTTGGAGCAGCGTGCTAAAGGCGTTGCTTTCTGCCTCAAATATAGAGCTTCAATTTGTACGAATGCGTACAAGCAATTTGAGGCAAATTGCCGTGGCACAAACACACAGACAAACAATCCTGGATCAGGCACTTGCAAAGGTGCGGCTCGGAAGGGGGATCTACAATGCCCAGCTGATGCAACTCACATTTGCAACTTTATTTATCGTAACGAAAACATCTTGTAAATTTTCCACGTTATTTTCGCCTCAAGACTTGCAAAACCAAAACGAATGGCACGCAAAGACTCCCATTGTAGTAAGTTCGAGTGCCAGAGAGCCGTTAAGAGCAGGACGCATGAGGCGGCGGCAGGAGAGCTCCTCCAGAAGGCCAGCTTCAACTCAAGCGTTTGACTGTGGAAAATCCAACAATTGATTTCATTTTATTCCACCCACTGTGCCATGGCCCAGACAACAACGAAATTGATATGAAAATTCGTTTAACCAAATGCCTTTTAAACGTTGCGCTCACTCCTTTAATGCCACGCCTAACTGCCTCCACAGCACCAGCCCGCAGACATCCTTTAGCGGATGGACATACAACCCGCTGCTAGCAACATTTGAACAAATTTGTACAATGCTCTGTCAGCCTTGAATTTTACTTGACCTACCATTGCCCATGCCTCCCAATCTTTCACTTCTGGGCTAAGGCAACCCTTCAGGTTGTATTTTTTTTTGCTTACTCTATACTCAACGGATATGGGGTATATGAGCGAAGTTAACAATTATTTAGATTATATCTAACATCTAGATGGAAGCGATTGCGACTACTAAAACTAAGTCTAGATCGAAATATCTTTGGATATAATCATTAGTCAGGTTGCAGGATCTGTGTTACCGAGCGTTTCTACGGCTGTAGGTGAATAGCAAGATGTTCTATAGTCCAACGCCTTATCTTGCTCTTTTGGGCTAAGAAAACACTTAATTTTTTTTTGTATATGGGGTATATGGTGCAAGTTAACAAGTCTTAAGAGTCTAGATAGAAACGCATCAGAAAAAGTAAGTCGGCATTGATCGTTCGATATTACTCAGGTTTGATGGACTTTTGTAATGGATCGTTTTTATGAGTGTTTACCTAGTTTTTCTCTTCTGAAAACGTTAACTAGTTTTGAAATATTACTGCTCCTCTTCCAGCGTTACATACAGAACGACATATCCAGTTTTGGTGGACTATTTGCGAAAATAAATTTATTTTATATGTTTGTATACACCGGTGATGAGATTCGCATCAATGTGAAGTTTTCTCGATAGCATTATTAAGTGGCGATGGAGCAGGAAGCGGTTAGATCAATAGTGATAGGAAGCAGTACCTTCGAGAGGTCCAAGGAGAATCTCTATAACGCACTTCACCACAATGAATTTTATTCATATAACGATTTTTTATCAAGTACTCTGCTTTTATGATCTACCTCTGGCGAAACAGAGTATGTAGTAGTCGGGCTATCCCACTCAATTTTATTTAAAAGTTTTTTTCTTAATATGCCAATTTTTTTTTTGCTGTTATTTTCATTGCTGTGATCATTTGGCTGTGATAAATTGTGCCATGTCGCTTGGCACTCTTGACTTTTATTGCGCGACGAACCAGCCAAGCGGCCAACTGTCAGCTGGCCCTGGGCCTTGGGCCCTTTAAAAACTCTTTGCTGTTTCTATTTCTCTATTACTCGATTTTTTTTTTTTTTCTTTGGATAACTGGGTAACTCGGCCCAAATGCACCGTTTGCCACTCGTTTGGCACTACATTTGCTCCCGTTTTGTTGCAGCTACAAGTAGTCGAAAAAAAAAAAAAATACTTTACAATATTTGATATAATTTTTCAACGCCAGTTTTAGTGGGACTCACTTGCAGCTGTGGCAGCATCATACACATCTATATCTATCTATATACTTGTACATATGTCTTGTATGCCAGCCTGTTTATAGTCGCCAAGTGCCACAGAATTTGCAGCTTAGAACTTACTTGCAATGTATTGTATTTATGACTCTATTGTATGTAGCTTTTGCCACTTTGCCTTTTCCAGTCTTCTATGGTATATGTTGCATATTTGGTTTGTCTGCGCCCCAAGTTGGGCGCACTTTACTGGGATATGTTCTTTATTTTTTTGACTTTCTGGCAAATGTTTTTTTGTGGTAACAAAATGCAATGCAATTTGTTGCATGACTCATAAATTTGTGTTCTATTCGGTATTTTGAGTTATGATATTTGGTAATGTATGTGTAGGTAATAAAGATATAACAAGTATTTATAATAAATGTGTTGGCATATGTATTGAAATCGATTTTCAAGGTATTGAAGAAAATACATAAAAACGGTTTTAAAGTGCAACTAAAATTTGAGGAGTGATTATAGCTATAGGTATATATAACACAAAGTTGTTTGTGTTACACCATTTATAACTCGAGAAGAGCTGGATAGATTTGTTTGTACCTTGATTTGTGGGATTTATAAAAAACCAAAGTTTACCCGAACAGTAGCGAAACGCGTTAGGTGGTAAAAAAAACTCATGGGCAATGTGATTTACTTGAAGATCGCCCAGTAAAATTTCAAGAGTTATTTTGTAAAAATTTCCATGATCTCAACCGATACGCCATTTAAGTATGAACCAATTCAGTTTCTGAAATATTTGTGGCCTTAATCTAGAAAGTTAATGTTTCTCTAGGTAACATGTTCATCACAAGGTCTTCCATAGGTGTCTTAAGGAAGGGCACTTGAACTCGAGTGCAACTCATTAAATTTTTCGAAAATTTGAAGTGAGTTTCTCCAATTGGTATATAGGTATCGAAAATTTGAAAATCGAAAAAAAACTTAACTGACATATTGTCATTACGCATAATTCTTATTCTGATGAACGCTTTACAAATTAATGAAAATATTGTACATTAGATATTATACTAGGGTTGTGTTAAAATAAGTAAGAGCTGCGGAACGGGTGTTGCTTATGTAACACAAATGAAGTACTAAAGCATACGCCATACCTTCCAGCCAAACTGTATGGCCCAGTCCTGTGTTCGATTTCTGCTGTTTGCGACCAAGTTTTACAAATTAAATTATTTTAATATAAACCACCCATATAATAATCTGTTTAAATCTGCCTAAAAAAACATATATTATTTTGATATATGGTTTTTTTATAATTTCAAGAGCTTAGCAACAACAATAACAACTTATGGAAATAAAATTGAGCTACAAGCTTATAATTCACAATTGGTTAAAACAGTAGTTGATATAAGACGTAACAGCCGGTATTATTACTTAAAGATATTTTTAGATTATTTAAACAGAAATTTTATTTTTAAATTGAGCTGCGAGCTTTTAAATCATAATTGGCTAAATTGCAACCCACTTCAAATGGCGGCCATGTTTGAAGTTTTTCCGATTATTTACACAATAATTTTTCATCTTACTATTTTGTTTTTATTTAAGTATGTATTTTTATTACAATTCGAAATGCTGGCAAGCCAATTGTTTAACGATCATTTCACTAGCAAAGTTATCGTTCGTGGACAGATTTTGCTAAATGTATCTGTCTCTTGCTTAAAGCGTTCAAGTCTACTCAGTAGTTCCATGCTTTTTTTTTTCACCCACTGTGTGATTCCAGAACAGTATTTACATGTGCTTGTGGCGAGTCTCTATTTCATCTGTATATGACGAAACTACACGCAAAAAATTTTAAAACTCTGCCCAACATCTATTGCATGACAAGCAGTGTTATCTGAAAGCACATCAGAATAAACTATTCCCTTAAATCTTTCTATTGAAGAACTATATAAAGTACCTTTCCAAGCTTGCATAACTATGCATTGTTTAGCGGAAGCTTTGTGTTTCTTTAAAAGTTGTTACTTTTTAAAATTCACACAGACTTTTAGTCACGATCTTATCTTTATTGTTAAACTATTAGCTATGCCAGCCACAACTTTGTTGCCAGTTTTGCGTCGATTTCAAAGTGTTTTCACTTTCAACGTAGATTTAAAGCGATTTTGGATGCAAAACACACAGCTCTTTTTTTTTGGTAAGTCAAGCAAAACAGCTCGAAAACCGAATGAATACGATACGAGTATTTGAAAATAAATCGCCTTAGTATGATAAATTATAAGAGCAAACACAAAACCGCAGATTCCAATGAGAAATCAAAATTTAATCCGTTTACCTGCCTTCAGGTTTCTAGCTCAGTGGCATCTCTCAAAACTGCTACAAACCTTCAAAATTTTTGTTTATCAACAAGCAGCTCTAAACTAATTAAGTGGCAAAATGTTGAAGAGCAAGCTTCAAATCTTAAGCCCCCCCCTGAAAAAAGAAAAGAAAATAAAGCTGTAGGCTACATTTGTATACCAATTGGCTCCAGGTGTCTTTGTGGTTAACAAAAAGAAAAAAAAACTTTCAAAGTTCAACTGGAGATCAACAACCGTGACAAGAATAATAATAATAACTTTAAAAGCTCGTGGAAAGTCTGGCAAACTTATAGATACAGATAAACGATCCATGCGTGCAATTGCTTTAGATAAATGCTGATTCATGTTCCGCAATGAAATTGTAACAAAAAAAAAAACAATTGCAGTCATAAATCAACGTGACCCAAACCCGAAACGTTTCCAAATGCATTCGCGCATGCGCCGTAGTCAAACCTGGAATTGGGTAGGGGGGCATAAAGAACCAGTTCCACTTTAAAGAGCAGTTAAGATAGTCTAAGCTGTTGTTGTTGCTATCGCATGTTTATGGGTACAGCTCTTAGAGCCATAAGGCAGGTTGCGATAAGGCTTCCCTGGGTACTCTTGGTACTGCAGCTTATGGCCAGCTTTTCAGCTCTCCGGGCACGTGCTTTAGATAATTGCAAATTGATTGAACCGCCAGCTAAGCACGCGACGACACAGCAAATGATCCGAAGCATTCGAAAATATTAAAATGAATGCTTGGCATACACAATGCCACAGAAATTCTTGGGCTGCAAGCTGCGAGTGTCAGTTTTTAAGTTTCAGAATCAGGCAATAGAAAGTGAACATTTTAAAAAGATCTAGACTACGATTTTTTTTTAAGGTATGGCTGAGCTATGAAATAACCTTAAAAAAACCCCAAAAAAAATTATTTTCGAGTCCGTGATTCCAACGATGCTTTTCATATGTTTTTGGGATCGTTAAATCCAAATCGAAGCAAAAAAATTAGCTTATCATAGTTGTGACATTAACTTCAAAATTCCTCGTTTGTCGGATTCATAGCTCAAAAAGTACATTTTTCGAAGTCAAAGCCGAAAGTTTATCGAAAATTTTAGTTCTATCAATGAAAAGGTATTCAAATTAATGGAAAATATTTTGAGTAAACGTTTTTTTTTTTTTTTGGAAAATGTTTAATTTTGTTGTCAACTAAAGTAACACAAAGGGTAAACCTCCAAATGGCAAAACATTTTTTATAAGAAAATAAAATTGGAAGTTTTTCAAAATTTCAGCTCAGTTCAGAAAAAATATTTTTAGCAGCAATCAACTTATTTCTGTTGAAAATCTTTTTCTTGCTTATCTATTTCCGCAACATAAAGAGCAACCCTCGTATGAGTAACATATAATTTGTGAGAAATTATGCGACATTTTGTTTGATTGGCTTGTCTTTGCATACAAGGCTGTGCAATGACTTTTGAGTGCATTCAACTTTCCGCACTTTTTTAAACAACTTTGACAAAAATCATTTACCTATAAAAATTGTTAACTTAGTAAGCAATATTTTGTCATAAATTTACAAATATGTTGCGGCTTATTTCTGTGCCGGATGTATTCACACTTTTATTTGGTGAACCTTTTTGTTTTGAAACTGTGACGTCATAAAGTCAAAAAACAAAAGTGCTTAATGCACTGACCCTTATATGACATTGTTTTTTTTTTTTGTTTATATTTACTTTATTTCTAATGACGTATTGCGTTGCGCTCTGTTTCATTGCATTCGAAATGAGTTCCACTATATACAACCCACATATAGAATACTATGCTACACAGTCCATGCATAATTTCAGTCATGGTTGACTCTTTTATCATTTTTGTGCGTAAATCTAAACGAAATGCATTTTTGTTCCAGTTTTTCTTTTTGTTTTATGAAAAACCATACCAAAATGTGTGGGCGTTACATTTGTAACGCTTTTGTTACAAAATCGGCTTTTGTTTTTCATAATGGATTTGTTGGGAATATAGACTGAAAACAAAAAGCATCAAAAAGACAAAACCTGATGTCTGAACGAGAGTGATATTAGCATATCAACTGAAGAACTGGGTTAAGTTTGTTTTGATTGAAGGGCGTGCAATGTTTGAACATTTAATTTATGCAGAGAGTACAGATAAGCTGATAAAGCTGCATGCAATCTGAAGATACAGCTGATGTATATGTTTTTATTTTTGTTTAACGAGACTTCATTCATCATATATTATAGATGAATATTCCTCCTTTTGGGTGGACATAACTACTTGATAGAAAGATGACAGTCTTATGCAGGCAACTAACACATCTTGATAACACCTCTAAGACTTGGCCCTTATGAATAACCTTATATACCTTCCTCCTTGAGTAGGAACCTAGAAACCAAAATTACTCTATGCTAAAGCGTTAGTCATACATAGTAGAGCCTTTTTGGTAAATCATTCCTTTGAATGCGGTAATACAAAGGACCTACTTGAGGACTTTCTCCTGAAACTCTCTGAGAGTATTTACATCAGAATAACCATGCTTTAACATCGTAAAAATGATAAGTACGAGAGAGTGGTCTCTACATAAAGATAAAGAAAGTACCATCCAGATGAGATAAAATGAGATGAAATAAGTTGAAATGGGATGAGGTGAAATGAGATTAAAAAAGATGAAACGAGATGAAATGGCATGATACGAGATGAAAGGAGATGTAATGTATTAGATGAAATACGGTGAAATGAGAAGATATGAAATGAGATGAAATGATATAAAGTGAGATGAAATGATATAAAGTGAGATGAAAAGAAATGAAAAAAATTACATTGAATGGCACTATCGAGATGAAATAAGATGGAATAAGATGAATGATATGAAATGGGTTAAAAAGAGATGCAAACAAAAATAAAATGGGATGAAAAATGTGAATCGAGATTAAGTGAGATAAAAAAAAAATCAGATGAAAAATATGTAATGAGATGAATTGACAAGAAATGAAATGAAACGAGATTAAGTGAGTTGAGATGGACTCAGTGGCCCTTACAAAAAGATATTGATCTACCTGTAGTAATTTCACTCATCCGGAAAAAGTGATCTTCATTACTCAATAGTCTACTTCGCAGAGAGTATCATAGAATAATAAGATTCACTCCGCTCGCAACCAACGTTTGCGCCATAGCTAGTTATATCCAGCCCGTCATCTAATATTGACAACGTGACGAAGCTCAGCAACCATAAGAGTGATTTCTTCACAACCTTAATGCACCCTATGCATCAACTACGATATTACTCTATTCTTGGCGGAAAGATGGAACAGAGTACTGTGGCCAAAGCTAAGGCTTTGTGAATGACTGCCAGACACAATTTCTATATTTACACATGCCAATTTCATTATTCTCCCAATATTCCTGGGTTCCCTTGCTAAGGGAAGTTTTATGTGGTCTTTTAAGCAGTGCCTCAGGAGCAGAAGCACCCCATTGATGTTGTGCGTCAACTTAAATAAGAAGTGACAAAAAAAAAGCACTGGCTCTTCCAATATAAAGTGCAGCTAGAAGATTTCTTTTTTTCCGCCAACAGCCAGCTCATCTGCTATAGCTAAATTAACTCATTATAATTGTCAGCTAACTGAACCATGTGGGCCTAGGCTTCAATTATAAAATTGTGCCTTTTTAACAAAAGATTCCCAATGCTTTATTTATTTTTTTTTTTTAAGTCTCTTCGAAGTATCTATTTTGTCGCTCAACTTAAGTGCCTCACCTTTGGCTGACCCCGGGACTTGCCTATAAACTCTAATTCCGCCTTTTGCTACACTACACGCATTCAAAGTGCAAAAATTCAGTTGCATAAATTACGAATCATAGCACAGACCATAGCAGATCCTCATAAATACTGTGTATCTTATGCATTTCAATTACACAATACCCACATACCAGTGAAAGCTATGTACACATACCATATATTATATATTTCCCAGACTACCCAGTGTTCCAAGTTTTGTTTCATTCATCCTTTTTTTTTTTTTGTATTGCCACTGCAAAAATATTTGCATTTCAAAAAGTGACGAACAAAACATGCATCAAGCTAAGCATTCACCAACGACATACAGCGTTACATTCTAAAAAAAAGAAAAAAATCTATACAAAATCCAATGCAGAGATTTGATATGCAAGTCAACGTATAGCCAGTTATACGATATGAGCATTTTAGAAGCAGTGACAGCAAAAAAAAAGTGAAAATTATAATGAAATTCATCGAGATTTCCCTCACGTACAACAAAGTACATCAATCAAATTGAAATGAATTTTGTTGCTTTTTTGAATACTCTATATACACAAAGCGTAAGGGTTATATGCAGTTAGCGCAAAAATATGTTACATTTAGTATGTTATAAGTGAGACCCAGCAATAGATCCAAAAAACAATTACGGAATGGGGCTCTAATTTTGTTTTCACTGTGATTTCTTATTTAGTATATTAAAAATGTTTTAGGATGTTCTGATTTTCAGTATTGTCCCCCTGAATCCGACTCTGTTGAAACCCCACATTTTAGGTAGCTAAGTCATCGATACAAAACAAATAAATTTGGCCAAGTTTTTCCGATTTTCTGCTCCGCATCTTTCTTGAAAATCAAAACCACTTGAAGAATCAAATTTTTGTAGAAAGTGCATCCTAGGCTCTTCATCAAAATATGTCTTTGCCAAATTTTTTTTTTTATAATAAAAGTCATGAAGATATTACGAACCAGTTTTAAAGGCAGTTTTCCATTATTCGTCAACTTTATTGGTTGTTGCGATTGTAAAAATTGGAGCAGAACATTTACAAAATTTAAATAGTCGAGGTAATAATAGGTACTTTTTACTTTATAGAGAAAATCACCTCCCAATCACTGAAACAGATTTTCACGTGTCCAATAATTTCAACAAAAAAGTAAAAATTTGACATAGAGGACTTAACAATTAATTATTATAAAACTCTTCCCATAGACTCAAAGTCTTCCCAAGAGATTTTCACTATTTAGACCAAATTTTTTGAAGAAAGTGGAAGTCTTCGGCCGCGCGCACACAGAGCGCAACATTTCTTCCAAATTTGTCAAGGTACCTTCCAGACTTTCAAACAGATTTTTAATATTTTTATACTTAATTTTTCAAAAATAGTGAAAATTTAGAAATACTTTGAAACGATCATTTACTTACCTTTATGATGATCGGCCCTTTGCTCCCCCGCGGAGCCATAGGGCCATATATATATATATATATATATATGATAATCTTTATGATCGTTAACTTTCTTTCAAGTGCATTAATATTCCTTTCAGTCTTTCAAACAGATTTTTACTATTTATTCCCAATTCTTTAAAGAAATTGGAAGCCTTAGGCCGCGTGTACACAGAGCGCTGACGTGACATGAACTTATCAGCGCGGTCAGCCGCATGATTTTTTGATATGCTTATTTCAGCATCAGCTTATACACGCTGTGTACGCGTTCTCATAGACCACAGTGTGTTTGACTTTTTTGCGCTGATAATTTCATGTCATGTAAGCTCATGTCAGCGCTCTGTGTACGCGCGGCCTTACTAATACGCTTAAACCTTTACTATCAACCTTTCTTCCCAAGCGCTTCAAAAGATCTCCAAGTCTTCTAAACAGATATTCACTACTTAAACCCAATCTTTCAAAAAATTGGCAAATACGCCATTATTATCGTTATCAGCTATCTTCCCAAGCGCTTCAAAAGACCTCCCAGTCTTCAAAACAAATTTTCACTATTTAAGCCCAATCTTTTAAAAAATTAGCAAATACTTGTTTACTGTCTTTACCAGCTTTCTTTTCAAACGTATCGGAATACCTCCTAGTCTTCCAAACAGATTTTCATTATTTACACTCAATCCTTTTAAAGAAATTAGAGATTTGAAATATGAGTACTTCTTTATGATTATTAACAAACTTTCTTCCCCAGAACATCTTGTCTGACAAACAGATTTTAACTATTTAAACATAATCATTTAAAAAAATTGGAGATCATTATCAGCTTTCTTCCCAAGCGCGTCAGAGCATCTACCAGTCTTCCAAACAGATCTTCACTACTTATACCTAATTCTTTCGAGAAGGTGGACATTTTTTCTTTCGTATTTATATAGTAAACCTTTCCTCACAGTTTCCTAAACAGACTTTTACTTGTTACTTGCACACAATCCTTTTTAAACAGGATTATTTTTAACAATCCATCATTCTTCCCAAGTGAGTCAAAATCTATTGATAACTATTCGTGTAGTGACTAATAATATTTTCAGGGTATATAATAGTCAGGATGTCCCGCCTCTAACTGGCACTCTTGTTTTTCTTCCTTTGGTCGTTGTTTTTGTAACTTTTTTAGTAACTTTATGATTTTTATTTTATTTATTTTTTTTTGATATTTCGTAATAGTTGTAACCGCATGAAATCAAATTCAAAAGTCATATTATAATAATAATAAATAATTTATTCTGTGGCATGGCGCCAGTGCCACAAAATGTTGCAGATAAATTGCAATCAAGACCCGAAAATTGATTTTATGTGCGGCAAAAACCAAAAAAAAAAAACAAAAAACCAATGTTGAACATGCAACATTTGGGTTCATTTTTTGTTATTTTTTGGGTATTTTTGTTGAGTGCAGCAAAAGATCTATTGAAAATGTTGCCTCAACTAATTAGAGGCTTGTCATGCCCCTCTTAATATTGTAATAAATACCGTTACAATGTCATTACCGGCATTACTTGCCAGTTTTTTTTTTCAGTTCTCTTTTTGTGTTTTTCTTAAAGTATGTCTCTATTTGCTGACCAAGAATTCTTGGTCTAGTGTTTTTTTTTTTTTTTTGTGTACTGCCTTCTTGTCAATGGCTTGTTAGTTTTCATACCAGTTTTTGTTTTTGTTTTTGTTTTCTCCGCTTCGAGTTACTGCTAGTCGCTTCTGCTCATTTTCGCTCCCTCTGTGCTTTACTCTTGACTTTGTTTGAAAACTTCATTTTGCTTTACAGCTTAGAATTTTAATGAGCTTTCGTCTGTGTCGTGCTGCATTTTTTTCCCTCTAGTATATTTATTTTTTTTAGTTTTACTCTTTTCATTTTTTACTGAAATGTCATCTTTGTATAATACATTCTTTTTTTCAACACTTTTTTTTTTTTTTGCCCATTCTGGCTTGTTCACACTTTTTTCAGCGGTCATTGCTTTGTTGTCTTTACTATGTAGTACTGCCGTTGTTGTCTGAAGTTTTCTTTACATTATGCATTTAGTTAAATAAAGTTATTCTAAAGTAGTAGATTGTTAAAGTTTTTGAGATTTCTATGATATATTTTCCATGTTTTGAATTATTTTCTGTGGTATACTTTATTTTATTGAGGCGACTGGAAAAGTAAACAGTATTTATGTTGATTGCGAAGAAAACGGCAGAGTTATAGGAGGAGATTTTGCAAAGGTGTTGAAGCAAACTTCAATCTACTTTATGAAAAAAAATTTCAGCTTTGAGTAGCTTCTACATGAACTACATGAGTTAAAATGGAAATTTTAAAAACCAAAATGGGAATTTTTTATTGTTTGTCATTCCGTGCGAAATTTTGCATGCTGCGTATAGGCCTTAAGGACAAAAAATATTTTTAATACTTCCTTAGCATTGTGAACTTTTTGCTGATGTGATTTACAGTATTTTAAAGAAAGCAAAAGCAAAGAAATTCACATTTTGCTTAAAAACTTGATAATTTTTGATAAAACTTTACTCTATCTTTAAATAGCCATAAATCTGGACCAACTTTCCTAGTTTATCTTATTTAAGGCTGAAATAGATATGTTAATTTCATATCTTACAATGAAATATTTAGCCGGGCTGCGCAACTCGAAAACGTATAAAGTAATCGGATTCGATTTGATTTCACATTTTTTGTGCTTCGAATTTCTTTGAAACGAATTTTTTGTATTATTTGAATCCGACTGTTTTTTTTGAAAAAGAAATCAAAAAAGTGCTGGTAATTAATTAAAACTGAAAACATTTTTTTTTTATTTTTTTTAATTCTTAGATTTTATTTGTGCCAATTTTAAGTTGGATATTTTTTAAAAATTATTTTGAGCAATTTATTCTTCGATTCAATCCAAACAAAAGCATTTACAACCCAAACGAATTTTTGGCATACGCAAATTGTCATATCGATAACCGATAGGCGCGACAGGGCTGACGTGTTTCAAAAAAACAAAAATTTCTTGTAATCAAAATAACTGATTTGAAGAAATCGCAAAGTCAAGAGCTGTGGGAAATTTAAAGGGAAATTTTAGAATTTATCGAAAAGAGTAAAGGAAGAATAAGATGGTATCACAAAAAAAAACGTGAAATCGAGATCAAGCAAAAATGAAAACCAATAAAATTTTCATTTTTGTGAAATTTTTATTACTGCTGATGATTTAAAAAAGTTTGCATGTTTATCATCTCTTAAGAGTCGCTGTCTTTTTAAGATCAGATGAAATTGGAAGATTAAAATTCGTTATATTTTTTTTGAATATCAGTTACTAAGTTTTGATATATTTAATACTTGCGGACTTAAAATGTGATTCCGACTGTATAATATAACCGCTTGAATTTAAATGTAAAATCATGTTCAAATGTCATAACCTTTATTTCTTGATTCTTTTTTATAAAATTTTGAAAAAAAATAAAAATAACCTCCTAATTGCTTATAGCATCTAATACCGTGTGCTTTTTTCTAAGTTCAAATGCTATTAACCTATGTTTCTCATTAAGATAATCTATAAGAAGAGATAAAGATTGTTTCTTATTCGACAGATTTTTATTATTAGAAAAATCTCATTAATTGCTTGTGAAATACAAACAAATTGCTTTTGATTACGGCTTTTTAATTTGAATCCTATTAATTTGGAATAAACTCGTTATTAAGTAAAAATTTTTTTTTGTTTGGGGACTTCAGAACTGTATTCACACTGAATATATTTTCCAATTAAATAATTTCGTCAAAAGGTTTTAAGTTTTTGGTTTTTCTAAACTGCATTGAGTTTATGGGTTATGCATTTTTTAAATCAGATGGATTTGAAGAAAAAATTAATTTTAAATTTAAAAGAAATTGTATTTTTGAATTCTCATGTATATGTAGGAAGTAAGTTTACATAGAAGTTTACATTAAAAGATTTTATAATTTCAAAATATTTGTTAGGAATTTTTGAAATATTTCTTAACTATATAAATAAATGTTTCATTCAAAAATTCCTACATACAATTAAAAAAAAAAAATCATGCGATTCAAAGTTTTGAAGTCAAATAGTGTAAACTCAATATAATTTTAAATGTTTTCATCTTTTAAGCATGGGCTAGTACAAAAGAGTTTGTATAGCAGCCATCCATCTTACTTCCACTAGCTTAATACAAATAAATTAATGATCCTAAAGTGTTAAGCTGATTAAATGTTTATGATAATTAAACATTGTTTCCACAACATTTTTCGTTTTTCTAAGACGTTCGTTCTAGCACAATTTATACAAAGCTTCCCTCAACCCGAATCCAATTAGTCAAATTCCACTTTCTATTTGTTATTCTCAAGTTACTTGGTCCACAGAAATATTTAATTTATGTGCATTTCATAATACCAACAATGTCAGGGTTTATAAATTACACAAAGACAAACTTCCCAACTCTCTTGTAAATATTTACTCATATGAAGACCTTATCTTGTCTAAATATTGCCCAACATTATTAACACGCCCAACAATTGTACAAACAAATATCAGTCAAGGGACAGCGCACAAACATGTTTATTAAACGCTCAGATACTTTTGTATCTAGAGACTTAATAGGGCATATAGTACATAAATTACTTTTCTAAAGCGCTCTATTTGAAGTTATTTTGAAGGCGCGGCCCACCATGAAATTTTCAGCGTAATAGAGTGGCTTGTTTGGCTTAAAGTTTAGAGTGTTTGAAAAAGAAAAATAGAAGTTGCTGGCTTGTTTGAGGTACCCGTACTACATATATGGTTATTTAACTATTTAGAATCGTGTTGAATCCCGTCAAACCGGTACAAAGAAGTGCATAAAAATAGCCACATTCATTACGCAAGAATGTGCCCTAAAACGATGTAACTAAACGAAACTCTTAACTCGAGATAAAAAAAAAAAAATAATAAAAAAGTGCAACAACAAACATATACAACAAAATACTGCAAAGAAACCTGAAATCTGCATAAGGAAAGATTAATTAACTCGACGTGCAACAAGAGGCAAGCATAAAAACAAGAAAAACAAAAAAGAAAAACAAGGATGCGGCTATTTGCAGCCACGGCCGCAGCGGCTGAGCCCCATGAAGCCGGTCAAATTATAGAGAACTCGCACATCGATGGCATCAATAGCCTGTCCAGAAAACAGCAGTTGAGCAGCGACGTCAACGTCGACGCCAACGCCATCATTTACAGCAATCGCGCAGACAATACGCTGCTGCTGCACAGCAAGTCAAGGTCATTGGAACGCTATGCAGGCGCCCCATCGCAGCATACTCTGCTGGAGGCCATGCCTACGCCCTATACGCCCACTCTGAGCACCAGGCGTCGCCTGCTCTCACCATTTCGCTCTATGAAGCGTCGCAGTCGCAGCAGCAGCAGCAGCGGTGGCAGTCGCAGTCGCTGCGACTCGCAGGCTTACAATCTGGTTGTAGTGCCCACTGCTGCAGCTGACGTCGCCGCAGGCAGCGCTGCCAACAAGGCCAATTCGCAGAGTGGTGACAGCGGTACGGGCGGCACAGAGCTGGAGCTGGAACATGAGCATGAGTATAGTCGCACCTCTGCGGCAGAGAGTAGTCAGCTGAGCCTAAGCTATTCGCAGCTGAGCAGCAGCGGCGATGGCTGCAGCGTGGGCAGCTGTGATGAGGAGGCAGATGATGAGGCTGCGCCTGCCGCTGCAGTGAAAACGCCGCCGCAGCAGCAGCAGCATCAGCTTATGGCAGAGCCACGACGTGGCAACATTTTATCGCTATACTCTACGTCATCGGAGGAGCAGCTACATTGCGGTCTAGGAGATATCACCTTGGTGGATGATACCTACTCGAATTACGATCCACAGAATGATGCGGAGCGCATGTTTCTGCAAGTTGTGGGCATATTGCGCGATGAAAACGAGGTTTGTGACTTGGCTAAGCATTGAGTATACGCCGCATGGCTGTACTTGGCAATAGTGTGTAATGAACTAAGAAACTTATTGCATATAAATATTTCTTAATTATTAATGCATATGGCGCATACCTATTTAAAGAAGTTAACTAGAGGGTGATTTTTTTGGAGCTTTATTTTTATTTTATTTTATTTTATTTATTTGTGCTTTATTCCCCTTAAATATACATTTTCACTAAAGCTAATGGTTAATTATTATAGTTATACAGAGTTTTAGCAACTGCTTTCAACTGAAAGGAGCTTTATTTTATACTTGAATTATAATGAGAATTTATTTATTTTGTGAAATTTTTCTTTATAGTAAAGAATATAAAGAAAGTTTTTTTTTTAAATTTGTATTTATTATTATTAATTTAAAATTGTCGTAGGTTAAAAATAGGCATGCTTACAAGTCAGCAGTGATTTTTTAACTTTAATTTATGGTATTATTATTTCCAAAAAAAATAAGATTTACCAGAAAATGTTTTTTTTTTTCTTTTTTTCCTTGCCTTCGCTTACGCTTGCCAAGAAAATGTTGCAATAAATTTAAATTTTTATACTTTATACATTACATTTATTGTATTAAACTTTGATTTAATATTTTATCAGCTGAGCAATGGACTTTTGCATAGTTCTGCATAAAAAAAGATATTTTATAAAAAAAAGTTTGGCAACATCATCTATAGAAATCTTGTTTTGAAGCTACTTTTCGCAGCGAAAGCTTTTGTTAAATGACTAACCAAATTGAACACAAAAACAGCTGACAATTACCAAAATGCATACCTTTAAAAAAGAAAATCGCTTTTAAAGTCACCCTATAGCTGCGTAATGTATTTACATAAGTGCCACATGATAAGTGTGATTTATGTAATTAAGATTGTCGCCGATATGGACAGCATTTTGATTGAATGTCAGATGGCTTTAAGCGACACAGTTTTCAATTAATCAATGTCTTCAATTTATTGCCTTTTGAAGGCCTTCATGTGTATGATAAATTATTGAAAACTGAAAAATAATTTAAAAGTGAAAATACTAAAGGTTAAGTTTAGCAGCTTAATAATAATTGATAATTTGGAGTAGGTTTAAGCGGAGCTAGGTTCGCTGGATAAAGAATGAGATTTCTCATTTCTCTCCCAGGACATCTTTTGTTCATCAGACTTAATCATGTTTTTTCCCTTTTTTTTCACATATTTACTTTAATTATGTTTTCTGTGAGCACAAATATAAACCAACTGGCTGGCGACATCTAGCGGCCACATTTAACAGAAAAATAAATGATGACTGAGACGACGTCGTTGGCGACGTTGAAAAACTTATTTATATAATATAGATTCAAAATCGTTGTTTTAAGTTTTAAGACGCCTTAAAATGAAAATAACTTGCTTAGAGTTAAACAAAATTCATCTCCGTAAAATCCTACTTAAAGTGAAAGCTGAAACTGGCTACAAACATATAAAGCTTAACACTTTTTGACTTAAGTTTGCAGTTCCTAAAACTACGCAGTGTTTTCAAATGAGATCTTTAAAATTTCGTAATAAGCAAACTCGTATAAATTTCTATGCCGCACTTAATTTTTTGAGCTGCCATTTCTTAGCTCCTGCCCAGTAGCCAACCCATAAGTCTGCCATAGAAGTGCCATTAATTTGACATAGCTCATTCCGTCAAATGGCCTCAACATAAATATGTCATAAAAACGCTGGAAGCAATTAAATTTTTGCGCTAAACTTGAAATCCATTCACAGCAGTTGCAGTTGGAATTGCAGGGCTTCCCAAAGCATGGATATTTCTATGTACTGTCGGCACATAATAATGCCCTGCGGCAACTAATGCATTTGACATTGCAACCAAAAACAGTGCATAACAAAAAAAAAATATGAATCTGTAACGACAGTGTAATACACTACAGTCACTTTTTCTCATTAAAATTTGAATTATTAGTTGTGAAAAACTTTGAGCATTTTCGATATAATAGCTGAATGACAACGGCGAGATAGACAGATTTTTTTTAAGAATGTAAACACTTTTTTGATTTCTAGGCTCACATGAATCTACATTCTGAGTAAAGTGAATTAATCAAAGAAAATGCAATAAAGGGACAGTTAATCGGGACGGGGAAGTCTAAAATGAATACATATTTACCTATATCTTTTGAAGATATTGTAATCAACAGCCTCTTTTTAGCAACAATGCATGGAACTGTAGAGTTGGTGTAACTTTTCCTACGTGGAAACGAAAAACTTAAAAATAACTTTGGTATCTCTAGAATTTATGATCTCTAAGATATAGCTGTTCATACAGACAAAGGTACTTACAATTTTGGTATAAACTTACAGTCTGCCACGCCTTCCACTGCCTATTACATGCATTGCACTAGTCTAGCAAACCCTTGACCCACTGCGTACAGGGTACCAACACATTCACAAAGTGCAGGAACAGCAGCCGTAGTGCTGTAACTTTTCATGTCCGGGAACAGAAATACATTTTAAAAGCAAATAAAGGCATTTTTAATAAGCTTTGTAGTATATAAGTATGTTGCTGTGTGAGCGGGTTGGGTCTGTTTTTGCTAGTGCTATGTGCGTGCAGGTGGAGTTTCTGTGCCGGATGCCATAGAAAATATGACGACAGCTTTGCTTATTTATTCGCCAACGCCACGAACAGAGGCCGCAGCAAAGGAATTTTAGTAGCTTTTGGTAGTTGTTGGCGGCATCCAAAGAGTATTAAATTGCAAAGAGTTGCACTTTTTAGTAAGCCAACAGAGCTTCAACAACGACAAGAACATCTAACTCCCAACTCCTAACAACAAAACGGCGCTAACGAACTGGCTGTTGTTTGACTTTGCAAGGATTCCCTCGTACAACTACAACTACTATCGCCACTGGTACCTATCCAGGCATATTTAAGGCTTTGTCGAACATATTGTTCGCTGATTAAAACTGCTAAAGTTTTAACTAGTCTTAGTACTCTGGCCATATATACAGTGAGAAAAATTGCGTACTTAATGGCACAATTCGTTACTCAACTCTCAAGAAAAAGTTATAAAAAGGGTCTCTTCGATGCTAATTTCGTTAGAAGACTTAAAAGGAGGGTTCTATGAGTTAGAATCCTTGATGTCCTGTTACAGCTTCTGGGCAGATTTTTAAAGTCTTTTATCTATTCCCTTCTGGGTAAAGCTATAGTTAGAAGCATGTTTTAAACAGACTACGGCGAATCAGAAAGAAGTATTATGTGTTTGTCCAGTAAAAATGTCTGCATATAGGTATGTTCATCTGTTTCCTCGTTACTTCCAAACTAACTGCTTATCATTTTTTCACAAATGAGGTATCGTTGGCAGCGTCTTGATTGTACGCAGGTTATAAGCAATGTGATGCCAAATTAAATGAAATATGGCGCCCTCCAGAAAACTAAAAGTAAAAATTCAATCACAACAATAGGGTGCTTTTTTTATTTTTTTTTTTTAACCAAAATTAAGCAGCAGCCCAGCAGTTATCTTTAGTACAGGAATGGTTCGAAGAGTAACTTTAAACTGTCTCAAGGCTGGTTTTGTCCCTTTTCTAGGTCTGACTACTAACGTTCTTAGATTAATGTTGGAACAGGTTTAGTATGATCTTATTTTCAGACAAATGTAATTAAACTAACTTAACATAGGTTTAAGGTTAAGGTTTTTCTTTAACCAAAATTAAAAACTCAAATGATAAGCAGAGGCTCAGCAGTTATCGGATCTTCTACTGTTATTCAAACTTTTAAAGGAACACTGATACACTGTCAGGTCCCATGTTATGTGCGACAGGTAGAGTAATTTATTTAGAGCACTTTTAGAATTCCCTCAAGCAAGTCACGATCGAAAACCTTGATAAAACAACTCGTGCGTAGAATTTCTTTTACTTAAACGAAACAGTATCTCAGGCGCTAATCGGTTCGGTAATTTGAAAGCAATATTTTATTCTATCCTTTTCCGTTGCTAAAGATTCTATTTAAAATTGTTCTTTCGAATATAGTAGTCGGTACACAATTTATTTCTTAATTCTTAACTTTAAGTTTAACTCCCTACTTGTATTTACGTTTTATATTTATGATATATTTATGCATAATGCTACAGAAACTTAAAACTTAAAAGTTAAAGGTGTACGAATATATTGTGGGTGGCATGACCTATCGCCGATAAACAATATCTGGCCTTATGTACGTTGCGGAAAGGGACTTATCGCCAGATATAGATATTTTGTGTGCTGACTTTAAACGTGATCTTAACGTGGATCTTAAACAATTTCTAATGTAAATTTTAATGAGATTGCAGCCAGGCGCAAGCCTTTATCTGGTAAAGTTATTCCACATCTGTTGGTAAGATCGATTGGAATTTATCAGTCCGACTTCACAATGTTGTTCAAACTTGCTTCTTCCTATTAAATAGGTACAAACCCTTTCACTCCAAAAGTGAAGCGTATATAAAAGACACACACACACACACACATATATACCTATAGGCAGCTTTAAAAGTGCATTGCACTGTTATCAGTGCACATCGTAATTGGCCGCCCTAAGTCATTAAACTTCGATAGATGAGGCATGTTGCTTGCCGAGGACATCGATATACTCGATATAGTCGTTGTTAGTCTATATAGTCATTAGCGCTGAGGTTGCCATAAAAACCGCCCTGGCCTTTGTTGTGGTGACGTTGACTTGTTTTCCCACTAATTAGTGCAACATTTTATAACTTCATACCTTTGTTGTTGTGTGTGTGTGTGTGTCTTAACTGTTGTTTATTGTAAACAGTAAATTATTGATTGCGGAAACAACAGTTATCAAGCTGCAAACTGCAACGCGAATCCTACCGCTTGGCTCATTAAAAAAAAATGGAAAATATTTCAAAAAGTCGAAGAATGCGAAGTACTTTACAAAAAGTGCTACAAAATTGAAACTGCAAATTATTTTTATGCTTAATTAGTTCGTAGCATAAACAAAAATATTTCCTTTGAGTTAATGCATAGATTGACGTAGAAGTTTGAGGTTAATTAGGGAATTGAATATGAGGACAACGGAATGGCTCAAAGACTTAAAGCAAACATAGGCAAACCTTTGTCTTCGTATGGTAAACTTAATGAAGTTGTTGACACTAGTTTATTGAAGTTTCTGAGAAACATTTAATAATAAAATGTTTACAAAAAAGTTCAGATTTGCCTATTAAAATATTTGCTTTTAAAGACACTTTTCAAGTGGCTGCTGCTACACATTTTCTTTAGTCACTGCCAACTTCAGATCTATATAATTTAATGCCATACCAAAATCAACAAGATGTCCATTTAAGCTAGCAACTTTAACGAGTTGTGACCAAAAAATTTGCAAAATTCAAAACAAAAGTTAAGCCAACAAATGGCAACAACAGCCAGGCCAAAGAGAGGCCAACTAAGACCAAGTCTTGGCTAGGGGAAAACCCTCAGCATATCAAAACACAACCGCATAATCACCAGGGGTGCAACAGAAAAGAAAGAATATTTAGAGTTGCTTTCTGAAGCAACATGTTGAATATCTGCAAAATTTAGGCGCTCAAAGCGCCCCGAATGCGCTCCTGACAAACACAACAACAGGTCAATTTGCATATGCATGCATTATCAAGCATAAACTTGCACAAGGGAGTTAAAGGCGGCAAAGTTGAAAATCAGAAACACAAACTGCAAGAAAACAGAATTTAAAAAAATTAAAAAATTGGGAAAAAAAGAAGAAACAGCCGCACAAAGAGCAGCTTCAATAATAGCAACAACAAAGCGTAACAGCAGCAGCAAGTAAAACTATAACTAAATGAAATAATAAAGTAAAATGGCAAAGCAAAGGCTTTTGGGTGTTTCGAGTTGGCATCCACTTGATGCGGCTGATAAAAGTGAGTTAGCAGCACGGAACGAGCTGCCATACATTTGTTGTTAGAGAGTTTCGAGCGAAGTTCTGGATTCTGGCCGCCTCGACGTCTTCAGTTCGTAAAGTTTGAACTTTTGGCAAAGGTAAATGCATTTTGCCTTTTGTGCACGCATTTTGCATGCAAAAAAGGGGCAGCAATAAAAGTTTTTTGTTTAACGAAAAAAAAATATATAAAAAATAAAATAAATATACAGAGCAAAGAAAAACTTCTCGCGCGGTCGCAGCTAAATGAAATTGAAAAGCGAAAATGGGTAAATTGAACGTGTTCCTGGTACTGCTAGTGCAGTTTACAGTTACAAAGCGCCAAATTGGAACGACGGAAACTGCAAAAGCGAAAGGAATACAGTACAGGTACCAAAGAGAGCACAGCAAAAGTAATGGTAGCATGCAAAGAGCATAAAAGTTAAAGCGTTCAGTTAGCTTCTTTTTTTTTCTATACCTCTTACTCTCAGAATAAACGGGTATATGCCATGCATCAGAAATGACAAAAAACAAATGTTTTACTATAAAGATTACATAAGAATGACTCAATATAGACATATTGATTATGTGTCTACAAGAAAGTTAAGCAGTTAGGAAACCAATGCTCTTGCCCCTTTTATTCCATATGACTAGAGACTTGACCATTCATAAGATAAGGCGTTAATAGGCGCTTGTAAAGCAGTGTAATTTAAAAAAAGAAATTGCTATTAGAAAAAATAAAAGCGTGCTGCTCCTCTGAGTTCCCACACTTATCGCTTGCAAGAATTAATTCAGGTATTCACGGTTGCTGTTGCGCAAAAACTCAGCTGGCTAAAGCGTGAACGCTCATTTTCATGGTTTGCCAGTTGAGTTGTTGACTTTCTGCGTATGAATGTCGTTTTTGATGTGGGGTCAACCACTTAAAAGTAATAATTGCATTATAGTAATTGAAATTACTTGTTTCTAAATTACTTGTTACTCAAATTATGTGTTTCTTTTTTTTGTCAGTTTAAATATCACAAAATGGCTAAAAAAAACTAGAAAACTTAAAATATCGAAAATGTTGCAAGCAGCGTATTTGGCAACACTTTCTCCTCAACAAACAACTAAAAGCAAGAATAGCGTTTGGGTTGTTAAAAAGTTGAGTTAAGAGTTGAAACTTAGTCCTATATATTTTGTCTTTGCGAAAAATACCATAAATATTTTTCGCATAAATGCGTAAAGAGTATTCATCAGTCGATCAAACTGCCCTAGCAACGTGTATATCGAAGTCGGTCACGCTTTACAAACGGAATTTTTCTCTTCTTTTGCGTTTTTACTGCTAATGAAGAAACATGTTCAAAAGAAATTTTATGCCACTTTGTGCAAGTTTTCAGATTTTTAATTTAAACTTATTTCTGCAATATATAGAATAGGGAATATAAAATTATTTAACAACAATTACAAAACAAACTCAAAAGACAAGAAACCAGCAAAAAAAATAAAACAAACAAAAATTTATTAAGTCCATGCAGAAGCCCAAAAGTATGCAGTGAAATTTTAGCACAATGAGGCGCTTTGGCCCTGCCTTGGAGCCTAACTCATCCGGCGGGGACTTACTCCGGCACGGATGTTGTCAGTTTGTGCATATATATGGCATATGCAAATTAAATGCATTTTGTTTGCAAAACTTAATACCAGTTGGACGCCATTGTTGTTGCTTTGGAAGCTTTGTCTTGGAACTGGCAGCCTAGGCAGCCGCAGGAATCTGCATACAAAGCCTCGGCGCTATATTAAGTTTTATGCCGGGTGAGAGAGCTAAATACTGTACAATGAAGGCAAATGCTTTGGCATAATAAATATGTGTTAAAAACTAATTAGAAGACGTAGAAGAAAAGCAGCTTACTTTAATAAAAGATGATTAGCTCAAAGCACTTAAAGTGAATATAGTTGAATAGAAGGCATTCTTGCATATGCTTAATGTAGTTAAGTCAGAAAAGTTTAAAATTTAGTTTAGGAATAAAACGCAATATTTTGATCAACTACAATGGTATACAAAAAAAACAACACATTTTTATGCTGATTCCGAAAATTATCTTCGTTCTGGTTCTTTTAATAAAGGAAAACAAATTTTACTATCATCAATAAAATTTGTATATGCGATTATATGCTTTATTTTAGAAATCGCAAAAATTATCGCAAGAAATTTTAAAAATTTATTTAATTTTGTTATTTAGAAATGTGTACTTCTTCACTCGGTGTATCAGAGAAGCATCATCTTCTAACTTATTCCCAAAATAAAAATGGTATACAAATTTTGCTCCTTAGAAATACTTGTTCTCTGTCTGATGATGATGATTTTTGCAAAATCGTGTTTCGTTTCTTCCATCATAAATTTTCTTAAGCTCCACATTTTCTCAGCACTTACTAACTTTTACGCTTTGCTTTGACTTTACTTACAGAAAATGCGTCAATTCCAAAAGATTCTGGAAGATCTAAGCTCACGCGTTGCTTTGGCTGAACAAACCAAGAACTCCTGGGTCACTCCAAATGCTATCGCTGAGGCTAATGAACAAATGCAGCAGCTGCAACGGCTCCGCGATAAGATGACCACGGCCAGTGCCCTGCTCGATGATTGTAATGAACAGCAGGCGTTCTTTACGGCCAATCAAGTGCTGGTCCCAACGCCCTGTTTGTCCAAGCTGGAGGATTTGAATACACGGTAGGTGTTAGGGGTTGTGTTCGATAGCTGTTGCACTAGATGTTGCTTTATGGCAGCTAATGTTGGCAACTTGTACATGTTGTTGATGTTCTGTTGTTGTTCTTGTGGTTTACAGCATGAAGCTCTTACAAATTGCCATGGACGAACGTCAAAAGGTTTTATGCCAAGCTGGTGCAAATCATGCGCATGAGAATGGCGATGATGGACGCAATACATCGAACAGTGGCACCATTGGACCATTACCCAACTTGGGACAGAGCGTTAAGCCGCCCTGGGAACGTGCCACAACGGCCGCCAATGTGCCTTACTATATAGAGTGAGTATTGTTGCAAAGATTAGGTTTTGCTGTTCAAAAGAGTTGACTAACCTTTTTACTTGTCTCAGTCATGAGCGTGAGACAACCCATTGGGACCATCCCGAGATGATTGAGCTAATGAAGGGCTTGGCTGATTTAAATGAGATACGTTTTTCGGCATATCGCACGGCCATGAAACTGCGCGCTGTGCAAAAGCGACTGGGTAAGTGACGTCAGTCTAAAGAAGAGCTTCTTTTTTTAAATTCCTAATTTTTGCAGCCCTGGATCGCATCAATATGGCCACTGCCTGCGAATCTTTCGATCGCCATGGCTTGCGCGCTCAGAACGATAAACTTATCGATATACCCGATATGACCACGGTGCTACATTCGCTCTATGTGACAATCGATAAAATTGATTTGACGCTAATGCTAGACCTGGCCATCAATTGGATACTGAATGTCTATGATTCCCAGCGCACGGGTCAAATACGTGTGCTTAGCTTCAAGGTGGGACTGGTGCTACTTTGCAAGGGACATTTGGAGGAAAAGTATCGATATCTATTTCGTTTGGTTGCCGATCCCGAACGACGCGCCGATCAACGACGTTTGGGACTGTTGTTGCATGATTGCATACAGGTAAAGATTTCATTTAGTCCAAAAACCTCGGATTCAGATTCAGCTACCCCAATAACCTATAGCAGACATGGTCTGGCCTCTGTATCTGAAAATCAATTTTTTGTTTTTATAACATAACCTCAAATCATTTAAAAAAAGAAAAAAAAAAAATTAAAGCAAATCCCTAAGGCTTACCTAACACCGTAGCACCTCTCTTTAATAGAAGCTTATCATATTTATGCTTACTTTTGCAGGTGCCGCGTCAACTGGGCGAGGTGGCCGCCTTCGGTGGCTCCAATATCGAGCCGTCGGTGCGTTCCTGTCTCGAACAAGCTGGCATCTCACAAGAAGGTAAGACTACAATGCTTTGTGTATGCTCCAATTAGCTTAATCTTTTTGCCTTTACCGTGCCAACTTACAGCCATTGATGGCAATCAGGAAATCTCCATAGAGTTGCAACATTTTCTGGGCTGGTTGCAACATGAGCCGCAGAGTTTGGTCTGGTTGCCAGTGCTACATCGTCTGGCCGCAGCTGAGGCAGCTAAGCATCAGGTAAATTCAGCTTTTTTAGGCAAAGAAAGACATGCAACTTTTACCCTATACCTTTAATATACAGGCCAAGTGCAACATTTGCAAGGAGTATCCAATTGTGGGCTTCCGGTATCGCTGCCTCAAGTGCTTCAACTTTGATATGTGCCAAAAGTGTTTCTTCTTTGGACGCAATGCCAAAAATCACAAGCTAACGCATCCCATGCACGAATACTGTACAACGGTGCGTATGTGAAATATTTCTAAATATTTCATAACTAACTAGCTTTTCCTTTTGTAACCCCAGACCACATCCACCGAAGATGTGCGCGACTTTACGCGCGCTCTCAAAAACAAATTCAAGAGTCGCAAATACTTTAAGAAGCATCCACGTGTGGGCTACTTGCCCGTGCAGAGCGTGCTAGAAGGTAACTAACTATGACTTAGTCCAAAGTCTGTCTACTAAGGCCTCTTTTTCAACTCCCTACAGGCGATGCTTTGGAGAGTCCTGCGCCCAGCCCACAGCATACTACACATCAGCTGCAGAATGATATGCACTCACGCCTGGAGATGTATGCTTCTCGGTTGGCTCAGGTGGAATACGGCGGCACTGGCTCCAACTCCACACCAGACAGTGACGATGAGCATCAGCTTATAGCACAGTATTGCCAGGCACTGCCCACCAATGGTAGTGCACCGAAATCACCGGTTCAGGTCATGGCCGCCATGGATGCGGAACAACGCGAAGAACTGGAGGCCATCATACGCGATCTGGAGGAGGAAAATGCCAACTTGCAGGCAGAGTATCAGCAGCTGTGCAGCAAGCAACAAAGTGGCACACCCGATGAATCGGCCAATGGCATGCAGCACTCCAATTCCAATATTGCTGGTCTGGCAACGCAGGGCGAGCACGGAAAGGTAGTTTTTCAGCTAGAAAATACATTATTATTATTTAAACTTTTACTTCATTACTCTTGCAGGACATGATGGCCGAGGCCCAACTGCTGCGTTTGCACAAGGGCCGCCTGGAATCGCGCATGCAAATACTCGAGGAGCACAATCGTCAGCTGGAGGCACAGCTGCAGCGTTTGCGGCAATTGCTTGATGAGCCCAATGGCGGTGGTAATTCCAGCGGTCTGCCTAGCGCTCCTGGCTCTGCGCTCAACTCCAAACCGAATACATTGCAAACTCGCTCGGTCACCGCCTCGCAGCTAAATACAGATTCACCGGCCAAGATCAATCAACAGAATGGCCATTACGAGCACAATGCAAGTAAGTAACCGAATGCTTTTAAAGCTATATAGATGGTCTGATCTAATCAATAAATTGCTTTGGCTGCTCCTGCTAATAAAGTGTACAACTGCTTGTGCTTGCAGTTTTCATAGCCCTTGAGTTTGAGCGACTGCAGCCATATTATACGTCATAGAAGGGGGTTTGGATTCGGGTAAAGTTCTTGTTATTGGCTGTATGAGAGATGGGCGCGGTAAAAAATATTTGTATCCCTAACATTTCGAAGTACAATTCCATGCCTGCGTTACCCACCAAAAAATCCAAATTCTTCTTACATTCAATAAACTAAAAGGCTAAAAAAATTTTGTATTTTGGAGGTTGTTTTGTAAACCTAATGTCCTGGGGTTTTTTGTATAGGCAGACGGCTAGAACCTCGACCCGTTGTGACAGATCACGAATCTTTTTTTTAGTGTGGCTGTATTATAGTCCAAAATTTTGAAAATATTTGTTATATTTGCCCTTATACTGAAACAATATCGGAAAGTTTCGGTGATTTAAAATTTAAACTTATCGTGTTATGTAATTTCTTTAGCCAGGCATAACAAATGTATCGATATATTTTAAATTTAACATCATTGCAATTTCAAGTCTTATTCAGATCAGCTTCTTATTGCAATTCGGTCTAATGGATCAGTCAAAATAGAAATTCGATAAAAGTCTGACGTTCTCTCAGAAATCTCATCACAAATATACTCTTACTAGAGAGACTAGAGTACTAAGAAGGTTATTTAATTATCTACAATTTGGTATATACAGTAGGTATATGATCAAAATTATGATTACTAAAAATGAGTTGAAAATATTTTGAACAAATTTTGGGATTTATTGTTCAAAAATTTTGAAAAAATCCAACAATTTCGATATGCTAGAAATTCTATGAAAAGCTTTAGAACTTTTTATGAAGCTCCGGGATATATCAAAATAGTCTAGCTTTTTAATATAAAATTCCTTGATAGCTAATTATAGGAACTGCCCAAAAGATATTATTTGTATATTTTATATATGCAATTCGTTAAAGATTATCGATTTTTTTTTTTATTAATTGTTTGTTGCGACCTAAAATGCAGTTCTCGAAATCTCTTCTTTTATACTTGAGAAACCTTTGGTTCGTTGTTGCAGAGTTTACTCTGCAAGTTTTTGGCAAAGTCAGATGTTTTTTCCCTTTGGAAGCTATTCCCTCCCCCGCGTCCATCTCTAGGCAAAATTTTTTCCGTGTGCTCGTGTTTTGCCTGCCATTGCATTGAGTTTATATTTTAAATGTCAAAATGTCTTTGCGTTCTCTCTTCTCTTTTTCCCACATCCCCCCGCATATCCTTGCTTGCCAATTTATGTCGTCTTGTCTTCATTATCCTCATGCACAGAGGGCATAATGCTGCCCGGTCTGAACAATGAGCTGCAGCAACATCCGCTTGCCCCGCCACATCCCCAGCAACTGGCCAGTCTTGCTGCCAAGCATCAGTTGAGTGGTGCCTTGAATGCGTTGCATCAACAGCAGCAACAACAGCTGCAACAACAGCAGCAGCAACACACACAGCGGGGCATGATGACGGGCAATGGTGGCATGGACATGTCCGGTAGCATGCAGAACTCCGGCTATTTGGGAGATGATGGCCGTCCGCCTCCGCCACCGCACTCAAGTCTGCTGCAGCAGCATATGAATGGTGCGGAAATTGTTTCGAGTAACTTAAATCTCAGTTTATTGCTCCTCTTAAGTTTTTCACCATTTTTTAGTGTTGTAAAATATTTTTTGTAGCACACTTTTGAATGTGGATGATTTTTTACATTCGATTTATACGTTTGCGTGCTTTAAGTTGCATTTGAATGTTTTTTGTTTGTTTGTTGTGAATATGTTGTATTCGATTACTTTGAAGAGTATGAGAAAAAACTAATAAGTTTTATTTCTTAATGCAAACCTTTGACAATGCGCAGATCATGCCTAGAACGGAGTTTTCTAAAACAGCGGTAATTGAAAAATTAGTGTTGTTTTTTATTTAAAAAATTTAAAAAAAATTTTTAAGAAATAACTAATAAATATTTTCTTACCACAGCTACTGCCAAAAACTTGGTCACCATCATCACCGAGCAGGAAATGGAGCCACTTAGCGATGATCTGGATGAAACGAGTAGTGCAACCACAACAACAACGACGACGACCACAGCGATAGAGAAGCTGGAGAAGAGCTGTGCGCCAATAAAACCATACAAGAAATTATTTGAATAAATACAAAATTAAAAAAAAAACAAAGCAAGGCAATACTTAAACACAAACTAAAGAAAAAATTCAATTTAATTGCAAGCAAGCAGGCAAATTCTAAACAGTATACATATATACCTATACATATATTTAAAAAAGTTAAAAAAAAAAGAAAAATGCAACATATACATATAAAACGTACATATAACACTTATATTTATACGTATGCATACTTAAAAAAAAAAAATGAGCAAACTTTTTTATTAGTGCTAAAAGTTATAAAACAAAAAGTATATCAATAATTTTTAAGTGAATGATACATATTAAAAGCTGGAAAAATGCAGAAAATTAACTTATAGTTTTAAACAAGTAAAAACTTAAAATTAAACATAATTTACAAGCACAAGCAAAATTGTTAAATTGAAAAAATAAAAACGCTTGGCAAAAGTTTTTTAAAATTTTTGTAAACATTACATTTTTTAAGCATAAAAATGTCAAGGGCAAATTTTAAAGCAAAACAGCAGCTGTTTTACTGTGTTTAATTTTAATATTATTAAAAAAAAAAAATTATTTGTTAAGCAGCAACTTTCAAAAACAATTTTTAATTTTTTTTTAAGGTTTTGCGTTTTTAAATAGTTATTTTTTGTGTATTATATTTTAAATTGTGTGCTGAAAATGTTTTTAATTAAAGAACTATACATATTAAAACAAAAAATCATTTTTTTATTTAAACACACATTTTGCAACACTTGAACTTAATCATGCTGACGATGAACGATCACTAAATGGACCACCTTTTTCTATGCTCTTTAATACCAAATAAATGAAAAACCTAGAGTACATATTAAAAGTACATACTTCAGACATATTTCATATAAATTATGTTACAAAAATATCTAAAAAAGATAAATCAATAACCTTCCAATTAATGCTAGTCAAATTAATTATGACCTACCTACTATACTATGTATAACAACTAATCACGATTATCCAAAACTAACCTCCAAATCGCTTTAAATTAAAATAATAAATTAACATACCAAGTATTCTCACTACGTTTTTAGATGTCTACAAAATGATAACAATATAGTTAAATATCGTACAATATAAAGTATAAAAATATGCAAATGTCTAATTTCATACATATATATAAAAAAAAAATGGTAATAGTAAAAACTTATAAATATTAGACCACATAAAATAATAAATTTAAATAAAAAAAATATTCAAATAAAATAGATTTCAAAAAAGTTCAAAGATAAATACTAAAAAAGGGTTTTGCTATAAGTTAGGCTTAGTCAAAAAAAAATTGATATTTTAATGACATGCCTCTTTTTTTTTAACAAGTTTTGAAAATAAGTTAGTTATGGAACTAGTTTTGTTTTTTATATCTATCAAATGATTTTACTTGGTTAATGAACTTTTTGTGCTTTACGAACTTTATTCAAAAAATTACCTGGCAACGAGCAAGTAAATATTTGGCACTATTTTAACAACTAAATATTTTTAATGTAATTATAATTTATGTCTATTTATTTTTTAAGCATATTTTCTTCAAGCGAACTTTTTTTTAAGTTAAGAACAAAATTCTCCACCAAAAATGCGTTTATTTATTTAGAAGCACCATAAATGTATTCGGAAAGTTAGTATATTTTTCTTAAGTCATAGTATGATATTATAATACTAGAAACTTTTTGACTAAACAGAGATTTTTGCTTTCTACTTAAACAGTCGATATTCAGTTGAAACCTACACAGTATTTGACCCCGTCAACTATTATGAAAAATACAATAAAAATGCATTCGGAAGCTATTTAGTATTTTTTTTTTTTTTTCGATTACGATATTGTTAGTTTCTTTTTAAAAGACATTTTTAATTTATTTGTACTTTAACAAATTAAATCTAGTATTTAATACTAAACTTAATATTATTTAACGAGCACCAGCCACTAGGGTCTACGAGAGATTACCTACAGTTTTTTACAACCTCAGCTTTTCAGAAGAAGTGTACTTTTTTTTCGGTTGCAATAATGATACATTTTGATTGAAAAAGGTTTTTTTCCAAACATTCGGTATTCAGCTAAAAATTAAAGATTATTTTGCCCCTTCAGCTATAATGAATTCAGGAACTATTTAGTATTTTTTTTTTTTTTGTGTTACAAAAATTATTTTTTTTATGTTTTTGATGAAAAGAGATGTTTGTTTTGCAGCAGTCAGTATTCAGTTGAAAACTAGACATTATTTTACCTCCTCAGCTATTGCGAAGAGCGCAACCAAAGCATAATCGGGAGCTATTTAGTATTTTTTTCGGATTCAATATTAATGTAATTTTTTAATTCAATAAAGCTTTCGGTTTTCTTGCACTCGGAATTGGATTTTTTCGAACGATTTCGATCTTTTTAAAGTATTCGTTTTTCGAAATGTAAAAAATTTTTCTGCTGAATGCAGAATGCTTAAAAAAAACTACTTCATTCTTCAACCTTATCTTTATCTCTAAAAATATTTAAAAAAATTTTTTGCCATATTATTTCACGATTGAGCCAAATATCGATAAATGCTATCGATTGTACCAGCTGTTTGCTAAACAGCCAGGTTATGGGTTACGTTACCGTTAGAGCGAAATGTGTCTATAGCGGTTCTGGCTACGTTTATTGAAGCCTCGAAATGGCTCTGTAAAAATAGAGACTTTGGCGATTAGAAGTAACCATTAGTTTTTGATTCTCTTTTACCCATTGTTCCTTATATAACCCAGTCCCCAATTAGGCATCACAATGGGCCATAATGGTCTAAGGTTGATCTCAGCTCCGGTTGAGCAGTCTATTCAACCTAACCTAACCTACTATTAAAGCGACGCCGAATATGCGATACCCTCGCATCCCGGCTAAAAAATACTAAAATTGATTTTTTTATAAAATTACTTGAACCACACCACAATTGACTAAATCCTGTATCTAGAACTAACAAAAAACAGCTAGCTAAATTTTCTTTCCTTAAGGCCCATACGCAGTTCGAAAATTTTCGCACGGAATGACAAAACCTCATATAAAAAAAAAAAAATTCCATTTTGGATATCTCATTTGGCATTTTTTTTTTTTGATATGAAGCTTTGTCATTACGCGCGAAATTTTTCGATCGACGTATGGGCCTTTAACTTAGCAAATTCTTATACAATACCAATAGACATACCTATTTTTATATAACCGAACTAAAGTAAAATAAACCTACCAAAAACCAACAGTTTAAAACCCTCCGTTTCAAGTTGTAAACAAAATGAACCAAAAGTAAAATAAAATACTTAAAAAATAAAAATCAAGCAAACGACAAAAAACAAACTTTAAAATTAAATTTAAAAAGTATTCAAAACTATGCATAAAGTATAAAATTATATATAAAACATAATTATAGAAATTAAAACGAATTTAAAAATATGCAAATTACTAAAAAAACAATAATGGAAGAGAGCGCATTTTAAGATAACATATCTAAATAAAATACTAAAGCTTAACTGCAAAATAACAACAATTTTTATTTGAAAACAAAGCTGCCAGTTTTCTAATAATTTATTTTTTACTTAAATAATTAAATTAAAAATAAAATCAAGCAAAGCAATTCAAGCATATCCCAAAATAGTCTTCATACAGCTCGTGGTTGTCTATAAATAAAAAAACATACACAAAAAAAAAAAAAACAAGTTTATAGAACAAAGCCAAACAACAATCAACGAAAACTTAACTTATAAATAAAAATTTAATTATTATTAACAAGAAAAAAAAAAGAAGCGTAGAAATATGGTGCGCTATATTAGACTCTTATTTAAAAAAAAAAAAAAAATACTAACATATGCATAAATAATATATCAAATATTCTAAATATTTAAAGCAAGTGCTGGCCAAGGTTTGACGCCGCATATTTTCTACGCAAAAAAATAAAAAATAATTGTCTAAGCCTCTAAGCCTAGCAAAATTGTGTCCAATTGTAAAACTTAAGAGCACAACTAATTAAAAAAAAATATTTTAACCCTTAGTTAAATAACAAAAAAATCTAAGCTTATAGCATCTAAAAAAAAAAAAATACTTGCGTATTTTGATAAACTGTTTGTAACTAGTATTTAATTTATATTTTGTCGTTTTTTATTTTTAGTTAACTAAAGTGTAGGCACAAGGCTTTAATTAATTAATTTTCGAAGAGTATGCTTCAAAATTATTTGACTTACTTAGTAGTAGCTTGCGCAGGGGCACAAGCGAACTCAATTGTACCTATCTTTTGATACCGTTTATTACAAAACTAAGGACTATAATTAATAATAATTAATAATTGATAAATTTAAATTGTCGTATATAATTTAATGCAACAAACAGAATGCATAAATTACGAATATTGTGTTTATATATTTAAAGAGTATAAACTTTACACACATATTTCACATATGGTATTAACAAATATAAAAATTAATACTAAAACATAACAAATACATATAAATATGCATATTTATCAAGCATACATAAATACATAATATCAAAACAAAACATATTTAAAAGTTTATATACAAAACGTACATACATACATGCATATTTATAAAGGCATAATTATACATATGAACAATACATACATATATCACACAATATATACATATATAAAATATAAGAAAAGTTAAATAAATAAAAACACATAAATTGCGTTAAGACGAAATCTTTTACTTGAGGGTTAAAAGTTTTTAAGCTAAATTATTTGGTTAATAAAGGGTAGAGTCAAAAAGGAAGGTAAGCAAGGAAGGAATCGCTACAAATTCTTAGTGGTCCTCGAAATGGCATCCGTGTGCTCTGATACGGAACTCCTTTTCCAGCATCGCCTTTAGATTTGCCGACACGGCCCCTTGGAAGTCTTCTATGTAGTTGAATTGGTTGTGCTTGAGCCACGGTTGCCAGATCTGGACTTAAGGATTGTTGGGTCAACGTGGCAACGCTGTGCCTGGCCATAAACTGCCTCATTCGCAGAGCTGTGTGGCGCGAACTTGGCGCACACCTTTAGTACGACCCATTGGTAACAATTTTTAAGACGCAACTGTACCAAAATCGACGTGCTTTACGCTTGCCAGCAGGCGACTGCAAAAAATATCGATCTCTTCTTCCACTTCTCGACCGCTCACGCTACAGAGATTTAGTCTTACTACTTTTCGATCCTACTCTGTACAATAAAATGTTTTTTACGATCACTATTCTAATTTAAGGCTTTACATAGGATATGCTATACTCTTGGAACTACCGGGAATACCCAGAACCAATAATGGCACATCACGTATATTTGTCATATCATTCGCTCACTCTATTCAAGATAAATTATTATTCTAATCAAAAATAAACATTTTCACACAAACCGCTGAGGGATTACGATAGCTACGAATAATACTGCACCATAGATCTAATTGCTTACTGGCTGTGTGGTCCGAACTGCGAATCCTGCCATATTTGTGCAGAAGCGCAGGAGATAAAAAGTATCCCACAACTGTTATATGACTGCTCGCCAGTTCTTGAGAAACTAAGAAAGTCATTCTATCAAGACCGGGGCTATTTGCCAATAGGGGCCCTTTATCAAGCGCATTCATTTTTGGTAAGTATTTTGAAATGCTTTATAGACATTTCGGAGTTTTGCGGGGCATTCCATAATCCTTTTTCCGGATTTTTATCAAGCACGAGTTCTTTGGAACACGTACTTGCAAAAACGAAGCTGGTTGGTTTTCGACTAAGATTTCATATACCATAAGCTGATGACACAAAAAACCAAAATAACACTAGGACTGTATGGATTTGTGGAATCCATGTCTAAGAAAAGTTATCAAAAACATACCACTGAGTTTTGCTATAGATGGATACTACTTGATGCCTTTTAACCGGAAACATTTAAAAACAACAGGACGTCCATTGAATAGAAAATTTAATAAATGGCTTCAGCAAATGCTTTAAGAATCGACATACCTAAATTTTATTCAAGAAAATTACAACACTTTGAACTAGTTAGTTTTAAAGAGGTATTAAATTTTTATTATGAGCTTTAAGTTTATTATATTTATTATTTCTTTTATTTAGTTAATTCTTTTTTATTAAATCCTTTTATTTTAAATTGTTGTATAGATTATTAAGCAACACATGCATGAGTTATTAAAGTATTGTATTAATATAGTTCATATGTAAAGCCTTAAGGTCACTATTATAAACAATTAATTGCAAAAAAGATTATAGTAAATATAATATATTGCTTGAAAACATCAAAAAATTTATAAATATATATAAATGAAATTTCGAAGTGTTAAACCTTTTTGCAGAAATAAAAACAAGATATATTTACTCAAGCGAACTCAAACAAAATATATTACATCTTACCAAAACAAATCTTTTTAATTGATACTGTATGTATGTGTCAATCGGAGCTACTAGGTTCATATAAATGACGTCATATAACGTTCCGCAGCCATACTAGGCCCAAAATCGTTGAAAATGGACTGAGTTCGAATTTTAGTTACCAGGCGCACAGAAATTTTAGGCTGTTCCCATAAAATTCAGCTAGCTTTCCAGCCGAAAAATTATGTCACTAAAAGTATGCAATAGTTTTTTACTTATTTGAATATTCCTGCACTTAACGTCATTCAAAAACTATAGCATACTTTTAGTCACAAGTTTCATTCAGCTGGAATGCCAGCTGGTTTATATTGGAACACTTCGGGCTTGATTATTATTTCTGTGCGCCTGGTAGCTCAAATTTGAGCTCAGTGCATTTCCAACGATTTTGAACTTGGTGCACTGTGGACCGTTACATGACGTCATTTATATGAACTTAGTGGCTCCGATTTAAATACAGCTTTATATAACAAGATATGTTTTGGTAACGTAATATACCTATTTGAGTTCATTTATATGAACTTAGTAGGTCCGATTTACATACAGCTTTATATAACAAGATATGTTTTGGTAATGTAATATACCTATTTGAGTTCCCTTGAGTAAATATTTCTAGTTTGAATTTCTGTGAAAGTTGCAAATCTTGGCCAAATCTTGGCCTTCTGATGGGTACACAGCCGTGTGCCGTCTAAGATATCTCCAGCTAATCAGGCTGAATAGGCGATCGCAAATAAAAAAAACTGCAGTTCATAAAAATGTATGTATTTTTGATTATATGCATCATTAGATATTTATTTAGGCGCCATTATGTTTGATGTATATACAATGTATGTAGTTGCTTGCTTACAATATACTAAACTTTTAAAGAGATTTTCTGGCTGCGGTATGATTCCAATTCAGGATAATACTCAAAGTTGGGTGAGTATAGTAAGGAAAGCTTCATTTTTGAATATGGATCTAATAATATGGAAAGGGATTGTGAAAGGATTTGGCATTCTAATGACAAATATTTTTTGTAAAACTTTTTTTTTGTTTTTTTATTAAAAATCTACAGTCAGCCCAGAAAATTATATGTATACGCATTGTAAATATAATTTTTAATTTATGTATTATAAAACTGTACTTACGCAGTTAAAAAAAAGTGTTAAATTTATATTAAAATAAATAAAGTTTAAGAATTAAAGTCGATAGGTTAGGTTAGATTAGGTTGTAGTGGTTGCCTGTCCTGAAACAGCCCAGACGCACTTAGGCACAAGGAGGCCCATTGTGATGCCACAGGTAACGCTGGCCGAGAGCTCACCAGAGATTCCTCTATATCTATATCTAGGTATCAATGGTCAGCATACGATTAGCTCTAAAAGACAGGCACGACTATCCAATTGTTACCGTATTATTGCTGAACCAACCTGAAAGTTCAATGAACCTCGCTACTTCTCTAGGACAGCGGTTGGAAAGGTCTGTAAGGCTGGTCAGAAATGGGCACCCAAGGGTCCTTAGTCTGCTTCTGGATAGGGAGGCGCATTGACACATAAGGTGGAAAACGGTTTGCTCCTCCTTTTCGGATCCGCAGCCGCGGCAGAAATCGTTGAAGGAGGCGCGCATTATTTTGGCATGCCTACCCATAAGACAATGTCCCGTAAGAATAGACAAAGTGGTCGATAGGGATTTACGATTCAGTTTGAGCAACTTCCGAGTCTTGTTGTCTTAAATATTTGGGCAGGTAAGTCTTGAAAAGCGACATGAGTCCTCGTTGACACAGGCATTGCGGACGATTGCCAGATACTTTGGTTTAATGGCCAGTTTGACTGTGGCCAGGGGGGATTAAAGTCGATACTCAATACCAAAATAACACGCTACGTAAAATCGCAACGCCTAAGATGGCTTGGGCATGTCCTGAGGTCGCCAATACGGATTCAGAGCAGGAGGTTGACCTAACAGCCGATGGCTGGACGCAGTTGAAGGCGATCTAAACAGTATGAATGTCAAAAACTATGAAGCTTAACCACCGCATCGGGCAGCTTGGAGAGGCATTGTGATGGAAGCTTTGACCCATCAAAGGTTGTAAAGGTTGTCTATCTGAGGAGAATTGAGCTGAGAGATAAATTTTTCAAGTTGACCAATGGTTGCTGTTCTATTGCTATAAATCTTGCAAATACCTTTCATAATTTATATTGCAAAAATGATGAGAGACGTTGAGACTCATGATCCAATAGGCATCCAACACATATGAGGGAGAGCTCTGAGTCTGTGCACTTATGTAGATGCAACTCCAAAATGGAAGAGAAATATTACAGCCAGGATCCTATACTTCAATAGCGGCCAAAAAAGTCAGCATGGCCTTAAATCTTTGCCATTATCGTTAACCGTCCTGCTGTTCTTTTTATTGAATACATATTTATGGAACAGTATTTGTGTCAGACATACGCATTAAAGGCTCACTCAAGGCTCTTCTAAACATTATTTTGTTAACAAAGCATATCATATGTGCTTTGAAAAAAATTTGACGTTTTTATAGGTTTATTTTTTTATTTCTTTTTCCAAAATGTCTCAAAATATACGTGAAGCACCTGGGCTGAGTTCTTTTGCCAAAGTCAATAAATTGTACATCTCTCAAAGTATGGAGGTTCTTGAGGTCGTAGAAGGCATAGATGCAACAACCAAGTTCAAGGTGAGAAACACGTACGGTGATGTAATATTTGTTGCATACAAGGAGTACCATTCTGCGGCAAATTCTTGTTGTGGTTCTACTCCGTCTTGCACCATACATCTTAAAGATACGAGTAATAGAACAATATTACGATATATTCAACCCGATCGCAAATTTTTACCTCAAATTATAGCCAAAACAGTTCAAGATGAGATTTTGGGTTATATTAAAAAAAAATTCACATTTCGATCAAAATTTCAAATTAAAAATCCGAATAATTTGGTAATATTGACAATTAAGCCGCCTTTTCGCCCGTTTAAGCGAACCAAAAAATTTAACCTCTATGATGATGAAAAGGACTATCCTATTGGTGCTATATCATGGCGTGATACTGCATTTTTTAGGGAAATGTTCGTCGAAGTCGAT
The DNA here is from genome assembly GCA_018150985.1 of Chymomyza costata. Classification (NCBI taxonomy): domain Eukaryota; kingdom Metazoa; phylum Arthropoda; class Insecta; order Diptera; family Drosophilidae; genus Chymomyza; species Chymomyza costata. The sequence continues at coordinate 546,241 of JAECWU010000202.1, read as the reverse complement.
TATTATACCGTGACATTTCCCATGAATTTGGATTTGTACCTCAAAGCCTTAATACTTGGAACATGCTTTCTTATAAATGTAATGTACTTTGAATAAAGTGAGTTATAAATTCTATGCTTGCTTGTTTTTTATTTAAAAAAAATAAAAAATTAGAACTATATACATAGTCCACAACTTTCCGAACCCCAATAATGAATTGAAATCTAAAAAACAAAAAATAATAAAAATAATGTGGGAAAAGGATCGCTTGGGCACCGTACTAAACCAAAAGTTACTCAGTTAGTCAGAAAAAGAACATTTTTTGAGTAAATCCCATGGCATGGAGTCTTAACTATTGGGTTTCGATCCCTATTCTGGCGAGGGCGTCATACTCAGGGAGGTTCCTCCTCCATTTCACATTGAATACAGGTTTGACAGTTCGCGATACCCATCTTGCTCAGGTAATCCTGTATCCTAAGGGCACTCCTGCCTAGTTTGAAGATTTTGGTGAGCCTATTTATGATATACCATACGAACCGAACCGCTTAGCTAGCCTTAAGTCTGCCGCTAATCCAATTTACGTTTCGCCTGGATCTCAATTCATTCGACAGTTGCTTGGTTGTCTATCTACCGGTGCTGAAGAAGGGCTCCGACTCTTTTATGGGTTTCTTGGCAGCATCTCTCACTGGCTTGTCAGCTACTCCGCTCCCGGGAATTTCACAATTTATTCTTGTAACTTTTAATTTTTTTTCTGTTAAGTAATATAAATGTATTTTTTTTAATTTAAATTATTGAGTCTACAAAGTAATGTTTATACCCACTATGTAATTTAGATATTAAAAGTGTTTTAATATTTTTTAGAACCATGTCTTTAAAATCCAAAGAGTATTGTTTGCCTTTTCAAGTAAAAGTTTATTTTTATTCTTAATTATAAACTTACGCTTCGGATACAACAACAAATACATCTCTAAGTAGAACATATAAAATCGTTTAAGTCTTAAGTTAAGGTTCAAGTAATTTTCAGGCAAAACTCGCAGAACTATAAAAAAAGCAGTGAGAAAGTTGATAGAGCAAGTGAAACAGGTCAAAGGAAATGATGCAGTATTAAGAGTAGCAAAGAAAGAGCTTAAGACAGTGGATAGTTAGTAACAGTATGTCGCCGACTTTAACTCGACAGGGCTTGAACGAACTCAGTGATGATAGTAATGAGCATGAGGATCAGCAGCGGGATAGTGTGCATAATGGCTATGGGCTAGCGCAGGGTAGGCAGCATGAAAGTGTGCGGTGGGCAGATGAGCTGGAGCCGGCACTGGTGCAGCAACGGGCACGGGTACGTGAGCTGAAGCGGGCGCGGGCGCTGGTGCAGCATGATGGAAAGCATATGGATAGGATAGCACGGGTGCTGGTGCCTTGGGTACCGGCGGCAAGGGTGGTGCTGGAGCTGGTGCTGGTCCCGATGCAGCCACATGCAGAGCATAGGGATGTGGTGCAGGTGCGTGTGGTGCCGGCGCTGGTTTGTAACCTAAAGGTTCTTTGCGCACCACCGCATTAAAACCATGATGCGGATCGGCTGTATAATCCACAGTGCGTTTGGTGCCATCCGGATCAACTAAAGAGTAACTGCCCTTGACAACATCACCATGACGTGTTTCATGCTGGCTTTTCAAATCTCCCGTATAGCCATCCTGTATGTCATAGCCAAAGGAGTACTTGGGATCAGCATCATAGGGCTCCGGGGCAGCGGGCTTGGGCGCTGGCGCTGCTAAATGAAGAAATTTGGCTAAAAGCACGTATTTGTGTCTATGGCAACTTACCCGGTGCCACATAGGGTGCTGGTAGTGCTGCATGATGTGCCGCATAGCCTGCATAATGATGCAAGGGTCCAGCTGGTCCGCCATAGTAATGCCCTGGACCTATAACGCCCGCACAAACAATGCCTAGCGCAGCGCTTAGCAAAAGTATCTATAAAGAGTACTCAGGTTACTAAAGCACTTTAGTTGCACACTTTCAGCCTTATAGCCACCTTTAGCATTAACATGCTATGTAATCCTTAATCCTTCGTTAACAATACGCGCCAAAGGCGTCGCCAAACACCACTGTAACTGTGGCACCAACTTGTAAACCAAAAAACCACAGCACAACTACGATCGATCAGGAAATAAACACAACTGCTAAGATTCGCAACAAGTTCTGGCAATTTATAGGAAAACCTAACTTCAAATGTCGCCTGCTTCACATGCCGCCAAAAGACCAAGTAACCAAGACCAACAATAAACTAATTTAAGATCAAGAGAGTCGCGCATATAACCCAGCAAGCAATCAAGTTACCAAACGAACTTCACCGAACTTACCAAATGCATTGATCATGCACATGGCGCTCGACTAGCATCCAACAAAAACCAACAACAACAACAACAAGATCTTAACCATCAACTATGCCACAGACCACGGGTACAGGCACCCACCACCTGGCGTCGCTTCGTGTATGGCCAGACTGACTCAGACTTAGATCCAGAGTCGGGTTCAACTTTGGTTTGTGTCGCGACTTAGAAAGGTTATTCTTCCGCTAAACCATTTAAAGGGACCCAACTGGTGTTTGCCCTTTCACTTTTGTTTCTGTTTTTGGTTTCGTACTTTTGGCAATTGGTTTTCATTTTCGATTTCAACAATTATGTGAAAATTTATTTCGCTCGACACAATTGAAATGTTAAATTATTATCTCTAAAATGACCTCGCACTCTTTTAAACCCTAAACTATCTGTAAATACAAGCTGCATATTGGCCATAAAGTTCCATACATAATTAGCCGGCTGCAGCAACGTGTAAATAAGAAGAAAAACAATAGGTACAGTGTTAACTCGCATGTGTCACAATCTGATCACAGATCAGACATTGGAAAACTTTAAAAAAAGAAGAAGAAACAAGGACTTAAGAATCGAGTTAAAGATACACCGTCCTGCCGTTAGTGTGGGAGATTTTAAAAAAGCATTAAAAACTTCAAAATCTTCAGGTCGCCAACGATGTCTCTCGACGGTCTTACACTGCCCATGGCACAAACAAATCTTTTTTAAAAATATGATCAATTATCCAATGTAGCTTCTGACCCAAAAACTTTACCAAACTGTTCCATTGGTGGCTTCTTTCAATATTTCTCCTCGTTTTCGAAATAAAATACTAAGATCCCCCAAACAAAAGACTCTTTTGTTAATACAGAGATTATGCGAACAAAGTACAAACCAAATTCATCAGACAGACTATCTGTCAAGGGTAGGAATACTCTGGTTTGTCCCTTTAACTTTTTTTTTCATTTGACCTCTGTCTCTTTTTTTCGCATTATAAATCCACATACTTTCAAGTTATACTTGTGACAGACACTTATTTTCAGAAAATCCTGGAAAAATATGCAAAAATTAAGCAATCGTTTTGAAAATAAAAATGATGTAAAAGAAATGTTTCCTTCTTTAGTTACATAAAGTAGTATAAAACCTCACTATTAAGGGTACAGGTTAAAGCCGGAGTGTCCGACTTGCCATATAATTAGTTAATGTGATATTTTTGATACCCAATACATTTTTATATTACAACATTTCTAATTGATAAAACAATAATATACATTGTTCTCGAATATAGGGTATTCACACTTACTGTCGAGTTAAGGAGCTCAAAATTTGAGGCCTAAGTTTCAACACTGAACTCAACATTTTCTCGACCCAGACCCCTTATTCTAATTGAAGCTGTAGTTGGAGAGTCAGTATTGCAAAATACGTTTTTTTTTTGGCATTTTCATTACTATAGGGTGGGTCAACTGTTGGTTTGATTGTTAATTGCATATTTTCCAACAAAATTGGGCAAATGTGTATAGCAAATGCAAGTTTAAAGCTACTTATTTATGTATGAAAAATAATATCGCTCAAATGTCGCCACGGCTGGCTCTACAGGCCCGTATGGAAACATCGTAATTTTCTATGACTATTTTTTTTGAAGAAAACTCATTTGGCTTTTCTTCCATCCATTGAACGAACAAGTGACGCTGCTAATGTCCATGTGCTTTAATTGTTGCGCCTTTTAAATCTTTTACGCGTTGTTCGTTTGTTAAACGATCTATAACTAAAATTGAGTAGTTTTGAACTTGACATATGTCGAAGAGCATCCATCATCTTGCACGGGTATGTTCCGAATTATGAGTGTTTAACAACCAAACCAGCAGATGGCCCACCCTATAAAATGTTTATTTTCTAGCCGTATTGTGATATAAAAGCGGAAAAAAGTATCAAACTCAACAAACCACGAAAAAAGTGCATTCACGCTTTAGGCAGTTGAGTTTTTGCGTAATTTTTTAACTCCTCAACTCAACAGCAATCTAAAACTAGCATAAAATAATAACAAAAGTATGTTAAATTAAATTTTAAGCTTCGCATAACTACGGGGTTTAAAGGAGCAGTCACAAAAAGCGAACTGGGCTGCATTTTATATAAATAATTATTGTTTATTCAGCAAATGAAAAAATAAATTATAGCAGAAGAAACATTTGTTTGCCTTTTAAAAAATCCAAACAATTACTTTTATCATAAGATGTACTGTAAACATAGTTTTGGCTCATAAATTTGTTGTTAAGCTAATCAAATAAAAATTTTATATTAGCACCAAAAAATCTTTTGCTTTAATGGAACTGGCTGTTGTTAATATCAAGTGAACTTTATCTTTATGGTAATTGTGATTAAATGGATTCTTCAAAATAAAAAAAACTTTTTTAAATACAATTTTATGAAAAATTAAAAAAAAAGGGCTTGCTTGTAGGGCTACATCTTTGCAACTTTCTAAACTTCTGTCTTTTTAATATTGTTTCGAAACCTGGAACCTTGCAGCCTCTGACCTCCAAACGCTGCAAGTTTTCATCAATCGTTGTCTCCGAAAAATCTTGAGAATTTTCTGGCCTAATACGATCTCAAATGCTGACTTGTGGACCCGCTGCAACCAGATACCGGTGCGCCTTGAAATTCTTAAAGGGAAATGGGGCTGGCTTGGGCACGTGCTAAGAAGAGACCCAATCGACATCAACCGCAGCGCCATCGACTAGAACCCTCAAGGCAGCCGTCGCAGGGGCAGACCAGCCCTGACCTGCAGGAGGAATCTCGAAGCTGACGTGCTCAGATCCAACAAAACCTGGAGCGAAGTTAAGAGGTTAGCGCATGACAGAGGGAAATGGAAGAACCTCGTTGCGACTCTTTGCTCCCCCGCAGAGCCATAGGACCATATAAGTATATTTTTTCGGAAACAGGCATTCATTCCAAAAAAAAACTGACAAAACTTTTATACTTCAACTATAAAGTAAACAGTTCTACAATACTTACATATTTTAAAGGTCAAAAATCTCTTTATACATATTACGAGCTTTTTACAAAAAAATTTAAATGTCAAAACTACATTTTTCTATATTAATTTAAAAAAAAAAAATAATATTTTTCTACAGTAAAAAATTACGTTACTAAAAATCTCTTGGAATTAAGTATTGCTAAGTAGTAATTAGTAAAAGTTCAAAACATGGATAAGCGTATTGCTAATAAGGATATACTTAGAAAAGAAGACCAAAGCGTTATTTTAAAAAAAGATTACTTAAAGTTAAATCAATATATAAAATTATTTGATGCTCGTAGTATGTTTATGAAACCAATTATAAAACAATAAAATATATCTGCAATCGTTACGCAAAGCAATATATATTATTATTGAGCACCAATATTAGATACATTAACTAATATTTAGTACCTACTATGCATTAAACTAACAACTTTTCTGAAACGATTCTATCTCTTCGAGGTTGCACTGTACCTCAACATGATCGAATGAAATGGCAGCCGACTACGCTTAGACTTCGCGCATGCTCAAAAGGTCAGACAAGCGTCTAATATAGCGCCAATTGAATTAAAATGCCTGGTAATGCAGGCCAAACCAAAGATCAGCACGCCAAAAGGTCAACGGGCCCATGGTAGTAGTTACAATACCGGCACATTAGTGCCTTACCAGAGACCAAATAATGCCATTAATTCGATGTACAGTACGTTTAATTCGTTTAATTTATGACCGCAAATTTGTACAGAGTTGCAGCTTGTATGTAGATGCAACAAGTACGAGTATCTGTCAACTCTGTTCAGCACACAAAAGAGTTGACAGCCTCGCATGGTCTCTCTTTGGTATGCGACAAATATCTACTTGCAACAAGGAATCGTGCAGGTTGCACGCTTAACTCGAGACGGGTCTTATATAGACTAGTTTGGTTGCCCAAGTCGCTGACTTTGCTATTTTTAGTCTGAAGATCACAACGATAGATCAAAACAATGTCAAGCGGTTGCAACATTTTATTGAAGATATTGTCTCAGATATGCAAATGCAGTCATTGACAAAGTAAGCTACTTTAGTAAGTTGGAAACTGTAAGGCTTAATACTCTTGGTTGAGAAACTAGATTTAAGTTTTTCTTAAGAAGATTTTGAGATTTCGCAATTGTTTTGAATGAAGCATTTTATTCTAAATAGCAAAAAGTGGGGTAGTAGGATACCTATAGACCAGTATATAGTATGCATATCGTTAACATACGTCTTTGTGCATATCGATAAAATACCTCAAATAAAGATATCAAATGCTGGCATTCTAAGAGTTTAGGTGTTATGAATGCTGTTCATGAACAGCAAAATCCCTAGATACTTAGAACTTATATAACAAAAATTTTTTCAATAATAACATTGCATTTTTACATTATGGAACCAAAAACAAAATTGCAATCAACAGTCTAAACTTTTTTTTTCACAACTCTCTTAATGGTATTTGTAAGACAAACTTTAGATATCTATCGCTTTTACAATACAACAAAATTATGAAGTGCATTTTTTTTTTTGCAACGTATAGCTTATATAATTGATGAATAGAATTACTTAATAGCATGTTGACAATTCAATTTTGAATGAGTATATAGATTGGAATATCGCAGTTATTGCGCTAATAACACTAGTTTACAACCTTTGTATAAAAGTGTTTTTTATGGTAATTTTGAGTCGAGAAACAAGAATATGGTATTAATTTTTTTTTCAAAAACGAAAAACAAAGAGTGAAAAATGGAACTTTCGCATTTTGAGTACATGGTTCTTCTTCGATTCTTACTCGATTTTGAAGATCTTAGGTTTGCAAAAGCATTTTTCTTTTTCAAAAACGAAAAACTTTGAGGGAACAATTTTTTTTTTGACCAAAAAAGTGATTGAATGAAGATAACTTTCACATTTTTCATACATGATTACATAGCATCTACAGTTCTGCAAAAACGAAAAACTTTGAGCGAAAATTTTTTTCGACAAAAAATGTGATTGAGTGAAAATTGGAGCATTTACATATTTTTCGTACATGGTTCCATAACATCTAAAGTTCTTACTCGATTTTGAAGATATTAGGTTTGCAAAAGCATTCTCTTTCAGCTCAAAGCCTAAATAAATTTTTAAAAATTTTTCTTGTTAATAAAAAGTAATCGAAAATTTTTAATTTTGAAAAATTGTTGAAAATTTCACTTTTTTTCTACTTTGGTTGCTTGTAACTTCAATAAGTTAAATTTTTTTTTTTTAATTTTTTTTTAAACTATAAAGTAGTAGTTAATTTACAATAATTTTTACTTAGTCTGCACACAGCGTATAGCACATCAATATTTCGATCTATTTGTCTCTTATGTCGATACAAAAATTTGTTCACGAGATATAGTATTGAGGAATAGCTGAAAAAAGTATCCAAAAACATGTTTTCCGAAAAAATCAAGCAAACGGATCTTAAGAATAACAAAGGAATGCCATTTTCTTGTTTCTCGACCCAAAATTCCCTAAAAACTATTAATTTTCAAGATTTACTTGATGACCCGAAAATTTGTAAACTATTGAAATCGATAAATATCGAATAACAATTTTAATCACGTTTTGTTGCAATTATTCACCAGGGATTTATATACTGTATGGTAAGCAGATTTTCTTTCTATATATTAATAATAATTTCCTTGACTGACAATTGTGTCAGTCGCCCCTGGGCAGGGCATGGGGATCTCTATTAATAACTGTTCAAAGAGAACAGGGACCTACAGTTTATAGCCGAATCCGAACGGCGTTGTCTGGAATTAATAGAGATTTTCTTTGGCAAATAGCGTCTTTGAGCTAGCGATGCCAGTACTAGGCAAATGTACCAGTGCTACTGCGGGGATTCGAACCACCGACCTTCGGTTTGTAAAGCGAGTACGCTACCACTACGCTACCGACGGCCACTTTCTATATATTGAGAAAAGAATTCAGGTAAAATTTGAATATTATATTTTTTTGCAAAGTTTCGAAATATAAAAATTCTTTCCTTTTTTTGTATAACTATGATATTTATTACTATATATATATATTTTCCATTCGCCTGTTACGAAATTTCGTCGCAATTTATGATAAAGAAAAATCTCGAGCAGCCATTAAATTCTGTGTCAAACTCGACTCGAAGACCGCGACGGAGACCTTCGGAATAATTAAGTAGGCCTACTCTGATAACGCCATGAGCCGCTCAAAAGTGTAAGAGCGTAAGCTGTTCTGAGAGTGGCGGAACTCCTCGAAGAGGATCAGCCCGGAGGTCGCCAACTTCAAGAATTGATGAAAATGTGGCCAAAGTAAAGAGTGTCAAAATCATTTGTCGGTTTGTGGATTTCCAATTTTAATTTATTTAATTTTTAATTATATAATTTGTAAGATGTACGTGAATTCTAAAATAATAAATTTAAGAGTTAAGGTTCAATTACCTTTTCTCCTTAATGCGAAAAGTGTGTGCCAAGATTGTGTCTCTTTGGCTAAGCACAGGATTGCCACGTTATTCTAATAAATTCAGTCCTACTACTTTTTAATCTTACCCTGTATTAATTGTTAATAAACAAAAAAATAAATTTGTCAAAAAATGTATTCAATTGAATTTTTATAAAAATGATTTCTTATTTTCGAATCTGTAACGAACAGCAACAATCGTGTTTTCTAGCTGAGATATTGTTTCCGGCCTGCCAGTTAGATTTACAGAATCATCATCATCATTGGCGAGACAACCCTGGTCGGGTCTTTGCCTGCTGTAGTTCTCGCCTCCATTCGTTGCGATCTCGGGCTTTTGTTCTCCAACATCTCAGTCCTAAATCCTCTGCATCTTGATCGACCCCATCCAACCATCTCAACTTCGGTCGACCTTCTTCTTCGGTTACCTACACATTGTCCAAGCATTATTCGTTTAGGAGGATAGCTATCGTTTGCTCTAATTAGGTGGCCTGCCCATCTAATCGGTTTGTTTTAAGGTATGTTATTATGTCGGGGTGACCGTATATACTCGTTGTCGCCATATTCCATTTTCTTGTATACCTCCAAAGGTTTTTCGCAGGATCTTACGTTCAAATATTTGAAGTTTGTTTTCATTTGCCCTGCTTAACACCCATGTTTCGCTTGCGTAGGTGAGAACTGGTACAATTAGTGCACGGTACAGGAGGGTTTTCGTCCCTCTGTCTAAGAGATTTCTTTTCAGATGTCTTTGCAGTCCAAAATAGCATTCATGTGCAGACGTAATTCTTTGATCTATCTCACGCGTTATATTATTGTCTATCTTAACGTTGACACCGAGGTATTGAAAGTTTTCGGCAACTTCAAAATTGTAGTCACCAAAGCTGATGTTCTGGCCGTATCTATGTCTTATTGCATTTGCTGTTGTTGAAATTAGGATTTTAGTTTTTTGTTCATTTATTATAAGACCCATTTTTTTGGCCTCTTTTTCAAGATTTATAAAACTTTCTTTTAGATATGGTATATGATTTACAGAAGCAATTACCAAAAAAAAAAAAAATCAAAGCTTATTTTCAAATTTGCTAAGATTTATTTTTAAATAAAAATAATATTTGTATAAAATATAGTAATAAGATACGGATTTAAACTTTAATTTTTCATTAATTTTTTTGCATTATTTTTTTTTTTCGTTCCGTTTTTCTCCTGATTATTTGGACATTTATTTCTTAGCACAATTTTTTTTTGAGCTTCCTTAATACATAAGGCCAGTTTGGTAAGCCAGACTTTCTCAATAAAAAACAGTTTTATAGCAAATAAGCTTTTTTCACTCGATTTCTCAAACGTTTTTCCAATTTTTTATTCCTTACAAATAATAGGTTTTCCTAAAGCTCCGAAAATTCAGGTTAGGATACAAAAATAGTTACGAGCGCCTTGATTTTAAGAGTAGAGAACAATTCGTAGGCCAATTCATAAAGTTTTGCATATTCATAAAAATTGTGCTAGAAACTTTGATGTACTCGCTCAATTAAGATGTTTAAGTCACCTCACACATTTTGATTCTACGATTGTCCAGTATTATTCCATGAGCCACTTCTGACGTGACGATCTGAACGTTCGGCGTCACATATGTCTATTAAGAGCTGGTACTTGATAGGAATGCTTTTTTCTTCACTAAGTACGAACCAAAATCGATATAGACTCGTAGATCTTAAACCAAAACTATCGCAGAAAATTTAAAGCTTTGCAGCCCTGACAAGGCTTAAACAAGTTGCACTAAAGCTCCTATATACAACTTTTATGACCAAAATAACTTTGTTTATACTTTTACTAAATATTTATTTATTTTTTTTGACTAGAAAAATAAAGTCATTCGCGTGCGTCCATGACAATGGGATACACTAAAGTAATTAGAGTAATAACGGATGGCCTTATTAGTGTGTATGTAAACGGCAAAAGTCTGCATAGAGTGAATGGGGTCAGAAGATTTGACAAAACGACTCTGCCCACTTATGGTCTCCAAGATCTAAGTATTCATACGCACAGATGAACAAACGAACAAATTCTGGTTTGCAATGCCCCAAAATAGTTTATCAAACATTAGTTTCTTTATCTTTCAAAATAAGGTTTTAGCTGCTACTTTTAAGATGTGCACGATAAGACAGATAGTTCAAGCACATAAATAAGGCTGAGATAAAAAGACATTTATTTGCTATATCACAAGCCAAAAGCCTAACAAAGCTGTTGAGAATAAATTTCACTTTTTATTGTATATAATTTTTTTTTTTGTTTCCTAGCCATATATATTGGCTCATACATTGCAAAATCTGAGAAACACGCACAACAAAAAATAAAAATCCCAACAAGATATTGCAATACTAAAAAAAAAATGACAATGAGTTCGTTGAGTTCACCGAGCTATCCGAGTTCGCTTAGCGCGTTGAAATCCACTGCCAATGTCAGGGACGTTTGGATTGTCACACATGCAACGATTTCTGTGATGATAATCATATCAACATCATCATCGCCATCAGCATCATTATCCTCATCATCATAATAATAGAGTGCAATAATCAGCTTATTCAATGCAGTCAGTCAGGCAATCGGGTCTAGGAAACTACGTCAACAGCTGACAAAAACCGCTATAGTAACTGTAAACAAAATTTGCTTAACATGCAATCAGAGCGAGCAGTGTTCAAAAATCTATATTTATCTCTATGAAACAACAACAAATCGTTGGGAATATGCTTTAGAATTTCTTTTGTTATATTTTCGAAACAAAATGCAAAATCTACGAACCGCAGCGAGCTGCTCAAATCAATCGTGTCTTTGGTGCAGTGCAGTTGACAATCTATAAAACAACAAAATCTCGGAGCTATTACTTTTGAAAATTTAAATAGCATGCTTTGTAATAGTATTTGGCGGCCGAAGCCCTAGCTCGGACTTTAAAATACAGACCAATTTAAGGTGCTTTGTCGCCTCGGGGCACAATTATTTCTAGGGAATCAGCTGCTTTGTTTTGCAAAATCTGTTTCTTATCTTCCAATTCCAAGCTACCCACCTACCAAATTAGCTGCTATTATAATTACTCAGCAGCCAGTCGTCAGTGGAATCTCAAACGCGTAAGTTCTCCGGAATCAAGTAAAGCAAAAAAAAATGTGATAAATATAAAACATAAAATAAAAAGTTAAAATTTAATAATACTAAAATTTTTTAAAATTAAAAAAAAAAAAATAAATCATATAGCTAATTTAAAAAGCAAATTAAGAACATTTAAATGCTTAAATTAAATAACAATTTTATAATACATAAATAATAAATTTAAAAAAAAAAATTAAAAATCTGAATGTGCTTCACTTAAAAATAAAATTAAAAAAAAATATATACTCATAATAAAAACTTTTGTAAATACAATTATTTTAAAATACTTATAAAGTATAAAAATAAAATTTTTATTTCTAAAAAAAAATTTTAAAAAATCCTAGAACAATTTTTTTTTAATTTTCTATGAATTAAAAAAAATTGTTTACACAAAAACTATAAAATATTAGAATGAATTTAAGTGTTTAAGTGTGCAACAATTTCAAAATTTACGCCTCTTAAAGTTTTATATATTCCACTAAGAAGTGAAACACATGTCAATTAATTTATATTACAAACTAAAACTTTTATCGTGGCTATTGTTGTACTAAAAAATAAAAACAAAACATATGCTATTTTATAGACTTATGTGTTCATTAAATAGAAGAATACAAATTGTTTTTGGCGCGAAAAAAAGTGTTCAAAAATCGTAAAATTGTTTAGAAAAAATAATGTCTTGCTTTTGCCATGTTAAATAATTATGCGTATGTTAGGTTGAGTTTTCTTTAAAAAAATTATTGGCTTGTGTATATAAGGAGTGAGTCTTGTAGTTACTGTGGAATGTTGCTACCCATGTGGTAGGGATGGGCGATAGTGTATCGATATATCGGAATTTCGATAATCTTCCTTTGGCAGTCGACTATTTTGTATCGACAATGTATCCGATATCGATATTTGGCTCCGATACTGACAATATTTAGGAATCCGGCGCCAAAACTAAGCGTGCAAGTTGGATTGGCCATTTGACATGTGCCTTTTGTGTTTATGTTGAATTACACTAGTTTACAAATTTAAGGCTCATCGAGTGAACCTTCGTAAAAAAGTGTTTTTTAGGGTAATTTGGGGTTGAGAAACACGAAAATGGCAACCTTTTTTTTTTTCTTAAGCTACGTTTTCGAGATCTTTCGAAAAACATGTTTTTGGGCACTTATTTCAGTTATTCGGCAATATCTCGTGAACGAAATTTTGTATCGACATTAAAGACGATTAGATCGAAAGGTATTGAGGTGATCTTTTCAGTGATATATAAATATGTAAAGATTAAATAAAAATTATAGAAGTTACAAGCAACCAAAGTCGAAAAAAAAGTGTTATTTTTGACAATTTTTCAAAATTACACATTTTCGGTTCGAAATGTTCGTAAAAGAATTCTCTTTCAGCTTAAAGCTAAATATAATTTTCAAAATTTTTTTTTCATTAATAAAAAGCATACCGAAAAATTGTTATTTTGAAAAATTCTCAAAAATTACACTTTTTTCGACTCTGGTTGCTTGTAACTTCTATAATTTTTATTTAATCTTTACATATTTATGTATCACTGTAAAGAGCACATCAATACCTTTCGATCTAATTGTCTTTAATGTCGATACAAAATTTCGTTCACGAGATATTGATGAATAACTGAAACAAGTGCCCAAAAACATGTTTTTCGAAAATATCTCGAAAACGGTGCTTAAGAAAAAAAAGGTTGCCATTTTCGTGTTTCTCAACCCCAAATTACCCTAAATAACACTTTTTAGGAAGGTTCATTTTTCGTGTAAACTAGTGTTATTTATACGCGACGATATATCAATATTTTGGGCGATGTATCGACATTTCACATTGGTTTCATTCGATACCCAACCCCACCACGTCCCTCAAATGTTTCTTATACTTCCCCAACATAAAAAATTGATTTGGGAAAAGAAAATCGGAGCTTATGTTACCTTACCACAGTGCGTATCCGTGTATAAGAGCCGCCTATTTTACAGAAAAACGTAAGCGTGTTAGACCACTAAAATTTACTAAATTTGTTAAGCACATACACCTAAATGGATTTATGATGAACCCAAAGTGTCTCAAACCTAATTTTTTTTTAAGCAAAAATAACAAACAAATAAAAAAAGTAAATAAGAAAATAAAATTAAATTTCATTCTTCTAGTATAATATAAAAAATAATGTTTAAAGTTGTTGTGAATTATAAGCCATTTGTGATAAAATACATTTGTGAAAATGCTAACAACCTTTTATATGTAACACAAACGCATTTAGTTATTCATACAAAGTTTGTGGGAAAGAAAATGTTTGTTTTTATTATTAATGGGTATTATGATATTTAATGAAGTCATTTGACAGTAAAGGGGTACATACACAAACGAAACTAGTCTGTTTAATAAACCAATTAAGTGGATCAATTCTTTTAAGGAGGAATAATGTGGAATATCAATATTTAAAAAAAAAAAATATATGATACAGTCGAGGCGTTGCCTGACAGTGGCACAAACTGTAACCTGTTTTGAATGAAGTACATATAAATAACTTTACCATCTTTTGATGAGTTTGTCCGAGTTGTTTTTTTTTTTTTTTGATGCCATTTATCTATAGGCTCCAGGGTTTTTAATTTAAATTTAATGTATGTATACGATGCAGACAATAAGTTCGTGTTTGAGCATTGTCTCTCTGTGCGAACACCTTGATTACGAAGACCACAAGAGCTAAGGACCATAAATCAGACAGACAGAAACTCTTAAATTACAATTTGTTAATTTTCTTATAATTTTTGTCAAAAAACCCGATATATTTTCTTTTTAATATATAATTTACTTACAAAAATTATTGATTTATTTTTTGTTACATTAAATGGATTTGGCCGAAAATATGAACATATCTAAGAAGCATACTTAAACAAATGGTCTACTGGAAACTGCCCATAGCAGTTTTTGAAAACTAATGAAAAAATTTCAGTTTTTCGGCTTAGTTTAATAAAATCGCATTTTTCGTTTTTATTTGATTGTGAGTAAACTAAGGAATATTTTTGAAACATTTTTTTTTATCTAACTTGGCAAAATATTTCATTTCACATTTTCTTAATAAAATATTTGAAACTTTTTTGTTTTTTTTTTTTAAATTAATGAATGTTCGCCTCGACTGATTCCCATTTTCCGCGTTTCAAAATATTAGAGCAGCGATCTGTCAAGTTCTAGTGTAAATTAAACTTGTCATGCATAATTCATAAAGTGCAAAAAACTGAAATTAAACAAGTCAACAACTCAGACTCTGAGTCTCTAAAAAAGATTGCCCTAAGTTAGTTAATTAGTGCGACAAAAGCAATTAAGCAAATCAAAACCAAAAAGCAGCTGAAAACTGTGCAACTTACTACAAATCAACAACATATGAAAACTCAAGCCATGACTTTGTATCTGACAGAACGCTGAAACGTCTAGAATAGGATTAGTACCATGCTGGAGGTGGACAAGATACTCGAAAAATGTGGCGACTGTCATCGACTACAGCTGCTGATGCTGCTGTTGTTTTGCATTATCAACGTACTCTCGGCACTGCACTATTACTCCCAGACGATCATCAGTTTTGTGCCCAAGTATTGGTATGTGCACTCAGTTACAAAAGTATCTTTAATGTAATATTAAGCATGCGCTTAGGTGTGCGGATGGCTTGGCTTCGACGGAGCAGGTACCGGAACAGTCCAGCTGTCTGGCCATGGACTACAATGAAACACATATGTATAGTTGCGAACGTTATAACTATGAGTACTACATGGGCTATGAGAGCTTTACCAGCGATATGAATTGGATATGCAAAGATACGTGGAAACTGACGCTAGGTCAATCCATGTTCTTTGTGGGCTCTGTGGTGGGCACCCTTGTGTTGGGCTATTTGGCGGATATAGTCGGACGCTTGCCCATCCTAATAGTAGCCAATGTCATAGCCATGGCTGGTAATTTGTTAACCATATTGGGCACCAGCTTGCCGTTGTTTTGTCTGTTTCGCATGATATCCGGATTTGCCACGGACAGCAACTTTGTGATGATGTACATACTGGGTGAGTGTTTGCGAATGACCTTTTCAGATAGTTACTCATAGAATAGAATATTGTATAATACTCGTCGAAATGTATATAACGCCAAATTGATTATTATGACCAGCCGCCAATATGAAATCAGGATCTCGAAGACAATAAAAGCCCAATGCCTAAGGGTAAAATAAAGTAAAGCAGACCATCAATTATGACAAACCCAATTTCTTTGATTTTGACCATTTTCACAAATTCTTTGGCAATTTGTAAAGTTTTAAAAAATTTCGATTATTTATCGTCAAATAAACACTTATAACCTGTGCACATCGTTGCACTTCGCTGCGTATCAAGCAGGTGGACAAATCGATTGACTTGTTATATGACAAAATGTTATAATTTTTATGCACTGTACCGTATGGTACAAAGGGTATATTAAGTTTGTGCAAGCCGAAAATGTGTGTAACATACAGAAGGAAACTTCGGAGACCCCCCAAAGTTACCTAAAGTATGATCAGGGTGACTAGAAAAGTCGATATACCCATGTCTGATAGAGATAGAGATAGAGCGATTCAGATTAGATGCGTAATTATGTCAGGGGAGACAAGTTTATTTTACTTTTTCGATATCAGGGTTATATTATATAGCTCCCATAGGGGTGTTTCACAGGAACTCGAAAAAAAAAAAAAAGTTGTAGATGGATAATTCATTTGTTTTTGAAGATAACGTAACCAAATTTGGCATTAAGAAGTTTTTAGAGTACCCAAGCATTGTACCAAATTTGGTCAAAATCGGTTGTCTATATCAAATAGCTCCCATAGCAACGATCGGTAAAAAAAACATTTTTGGTTCAAAATTCATCTGTTTTTGGTTGTTTATGAAGGTATCGTAACTTAATTTGGCAATCAAATGTCTTTTGGTGTTCTTAAGCAATAAACCGGATTTTATTGCAAGCGGTGGTACAGGGTTTCCCAACGTCGTCCACGCCCGACTTTTACGTACGCCATCTTTATGTATGCCTTACTATTTTGAAAAATAAATTTAGTTTCTCAACATTTTTTTTCACAATTATTATTTTTCATTAAAAATTAAAATAATTTAAGTACATTGGAATATTGGAATTTCTTAATATTTATTTTTTAACAATTCTTTTTCTATAGTTAAAAATTACACCAAACTGGCTTTACTTAAAGTTAATGAATTTAGGACAAAAAAAAAAACTTTTAAAAGTAAAGAAAGTAGTGTAAACATTACAAGAGATAGGGCTTCCATCTGCATTTTGAGCCGAATCTGAATCTGAGGTTCAAAAAGCATTGATAAGATAGATACCGAGTTTTATGGGGTTTTTGAAGTTTTTTCAGAGCCGTTGGGTGTTGGGACCTCAGTTTCGGATGCAGCGGCACCAACAACATACGGTAAAAACGGTCTGACCTCTGAGAACAAAAATTGATTTTGTTTTGGCTGGAACTGACACAATGTTAAAAAGTACCACAACATTTTTTTTCGAGGCTGGTGTCCTGGCGATGTTTTTTGGGTGACTCAATACGAATCCAAGGCCAAAAAATAAATGTACCTCGTACTATGGCATTTTTGCGTTTATGTCAGAGCCTCGGACTCGGACTCAAGGTCAGAAAACCCAATAGGGTAACCCTGTCACATTTAAAGTTCGTACCACTTTTTTTTTGTTAGTTTTCAAAATATGACGATATGGAGTAAAAAACAATTTTGCTTCTGAAGATTTTTACATATTTAATTAATTAAACAAAAATTGTTAAAAAGTAATTGTTTAAAAAAAACGTATTTTCGTCCTTTTTTATTATATTTTTTAATTTTTCAAATATTTTCATGTTTCATTCTTTGCTATATTAAAGTAATTTAAAAGCATATTCACTTAAATATAGTTGAAATTAAAAAGAGACAGGCCTATTTATAATATATGTACAGTGTTTTTGATAAAAACCTATTTTGAAAAAGTGGGCGACTCGAAATTCATTTTAGACCCATAGTTTCTTGGACAAAGTTGCTCAGAATGACCCGAAGAATCAAAATCGCTGTGAGCCCCAGAACGTTTTTTCGGCCCCATACAAATTGACCCGCCCTAATGTACACACGAGTAAGTTTTTAAAACTTTTATTAAATTAAGTATTTTGCCTTATGTGAGCCAAGTGAACCAAACGAGTCGACTGTTTGTCGACACAGCATTGTGCGCCGCAAAGGATTCGTTTTAATTCACTCCCGTACTCACCTCATGTAGGACAAAATCTAGACGTTGATATTTTCAAAACCTTTTGGAACTAAGCTTTGAAAATAAGCAATATGAGTTAAAATGAAGAAAAATTTCCTGTTGGAAGCTACTATTTAAATCAAGAGTACCAAAAAATACACTTCATTTTCAAAAGACTTAAGTTCTTTGGTTTAAAATGGGTAAAGGGCTTTCTACTTGAAAGCCGTCAAGACCAAGCAATATAGTGAAGTCATTCACTACCGGCAATAATTAAGCAATTTTACACCCTGTAGCCATCAAAACAAGATATTTCTAAATTTCCCTTAAACGTATCCACTGCAAAACTTGGCGCAGCTATTTTGAGGAAAATGATTGTAGGGTATCACACTATCTGACGCGGCCTTTCCTTTTTTTTAAATTTCAATAATTACTCTCACATTCTTTTTGTAGTTATGGAGTATATGCGGCCCACGCTGCGCACAGTGGGACTCAGCATTTGCATAGGAATGTTCTACTGTCTGGGCTCCATGAGCGCACCCTGGATTGCAGTGCTAATGCAAACTTGGCGTGGCTTTTTATTGGTCACCTCGCTGCCCTTTGCTTTGGTGCCACTCTTTTACTTCATTGTTCCGGAGAGCGTGCAGTGGTTAATATCCAAGCGGAAATACGCCGAAGCTGTAGCCTGTCTTAAGCGTGTGGCCAAGATCAATGGTCGGCATGTGGACGAAAGCGCCTTTGACGAGTTTATTGAAGAATGCAAGCAAAGGCAGCAACATACCAAGGTGGCACCCAATCTGCTGCATCTCTTCAACACTCCACGTCTGCGCCGCAACACGCTTATACTGTTCTTCAAGTCGTGAGTGAAACCTTTTAGCCTCTTAGCTATACCCAAATGTCTAACTAATTAACCACCCCAAAAAACACAGCATGGTACTCACACTCTGCTATGATGCCATCTCGCGTAATGTACAGGGCCTTGGCATTTCGCCGTTCATAATGTTCTCGCTAAGCGCTACAACCATATTACCGGCCTGTCTGCTGATCATTTGTCTGCAAGATCGTATTGGACGCAAGGCAATGGCTTCCATATCGCTGCTGTTGAGTGGCATTTTCATATCATTCTCGGGCGCCATAATCTATGCAGCTGTTGCGGAGCGCAGTAAGTTGCTCAGCTGGTGTTACCTTTGCATCGATAGTTCATAAAGCAATTTTTAAAATTTTTTACAGCCACCGCTTTGCTCGTCACGCTCTCGGTTATTGGACGCTTTGGCGTCACCGTGGCCTATAACTCCGGTGCACAGTATGCTACGGAGCTGATCCCTACCTGCGTGCGCGGTCAAGGCGTGGCCGCTGTGCATGTCATGGGTTACGCCTTCACCTTTTTTAGCGCTTATATTCTCTATACACGCACCATATTTTCACCTCTGCCGGAGATCATCTTGGGCATCATCTCGCTGCTGGGCGCATTGCTTTGTCTGCTGCTGCCCGAGACGCTGCATCGCACTTTGCCCAATTCGCTGGAGGATGGTGAGAACTTTGGCAAAAACGATCGCTGGTATACGTTTAGCTTTATGGAAAAACGTACCTTATCAGAAACGACACTTTCCTCGCATAATTCCAAATCAAATTCCAACTCGCTGGATTCTTCGATATATTTTTAATTTAATTGTATTCAATAGATGATAATGTGACAGTATTTTGGTTATGTTTTCCTTTCACTGAAATGGTGATATGGCTAAATAGTTTTTATTTTATTCATTGCACTACCCTTAAGTTTTATCCCAAAGATGTAGATTAAAGCATCCAAATGAACCGCGATAGACGGTGCATGTCAAGAAACAGGTATATAATAAAATATTTTATATTTGATCAGTAATTGATATATTTTATTTTATTTATTTTTATTAAATAAAACCACTCGTTAACTTACTGGTTCGAAAATTTCTCAAACTCAAATTTCTTTCCCAATCGTTTTTGTAAGTCTATGGACATACATTTTTTTGCGGTATTAGCCAATATTTACCTATTAAAATTTTTTTTTAAAAGTTCCGATTACTTATCGAGTTATTGGTAATTGCTGTTTAGGTAGATTTTTGTTAAACAAGTTATATATATATAAACGTATTAGCATATTTGAAAAATTGTGATTTAATTTTGTTTAGTTCAAATTAAACTGAAAAATAAAATTTTCGATTTGGTCAATAAAACGATTTACAAGAAAATACGAGACAGATTGGCGCCCTAAACAAGGCAATCGTCAACTCTTAATCAAGTCTTAAAATTTAAAAATTTTCTATAATATTTAAATATTTGCTTATTGTGTAAATGCAAAAAGGAAACTTAAAGAAATAAAAAAGATATCAAGTGAATTTCGTACATTTTCGGCAAATTTAATAGTAAAAGCAAAAATTTCCCTCACAAAAAAAAATAATCAAATACAAAAATCAAGTCGACTGGTTGCTGTGGGGACACCCCGACTTTAATGTATCCTATACTTTCTTTTTGAAAAATATGTTGAAAACTCATATTTAATTGCATTACGTTTCAACAAGAAAAGGCCAACTTAATTCTAGTATATACCTATATATAGCCTTGTCACAAACAGTTTTAGAAATATGTTATTTCAAGCTCTAGGTCTAGTTTCTAGACAAAAAGTTCTTAAAATTTGATCCAACCGATTTACATGAAAGCACGAAAGGTGAAGGAAGGTCTGTCTCGAGTTGTAATATTCCAACTTGAAAAATTGACAGCGAGCCTCAAAATTTTATTGAAAAAAATTGTAGGCCAATAATTTTACTGACGGGCAGATAGACGAGCATGGCTAAATCGATTTATTTGTCCTGATCATTTTGGAAACAAAAATGTATGTGGTCTTAATCGTTTTCATTTAACACAAATTTAATATCCCTTCATAGCCAAAGTAAAGGGTATAAAAAAAGGAGCGAGAGTAGATTTTTTTTTGGCTTCTTTAACATAAACACCGAGACACAATATGTAGGTCACTGTTTCTCTCTTCTAATTTTTTTGTCACTCTTCCTAACATTAGACTCCACCAAGTTCTTTGACAGTTTGTTGAGTGATTTAATATCGAGCGGTACAAGTTTGCTTTGCCATTAAATAAAATTTATTTATTTAATAATATATTCTACCGTAATAGTCGTTATCAAAAATATATTAGGTAAAAGAGTACCTACGTATATACAAGTTTTAGTTAGTGTTTTTTAGATAAGGTTTGCCAGCTAATCAAGCGTCAAGGCGGAAGCTGCTTAACAAATACATACGATATAACAAAAATAAGCATCTAAAGATCATTTTAAATGGGGACATTCTACGATATTGGGACACCCTAACTGCTAAATAAGTATCTCTGAAAAATTTAAACGGGTCGATCTATTCGATTTTGATCAATTTCCCATATGTTTTAGAGGTACAATACTTGCCAATATGTTATTGGCTTTTCTTTTTTCGCCACTCCAATTACACTAGTCGACACGAAAAAATGAACCTTCCTAAAAAAGTGTTTTTTAGGGTAATTTGGGGTCGAGAAACATGAAAATGGCAACCTTTGTTTTTTCTTAAGCACCGTTTTCAAGTTATTTTCGAAAAACATGTTTTTCGGTACTTTTTTCTGTTATTCCTCATTATCTCGTGAACGAAATCGACATGAAAGACGATTAGATCGAAAGGTATTGATGTGCTCTTTACATACATAATTATGTAAAGATTAAATAAAAATTATAGAAGTTACAAGCAACCAAAGTCGAAAAATGTTTGAAAATTTTTCAAAATAACACATATTCGGTATGCATTTTATTAACCCATTGTAATCAATGTCGGGGCGTTACATTTGCCTTAGACAAGTTATTTGTAAAATTTTAGAATTTTCTGACACCTGGGAACGCTATGACGTCATGTTGCGTGTACGCAACGCTGGCGCATTGCTCGACAAATAGAATAGTCTACGTATCATTCTTGATGATTTATTTGAACAGAAATTATTAAAAACACATGAAAGCAATGAAATTAAACAATCGACAATAAAATAATAGAAAATAAGTAGTTGCAGACAGCCTTTGAGGCAAACCTACTCTTGCCATATGTTTGTTGTACCCATATATTATTCTAGGTAGAGTGATTGCAAGCTTCATTTCTTTTTCTTTCTTCTCGTGAACATATGGCGGCTTTTTGCTGGTTCCGCTGCAATGAAGTTTGAAGGGGCCTTCGGCATTGTTCTGCTCCACGACAGATATCGAGTTAGTTTTTTCAAAACACTTATCGTGCGAATGATTCTTCAGATTTTTCCCAGTTGCAAATTAACAGTTCGCTTCTCTTAGTCGGTTTGATCCCACAGCACCGATTGCCCGAACATTTATTTTATTCAGCAAGCTGTGTAAACAATATAACGTGAAGAAGTTGTCATTGTAAAATGCATGCATCTCTGATTCTGATTCATGGATTCGATTATAGAGAGAATCATTGACGCACCACCGAGCCTAATGGTTTTGTCAAATGAGCTTCCTTTGCCAGCGTATGGAACGGTATGGACAATATATCCTGAATCGGAACCATAATTTGAAACCGTTGCGAATTGGCTTCGCTCTGATTAACTATGTCGGGCGAAATATGGAGTAATATGTTCATCAATTGATAAATGCGTGACGAAAATTCCAACTTTCTTGAACTTCTTTTTCAAAGCCGGAAGCCCAAGATCCGGTTGAACCTACCAAAAGTACTTACTCTATCTGACGAAGTTTGTGATAGCCAGAAAAAAAAGAAGCTCGATAAACCGAGTGGTGGTAAAAGTTACAGAGTAGATTTTTCAGTTAGAAACGATAATGCCGATGGTTTCGTCGTCCCAGAATATCTGAAACTGTTCTAATGGGGTTTCACTGGCTAAAAATAACATAAAAAATTAGAAATGCAATGATAAAATAGCCGTGTCAATAACTGAAATACGACGGTTCTACTAGTGACAATGTCGAATACATTTGTCGAGCAATGCGCCAGCGTTGCGTGAACGCAACACAAACTTTCAGCCTCATGTAGAACTCTCACAATTACTTCTGGATACGTCATAAAATAATTAAAATTCTTCGTTGTTCTTTTGTCAACATGATTAACAAAAAATTTTTTTGGAAAATTATGTTAAGCTTTAAGCTGAAAGAGAATTCTTTTACGAACGTTTCGAATTTAAGATCTTCGAAATCGGACTGGAACTGTAGATGTTATGGAACCATGAACGAAAAATCACGTCTACTGCTGCATACAAATTCATGAAGACGCAACTGAACGCAAAAAAAAAACTTTGAGTGAAAAATAGTTTTTTCATACAATAGTGAGATTGAGTGAAGATTGGAGCTTCCGGATATGGTACGATAGCATCTACAGCTCTTACCCGATTTTAAAGATCTTGGACTCGAAATTTTTTTCGACTTTGGTTGCTTGTAACTTTTATAATTTTTATTTAATTTTACATAATTATAATATATATTACTGTAAAGAGCACATCAATACCTTTCGATCTTATCGTCTTTCATGTCGATACAATTTCGTTCACGAGATATTGAGGAATAACAGAAAATAGTGCCCAAAATGTACATAATCCATCCTAATTTTATTTTTATTATCTTTATAATTGTACTTAACATATCTAGATAAAACTTTTCACCGTCATATGAAAATTTTCATAATTTGGCAAACAACACCGGGATCCGAAACTAGACGCTTTAAAAACATTTATTTTTATTATTCGTCCGTGCTCCGGAAAACATATTCGAAAATTTATATTCGGATTCGTTTTGAAACCAAATGTTTGGTACTCCCAATTTCACCAAAATTAATTATATATGTAATTTTTTACTGAATTATTTTTTTAAATATTCTTTGATTTTCTTAACTTTAAGTTATTTTCTGACTCAACCCAAAAAATAGCAAGCACAGCCCGAAACAAATTTTTTACATACGAGTAAAATTTCTTTATCGATGGCTGATAGGTGCGACAAGGTTCCCGCATTACATAAAGGAAATTTCCCTTGTAAGAAAAATAGCTAAGTCGTGTTAAATTTCAACAAATATTTTTGCTAAAGAAAATTTTTTGTGTAATTTAATTTTAAAGACAGAACATCAAAGTACTAGTAGCAATATTTCAATGAAAACAACATATAGTAGTAGAAAGGTGCTGAGCTGGGGCAACCATGTTGAAGCTCGTCTTACCAACAAGCCTTTTCTCGTTGCAACTTGAAACGAAATGCAATTAAATATTTGTTTTCAACATATTCTTGAAAAAGAAAGTACAGGGTACATTATAGTAGGGGTGTCCCCACAGCAACCGGTCGACTTGATTTTTGTAGTTGATTATTTTTTTTTGTGAGGGAAATTTTGATGTTTACTCTTAAATTTTCCGACAATGTACGAATTTCTCTTGATCTCTTTTTTATTTATTTAAGATTCATTTTGCATTAACACAATAAGCAGATATTTAAATATTATAAAAAACTAAATCTTAAGATTTGGTTGAGAGTTGACGATTGTCGCGTTTAGGGCGCCAACCTATCTCGTATTCTCCTGTAAATCGTTTTATTGATCTGTATCACCTATTAAAAAAGTGAAAATAAAACTTTTCAACAAATTTAAATATTAATTTTATTAACCTGAACAATTGTGAGGCTCGTAAGCTGGTTGTTCTTGACAAGCAGTGCAAACTGACGATTTTGTGCAGCAAGCAGTGCAGCTTGATAAGGTGCTGAGCTGAGGCAACCATGTTGAAGCTCGTCAGTTGTTTTGTGTAAAACAAAAATAATTTCGTTCCAACACATTATGGGATTTTATAAAAAAATATAATGCAAATAGACGAATTTATCACAAATAAAAAGACAAAATTTGCGTAGTTATCGATAACAAAAAAGCACCCAAAAACGAATCCGAATAGAATTGTTCGTTTTGGGTTTTTCGTTTTCCGGAGCGCGGCGGACTAAGTCTTAAAACCGTCGTCGCACTGATCACTAAAGCAACTAATAGCGTATTGCACGTTCCGGTTTGAGTTCCCAATTCTAGTTGATAATTTACGTTAAGATTTGTTTACTTCGCAAGCACTTATGCGCTTCAACTTATTCAACTCATTTGCATGTACACTCGTTTTTTTGGGGACTCACCCAGTAGCGGTCATTGTTTGTATGAAATTTTAAAAATGACAACAAAAACAAAGATAAATCAAAATTTCCATTAATTAGGTATACCCTTTATAACCGTGCATATTAACACATCATAAAGTTGAAATAAAAACATTAAACTTGACATAAGCATTTAGGAACAATGACTAATGACTAAGATCTTTAAGCGCCATCAAACAAGAGGGTGCCGAACCAGTCTTTCCAGCATCTAAATACTTTATGGTTCCAACGATAAAAACCAAATCTTTAAGCCGCACAAAAGCCTTGAGGCAAATACGCGTAAAAATACATATAAAAAATTTTGCACAATAGAAGATAATACTACAAATGAGTATGCGTCAATATCATATACTTAAGGTAAACTCTATAAAACTCAGATCATTGTACGAAAATGCTGTTGCTTAACAGAAGTAGATTAGTATTTAAATTTATTACTATTCGTTCAGATGAAAAATTCACGTGCTTTTTAAAACTGACTCAGCATAAATTATGTTATAAGCTAAATGTGGAACTAGTTTAGGGTAACCCTCATTAGACTAACTCGTGGTTCGATTATGAACCGAACGTGAGCCGGCATATATAAATAAATTAAAAATATATTTTTAAACAAAACAGGTAGAAACGATTCAAGATAAAATCAAATAAATTTACTTTAATCAATCCCATGCTTATTTCTAGGAGTAGAGTGCAATGAAACGAAAGTGTTATACTGTTATACTGGTTCACAAACGGGTATAGCTATACTTAAAAACACCACGAGTATATATCTGTCCCCGCTTATTTGTGGAGTAGCAGGTGTTTCAGTGTCAAGTTATGTACAGGTACGAAAACAAGACCTGCATATATGCATCCCAATTGAAAGTCATTAATTCCCCGAAAGAGGGCACAAAAATATTATTTTAAAAGTGTACGAAATGGAATAAATCAACAGTTTGTTTCACTCATTTTGTACTAAAAGTGAAAATTTTGCATGGACCCTTATTTGTAGCTGTTCTAGTCTTATGATCATATGTTCTCAATATTACACAGGCGCAAAGCCAAGAGAACAAGACAAGTACTCAACTCAACCCCATTTCTCGTAAATCCGTCAAAATCCAGAGTTATCTGAAGACCCTTGGCAATCATCCCATTCTAACTCATTTTAAAGCGATTTAGGATCTTTCTTACTATTTTCAGACGGTGCCCAAAGATCTCTTAATTTGAAGTTTATTTTTGCTGCACATCAATGCGTTAACCTCTGCCATTGATCTTGTAAAACCTGCTTTAGAGACATTTGCGCCCTTATACAATAAAATTTAAAAAATATATTCGTTTTTATCGGAAAAAAAGTGTATTTAATCGAATAATCAGCGATTGAAACTGTTAATCAAAACCGAAAGCTTACTAAAATATTATTCAGGCTCACAACAAAAAGTGGCGTGAACTTTATATGAAACACGGCTAATCGGAATCCAAGTTCCAAAAAAAACTAAGCCCCTTGCGTCAACCTCCGAAGTCACCATAATATTTTTTCAACACTTTTACTTAAATCTTGGGAGTCGCTAAATATGAATTCTAGGTCCAAAAATCTCTAGCACGTTAGAGTTCTGAGATAACATCGGATTTGGTTTCGGCTACACAATAAACATGTTCTGACCTCCGAACCCGAAAGTCAATGTTTTTTGTGTGGTTTTGTTATAGTGTAACTTCAAGATTAACAAGAAAAAGTTTTTTCGAAACTAATTGACGATGTGTTTTATATATTTTTGGAATCACTGGTTCCGAATCCGTTATCCAAAAACAAGCCAGGGTTCTGAGATATCCTCCAAAATAACTCGCTTAAAAGGTATTTTTGAGGTTGTGTCAGAGCCAGAGTGTGTTGGGGTTTTTTTTTTGGATCTCTGTTTCGGAATCAGTTAAGTTCACACTTTTCTTATGTTGTATTTTTAACTCTTTTTGTGACTTCAAAACATACCAAAAATAATATTTAGACTCCCGTAAAATTAAATCTAAAACATTTTTCTATTTTTGGAGATACTACCACACTTCGTCTAACGCAACTGCTGCAACTTGATCTAAAAAAAACAGGAATAATAGAGCACTGAAATATATATGGGAATATCAGAGCCTGCAAAAGACTGACTGTCCATTTCCAATCCATGGATCCGCCACTGGTGAAGGGTATGTTTAATTTATGGGACCCAATTTGTTTTATCATAAATTGATTACTAACAACTTTGTTTTCGTCTGTATGTGTAAATAAAAGATTTGCGGTTTTTACAAGCTCTGATCGGCTATGTACAGTAAGAACTTGGCCCTTCCCTGGTTTGGTAGGTACTAAATTTCTTTTGAATAATGCTTCGCTCGCCAATACAAAGTGAATCCATAAACAAGGAAAAAAAATCGATTTTTATGCAAATGATCTTCCATTTATGCCAGATACTTTAATTTACTACGCAAATAACTTGCTTTTTTTAAGCAAATTTATGCAGAAACAATTTTTTTAATGTAATAAATTCAAATTATTTGTTGATATATAAAATTTATTAAAATTTCTTTAGTCAAGCAATATATGTTTGATTTTTGGAACGTAATGAGAGCTTAGAGTGAAATGATAGAAAAATCGTCACGTAACGAAATGAAATTTGTGTGTGTGTGTATGCGTATGAATGTTGAATAGACTATTATAAAATGGTGTCCGAGTTGTTAAAGTAGGCCTTTGAACAGAAAGTCATCACAGCTCCCATGTTCGATACTCAGTCTAGACGAAATATTTTTTATTAATTTTGGTAAAATTAGGAGCAGCAAGCATTCGGTTTCAAAACGAATCCGAATAAAATGTTCGAATTCGGTTGCCGGAGCACGGCCGAATCAAAAATATTTGAAAATTATATTTTTTTCCAAAAATGCAATTATATAAGAGACAGTGCTCGGTGAGTACAATAAGCCCGCAAATGGATTTTGGGTTCTTATGGCAAGCATTTCAAATTTCTTTAGTGATTTTTTTTTTTTTTTTGGTAGTCTTATATTTTTGTTTATATCTTTGGTCACACTTATTCTATAGTGATTAACAAGAAGAGAAAATCGTAAGACCCAGAATCCAGTAACCTAAAATATTTTTGGACCGTTTATATGTTGAATTTATAATTTGTTTGTAATTTGATAGTTAATTTTTTTTTTTTAAAGCATATAAGTTTACAGATTACAGTTTTATAAATAAATCATATTATGGCTATAATAATTTATTTAAATTTAAGCAACAACATATAATTTTTACAAAATCTTCTCCAATACTATCAGATAAGTGTGACCACAGATGTTGATAAAAAATACTAAAAAGGATAAATTGAAAATATTTCGCCTGAGAAAGAAAATTTCTTCTACCGATTTGCTACACACACCGAGCACTATAATCAACAAATGGAATTATCCTGTCACCAGAAAAATGTGGCGCAGTGTAAATAATTCCTTTCCATATTGACGACAGTACGGCCAGCTGGGTTTACAAATGTACTTCCCTTTATTTTTTTTGTTTGTTAGTATGCTTTCAGCAAATAATCAAATTATAACCGACGATCAGAAAATGAAATCAAAACAAGTGCAACAGTATTGGTGGACTGAGTCCGAGCGATTTGAACCTGTTTCAATGGAAGCTACTAGTACACTGAGCATACTTTTTGTATAGTATCTCTAAAGCAGTAGGTCAAGCTCTTCGGTCGAGTGTGCAAGTGTTTGTCTGTATCAAATGCTGGATTTCAGCCGAATAAAAATATATAAAACGATCTTAAAGCGCACATTCGTTCCCTGCCAAACTTATTCCTGCTGCCGCCGCTGTTATACTGTCAAACTGTTATACAAAGATAATATTGGCATTAAAAAGCAATAGAAACAGGCCAACAGTCGAAACGCAAAAAAAAGATCTATAACAGCCGACACAAATTAGTGGCATAAAAAATAAATTAAACTAAATTGATTATTTAAAAATATATATTTACACAAATAAGCAAATTTATATTTAAAATTTAAAACTGCAATATGATGTAAGAAAAGTTGTTGCTTGAAAAATTCAAGGCAAACGCAGCAAAAATTATCTTAAACATAGTCAAGATACTTAAGAAAAAAAAGAGCGAAAATTAATAAAAAGAAATGAATAGATAATGATATAAATATATACAGTATTTTTCCACCGTTATAATTTACACTCTCAAGCAAATGTTTCGAAACTGCAAGCAATTAAAAATTAAGTAGCCGCCGCGTGGTTATAAAAAGGTAATACCAAAAATGCAACGATTAATGCAAAGCCGCCATTTTTTTTTTTTATATAGACTTCAACAGTTTGTTTTAGCCCTAGGTTGCCGGGTGATAAGGTTTAGACGGTTGCTTATTTGTACAAAAAATAAAACGATATGATAATAATGATGCGCTTTGGATGGAGAAAAGTGCAGCGAACCAAACGTCAGTCGAACGACAGCCAAACACGACGTCTGCCACAGACTGCCCTGCTCTGGGCCCCAAAGCGACGATGTGCGATATATATTAGGGGCTAGTTTTGGTTACGTTAATTTAGTCGCTGTTCGGAGTTTAAAATAAACTGGTCTAAAGACTGCATAAATGAATAAATTATAAATTTGTATTTTTTCATTTTATTTTTGAATCAAAACAACTTGAAGAAATTCCACTTGGATATAGCCAAGCTGCTGGCAATTCTTGACAATAGTCGCATCCAAAGCGATGTCGGTGTTGGAGCGCTTTAAAATTGTGTACGATATTTAGTGTAAAAGTGGTTTTTTTGTGTGCTTGTACAGAAAATGGAATTCGATCGCGTGCTGGAAAAGTGCGGCAGCTTTGGACGCTATCAGTTCTTACTGCTGGCGCTCTATGGCTATACAAATATACTATCCTCTATGCACTATTTTGCACAGACTATTATCAGTTTTACGCCACCGCATACGTAAGCTAAATGTAGCCTTTTAAAAATGTATCTGTATCTATATGTACGTTAACTTCTAACACCAAAGCTGCCTGCAGCCGGAGCTGGTGGATGCCACACCCAGTGTTCTGGAGTTTTATGGCAATATAACGCCGCAGGCCTGCACTTATATGGATGAAGAAAGTCTGGAAGCGCAGTGTCAGGAATGGAGCTTTGAACGTGAAAGTGGCTATGAAAGTGTTACCACAGAGGTAAGTGACGCGCCCAAAAGCATGCTGCAGTTTTTTGATAACACTGGCTTACCCAAATATTGTGCCTAGCTCAAATGGTTATGCCACGATGCCTACAAATCTGCGGTGGGTCAATCATTTTTCTTTGTGGGCTCTGTGCTGGGCACAGTTTTATTTGGCTATCTGGCGGACACCATAGGACGTTTGCCTGCCTGTGTTTTAACCACTTTAACCGGCGCAACGGGTGATTTTATTACCTCTTTTGTGGACTCACTGCCATTGTACTCTATTGGACGCTTTATTTCGGGTTTTTCCAATGATACCATGTACTACTTGATGTATATATTAGGTAAGTCCTGACATAAAAACTAAAGTTGGTGTATAAATAAATACTTTTGCATTTCCCACAGTTTTTGAGTATCTCAGCCCCAAGCGCCGCACCTTGGGCCTTAACGTCATCTTGGCTGTATTCTATTGCACGGGTCTCATGGTTTCACCCTGGCTAGCCATTTGGGTAGGCACTTGGCGTAATTATCTATGGGTGGCTTCTTTGCCGGCTTTGGCTGTGCTCTGCTATCCATTCTTGTTGTTCGAGAGCGCTCTGTGGCTGCTTACCAAGAAGCGTTATGAGGATGCCTCAAATTGTCTACGACGCATAGCCAAATTCAATAAACGTGAAGTGGATGAGGTGGTCTTTAGAGAGTTTGAGGATTTCTATCGTGGCAAATTGGTGGAAGAGCTCAAAGAATCCTCTGAAAAGGATAACTTTATGGGCATGTTCAGAACGCCGCGTTTGCGCAAGTTCACCATTATACTGCTTATTAAATCGTAAGTATTACTGAAGTCCTGGATGGAATAGTTGTCGTAAAGGTTAAGAGCACTCAATTTGATCGCATTTTGCCGTGGCGCCAGAAAACAGCACTATAAAAGGCCATCCATTTGAAGTAAATCAGCTTTGTTTCAAATTTTGACTGCCTTTCCAGGTGTTTCAACAATTGAATCCAAAATTGGAAAAAATCTTGATTTATTCAAAAGGGATACAGCATTTGCGAGCTACCGGATGGTTGCATAGCCTACTATAATATTTGTCTGATCACTGCCTGCGTCCTTAGTCAAACTATTTGTTCCAGAATGAGTTTCAAAAGCTTACATCAAAAACGTGCATAGTGTGACCGTATATCGAAAAATTAATCGATAATCTTACTTTACTAACCTTACTTACAGCATGATCATCACCGTTGCCTTTGACATACTCAGCCGCAATGTGGAGGGCCTGGGAACGTCACCTTTTAAGCTGTTCTCCTTTACGGCCATTACCTACTTGCCAGCTGGCTTCACCATTATACTCTTCCAAAATTATATAGGACGTAAGGGCATGGCCTGTGCCTCACTCTTTGTGGGCGGCCTTATTACCGCCGCCACGGGTTATATGGTGGCCACACTAGATCCCAGCGAGCACTCTGTGTTATTAGCTGTAATGGTCGGTTTGGGTCGTTATGGAGCTGTGGTGGCTTACGATGCCGAGGCGCAATATGCTGCGGAGATTATACCAACCAGTGTGCGTGGACGTGGCATGTCCAATATACATTTAGTGGGCTATGCTTTTGGATTCTTTAGTTCTTATATTATATATCTGGGCACACTATTTAAGCCGCTGCCTGCGCTTTTTATTAGCTTATTGATGTTTATTGGAGCTGCGTTGTGTCTTTACCTGCCAGAAACCTTAAATAAGTAAGTCTGGCCTTACTAATTGAAATGCACTGTACTTAAACCTAACTTTGAATTTTTATAGAAAACTACCTCATACCTTGGCAGATGGCGAAGTCTTTGGCGAAGGCGAAAGATGGTATTATTTCCCATGCTTGAGCCGAAAGAGGCACGCTGAGCCACCCATGCACCCGATGCAAAGCTGTGAGAATTTTAGTTATGTCAAGGCCGAATAGTAGTTACCCCTAATTAAGAAATTTCAGTCTTAAAAAATAATTAATAATTATAATTGCTGTTAAATAATCTCTATAAAGCTTATTATTAAAGGGGTATGTGGTGCTGCATTTGAAACAAATTTTATAGCTTGACCTTGACACTAGGTTCATATTTCCAGATTTTGATGCGGCTTGCTTGACTTGATTTGATTGATTTCACCGGTTCTTAGTTTGTTTTGATTTAAAAAAATAATTTATTTTAAGGAACTTAGGGTTCATTGGCTTAGTTCAAGCAACACATTTGTTTACACTTCACATATTTGAAAGCAAGGGCAACATTTAGCAAATTTGCAATATGTTGTATATATTTTTAAGCCTCCTACTAAACCGGTTTCAATGGAAAACTACTAAAAGTAGCAGCATTAAAATTAAAGATTTATCTTCCGCCTTTGCATGTCCGAAATTCGCGCAAACAAACAAAAACCGACTCAGCGCTGGGAATAGTAAATTTGTTAGATACACAAATTTTATGAATAGGTCATCCTAGCTTATCCCAAAAATTTATAAATACATACTTGTTTTTAGCAATTGTAAGCCGGTCTAAAGAACCAGTAATGACTCAAGGACGTTAGGTTGAGATTTCAACTGGTACACAGATAGAAATATAATTGCAATCATATTTAATGCTCAAGCTGTCCCAGCCTGGACCTTTGAATTGAATACCAGAGGAAATGTGGACACACGATTTAGAGAGCAACTTGCTCGTATTCTCTGTGTATTCTTTCAATTTCAATCATTTATCACCTTCTAGATTCCTTAATCTGTTTAAGGGTGATACCAAATACTATTATTACTATAATTACTATTATAGAATAATCAGGATGACTGGAGAAGTCAATCTAGACATATCTGTATGCAAGAACGTCTAGATCTCATAGATGGTAAGAGCTTGAGTAATCAAACTTTTAGATTAGATCCTTTATTATGTCGGTGTTAAATTATAAAGCTTCCACATCGGAAAAATTCAGTTTTAAGAGCATAACTCGTTTACATATGAAGATATTGTAACCAAAACAGAAGTTTTCTAGAGTTTCTAAGCACTATGTAAAATTTTATGAAAATCGGTGGACTATACCATGCATCCATAGGCACGATCAGTCAAAAAAAGTTTTAGGACATATTTTTTTGTATGCTATTATTTAAATGTATATTAATATTTATTTGTTTGTTTGGATGGTAAAGAGTGGTCTACCTAGGACTTTAACGTCTACCATTTTAAATCATCCATAAAATCATTTACGCTCTGGTTCACACTTATCGGATTTTTGAGCAGGTGAACCTTAAAATAGTCCGCATCTTGACGAACAATTTTAAAAATTAATGGATTTTTTCTTTGGAAGTTTGAAAATTTGTGCAAATATATATTCATTTCAAAAGTCTGGCTTTAACTCTTATTAATTGCGGCTCTAACTTCAACTTATTAAAATCTTATATTTTAATTATTATTGACTTTTTAGTCTGTATCCTGTGAATTACTACAATTCTTGCAGTTGCAGAAGGACGTAGTCTTCTATGGTCTTATAATCCGACTGCCCGCCCTGCAATATGAAGATAATAATAATCCTATAATTTTTTGATATTTATATAAAGTCTGTCGAGTCACGATGGTAAGTTGCCCCGGATGGAGTTTTCTAAATTGAATGTCAGACCGATCTTGACTTTATCACGAAACAGCCCCAGCTTCCGCTAACCCAATTCATAAACTACGGTCAACCTCAAGGTAACAAAAAAAACTTGGCGCAGATCTTATTCTTCTTTTTTTTTTTATTTCTCTCCCAAAATCTTTATTCTTGCAATGATATCAAAAGTCATTCCTTACGACTCCCCGGAATTCAGAATAACTACGTTGGACAAAAAGTTTTACTGCATTTTGTATCTAAATTATTTTAATTTCTTCGAGTTGTTTGCAATGTTAATAAAAACAAAAATACCTTTGACGGATAATACTTCGCGTTCCCAAATAATTTTTATAACAACATAAGATGCGGCCATTTTTAAAAATTTAGCTTAGAAACTGTTGAAAGATACCAAGTTTTTACTTTTGATTAGCAGGACGCACTTTAGATCCAATTTAAAAGTTTTCTCAGTAATTATTTTTTACTTTTATTTTTGGACTGTATTTCTTGACATAAAAAACTACGTCAAAGCGGGAAGCTTACAGTGTGTATTTATCATATCTTAGTAAAGATTTATGAACAAAAAATATAGTTTTGTTCCGTTAGGCCTAGAAAAAATTCTTAACAAAAAAATTATTTTTACAAATTGTTGTAAGAGATAGTTAGACGCATATTAAGAAAAGCTACAATAAGGGATAGTAACCATTATAATTTTGTAAACTAATCATAATCATAAATAACAATTTTTTTTTTTTTTTAATGTCAAAAAAACTTTTCTTACAAAGAAAAAAACAATAAAAATCATAAATTTTAATCATAAAATAACCATTATTTTTTTGTTTTTAAATGTAAAAAAATAACTATTTTCTTACAAAGAAAAAAAAATTAAAATAATTCTTGTTTTTTAATTTTTATAATAAATTCAGAATATTTTAAAAAAGTATTTGAAGTAAATAAAAAATAAAAATTATTTGTTTATTTTTATTTGATATAATAAAAATAAATAATAACGACACTTGTCAACAAATTAAAAATAAAAATTATTTCTCAACTTTAAATAACTTAACTTAAACAACTTTTATAAAATAAATAAAAAAAAAATTAAATGAAAACAAATAAAATAAAATAAAATAAAAAAAATAAAAATAAAATAAGATATACTATTTCTATATTATAGAATATTCAATACTGTTCCGTTGAAATATTCTTTGTATTTAGTACATTTCAAAAATGTAAAATACACTGAAAAAATAGTATAATGCTTAAAAGAACGTGAAGTGGTGTCATAGGCAGCAGCTATTTATTTTTATGATTGCTTTTATCTTGGATCAAGAATATCTCTCCTCACTTTCCACCTGAATCATTACGCTGCATACTTTTTTTTAGTTTCCAACAAGCAAGCAGTGCGATCTGAGAGCAAGCAGTTCGATAATTTGTGCTTTTAACATAGATCTACAAAATTCAAAGTGAGGGGATCACCTTTTGAAATTCTCTACTGAAACATCTACTATATTCCAAAGCAATCTAAGATGCTTTAGATTAGGTTGTCCACCACAACGAAGCCCTCATAGCAAGTTCTGTGCTTACCAGTGCGGGTAAAACTTAAGCTTGCCGAGGCGCTGTGTCGAATACAATCGTCTGCCGTGGCCCATACATCAACAGAGGTTTTAGGTTACCAAGGGTCAGGGTCAAAGAGAATTGGTACTCGCGGTAAATTTTTCCAAAAAGTCGTTCATTCGACGAAATCAAATCCAAATGCATGGGATGGGCAATGACGCCAACCGCGTACAATAAACATTGCAGTAGATCCAGTTCATCTGTACCAGTGCGGCGTGGCAGACAATATGTTCTTTATGCCAAGATGTCAATCATGGCCTCCGTTAGCCTTGTTCGTCTATATGAACACTTAGATCTCGAAGACCACAAAATCTTATCCACAGATGCGCATTATCCATCTTTTGGTCAAGTTTGTTGAACTATGTGTATACGATCGCGCTTTTACACGTTCTGAAGCCACATCTACTTTTCATAGGGGCGAGCAGGAAAATATTTTCAGCTAGAAACAGTCTGAAGGGTACTCCACGTTGGTGCACTGCTTGGACTGCACCACATTTTTAAAAAATCTTTGCTTAGATTGTTGCTCAGTTGAACTAACCTCTAAGCACTTTCCCAAGCTGTCTTCCTGCTTTCCTTACACCAAGTAAAAGACTAAACTAATTTCACCCACCGGATGTGTGTGTTACACTGCTTTATAGCTATCATATACCATAGTATATCATTGGGTTAATTCCAGAACAATGAAATGAATTGTAAAAGTTTCAGACAGAAAATCTAGTCTAATTTCCTTAAGCTATTAAATGACAGTATGTATGTGCCATATTATTTAGAGTAGAGTAGTTTTCCGGACTTAAGCAAATGTTTGTGCTAACTTACACCCAGATAAGATGGTAGTAGCGTCAAGAGAGGTGCAAGAAAAGTTGCACCCAATTTCATTTCATCAGCCTGACACATTCGTAAGCTACTTTATAAGTGTATATATACTTGATGAGCTATATTATATATGAGCTAGATTTTAGAGTTTAACAAAAGCAACACTAAATCCTCTTAAAAATTATAGCATAGAG
Organism: Chymomyza costata; assembly: GCA_018150985.1. Lineage (NCBI taxonomy): Eukaryota > Metazoa > Arthropoda > Insecta > Diptera > Drosophilidae > Chymomyza > Chymomyza costata. Next base: position 509,552 of record JAECWU010000202.1, on the reverse strand, counting down.
AATAAATGTTGCAAAAAAAAAAGCGTGACTTACAGCAGTCACGGCTAAATCTATTATAAATCTAAGACTAAGCAAACTGTTGTGATGATGGTGGCCTGTTGGTTGTACCAGTTGCATTCGGGCTAGGGGAAATGCCTGATAAGAGCTTTTGGCAACAAAATACGCAGATACAATTTAGCTGGTTAAGCACACATAAGCGTGCCATGCTCCCGGTTATTACATACATAGTAGTAGTCCAGTAGTGAATGACTGGTGACGCCCAGTGCCGAAACCCCCGGTAAATGAATGCTCAAAGTAACAGCACCTCTTTGAAGAATAAGCAAATAACGGGTTGACTCTTTGTGTAAATTTTCACCCCCGGTTTTTGGCTGTATTTGCACATGTCGCAAAATATAATTACCAGTGACAAAAAAAAAAAAAAAAACAAGATAGATAGTAGCTATCCCTATGTTACTAATTACACAGCTGACCTAATCTTTACGGGCGGCGCCTTATACTATATATAGCAGCTAACCCAGAAAACCAAGCGTCAAAATACTACGCGCAGAGTCAGTAGCAGGAGGCTCGTCGAGATCCAAGTAGCTTTGAAAATAGTTGCATCTTTAGCATGTACCTGACTGGGTGTGGCTAACTAAAGTACGCGCTACAAAAAAGTGTTGTAAAGTGCAGCGAAAGTAAATAAAGTACAGTTTCTCAGTTGTGTTGTTTAAGCTGTGTTTAAAAGCAGCTGCCATTTTAAAGGTGTTGCCCCAGCTGCCAATGTAAGCTGTTGCAGAGTGTTGCAAAATTGCACTAAGTACAGTTGATAGTGTTGCTATCAAGCCGGGCATGTAGCTCTGGGCTGTTCCAAAGCATCTACTTTTTGTTTGAAGCTACATTTTGGTCGTGGATTCGCTATAGTCAACATGGATTTTGATCGTGTGCTGGATAAATGTGGCAGTTTTGGGCGTTTCCAATTCGTTCTACTCATTTTATATGGCTATACGAATATACTTAGTTCCCTGCATTACTTTTCGCAAACGCTTATCAGCTTTACGCCCGAGCATTGGTGTGTATATAAATAAGATTAAGCTGCAACAAAATGGCGAACTTACGAGAAACTTCTATTTATTTCAGGTGTTCTCATGACGATCTAAAGGGTCTTAGCGTCGATGAGCTGCGCTCTGTTTATGCAAACGTACCGCATTCCTCCTGTACTTTACTAGATGGCGTGGTTAATGGTTCGGGAGTAGTAGCCGAAGTGGGCACCTGTCGTGACTGGATTTTTGATCGCGAAAATGGCTATGAGAGCATAACCACTGAGGTAGTTCAAAAAACTGTCCCATTCTTAGCATTTACTTAACTCAAGCTGCTTTTCTTATAGCTCAAATGGGTCTGCGACAAGTCCTATCAGTCTGCCGTGGGTCAATCCTTTTACTTTATGGGCTCGGTTGTGGGCACCATTACTTTTGGCTTTTTATCGGATCATATTGGACGCATACCGGCCATGTTAATGACTGCCGTCACTGGTGCTTGTGGTGATTTTATGACCTCCTTTGTCTACTCGCTGCCTTGGTTTGCTTTATGCAGATTTGTGTCTGGTGTATCAACCGATACCATGTACTATCTCATGTACATTCTGGGTAAGTGTGTCATAGCTATCTACATACAACTGCTGTTAATCATCTAAAACATCTGTCTTTAGTTTTCGAGTACCTCAGTCCCAAGCGTCGTACATTTGGTCTAAACATAATACTGGCCTTTTTCTACTGCTTTGGTTTGGTCACCTCCCCCTGGGCTGCCATGTGGATAGGCAATTGGCGCCAGTATCTATGGCTGGCTTCACTACCCGCCTTGGGCGTCCTGTTGTATCCAGTTTTCATATGTGAGAGCGCCCAGTGGCTGCTAACCAAACAAAAGTACGATCGTGCTGTCAAGTGCCTCAAACATGTGGCCAAATTTAATGGCCGCCAAGTAGAAGATTCCGTATTTGATGAGTTTGTCAAGCATTATCGCGAAAAAATGAATGAACAAAAAAAAAATTCCACAAAGGAGGATACACTCATGGGCATGCTCCGCACGCCCCGCTTAAGACGCTTTACGCTCACCTTGCTGCTGAAATCGTAAGTTACAGCTGTTTTAAGACCTAGAAATATTTACTAGTATACACTATAAAATTCCGCAGCGTTATCGTCACCTTGTCTTTTGATGTGATAAATCGTAATATGGAGGGTCTGGGCACCTCACCCTTTAAGCTCTTCTCCTTCACCTCTATAGTGTACATACCCGCGGGTTGCACCATTTTATTGCTGCAAAACATTATTGGACGCAAGGGCATGGCCTGCGCCTCATTTCTGGTGGGCGGTTTGACCACCTGCTTGACGGGCTTTCTCATTGCTTTTCTGGATCCCAAAGAGAATGCGCTTTTGCTGGCTATTATGGTAGCTTTGGGACGTTACGGTTCGACGGTTACCTATGATGCGGAAATACAATATGCCGCCGAAATAATACCCACAAGCGTGCGTGGCCGTGCGGTCTCCAATGTACATGTTGTGGGCTTGGCCTCCAGTTCGCTGGCTTTCTATGTTATCTATCTGGCCAAGTTCTATAAGCCATTGCCATCACTTTTTATAAGCTTGTTGATGTTTATAGGCGCTGCTTTATGCTTAACTCTGCCGGAAACACTGCACAAGTAAGTTTAATCCAAAAAAAAATGTTCCCAAAGCATAACACTTATTTTTACATACCCCCTACAGAAAATTACCCGAAACTTTGGCTGATGGCGAACAATTTGCTCTTAACGAGCGTTGGTTCTACTTTCCCTGCTTTAACAAACGCCGTGAACGCACAAATTATCCTACGGATTATAAGTCTGAAACCTAGTGGGCTATGCTCTATCTCTGTAAGGCTGGAACCACAAAATGAAACTGAATTAACCTGAATTGTTATTGTATATACCTGAATAATCTGCTGATGAGCTCTATATTAAGTTAGTTCCTGTAACTGAATGGTCTGATAGGTGTTACTTACGTAAAGCATGCATTGTAATGCATTAAATTGCATTTAGTACTACTTAAGCGAATAAATTGTATTTTATTACCTGGAATTACTTTTTTAAAGTAAAATAAATATGTCATGATGTTAAATTATTTTTTTAAACATTTATTTTGTATAATGCTTTGCCTGTTTTGAAAACTGACTCAAAATTGGTTCATGTAACCATAGCCCAACTGAAACATCTAAGTGGCAAAGTAGCTCCTTGGGGTTAAAGTTGCTGATACTAATACTCAGAGCTTGAAATCCTTCCTTAATACAGCAATGAAACAGCTACTTCAAGAAGAGGAATGTGCCTAATTAGTGTGCCGCTCTTGCCAGAAGAAAGGCCGTCCTTTTTATAGAATCTCCATGCACGATAACCGACTCGTCTAGAAGCATCTCAAACAATTATCTTCGATGCGTGAACTCAACTAGCACAAAGTCCGTAAGGTCGCCGTGCATCTTTTTTCACAAAGGAGTCTGAAACATCTATGATGAATCTTCCAAATAAGTTCCACGACGACAAAGTCCTCCAAGTTGACAAAAACAATAGAATAACGATTTTACTACCCTCTAGTACGGCTAGTAGCTATTGTCCTTCAGTAAGTACTTACATCGTTTGTCACAGGTAGCTACCTACTTTGCAAACCCCTGGTAATGCGCGAGGTAAACGGTCGACGAACGAAATATAACAAACAGCAAACGCAAAGCGAATAAAGAAGAAAAAAAAAGAAGCAGCTTGCCGTCTTTTTTTAATACGGGAATATAGAGTAAGGTGAATTTTTCGCTTTTCTTTTTCGCTACTATATTTTACACAAACAAATGTATGACAATTTCTGAATGTTCTGGAATTTCGTATGGACCGCCGCGGCTTGCAAGGAAACGAAAGCAGTCCAAAAGTCTATGAAGCAATAATCGGGAAGCTTATTAAAGCTCTCAATAAAAATTTTCAGCGCTTAAATTAAAATTTTATAATTTCAGATGCAATTGGAAACGGAGCTGGACCGTCGAAAGTCAATCTTTAAAAGGCCCTCCAGCTCCAAAAAAAAACGAGTTTTCAATAAAAACAAGCGCTTTAAATAAAAAAAATAATTAATGTAGATGAAAATAATTCTGAAATAATAAAAAAAATTTAAATATATGCGTGTTTTCAATTTTAATGAATGCAGCAGGTATAAAATTCTGGCGACAAAAGCGTAAGTAGCGATGCCGCTGTCTACTGGTAAACGGGGTGGTGGCGAATGCCTACCACCTATGACATTTGTTAATAAGATGGAAGTGAAGAGGTAAATAGCAAGGTAAGTACTGGTCATTACCTAGTGCTTACGGAAATCGCTTGACCTGCTAGAGCTGACGGTGATGCCAATATCCCAAACAACTTAAAAAACTAAAAATATGTTGAGAAAAAACGGCTCAATAAAAACATAAAAAATTAACAAAAAAAATAGCAGATATAAATTCGACTAAAGCACTGCTTGTAGCAACTAGTGTTTTAAGTAGTTGCGAATTGTAAGCAAACTCAAAAAAATATTAATGAGGGACAATACCAATCGAAACTCGAAATTGTTTTGTAAAATATAAGTCTTAGGATAAATACAGTTCCCCGTTGGCTCCCCTCTTCGCAAATATGCATACGAAAAACTATCAAAATGTCTGTATCATGTATAAAATATATATTGGATATAGTGTAACAACGCAAAATATATAATGTAGTCTATACTTTTATAGGAGTGTAAGCCTATGAGCTAAATACAAACAGATTTTGGTGAATGTAGCTCCTTCGTAGAAATATTGTTGACTATACCCTATAGACTAATTGTGAATTGTAAGCAACTTCAAGTGAAATGCCACTTTTTGTAAAAAGCTACAAAATTTAATCGGACGCATTTACTTATTTTGAATCGAAACTTTTGGGAACATGAATAACAAAAAAATTATTTTCTAGTCGGGAAAAAATAATATAAATAATTAAGTTTGTAGCGACCAAAAAAAATTATATTTATAGATGTCGTTCAAAACTCGAAAATAGTTGCAATCGTTATTATAATTATAAAATTGCCATCCGCGAAAGAAAGAAAGGTTTGTTTTTAGTGCAAAACATAGTATTATAATATTGTTGTGGGAGTAAACCCCAAAATTCTATTTAGGCAAAGAAAAAACTGAATATTAGTGAAGAACTATTTAGATATTCGAGAAGCATGCAATACGGGCAGACATGGATGGACAGCAAGACATGGCTAAATCGATTTCATTCATTTATCGTACGGATCACAATTTCGGTAGTAAGAGTATAATGTGATTATAGAGGGCATTTCAAAATGGTCCATGACTGATATAAATGGTGGACACACTCGTCAAGTTTAGTAAATGTCCTTGCAAAAAATTGACTTCACTGCTTATGCCTGGAAGTCACAGATAAAAATAGATACTAAGATACTTTTACGCCCATAGCTTGAATACAAACAAAGTTCCTTTTTTTCCATATAGTATATTATTTTTTCAAAATTGTTTGTAATTATTATCAGTTATTAGTGTTTAAAGTTTAGCATCAAATCGTAACTATTATAATTAAAATTAAAGACTACTTATGAAATGAAAAGAGACTAAACAAGTTCTACTACAATAAATTTGATCTTACGATTTGTTGTTTCTTTTTACAATTTAAGTGAAATTGTGCCGCTTAAATGTTAACTTTCCGATTTCATACTTTTAAGCACTTTTGGAACTCAAAATTTGCTATCATGCTCATCATTTACATTGCCTTACACTCTTTACTCTATATGCACAATGTTTATCAGTTTTTTTTTACATAACGCTAAGGTTTATGTACCACATTTATAGCTATTCCCTAAATACGTACCGTATATAAAGTATGCATCTAAAATTAGGCGTATAAATATACATTACAATATAGGGTTCTATATATAAGTAGGTATATATATGTGTGTATATGTATATTATGTATAGAAAAAGGCGTTTTGATACTGAGCACACGCTTTGTAAATATTTAAAATTAATAGAAAATTGTTTCTTTTTTGTGGGTTTTTTTTTTTGTTTCTTTCAATAGAGCTTGCTATTTTTTCTAGGGAGGGGAGTATGCTCCAGAGTTATCTTTTTTGTTGTACATAACATTGTCGCTTTACTGAGTTCTTACTTAATGGTCTATACAAAAATTGTTTAACTAAGCTAAAAACTAAATAGAATTCTTCTCAGCTTTCAATGCTTGGCATCCTTTAGCGCATAATCCTCACGTTCCGAATCGTTCAACGATTGTTTGCTCTTGGATTCAACCTGATCCATTAGCGAATGCTTGCGCTTGTACTTTTCCGCTTGAGATTCCAATGAATCATCATCATCATCATCGTTATGCTTCAGGCAAGGGAAGTCGAACATTTTTTCACCTTTGCCAAACACCTCACCCTCCTCAATTGTGGTAGGCAGAGATCTGGAACAAAACAAAACGAGTTAATATCAGTACTCGACTTTATAGCAGCTTGCACTTACTTATTGAGCGTTTCGGGCAGCAGCAGACACACAAAGGAGCCCGCAAAAAAGAGCACGCCTAGGATTATAGAAGGCGCTGCCTTAAAGAAGGTGCCCAGCCAGAGTATATAGGGCGCCAAGAAGGAGGCTGCAAAGCCTGCCACATGCACCGCCGCTACGCCCTGACCGCGCACACATGTGGGTATCAATTCCGTGGCGTATTGGGAGCCCGACTCATATGATATGGCCACACCAAATCTTGCCGCTATTGTCAGACAAGCCAGCAAGATGGCATTATGATTATGCTGCTGATAGGCTATGGCTATGCCCGCAGCAGCCGTAAAGCAACCACCTACGAGCAGGGAACCCGATGCCATGCCCTTGCGTCCTATGCGATCCTGTAGCAGAACCAACAATATGCTAGAAGGCAGCACAGCCAGAGCGCTGAGTGAGAACATAACGAAAGGAGAGATGCCCATGCCCTCCACATTACGTGAGACCGCATCATAGCAAAGTGTGATGACCATGCTGCAAGGTAAGATATATATAGGGTTACAAACTCTATTACTCCTGTACTATGTTTAAGACTTACGACTTGAAGAACAAGATGAGTGTGTTCTTACGCATGCGTGGCGTCTTGAACATGTCCAACAGAGTAGCATTCTTTTTGTCATCTCCGCCCTGCATATCCCGGGTCATCTGACAGTGTCGTCGGAACTCATCAAATTCCGCTTGTGTGACACGGCAGCCATTGAATTTGGCTACACGTTTAAGACGCGTTATAGCGCCATCTATATCATTACGTGTGACCAGCCATTGAGCACTTTCCTGCACCACAAAATAGTAGAGAGTGACCAGTAAGATGGGCAGCGATGTACAGGCTAAATAGTATTGCCAATGACCCACTAACACGGCCAGCCAAGGTGTAAATACTAGACCCATGCAGTAGAATAGACCCACAGCCATATTGAGGCCCAATGTGCGCATACTGGGACGTATATATTCGAGCACTATGGATAAAAATTAATAGATATATATTTGTCGAAAAATGCCGGGTATTTCAAATATGTTCCAAAGAGTGGGATTGACCAAATATGGGAATATGCCTCTCTAGGCAGAAGGATTATAATGTAAGTCGAAATTCGAAAACTGTGAAAATTTTTGGCTGAGAGGATATAGCTTTGGCGGAACGACTATAATATAAGTTTAAGCAGATAGAAATTAGACTAAGGCTCAGTATCAAGCAGAAGAGATTTTTTTTATTTCCAAATATGTTAGAAATTGCAACATAATCGAATTTAAAGCAACAGAAAATAGGAAGAGCCACAAGGAACGGATAGCCTAAAAACGACTTATAAAAACAAAACCGAGAGTGGAACAGAAAAGTTCTTAACTGTAGTATCTCCATTCATAATACCATCCTTCAATTGATGAAAAATCGGTTTCTACTTTTACTACTACTTTTTACTTTACTTTTACTACTTTTTTTTTTATCTTCTAAAAGCATTTAATGTTATTTATTCTTTCATTCCCGGACAGTGTCAGAAACCTATTAATGGAAAACCGAACTTTGTTATAAGCTAGATAGAAAAGGATCCTACGCTTACTTAGTAGGTATATTATTATTATTAGCATCACAGCCCAGTGTGGGCCAAAGCTTCCTTCACAATCTTTCTCCATGCGTCCCTGTCCAACGCCTTTAGCTTGTAGTTCTGGACCCTCATTGAATTCAGATTCGCTTCTACTGAGTCGATCCAACGCTTTTTCGGCCTGCCTCTAGCTCGGCATCCTAAATCTCTGTACAGTAAAAGCTTTTTTGTCGCTGCCTCGTCGCTCCTGCGTAGCACGTGGCCGAGCCATCGCATTCTTTGAGACTTCATAAACCGTACAATTGTTTCGCCTCTCATCATGGTTTCTATTTCGTCATTGTATCGGCGTCGATATGTGCCGTCATTTAATCGTAGTGGACCATACACCCTTCGCATAATTTAGTAGGTATATAGTAAATATATATATTGATTTCTGAAGTAAAGTTATATGCGAAACCGAATTAAGGTTTGAGTTAGACTGAAAAGGACTCTTCCCATATCTAGTAGGTATATAATAGTCTAAGCTTCTTCACAGAGACGATTTTAGGATACAGCCTTGAAAAGCCGACCTTCTGCCAAGACCAATGACTCTTCATGACAGAGACGCTCTACAGTGATTCATGAGATCTTTTGGTGACCCTTCTAAAAATTATGTATGTTCAATTTCGAAATAAGCCAAATTATCTTTAATACTGATTAGGTATTTATTGAAGACATTATTCTGGAATGTCCATTAAATAGTGCTGGAGAAAACATCGATGATCGAAGTTTAAAATCCCTATATATCGATGTTGGCCAACAGAGATGTTTCTCCAGCACTTCTGCACTCATCAAATGGGTGTTTAGTATTATAGAGATTTAGATATATAAATATTTTAAACTTCGATCATCGATGTTTTCTCTAGCACTACCCTTAACTAAGCCGGCCAGTAATACATGAGAGTTCTTCCCCATTTGGGTGAATTTCCTAAAACCCGATGCTTGACCTATCTGATGCCTAAGGCGCATTTCGGTAGTCACCTATCACTATCAAAAGCTTAACGAAAAAGCACATCATATATAATTTGACGATCGTTGCACACCCGCTTCCTGCCACTTCTTGACTGGATTTCATTAATTGAGCTCTTTACCTTAATAAGCGCCAGTCCCTACGACTGACTCACTTTATGGCTCCGAACTACAATTATGAGGAACTTTTTGCTTAATATATGAAATCAAGCAATTACTTTACGAACTTTACATATGATAGGGCTACCCATGTGGGTTTTGATCTTCTGAATTCGAGTTCCAAAAAATGTCGAAGACCCCTTACAATTTTTATCGATTTATGGTTTTCAAATATGTTTTAATATGTTTTTGGGGTCACTTAATTCGAATTCAATGGCCAAAAACCACTAGGATGTCAGAGTTCTGAGATAATCTTCAAAGCATCTCTTTCCAAGGGACTTTTTGAGGTTATATCAGAAACCTGATTTTGTTATCATCGGGCTTGAATATACATATGTTTTATAACATAGCTTCAAAGAACCCCACTAAATTTTTCTTCAAGACTGGTTGTTCGGCAATGTTGCTTATATTTTATATTTCTATCGAAGCTCCAAGTACCAGTACCCAAGCACTCCGAGATAATCTCCAAAAACGCCATTTATGTATTGTTTTATATTTTGTTGGGGTTATTGAAACCGAATCCGAGCTACAAAACATCTATTTTTAAGGGAGTTTTTGAGGTTATGTCAAAAACATGATGTGTGACCTTGAATCCATATGCAGCGATCCAATAAATATGTATCAAGTACACATGGTCTGAGCTCCAAACACGTAAATTAGTTTTTTTTTGTTATGGCATTACTTTAAAAAACACCACATAATTGTTTTTCGAAGACCGGTGCAGCGATGATTTTCATACCTTTTCGTGGACGCTGAATATGCGTCCGAGTTTAAAAAAAAACCTAGCACGTCAGGATTTTGAGATGGATTCCAAGAACACCATTTTATGAGATTTTTTAGGTTGTGGTGGTGTTTTTTAGACCTCGGACTCTAATTCAGCGGCTAATAGACCTTATGGATCGCATTGTCACTTGTTGGATTTACAATACTTTTTTTTGTGGGCCTAATGCTAGTTTCCATAAAAGTAGAAATCTCAAATTTAGGATTGTTTAGCTTCATCCCCTGTGTTCCTAATTGTTAAGCAAAACCATACCATTGCCTTAGACATAGCCAAAAAAGGGACTTTTTCGAATTTTTAAAGAAAAAACCAAAGATTACTTCAAAAAGTACTTACCTATAATATACATGAGATAGAAATTGGTATCTGCTGCCAGACCCGATATAAAACGGCATAGCGTAAATGTTACCACACTCTTGGTAAATATGGTGGAGAAATCACCCAAGAAACCGCAAAAATTTGACAAAATTAAAGCTGGCACGCGTCCAATTTTATCGGAGAGCAGACCATAAAATAAGGTGCCAACAACCGAGCCAATAAAGAACAAAGATTGTCCAATGCGCGCCTTATAGGCAGAATCGCAGACCCAGTTCAACTGCAAGTTCATAATAATATTAGTAAAACAGTGCAATCCAATATGTATACTAGGTAAAACCCACCTCTGTATTCATGCTTCTATAGCCATAGTCATAGTTGTAGATCCAACGATCGCACTTTTCCGTGCTAACAGTCACATTACCCGGCCCATTTATATCGGCCAGACGCGTGCATGAGGGATTTGGAAATTGTGCATAGATATCAGCTATTTCCTTATATGTCATATTCACTAATTTTTCGTGATAACACCAGAAGTCGGGCACAAAACTTATCACAGTTTGGGTAAAGTAATGCTAAAGTAATAGATGGCATATTTTTTAATTAATTATAAGCTCAATTGGATAACAAATATTATGTACATATGTAGTTAGTGCTTACCATCGATACGATGACGTTGATAAAGCCAAAGAGGGCCAGTATCATGAACTGATAACGATTGAAATCGCCGCATTTGGCAAGTATTTGATCGAAATCCATGGTGATTTACTAGGTCTAGTATATGCGTGTGAGATTATGTATATCAGTTGGGTTGTTGACTGTGGTTGGGGGTGTGCTCTATATAAGCACTGACAGTGAACTTAGTGTGTGTGCGTTATTTGTACTCTTGTTGTGGGTGTGACGCTGTCGTTTGTTTTTGTTTTTGTTGGTTCTGTTGGGGTGGTTGGGATGTTGGAGGGAAGCCAAGTGTTGGAACGCTTAGTGCGTTAGTCTTGCTTGTCTATGGGCTTTACATGTAGCACAATTATTTGGCTCTTTTTGGTGGAGGTTTCGCTTTTTTGTCCGCCTTAACAATTAGCTGTTGATTTGTTTTTGTTGTTCACATTCGGGCTAGTTAATTTGTCTGTAATTAGAAAATAGTTGGTATATAGGTCATTAATTTAGTTCATTGATATTTAATTATTTTACATAATTAAAAGATAGAAACTAAGTCTTTATTACAAAAAAAAATATATATATATTGCCAATGCAACAAAAGCCTTCAGCTTTTATTGATATTTAATTTAAAGCAAAAATAAACCATTTTTTTCTTGCAATAAAATACAAATTTTAATTTTGTCCGTGCATAATTTATTTTCTTCAAGTTTCGAAATTTTCTGCCTCTTTTGACACTTGCACTAAAATTTTTGTTTTCTGGCTCCATCTAGCGGACAAATTTGGCATTTGGCGTGGTTGCCACTATTTTCGTGCTGCCTCTCGTGGACATTTTGTGCGAATCATTTAATAGAAGATGAATTAATGAAGAGTCGAACTTGCAGTTATCGAGAAAAACATTTTAAAAGTAATTTAAAATAGTTTAAAATGCAGAAAAAAGATTTAATTAAGGCAAGAATTGCATGAAAAGCTTAATAAAGGATTCAGTAATCAAATAAATACTTTTTTATGTATAGTTGCCTTTTATACCGTAGAGATCTGAAGCAAACTCAATATGAGAGCGTTCGTATGCCCCTTCAACATTATCCGTTGAATAATGCTAGTGAGCTGCGTCGCCATACCAAGAAGGACTCTACTCAAAGAGAGGTCGTCCATTACATTTAATATTTTAATATTGACTCATCGCCATGCACTTCAGGGCCAGCATCAACAGCGCTTTCTGGCGCATTAACTCTTAGTTCAGAAAAAAAAATATATTCAGTGTTCTGTTAAAGTAATCAGATATGAGAAATCCAAACATCGGGTTTAATGTGGCGTCAAAGAGAGATGCAAACTGCAAAGTCACTCAACAACAGTTTTCACATATAATTGTTAATCAAATGTTGATAAAAATACAAAAAAAAATAAAACAATTAATAAACATATAGAAGCATGCAAAAAAATTGTATTCAGATATTGCGTATACGCACAGTATACAAATGTACCATATAGGCCCAATAGTCAGCCAGAATGCATGGGACCCTGAAATTTCTTTGAGGGACTTTTTGGGGTTGAATTAGCATAAAACGCACTTGGATCAGTTTTTCGCTCAGAAAATCCAGAAGTTCTACACAAATGGAATAATGGTTGTAGCCCAAAAATGGCAAAAAGTTTTCGATAAAAAAAAATGTGTTCAGAAATTGCGCATACGCACAGTACACAAATGTACCATTTAGGCCCAATAGTCAGCCAGAATGCATAGGACCCTGAAATTTCAGTTGTTTGCTGATATTGATGAAAGCAGACAGCTATAGATAGTTTTTAATTAAGGAACATATCTTGCCTATGATTTCGTCCAAAAACACTCACTTATTACACCCAAATATAAATGCGCATTTTAATTTTGTCATAAACGACCTTCACACAGACCTAATTACATTTTTTTTTCGTTGTTGTTTTTGTTTACAGAGCACTCTATGAGCCAAGTCAGCTGGATTATTTAAATTAAGCAAAGATAAGACTTATAGTTACTCATTCAGCCGGTTCTTGCGGACAGCTAAAGTAAACAAAATATTGTATACGTATACGTAATTTAAAGAGAAATTAAGTAGCAGCTACCGGTTTTTTGTATCTTTTGCTTTACTAATAGCTGCATTTTAATTTGGCTTATTGTTGTTTAAACGGATTGATACTTTATTTATGTCAGAATAATATGGGTTAATGTTTCTGCGAATTGGGGGAATCACTTAAGCTAGTTTTCTTATCTGCTCGCTGGCTGTAACAGCTTGAATTAAAAAAATTAAACAACAATTTAAAATGCAAATTTTGTTTTTGGCACAGTGAAAGTTTATTTACAAAATATTGAGCAAGCTGATAAAGGGTTAAAAAAAAGTAAATATTAATGTGTTACAACAGTGTACAGGTGTGAATTTAACATTTTTTTTTTTAAATATTTTTGTTATTATTTGCATTTGTTTTTGTATTCGAAATCAAATAATAACGTTGTAAAATTGTATAGAGAAGATAATTATTTTCTCAACTGCCTATTTATAAAAGCACAGGCTTTCCATTTTAAATAATTTAAAAAAAAAATTCTAGATACTTTTTATAAGATAATTTGATTATTTTTTTTCCTACTCTAATCCGTTTTTTAGGTATATTATTATATTATATTTAAGCTAATAAATAAATAATATTTTTTTATTATTTTTATGTCCAGGTAGATCAAGGTCTGGCTAAAAATGGTTTTAAATCTTTAATTTATTATTATATTAGTTTTTTAAGTTTTATATGAAATGTCTTCAAGATCATTAATATTTTAACTTAATAGCTTTTATAGTTTTTATTGCGTGCCGGAAGGGTTTTCCGCAAACCGAATTTTAAATAAATCCGGAAGACAAAAACATTTTACAAATAGTAAGAAAATGTAGCGAAAACTATTTAATGTTTAAAAAAGTTGGTTATTTGGAAGATAACGAGTGAAGTAAGTTCAAAAACTTCTGAAAAGTTTCTAAAAGAAAAAAGTGATGGAAAAATTAAAAAAAAAAAAAATGTTCATCAAATAATGTTTTTCATGATATTCGAGTTAGGATGGCCAAAAGACATTATCAAATCATAATGTGACGTGGTGGGTCTAAATTTTAATCTTTGTTCGTGCAATTAGAAACGTATAAAACGAATAAAATATTCGAATTCGTTTTGAAATCACATGTTTGGTGCTACCAATTTCACGAAAATGAATTTTGAAACCGAATGTTATTTTGAAAGTGAAATCAATCGAATTGGCGAAATATGCTTAAAGCTGCATGTGATTTAAACTGCAAAAATTTTTAGGTATTTTTTGATATTTTTGGATTCCATTCATGCCAATACCAAGTTAGATATTAATTGGTAATTATTTTATTTTTTTTTTGACTCAAAACAAAACATAGCGTGTGCAACTCAAAATGAATTACATTCACATAAAGTAACAGCAGTTTTTTAATCAAATGAAAAGGTAAACGATATGAAGAATCAAAAGACCTAGAGCTGTGCTAACAAAGAAGCGAAATATCACAAGAATCGACTCGTCGCGACGAAAAAAAAAGTGAAATTTTGCAAAATTCTGTTTTTAATTTCCGAAGCACGCCTGATTGTCAAAAATGGTTTTAAAACGCAAAATTTTTGATTTGAAAAGACATACAAGCTTCCTGTTTTGATTGTTAAATGCGATTTTTATTGTACAATAATTGGACATTTTTTTCTCGACGAAATTCAAAATGGCGGCTGAAAAATTACGGCTCTTGTCTGCCTCTGCCCGCAGAATATCGTCCCCGCATTTCAGTTCTCCAGCCTCTTGTAGTGAACCGATATGAAAAATGTTTTTTTGTTTATTGAAGTTAATGAAATTCTCTATTCCTTATACTAAATCAGAATGAGTTTTGACGGAAAATTAGCTGAAATGTGGACGTTCAAAAAAAAAATTGTTTTTTTTTCACCTTTTTTGTGATTATAAAAATAACAATTTAATACTTTTTTATGTATATTGTTAGTATGTCATACAACAAATTATATCCTTTCAAACATGGTTTAAATGAAGGGAATCGGAACAATATATCAAGAACTATGCTTGAAATGCGGATGAAAAACATGGTTCCGAGAAAAACGCGTTTAAAGTTTTTAGGACGTCCCTCAGCGCGTGCGACTTAAGTGCGTTCAAGACGCTATATTTCTATAAATAATGATCGCATCAAAAAATCCTTTCTTACACATATTCAACGAATATGTAGCTTGCATTTTTTGTAAAAAAAAAATTGATTTTCTCGACCAAATTTGAAAGAACCTACCCTTTACAATATCTTTTAAACAAATTAAAATTCAAAGGAAATGCATTGATGGTCCAGACAAAGCCTTTTGACGGACTTGTTTTTTTTCTAGTCCACCCTAAGTAGCTGGAATCATACCTTTTTTTAAGAGATTTATAATAAAAATTTAAAATTATTCCTAGAATTATTTTATAAAAATTCCGCCTTTGGAATTTACAAATTAAAGAAAAGTTATCTACATACAACTTGTTCATTTGTAATCACCTATTTAAAAAAGTTCAACAATTTTTAGCATATAGCTAGAATATTAATAATTTTTATAAAATTTACTTAAATAATAAGTGTGTATGTTAGTTACTCATTAAACTTAAGTTGCATATACAAATATACTATCATTAAGCAGCTACAATACATAAAAAATAATGTCTCAACTGCATCTCATCGTGCACGAAAAATATAAAGTTTTTATTGCTTAGCATTTATTTAAGCGTCCTTAACTTTTTTAATTTTAAATTTTTCATCAAAAGTAAATACTTAAAAAATATCACAATAGGAAACTTCTATTATGTATAATTACCAAAAAGGCAAACTATTCAGTTAGTCACGTTAGTTTCCAGTGAACCACAAAAATAAATATTTTACTGATAAATACAAACTTTACATGGCAACCAGACGTGTGAGCTAACAACTGCCCCACATACTATTATTATTTTTATTTTATCTTAATAAATTAACCCATGACACTCTCAACGATTTGTGAGCAATTTAGCTACTTGACAGCGCTGCGTGTGCTCTGATAACAATTAGCTCTGATGTATTAATTGGACAGGCAATCCTTCTATGGATCTGGAACCGGCACGCGCGGCACACCAAATACAACTAAGGTTAGAGAGTTTGCCAACATCTGTTACTACATAATGCTTACTATAAACATTCCTAGATACATTTATCTGTATCTGTATCTGTATCTGGTGAGTGCCTTAACTGCCTTATCAGTGGCAAATTGTTAGTCATTTTTTTTCAGATATTAAATACATTTTGATATGTGCAACACCCGCTGGGAGCTTGACTAATGCACAGCAACTGTCTTATAAAAAAGTTACTAAGTATGTTAAATAAACAGTGGAGTACTTAGAGGGATTTTTGTGGCTGCAACCCCTTTACATTGGCTTTTAACTTTCTATGATGTCATTTGTGCTTTTTGGCACAAATCTATCTACGTCACTGTTAGATAAATACGCCATATTATTAGGCCGGCGTACTGTTCAACATGCTTTAGATACTTTTTGCCAGCTGAGTTGTTGCCAAGTGTAGACCAAAGCAATCAACTGCAATTGAGTCTAAACACGTGTGGCGAGTTGTTGTTATTGTTGTTGTTTTTTGTATCTAATACGAGTAGTTTTACATGTTGTTGTTGTTGTTGTTGCTATTGACTTCAATTCATTCGATTCGTTTCAATAACATGTTGTCTAAAGGTCT
Source organism: Chymomyza costata (assembly GCA_018150985.1). NCBI lineage: Eukaryota > Metazoa > Arthropoda > Insecta > Diptera > Drosophilidae > Chymomyza > Chymomyza costata. The sequence continues at coordinate 492,789 of JAECWU010000202.1, read as the reverse complement.
GTGCTCATGTTTTCCATAAATTATAGAAAATTTGCAATTCATTGCACTAAAAGTGTCTGCTCAGAGACACAATCAAAAAAAAAAAAGATACCAATAAAACTGCATCTTGTGCAAATTTTTTAATAAAAACTTTAACGAATCACTTAATTTAGATACATTTTTTTTTATCGACTTAATATTTTTTTGGCAACTGGTTCTGCTTGATTACAACAGCAGAGTTCAACTTTTCAAATCGCAAAATAAAAAAATAAAAGTAATAATAAAACCATACCATGGGCAAACAGTTTCTAAAAAGCATTTCAAGGTCTTGAGATTACAAGTGGCACATGTTTTTTTTTTCTGACTTTGGAAACGGATTTTTTAGCATAGAGAGCTCTTTGAAGGCATGACTGTACTGGCGTTAGCTTCGGTTTTCATATTTTAAAGTATAATAATATTATTTTAGTTTGATAGTTTTTTTTATGATTTTTTCAGTTGTAATTTTATTTTTATTATTTTATTTTAATATTCCAACATTTTTGTTACTCACTTGAAATAATACTAACGCAACAATTTAAGCTTTTAAAGATAAAGTATAGTTGGCTTAAAATAATATGTTACAATTGCTTGAAGTAGTGCTGGAGTAAACATCGATGATCGAAGTTTAAAATGTCTATATATCGATGTTGGCCAACAGAGATGTTTCTTCACCACTTCTTCACTCATCAAATGTGTGTTTAGTAGTGCTGGAGAAACATCTCTGTCCAACATCGATATATAGATATTTTAAACTTCGCTACATCGATATAACATCGATGTTTTCTCCAGCACTCGCTTGAAGTATAGCTTTAAAGCAGCATATTAAGTTAAATAAAAGCTATAACCGATTCGTGTATTAATTCAAGATTCTAAAAAAGAAACTCTGAAAAGCCCCTATGTTTAAACAGTCCGATACGATAGAAGTTTTCTTGGCAGTGTTGGTAGACAGATTGCGTTCAAGTGTCTTATTCATTTGGAAACCGTTTATTTGTGTTAAAAATACAACAAAGCATTTGTATTACACAATAATTTAAAAAGGAATTAAATTCTAGTAATGTTTTTAAAGGAGAAAATATGCCAAGAATCAAGAGAACCGTTCACAAGCACATGAAACGTCTAGGATTAATTTCTAAGCTTGACATATGGGTTCCTCATGTTCTTACAGAACGAAATTTGCTTCGTCGCATTAACGACTGTGATTTGCTGATCAAACTTCAAAGTTGTGATCCATTTTTGAAGCGCATTGTTACTGGCGACGAAAAGTGGGTTGCTTACAAGAATGTTAAGCGCAAGAGATCAAAGTCTAAAAAGGATGAACCAGCTCAAACCACTTCGAAGGCCGATATTCACCAAAAAAAGGTTATCTTGTCTGTTTGGTGGGATTTCAAAGGGATCGCTTATTTTAAACTTTTCCCGACAATACCACGATTAATTCTGAAGTGTATTGTGATCAGCTGGACAAATTGAGTGATACACTCAAACAGAAGAGGCCAGAATTGATCAATAGAAAAGGTGTAGTGTTCCATCAGGATAATGCGAGACCTCATACAAGTTTGATGACTCGCCAAAAGCTTTTGCAGCTTGTATGGGATGTGCTACCACACCCACCATATTCTCCAGACTTGGCACCTTCGGACTATTACTTGTTCCCGTTTCTGCACAAATTTTTTGGATGGGAGAACCTTCACCTCAAATCAGGACGTCAAAAACCACTTGGACCAGTTTTTTGCCTGCAAGGATCAAAAATTTTATGAGCGTGGAATCAATCTCTTGCCCGAAAGATGGCAAAAGGTATTGCATCAAAATGGAGAATATATAATTTCATAAAATGTTTTACACAATAAAAAAAATCGTGTTTACATTGCACTAAAAAAAACGAAATTACTTAGTGAACGACCCAATAGTTATATTATAAAAAAATCAGTATTTACAGTAGTTAGTTAGTTGACAATCAAGCAAAAAAATGTTACTTAACAGCTATAAAAATTGTTGATTTTAGAAATCGTTCTTACAAAAAGATATCTATTATCCGATATTACGCGCATAAAAAAATATAACTTTATAATTTAGCCTGAAGGCCTATGTTGCTCTAATTTTGTTTTCTAGGATTCAATTCAAAGTTACAAAATATAATTGGGGTGTGTTCACTTTTCAGGCTAAAGCCAAGAATGCCCGACTAACGATGTGAGTAACCCTGACAGCGACTTTTTATAATGCCTCACTAATATTTTACATTTAAGTATATTTTATATTTTCTGATTTTTAACTGCAAATAAATTGTAACAGCTGTTTAGTTTTCTAACACACTAGAAAAAATATGGTCACACTCATACATATTGTAGTATTATGCTTTTTACAACACTTTTTTTAATAAAAGAATGCGCTGTCAGAAGTCGGGCATAAATGACCGTTTTTTATTTAAGTATAATTTGTTGTTGGACTTTTTGCTCTGAACAACCCAAATGCATTTTTATTTACAATCTGTCAAATGACAAACATAAAAATGAATGATATTGAAAAATAAAAATACTTTTAAAAATAAATCTCAATTTTTTCAACCCAGCTTGGTGTTTAGGGGGGATTTATCAAATCACATTCATATTCAATGTTTTTGGTTCACATTGATATAAAAACTAAATTTTGTTATTTCCTTTATTTTTTCCACAACGTTTTAGCAAGTCACAGAATATATTTATAAACAACTCTTTCAGGTTCGACTTTTAAATTGTTTTAAACTTTTTCAACACTGCATGGCATTGTAGTAAGCCAAATATTTAATTTTTTATATTAGAGGTTTATTTTAATTTTTGAGTTTTTGCAGCGCTGTATATATATTTTTTTTATATTAAAAATAATAAATATTTTTCTAAATCGTTAGTAATTCGATTTTTGAGTTTTTTTAAACCAACATGGCGTTATAATGTACTTAATCCTTCTACTCCAATTTAAATATTTATTTTCTTTTAAAGTGTTTGCAAGCTTAATTTTATTTTCATATATTAAGTTAACTACAAAAACGTGTAATCAAAAAAATTAAAAAATTTCTGTGGTTTGGAGCCTCTTTCAATACGGAATGATGTGGTTTAAAATCGTTACCAATAAACTATTTTACTTAAAAGTATTTTCTGTTTTGCAGCACATTTAATTTGTTTCATTATATCTTTAACTTTCTTCCTTTTCCAAAAAAACAAACTCAATAATCATAACTTCTACAATTCTAGGAGTTAAAAGATTTTGTTTTTTTTGTTTTTCGCAGTGAAATTCGCGTCAATATCTTTATTCGTTTAGAAGATATGGCTTTTCAAAGAATAGTCTAACAATGATAAACGCAATTTTCAGTTATTGATAACTCGATAAGTAATCGGAATTTTGCAATAAAATTTAACGTGGTTACTATTGGCTAGTAGCTCTACCAAATATGTAAAAATCAACGAAATCGGAGAAAGTTGGGAGAAAAATGACCCGCTTCACTTATTTTCGCCGATATGTATTGTTTTCAAAAATAGCAATTATTTCGCTTTTCTTTAGAACCGCATATACTTTCTAGATTTTGTTTGGCTACAATATTTCACTAGACTTTCAAAAAATATTTATTTTAATTATTATAATATTCAAATTCCAATTAGCTCGTCTCAAAATTTCTTTAACCTTTCACATTTTTGAAAACTACACAAACGTTGAATTTAACAAATAGAAAAAAATCAAACATTGCCATAAAGTTTATTTACCTGCGTTTGTTTTTTTGAAATCTTTCGAAAATCTTCAACAGTTTCGTAGTATACAATTTTTTGTTTAGTATAGGAACAACGCGATTTTGTTTACGAATTAAGCAACAAAACAAAAGCACATATTATAATTATAAAGAAAAACTTTGCAGCGTAGAAACCGAATTTCCTGCGTTCGGTTTTTCGCAAATTTAATAACAAGTAGCAAGCGTCAGATACAAAACAACAAAAATATAATATTTATGTCGTATTATTTTTTTTCTTGACTTTGAGCACCTCAACAACGAAATGTTTAAAAATGTATTTTATTTAAATGTTCCACTTTTTTTTCAATATAGTATAAGTTTTATTTGATTTTTGTGGGGTTCAATGTATTGCTATGCACACGCCGACTGTAAAACTGTCTAGAAATGTGTGTTTTTTTAGAAGAAAAGCAAATATTTGTTTAAATCACAAACACATTTGTTTTTTTTTGTTAGCTAAACTAACTAATTATTTTTGTCGGTTTTTGTTTAAACAGCAGGGCGCACTGGCTGCCAACGAAACGTTGTATAGCGCGCACTGAAAGCGTGCGAACGAGTATCTTGAACGTTGTTTATCCACGAAATGCTTTTTACACACTGACTGCACAGACGCCAAAGATTGTTTATAAAAAATGCCAAACAGCTGTTCGGCACGACGCCGATGCCGACTTCGTTTGGCGACTGCGGCGTCGACGCCAACGACGCGACGTTAAAAATCGAATTAGCAACAGGCTGAATGCTGAATCCAAAGACCCCGAATAAGCAGCTACACTGAGAAAAAGACGTTGTTCAGAAATTGCAAATTGGAGTACCAGAAAGAATAGATGTAATAAAAAATGAAAATATATCTGTGGGTAGAATTGTATAACCCTTGCTTTTTTTTTAGAAAATATAAAAAAGTTTTATGTAATAAAGGAAATTTTATATCACCATAGCTGCGGCAGATTTTCACCGATTTTTCTCAAACATGGCTTTAAATCAGTGGACCGCATAAAATACACTCACATTTTTTTTCTTGCGTATGTATTGAAGTTTTCTCTGCCGAAATGACGTATTGTGGCGCTGACGTTGGTAAGCAACAGACACGAAGTTGATGGTACCTGGCTTCGGCTCTTGTCGCTCTGCCTTACTGCCACTGCAGTAAAGAAAACAATATCAGAGCAAGAGCCGAAGCACCATCAACTTCGTGTCTGTTGCTCTCCAACGTCAGCGTCGCAATACATCACTGTGGCAGAGAAAATTTCACTACAAAAAGAACGCACACATGCATGCGTTTTATGTATAACACATGGCGTGCGTCGACGTCGCTAGTCCCTATACACGCGAGATAGGACCGTGTCGACCACTGCTTTAAAAGGAAACAAAAATTAGGAAAAAAAATAAAAATTTACTTTTCTGTCACACAAAATCAACTTTTAGTAGACTTAAATATTTTGACGGAATTTTTAGGAGTCCTTCATTAAACGAAAGTTGAAGTTGGTCTAGACCCGGCTAAAGGTTCGAAATTTGGACGTAAAATCGTTTTTTATGATGATTTCAATCAAGAAGACACTCTATTGAAGAAATGAATGTCACAACAAGAACTCCTTATTATTTTCAGCTCACAACTTTCCACTAGCCTCTAAGCTTTTACATTCTTACACTGCAGCTTTTTTGCAATAAACTCATATTTTTCTAACAGTGTATTTTGAACGCTCGATTGAACAAGTTTTGGCAGTGGCAGCTCATAATTAATGCGAAAAAGCAGCAAATACAAACAACTGAACTCAAAAATCCAAACCTCAAAATTAAAGCTTAGCTTTGGGGCATTATTTATTATTGTTGATTTTTACAAGCGGCCACACGGCGTATGAGCGTTGTCATTTGATTTGCATACTCATACGCAGCGTGTGACGCGCTCCTATGCAAATCAAAAGAAATTGCCTTGTTAATTGTTTTGGCAAGCACGATCTGAGCTTAACAAATTATATTTTTTATGCTCCGTACCATATCATTATTATTGTTGTTGTTGTTGTTGGCTCGCCCTATTAATAAATGATATTTTTGGCACATTGCGAACTAGTTTTTATTGATTACTTGACTAAATATTGACCGCAATGTTGCCTTCAAGCTGCTACAGTTGTGACTTTCATTGCGTTCGATTTGTTATGGCCAAGCACACTTTATGATTATTATAAACAATATTTAGGATTTGGGAATTCCAGAGCATGATTTGAGTAGTGCAGCGATATTTTCCTAAGTATGCGCAATTCTAGGGATTTTTGTTGTAGGGGGAAAAACTTAAGCCGGAAAAGAACTTTGCTGATTCATTTACTTATTAGTCTACTGTTAATTACTAAAATTTTTTTATTTTTAATTGCAGTCGTCTGCGTTTTGTAATATGTATTAATTTTTGCAGGGTGTCAAATATGTGAATCATATAATTTGCTGCCACTTTCTTTTTTATTGTAACGCTTATGTGACTGTTTATACAAAGAGAGTTAAATGTCGTTTTTTGTACTTGAGCATCATGATACAACAAGGTTAAAGTTGTATTGTACTTGAAACGGCTTTAAATGAAGTCTTCAATAGCTTTAATGTCACTTATATGAAAAAAAAAATCGCAGTTTTCCCTTAATGCCTTGAATATGATAAGTTATCATGAAAATAACACCTTGTTGAAATTAAATTTTATCTTACATTTTTTAACATAATTTCTCTAATCTATAGAGACTGCCCTAATTGAATAAATACTTCTTTTTTTTTGTTCAATCAAAGTCGCCCGGGGCTTTCTAAATTGAGACTTTAAAAAAATTGCGTATACGCAATGTAGCCTAATTTAGGCATGATCAGATCGATCAAAAATCTTTTTCAAATGTTGTGCGTGCTATCATTAATAAATCTACGACCTTTTTCCCAACATTTTGCCAATTTCACCCAAAGTTTCAAGAAAAATTGTAATTATTAATTTTAAAATCTAAAAAAAAAAGATATTTAGCCTCACCGCACTGTGGGAATGTAGCTTAGACCAAATTTTTATATTATTATTTTTGTTTGGCCTAGACATTTATCAAAGTTTATAAAATGAAAGGCTATAAACTCAATTATTTATTTGCCCCAAAAGTATAGCAGATGTAGATACTAATGTTTCCACTTTACAGAAATTAATTTTTTTGGTATTAAAAGGCTACTTTCAGATATCGCCTAAAATAAAGGGCATACAAAGACGTCTCTATATAGTTTAAATTATTCTTTGTTGAACCAACAACCCTTGAGTCAAGTTACTAGCTTATGTAAGTTCTTTGCAAAACTGTCTAATCCAGCTGCTTCAAAGTTGCTAAGCAATTCATATCTAATATAAATTAAATTAATAAAATTTGTTTCATTTAATAATATCTTGATCAACAACTAAACGCCAAAATCAAAGCTCAAGGTTAATAACTATAACAAAATAATTAAAATCTAATAAAAATCATGCCAAAAACATCACCGATTAGATAACAACTATTTAGCAATTATGTATTAAGTATGACAAGTCATTGAAGTGTTAACGAGATTAGTTTGGACTTTTGGCATATCTCTTCAAAAACTATGACGTAACAGCGTACAAAAGTCACCAAGTTATCATAAAGTTTCATTTATTTGTATATTTTGTAACTTTTATTGTTATAAATGCAAAGCACGTGTCAGACTTGTGGAGTTCCCAGAACTTGTTGTGGCAACTGTACCGCATAAAACGCTACAGCTGGCGAGCAGCTCATCTACTCATCCATAAGAGCTAAAGATACATTATTGCGCAGTCAAATATTTATATCTTGAATTTTCTTTGTTTAACAGCTCCATTTTACAACAAAGAACAAAGCAGATACATAGGGCAAGCCCTAGGAGCTATTAACAGAAATAAATAAAGAAATAAAGATAGTCGGAATCCAAACAAATACGGAACTGTAATAGTAAATGTCCAAACAAACAATAATAGACATTGTGATTCATTTTAAAGTACACCCTGCAATATCGCTCATACGCCCAGTTGCCGCTGCTTTACAAAAGTTCATATCTAACTTGTATGATTTCTGTTACAGTTTGTAGAGGTTTTTCTATTTTATTTTTTTGTAACTTATTAGTATCTCAACATGGTGGTAAATTGAGCCATTTGGGCGCGTACCAAAAATCGCTAAATGATTTAGACTTCATTTTCATTCTTAATCTAAGGGCGCTTGTTTTGCATTGAAGTAGACTTTCTGCAAGCAAGTGATGGAAGTCGTTTTGGACCAAGATAAACTTTCAAAGCTCATATTACACAGGCAATTGAAAGTTATTAATTTAAAATGAATGAATTGTCTTGGTTATTTATGCCTCACAGGCCGCTTCCGACTTGGGTATATGCCATACAAATCTGAGTGTGGCTGCTTGATTTAGTCCATCATGTTAACAAGTCCTGTTAAACAAAGCTTTGAGATGTATTAATGGATGTAGTGAAAAACTCCATCTTGCATCACGATCTGAGTCTGGGGATCATTACAGTGTAAATCCCTTACATCAGTCCCTCGCGAAGACCAAAAAGGAATTCCCTCATAGATCTCGACACCGCAGATAAAGTGCACTGATTAGGGCATCTTTAAGAAAACATACGTAATGTGTTGTTACCTGAGTTTAATCTACGTCCTTTATATTCTCTTTATATCTATTCTTTCTATCCGATCGCTTCTTTTATTTAGGTTAAAAAGAGAAACTCCCACTACTCTTGTTTTAGAGCTGATTTTATCGGATATATGGAACTCATAAAAAATTTATTTTTGCTAGTTTACAAACAATATTAAAAAAGTTAAGCTAAAGGGATATTAAAATTTGTTGTGGGGCATCTTTTGGACTAAGATTTGACTGCCAAAGAAATCTGTTGAATTACCAGGCTATGCTTGGCTTGAAGCTTATCTTATCAGATAAAGTGAACTCATAAAAAATGTTTTCAAAGTGATTTCTGGCGCATTCTCGATTGCAGCTTCACACCTTGCCTCAAAGCGTGCTAACTTTAACACCTAGTCGCCACAGCTGGAAAGTAAATTGTAGTGCCAAGTTACTACTTATATAAATACACAAAGGTGTGGAACTGCACTAATCTAAAATGGCAATAATGAGAATTGATTATGCTTTTGCCATTTTAATTTTATTGTTACGATCATATTGGGACTATCATCCCAAATGAAACTGTAATGGAATATATAGCAAGCAGTAATGCTGGAGAAAACATCGATGATCGAAGTTTTAAATCTCTATATATCGATGTTGGCCAACAGAATGTTTCTCCAGCACTTCTGCTCTCATCAAATGGGTGTTTAGTAGCGCTGGAGAAACATGTCTGTTGGCCAACATCGATATATAGAGATTTTTGGCTTCGATCATCATGTTTTCTCCAGCACTAGCAAGCAGTTTATTTTGACCAATATTTTATGAAATGGATATTGGCCAGTGAGCCGCTTGTCATTAAGAAACAAGTTCAATATGTGTACAATCGAGTAGTATAGTAATTTGGTATGGTCTGGGACACACACCTCCTTCATGCTAGTGCTAGAGACACTTCGATGTTGGCCAACATCGATGTTTTCGATAGTTTTCAACTTCTGGGGCACACTACTTCATACTAATGCTAGAGAAACATCAATGTTGGCTAACATATTTTAATATATATGTATCGATAGTTTGAACTTCGATACATCGTTGTTTCGATACATCGTTGTTTCGATACATCGAAGTACATATGGCGGTCATTTTTTGAATGCTTAAATTAATTCAGAGTGGGGCATCTGTTGGTTTGGTTATATAAGTATTTTCAAATAGTAAAATGGAATTAACAAACAAACCAAAAGATAACTATATTTTCATAATATACATTTCAAAATTATTTACATTTTATTGAAAAATCAGCAAAGCAATAATAAATAACAATTCAAAAGGTTATACAACGCAAGCAAAAGATAATAGAGGTCACGAAAAAAAGTGCTGTAAACTTAAGAGGTGACGGTGACAGAGGCATCCCTTATGGATTTTGAGCAGCTGAATCCGAAGTCCAAAAAACTTCTTCAACCATGGGTTATGAGATAGCCACTAAAATATCCCATAAAACGAGATAATTTGGATATTATCTAAAAACCCTTGGATCGGGGTTTTTAGGACTTCGGATTCAGCTGCCCAAAGTCCATAAGGGGTGCCGCTGTCACATGTAAAATTTACACCACATTTTTTTTGAGCCTGTGTTCTGTTCCAACCAGAATTAAATTTTCCTAATCTTTAAACTAGTTTGAGATCCTTTTATGCTTATTAAATAAAATCATATCAACGTTTTTTGATTAAGCGAACTCCGCTTGTCGCTCACTAGATTGCCAGCCTTGCTAAACTTGACAAAATATTACCTTCCAGTAATTCAACGGGCACATGCTTGAATCTAAGTTTTCGGCATTAAAATATTGTCGAAGTGCCGAGATTGAGTCAACCCTACAATTTCGGATCTTTTGAGATTTGTTTTTTTCTATAAAAGCGGTGCCGTTGATTGCCCATATTTTGTCCGTAATGGGATTTGGTCGATAATCGAAAAGCGAAATAAAAATATCGATGATCGGAAAAAATAGAAAACATCGATGCATCGATATAGCATCGATGTTACTTCCAGCACAACTTCATGCTAATTTTCTACAAATTTTGAACATGTTCTATGGAGCACTGTAGTGTTATATTACTAAGTTGGAAATAACTTCTTTTTTTTTGTACCCATTCATAACTTCACGCTTATATCCAAAACTTCAGATGACTTAATCTAAGCAAAATAATTGTAAAACTTTAACACATTTTAGATTTTGGAATTTGAGGTTCTTTAACGCAACGTTGCTGCTCTGAAAACATTTTCAATACTACAAATGTCTTGGCCAAGTACCCTCCCAAGTAATGCAGCCAAATGCATTAAGAGTATTACAAAAATAAATTAAAAAAAAAGTAAAGTAGACCAAAAATTAATTGAGCATATGCTAAAAAATTTGGAAGATTTAATTCTTTTTAATAAACTATTACTGCATAAAAGATGAAGTATAATTAACGATTTTTGCAGAAGCTGCAGAGATGAGGAAGAAGTTGAGTCAGTAGAACACTTCTTCTGCTCCTGTGAGGCTCTTAGTAGACGCAGGAAAGAGTACTTGGGTAAATCTTCTTCATAACCAAGCGGAGCTAGATTTAATATGTCCGAGTAGGATCGCAAGTTACATAGTAGCAACAGGATGGGAATCCTTTTAGTTATCCTCAGGAGAAGGGTGAAAAATAGTGATTCATGCGGTTTCACAACTGGCCGTTCAAGGCCTAAGTAAGCTGGCTTTTTAAACCAGCTGCCGCTCTTACCAACCTACCTACTTGTAAAACATATTTCTTAATATATTTTGCTACATAAACTTTACAATTTCGTTTGGAATTGTCTAGTAGTATGTATATGCATATACAAAAGCAGTGTCTCTTACTCTCATGTCTCATGAGTAAAGTCTTGATTCAAGTCTTCTCAAAAAAATCTTAAATATTAAAATCTTCAAAGAATTTCTTCCAAACACAAGCACATTTCATTTCATTTCCGCAAACAACATTTTTTTTTTGTTATCACTTCACAACTAAATTGTTTGCTTTGTAGTAATTTCTACGCGAATTTATGACTCATAGCTTTCTGTGAAATAATTTTTGATTGTATATAATTTTTTTACGATATGAAATAATTATTAAATTTTATTTTAATTGTATAGCCTTTGATAATTTTTCTAAAACGCAAAATAAAGTTGCCAAATACGAAACACTTTGAATTTGTTTTTTTTTTATTTTCACATACACCTGCGAAATATTTCGTAAAAACTTTGATAAAATACAAAAACTTTTTTTTATTTATTTATTTAACTTACTCATTTGAATTTTTTATGTTTTTTTGGCTAGAAATCACATTTAATTGTGGGTTTTGTTGATTTTGGCAGCTGTTACCCAAAATTTTTGCAAGAAGTGCAGCGTAACTTTTGAAAATGTTATCGTTTGCTCCTGCAGCGTAGCGCTGCTTGCAACCAACGACAACAACCACGACCCGACAACAACAAAAGCTACTTGATCAGAACATTTGGCCGATCACAAATACACACACACACTGTCGGCTGCGTTCGTTTTTACAGTTGCACAGCGCTCGGCAATCATCTGCTGCTGCTCGCGTGACAATTGAAAGCGTTTTGACTTCAAGTTCAACGAATGTCTTCGGTTTTAAATGTTCTGCGTGCCAGTTTTTTTTAATTTTCCTTTGTGTGTGTGTGTGTGTGTGTGTGTGTGTATCTGTGTTTGTCGCGTTCTTTTCTACCTATGTACGCTATACTACGAGCATGTAGTACTTAATAAATGTATTTATACATATACGTATATAAAACTTCTGCGGGCCAACAAATCAATGAAGCAGTTGCAGCAGCAGCATATGTATTTGTTTAACTTGGCGCCTAAGAGCTAGAATGTATCTGTGAGAATTTGTATCTGTATGACTTTTTGTCTCGGTATGTGCGTGCCTCTGATTGATATGGCGTCATTATGTCTCCAATATGCATATGCACATGCAGCAACTTTAATATGGAAAAATACATACAGCTTAAATGCGTGCCCTAGAGATGGTCGCGTGCTGCGGTTTTTAAGAAATTGATTCTTATCCAACAGTTTTTATTATAGCTATTTTAGGAAGGAAAAAGTACACCAGCGTATTTTGAGAACTAACACTGTGGATCAGCAAATAAACCAAAATTCCCAAACATTTTGATTTTAGGGACATGTTTTTCAATGGGATCGTATTAACTCTTATAATTTTTAAAATAAAAATCACGAAAGAATAAACATTAAATTATTTATTAATTAATTTAAGTACAATATTATACTCAATAAATTGGAGTACTAACAAAAAACATTAGTTTAATTTTTTGAATTAAAGAAAAATAATTCTTATTTTTTTACCTTAAAATGAAAATTATTTTTATTTGAAAATGTCAAAATAACTCTTATTTTACAATTTGTATAATAAAAATTGACCAATTATTTTAATTTTGACCAAAATTTACATTTTCAATTTTTATAAAAAAAGTTTCATAATGAGAGTACATATATTTTGCGATTTTTATATTAAAATATATATTTATTTATTTATAATTTGCTTTATTTGCCAATAAAATGAGGATATTGCTTAAAGCTAGCTTTACGTATCAAATCAGAGTTTAGATAAGTATTCAATCTTTACAACTGAGAAATTAAATTAGATATAAAAATATAATGGAGTTTGACTCAAATAATTAATGTGAAGGAAAAACAATGGCAAGAAAAAAAAACCTTAATTATGATGAAAAAAAATAAAATAAAAGTTTAAAGATTTATAAATTAAGTAGGTTCCTAACTGAAGCTAGTATATATATAACCATTTTTTCATGATTTGTATTTTTAAATAAAAAAATAAAAACATTTCTAAAAATTATATCCTTTGTATCTTTGGTACTGGCTATAATAAATCTATAATTTAGAAAGAAATATTCTGCAATTTTAATTTTATACAAAATTTATAAAAATTTATGAAAGAAAAAATCGATTTATAATTATAAAGCTTGCCTTTCCATCGATGACTAGCATGTCCTTAATTAAGGACCCCACAAAGTAAAAATTAAATTGAAATAACTTTTGAACAAAGATTTCTTTATTATTTATGTAATGAACATTTTAATACAACTTCATCGATGCCTAACAGGCTCTTGAAGAATCAACATTAAGAAAACCACAAAAAAATATAATTAAAATATCTTGGAAAAACTATCTGTGAAAAAGCTATAAACAAAACATATTTCAAATCAAGTCTTTCACTTTTTATATTTTTATCTACTTGTAAGTAAGCTATGGCACGCTAAGGACATTTTTTTTTAACCTTTCCGCTTAAAAAAGAAATCACAATCACAAATCAAAAGAATTTTAACATTTTTTTTTTCTATGAAACATGAAACTTCTAAAACTTTTTTTTAAAAAACTTAAATATTTTAATATAAAAAAAAAAACAAAAAAATAATAAAAAAACATTCTAAAAGTAAATATTCGAAAATATCTGCGCAAAATTTCATCCATATCGGATCACTGGCTTTCAAATTACAGCCGTTTGCAGCGCGCTGGTCCTATCCATAGGCATAGTTGACACAAAACTTTAAGCGCGATTATCTCGGAATGCGATGTGATATCTCAAAAACTTTTCAACCGATTTTGAAAATTTTTTTTTTTTAATATTCGTATTTAGGATTAATTGTTCATCCAAAAATTTTTAATTTATTTTTTGCCATGAATATTTTTTGAAATTTTGACCACCAAAAAAATAGATTTATTCCATCAGCGTGGCTTTTAATTGAAAAAAAAATTTTTTGGGAAACCGAAACGTTCAAGTACACCAGAATACACATTTCTTAAATTATTTTTTACTTTTTTGATTTCAGTTGAGCGGTTCGCCTTTGAGAACGTTCACCGATATAAACCAGCTTATAATATATATATAATATATGCATATACTTTTACACAAGTAATGAAACGAAAAAAGTTTCATTAAAATCAAGTGAAGATAATTAGTTAGTCAATTAGTCTATTTATGACTCTTATAACTGAAGATCGGCTTACTAAATCCTCTACCCATTAAGCTTCTTAAGCACAAAGTTTTTTCTTTTGTACATAAAGAGTCGCAATATTTCAAAAACGTATTTTGTCAAACTAATTGATATTAGTAATTTTGCTTAAAAATAAAACAGTTTTTTGTATATTTTTGCCATTTAGTTCAATGAACTTAAAGCCTCTCAGAAATACACGAGCACATCGTGCTCACGAAGCAGCTCAACATTAAAGTTCCAAGCACGATCCGTGATCACTTCTAGTAAGAAATGCATCTAACGAAGCAGACCAAGACATATGCACGTAGAGAGCTGCCTGAAAGTTTTAAATCAGCTACTAGAAAATTTCCATGCATATATGTATATTATTTATTACTACACATGCTCAGCACCCTTTTTTTTTTTTAATTAGCTGCACTCTATCATAGTCAACTTTTTCCCCAAGTTCTTATGGAATTGTTTTCTTCAATTGAAATGCCAAGTTCTATTCTATAAATATTTAATTGTTTTTAATGTTAAATGTTTGCCTTTGTTTGTCGTTTAATTTTATTTTTATTTTTACATTTCTATATTTGTCTGATTGTCATATCCATTTAATGTGAGCATATGAGGGTACTATAATAAAACTATATGAAGGAACACTTGATGTCAATTAAAGTGCTTAAATGCATATCAATAATGTCATTTGTAGAATTTATTCATTTTTCTCTTATCCATTGTGACGGCATTTTATAGTTTAGTTGATTTGCGTATAAAAATATTATAAAAAATGTACTTGCTACTGTTGTAGAAAACATTTCATTGGAAGTGCAATGAAAATAAAGCTAAATTTAGACCTTAGAATCTCAATTGTTTTATAAGTATTTAATCCTTTTTATTATGCGGGACTTATAACTAACCAATCATTTATGTACTACTTATAAAAATTATTTACAGCGAAAATTTATAGATAAAGTAAATCAAATTTCAATTAAAAAAGCAAATTTAAAAACCCAAAAAAAATAAGTAAAAAATATAATCGTAATTATAATGTTCGAGTATTTCATTTGAAGCCTTAATAGCTTGCACACTTCATAGATAAGATATTGTTTATAGCCGGAACTACTATGCTTAATTTTCAGTCTACCACTCGAGACCGATATATAAAAAACCAAGCTAATCAGTTAACTGGCAATCTGGAAGTGTTTCTGAGAACAATTTTCAACTTAATGGCAATTTTAATAAGTAAAGTTGCTTTTAAAATGTTGGGAATAACATTTGATTCGCGATATGATAATCCAGCAAAAAATTAGAGCTTACTATTAGTCAGGCTACAGTCAGCTTCAATAACACAGGTCTGCAAATACCGCGGTCATGTCAGTTGTTGGAAAGCTAAGGGTTATTTCCGAAGTAATTTGCTGCGTAGAATCCGAATCCGGGATTAGAATTGGCCCATAACGTCAGGATTTTGCGATTTTTGAGGTTATCTACCGAGAAAACGGCGTTTTTCTTACTTTTGAGGTTATGTACAGGGTGCAAAAAGTTTTGCCGAATCGAATCATGACCAACTTTGATAGAAAAAAAGATATCATGCAAAAACCGTACCAACGTATATTGGTGCCACGCCCTCTACCTACAAATACGAAAACTCGGTTTTAGACTTAGGACAAGGTCCCTAACGATCCCTGAAAGTTTCATCCTTTAAGGGGTATATTTCGAATTATTTCGAACTGCGTATAGGCCTTAAGTATTTTTTTCGAATAAACGCCTTTTTTGAGCCCTCGTTTACTTATTTGCACTAAATTTTAAAAATTAAAATTTTTTTTTTTTAGTGAAATTTGAGCAAGTAATTAAAAAAATAAAACTTTTTGTCCGAATCTGTTTGATTTGTAAAGATTTTCCCATTGGGGATGGTACAATTGACAGTTTTTTTTGTCTAAAATTTATCCAAAACTGTTGAAAGCAGATGAGCACAAAAGTTACTCCGCAGTCGGTCGCCAAATTAAGTAAAGAAGATTGCAAAACTACTACAATATATGGGAATTTCAAAGAAAAAGTTCCATCCTTCCCAAAAAAAAGATATTTTTGTGTTACTAAGTTTTGCGATGCTAGCAACAATTCCTTTATACTTGGAAATAGTAGGTCCAATGTCACGTGCGAAATGTCACGAGCGACAGCCATTTAAATTGAAATTGAAAAAAAAATAACAACAATTTTTTTTAAATCAAATTAAAAACTTTATAACGCTCTATTGTATAACATTTTAAAAAATTTTTCCTTAAAAATATTATACGAAGTTTTGCAAAAATCGACAATCTTGATTTTAAAACCACTTCTATTTTTGTCAGATAGAAATGAAATCCTTTTCTGACATTTTTAAGGGCCTATACGCAGTTTGAAAAATTTCGCGCGGAATGACAAAACTTCATATAAAAAAAAATCCCAAAAGGGATATCCCAAACGAGATATTTTTTATATGAAGTTTTGTCATTCCGCGCGAAATTTTTCGAACTGCGTAGACCCCTTAAAGAACTTAAACATGTACTTAAACCAAAAAAATACTTTATTTTAGGTTTTTTTACTTTAAATTCTAATGATGGTTTTATTCGCCATTTTGGAAATGCCGTGAAATAGGTTTGCGTATATAGCTTCCAATTTTAAATCACCCTAGAAATCTTGCCAAGTATTTTTGAAGGTTTTATTGAATGTATTTTTCCATTTAAATACCAGTGCATCAATAGATCTTTTCACTATAAGGAGAAAGTTCAATTCGATTTCATCCGAAAACGCGTGGGCTTGAGGCGATAAGCTAAGAAATATGTGATTATTTAAAAACAGTTTTTTCCTTTTTCCTGCTCCCAAAACTAAAGATAACCTTGAAATATAATTTTTTTTAAACAAAGTAATATTCGACGTTTCTACTAAAATAAATAAAAAGAGAGTTGACCGCAGCTTACTCATCCCATATTGCAGTATCCACGAATTTATCTAAGATGTTGACCAACACTATATTAAAAAACAGCGCAAACTGTTCCATAATCTCTTTGAACATCCCTCGTATATAAAATAGCATATTTGTCTTAAAAAACTATAATAGATCTGTACTGATAAGATATTCTCGTAATTATTTTTCATGCACCTATAATAATACACAGACACACACACACACACTTAGCAATGAATTGATAAAGCTAACAGAAAATATGCCAACAAAGTACAATAAAAAATCCGTTTATATAGTACATATGTATTGTAGAGTACATTCATAAGTTCCGACCGATGTAGACTGGTTAGCGTCAGTTGTAACCAATTACCAGAAGCGTTTCTCATCCGATGCGCACTTACTCGGGCACTCACATACAATAACCAGACAACACAGCAAGAGCTATGAGTACACAGAAAAATGGCGTTTTTTTTTTAAATAGTAATCTTATGTACTATAATGGTTATAGAACATGTGCCATGTAAAGCTGTGATGCCAATATATTGGCCAAGTTTAATCTGAGGCACGTACCAAGTGAAGTTGTATGATAAGCGGCTAAAGAGTTCATACGTAATGAAATCGCAAGGATTGCATGTTTGTGTATCTTACAGCATTTGGTTAGCAAGAACTTATATGGGATTTGTAGTAACTGCCGCCAGGTGGCGTTGTTTTTCTAAGCTTCTGCTTATGAGAACCAAGTTCGCCGCTCGACGCTTTCCTCGGTCGGACTTTCCTTCTATGTCAGAGCACCTTATTAACCAGTGCAACCTATCCCTACCCAAGTAGCTCTATGTGTAGGTCCTACAACACCAAAAACCTAAAAAAATGTTCAGTCTAAACTGTGTTGGATGACGTACTAAAAATAATGAATGGATGAATCTCATTTTCGCCTAGGAAATGTATTTCCTCGTCCTTTCATTTCATTTCAATTTTTTGTTGTCATCAATAATATAATTCGTAAGTTCATATAATAGGCAACATAGAAAGATTAATGAATTGTAAAATATTTTTAGCAATATACTACTATATTACTTACATAATTTTTACAATTTTAATTTAAAGCGTCCACAAACACAAAAAATTCCTATTTGGAATAATAATAATTATAATATAATTAACATTGGTCAACAAATGATTTTTTAATTATATATTTCTAAAGGGTGTTTTTTAACAGCGTCCGGATTTCCGAAAGGGATATCTCTGAAACCAGTTGTTACTTTTGACAAATTTAAATTTCATTTTATTCAGTAAGGACTAACAATTCATCATGGTAAGATTTACACCACAATAACGTCTGCAAATCTTCCAGATTTACAATCAAAATTAGTGTTCTGTTGTAAAAACTTATAGAGCTCTTCGTACAATTTATGCACTGAATAATCGTCCATAAGAACGTGCTATTCGTCGTGTTCAGGATCATGTACGAGCTCATTTGACATTCCACGATGTCTGACCACCAATAAGAATGAGAACGGCACAGTCAGAAGAAAATATCGCTGTTGTAGAGGCCAGTGTAGAGGAAAATCCAAATTTATCGATTCGCAACGTGTTACCGTCAATGGTGATCGATACAGAGCGATGATCAATGAATATTTGTTTCCAAATTTACGTGTCATCGTTGTCGAAGAGTTCTGGTTTCAACAGGATGGCGCTATGTGCCATACGGCGACCGCAACCATTGATTTACTGAAAACTCAATTCGGTGAGAAGATTTTTTCAAGAAATGCGCTCACCAACTGGCCGCCGAGGTCGTGTGATTTGACCGCTTTAGATTATTTTCGTTAGTGGCATGTCAAGTCGTTGGTTTATGTAGACAAGCCAACAACAATTGACAACTTGGAAATAACGTGTTATTACTGAAATGCGGCCCCAAATGCTCGATAATGTGGTCAAAAATTGGACACACAGGATGCGCTTTGTAACTCGTAGTCGTGGTGGTCATATGCCAGAGATCATTTTTTTGAAATATTAAATGATACGAAATTATCTATCTAATAAAACCATATTTGGGGTCATTACAATAATTTTTCTATGTTCTATTTAGGTTTGAAATCCGCTTGAAAAAACACCCTTTATTAAGCGACGTAATTTATGACCTATGTATGGCTCTACATCATTAGTTTTTCAGGATCGTTTGGCATTGTTTTCGGTACCCTAGCCCATTGAAAAAATGACTAGGACTGTATTTACAAAATGAGCGTAAAAATTACTAGGCCTAACTAAAATTAACATTTCATTAAAATGCATAAAAACTTAAGATGTCGTACGTTAAAGAAGGACGCGGACGACTTTGGGATACTCTGTACCACCAAATTATAATGAAATCCGATATTAAGAACTCAAAAAGATAAAATAAAGATTTTTTAAATCATTTTCCTTTTAAAAATTATTACAAAAAAAATGTATAACTTTAAAAATGTTAAATTTTTTGGCTTATACTCAATACAATTTTATGACAGCAAGTATTTCTACTTAACTCAACAGCTGAAAACTCAAAACCCAGTCCAGTAACTTTGACGTTGCCAAATTCTTCAACTTTTCAACTCAACACAACTGAAAGCGTGTATACCCTAATTGTTTAGAAACTTTTACAGCTTTCCCTACTTCTGTTTAGCGCTCACGTTCACCTGATTAAAGACAACCTTGAAATCGATACCCAACAAAATGCAATTGCTTGGCACACAATAAACAACAAATAAAAATAGGAATCAAGTTCATTTAAATATAAACAAACAATTAATGTTTGGCGCCAGTACGTCATCAACTGTTACGCCTATCAAAATGAACCAATTTAAACAAAATGCGGGAAAGTGATCCAATGAGCCCATGATCTCATGGTCGTGACTGTACCAGCATAAAAAAACTTGGGAATATTCCATAAAACTAATGTCAACAAATTGAACGTCAAAGCGAAAGCAAAACCCTGGCAGCTAACGAAGCATCCGTGAACAATAAAAATAAAAAATAAAAGAATTTGCATAAATAAAGAATCGCTGACAAGGGTACAAAAAAATAAAATCAATTGGCTTTGGGAAAGAAACGCTATTCTTTTTTTTTTTATAAATTATCTGTACTTATTTTCAAGTTTTTGTTGAACCGCTTGAGTTTGGTATAAATTGGTTTTAACAAAATCCACAAACTACAACAACAATAAACAATACATACAAAAAAAATTCAACTAAAAACAAAAAAGTTCAACTATGATCCTCCAGATAATCATTCTTCAAAGTCGAGCGCGCAATCTATCTACGAGAACAACAATAACAATACGTAGA
This sequence comes from Chymomyza costata, assembly GCA_018150985.1. Lineage (NCBI taxonomy): Eukaryota > Metazoa > Arthropoda > Insecta > Diptera > Drosophilidae > Chymomyza > Chymomyza costata. The sequence continues at coordinate 472,143 of JAECWU010000202.1, read as the reverse complement.
TAGTTGTCAATGTAGCTAAGCAGACAATAACAACAAGTTCGACGCTTGCTACAGCTACGTCATCAACATGATGATCATCATCTCGGTCATTATCAATATTATTGCATTTTCTACAATGATAATTAGCTGTGATAAGAGCTGCTGCGCCAGCCAGTCAGGCGAAACACGTTCAACAAGTCTGCAATGTCTGAGATTTATTTATTTTTATACCCTGCAAACCTGGCGTAAGCTGTACATCACTGTTGGAAAATAGTTTTCAACAAAATCTTCAGAAACGTTGGATAAGTGTGACCAGATATAATAAACAAACAAAAATCCTTAAAGAAACGGAAAAAACGCTTGTCCAAAGCCATAACTTTGAAGTTTTAACTATACTCGCCAAGTACGGAATCAGAATCATCTCCACTTCAGAAAATTATTTCATAATTGATATACAGTAAAAAAAAAAATTGTTTTTATGGCATATTGAAGAAAACGACTACTACTACTTATATTGTTAACTCCTAAGTGGAGCATGGAGCCCTACAGAGAAGAAAACGATTAATAACCCAAAAAGTTTAAAGCAAAATTATACGGTCAGTCCGTATTATTTGTTTTTCAAACAATAAGATATGAAGGAATAAGATGCATCTAGTTTTTTAAAGTTAAAGAATTTCGAAATACCTTCCAATTTTTGAAGTTACAATCCCGTCATCTTTTTTTGATATTTTCGAAAATGCAAAAAAAAAAATTTTTGAAAAATAGTTTGAAATCTTTTTTGAGCTTAATGCAAAAACTATATTTAACCAATTTGGGCTAGAAACTCCATTAAGATCAAACTACTATTAGGGAAAAAAAAGCAACGGTCACACTCAGGTGCGGATCTAGGATTTTGTCTTGGGGGGGAGTTCTTCGCTACGAAGTGTATATGTATCAGAACTCGCAAAAGACTTTCAAACTATTTTTTTCCGGACCCGAAAACCACCCCCGTGGATCCGCCACTGGTCACACTAAAACCAGATGGGAACTAGATATGTATAAAAAATCTTCTTATATTTCGAGTATATCGACAACACAACCCCCAAACCGACAAACCACCTCCATTGTTAAGTCCCAAGTCCAAAAAAGCAAAGATTTGACGGGAACAATAAAATAATAATATCTCACCTATGAAGACGGCAACTCGAAATAATTATGAATCCTGGAGTATTTCGCTTCGTTTTTTTGTTTAAAATTTATTCCGTACTGTCCCAGAGTTTTTTAAACAAGAAGTTACAAAAATGTTTTGGAGCGCGTCACTAATCTACTTCGAAAACATAAAACTCATAAAAACTATGGATATTAAGAAGTTTACAGTGTATATTAAATTCGGCATCTCCCAAATCGTTTTTTTTTTTTTTCAATTAATGAGCAGTCGATTACGTAGAAAATAATACAAAATAATTGAAGTCGCTGACCCTCAATCAAGAAATAAAATACTCTTAGATATAAACATGTAAATATATACTGATATAACGCTTGGGACATTGAAATATGATTGACTGATTTTTTTTTTACTTTTGATCGTTTATAGATTTCTTTTTATATGAGTCAAAAACGTGACTTACGTTTTTTTGTTTTTATTAATTTGTTATTGTTCTTTTCAATTTCTGTGTGTCACTGTGTTTATTTATTTAAGTGGATGGAATATTTTTAACAGGAACGTAGTTAAAATAAATTGCTGTATGTGTATCGCAATTTGTATTAAAAAGCATGATAAAGATACATAGATAAGCGAAATTTTAGAAAAAAAAATTAAAATTTTTGGCGATTTAATTGTTAGTGGCCACATATATTAATCCATCCATCTTCTTTTTGTCAAATTTTTAAAAGATCTTGCATTTAAGTTTATATTAAAGAAATTTCCAATTGTAAGGTTTATATTCTTTTATGCAGTATGACATATACCTATATGCCACGTAAACGTACCGGAAACTACCCACCAACAATTTTTAAAACTAATATTCGATTAATTCGAATGATTCTCAAAATTTCAGTTTTTCAACAATGCGTTTTGAACACCCATTTGATGAGTGCAGAAGTGCTGGAGAAACATCTCTGTTGGCCAACATCGATATATAGATATTTTAAACTTCGATACATCGATGCATCGATATAACATTGATGTTTTCTCCATCACTAATGAACATTATTAATATGCTACTTTTTTGTGGATTTATTTTCAAACTAGTTTGCTTAAAAGCTTTCACTCTCGAAAGATTTTTTTCCTTATCATATAAAATCAATTTTGCAATTCGTAATTAATTTTTAAGAAAAAAAAATTTTTTTTTTTTTTTTTAAATTGTTGAAAAAATTTGACTTAAGTTTGTTACCCATCCTACATAACTCTTAGATGATCGCTAGCACAGTGGTTGCAAATTCCCACTGCTTGTTAAGCTGTCGCCTGAGTTTTTCAACTTTTCAAATATCAACGTATGCGACTTTTTGAAAGAGTATATTAGGTATATGTACCATAATTATTTACCACTTTCTCGCATTTATAACAATCATTCGAACAAAAAATATTAGCGTAAAATAATCTTTTCGCATAAAAAGCCGGTTACTAAAGGGTACACAAACTAATTCAAAATCAGCAAACCAAAGTCAAAGAGTTGCACTGTATGCATAATGGATCCATTTCCAAGAACAAAACTAATTAGCATCATATCATACTACCATGGGTTACAAATAATTGTATCAAACAGGTTGCTCTGTAGATAAAAAGAGAACAACTTCTTGCAATTGCATTTCATTCAGTTACGGAAATAATTGGTTACGCTTCAAATGCCAGTTTACCTAGAATAGTAGAATTGTATTATTGTTGTAGTTGTTTAAGCTGATACATAGTATGAGCTTGTGTACAAGTCTATAATTTTACAAAAACGGAAAAGTTGTTTATAAACTCACAGAGTTTACTGCCGCACTAAGCACAATTTTTGCAAATGTGAAGTGTCACGTCCAAGGGGCCAAATAGCAATACCAGTTGCATCAAAGTCTGGCCAAGACCGAACAGAATCGGCTAAAACTACTTTGCACCAGTTTTACGTATTGCCAACTACATGGGTCTCTCGGTCAACTCATGATCAGCAGTTTAAATGCAAAGCTTATTAAATTCGACAAAAGGCTTAATGTAATTTAAGCTCGTGAATTAATTTCCGACTAATCGAAAATAATAAATTTCAGAATAAATGCATATGATATTTTATTTTATTTCTTACAATTGATACAATTCTCATACAGAGTCAATTTAATTTTTTTTTAACCAACATTTCAAAAATATCCCTTAAAGTGTATGGGCATACCAGCATATAAAAGATGTGAAAATACACTGATAAAAATATACCTAGACAAAAATAAAAACTTTAGGTAGCTTTCAAGAGTTTATTTTTACAATTTTTATTTTATTTTTATTAGCGGCTTAAAACACGCCAGATGCTCTTGTCTGTTTTGTGATACTCTGCAATTAGTTCATGAACTGATTAGCAGTCCCTATAGGAAGCTACTGTTTTTATTTATTGCAATAAACCTATGACTTACACATTTACATATAAGATGATCATTTGCTTGCTCTCTGATCTGGTTTGAATTTTTTCACAATTAAGCCCGCCCTTTCGAGAACTGAGACTTAAAAACTTCTTCTTTAAACACAGACATAAATACCCATACAATCCAATATCCTTTCACAAGCTGCATCTTAAGTGCAAATATATTCTTATTATCCTCCTGATGGTATAACCAAGTCTTAATCTTCAAAAATATTCCGTCACTGTGTCAAAAGGGGGAGAGAGGGGTCTATTTTGACGAAAATCAGAGTCACGTAGTTTATGGATGATCCCCAAGTACTTTGACATTTAAATTTCGCAAAATTCAAAAAGTGGAGCTAATCGATTTGGCAGCTGAGCCATTCATATCTCTTTATCTCCATATCTCTATATCTCTATATCTCTATATCTCTATATCTCTATATCTCTATATCTCTATATCTCTATATCTCTATATCTCTATATCTCTATATCTCTATATCTGTATATCTCTATATTTCTATATCTCTATATCTCTATATCTCTATATCTCTATATCTCTATATCTCTATATCTCTATATCTCTATATCTCTATATCTCTATATCTCTATATCTCTATATCTCTATATCTCTATATCTCTATATCTCTATATCTCTATATCTCTATATCTCTATATCTCTATATCTCTATATCTCTATATCTCTATATCTCTATATCTCTATATCTCTATATCTCTATATCTCTATATCTCTATATCTCTATATCTCTATATCTCTATATCTCTATATCTCTATATCTCTATATCTCTATATCTCTATATCTCTATATCTCTATATCTCTATATCTCTATATCTCTATATCTCTATATCTCTATATCTCTATATCTCTATATCTCTATATCTCTATATCTCTATATCTCTATATCTCTATATCTCTATATCTCTATATCTCTATATCTCTATATCTCTATATCTCTATATCTCCATATCTCTATATCTCTATTCCACTATATCCACAAAGCTTAGACGTAGATGGGTAGTTATAAAGATGGCGTACGTTAAAGTCGGGCGCAGACGACTTTGGGATACCCTGTACCACCACATTGCAATTCAGTCCGACATATTGCTAAGACCTCCAAGAGATATTTTATTCGGCAAATTTGGTTACGATATTTTCATAAACAAACAGAAATCAGTCGAATTTTGCACCAAACAATTTTTTTGACCGATCGGTCCTATGGGGACTATATGATATAGTCAACCGATTTTGATCACATTTGGTACAGAACTTGGGAACTCTAAAAAACTTCCGTGTGCCAAATTTGGTAACGATAACTTCATAAACAAACGAAACACAACGAATTTTGTACAAAAAACGTTTTTTTGACCGATTGGGCCTATGGGAGCTATATGATATAGTCAACCGATTTTGATCAAATTTGGTACAGTGCTTGGGAACTCTAAAAAACTTTTTAATGCCAAATTTGGTTACGGTATCTTCACAAACAAACGAAACACAACGAATTTTGTACAAAACACGTTTTTTTGACCGATCGATCCTATGGGAGCTATATGATATAGTCAACCGATTTTGATAAAATTTTGTACAGTGCTGGGGGTCTCTAAAAAACTTCCGATTGCCAAATTTGGTTATGATATCTTCATAAACAAATGAATTATCCATCTGAGACTTTTGGTTTTTTTCGAGGTCCTCTGAAACACCCCTATGGGAGCTATATAATGTAATCCCGATATCAAAAAAATAAAATAAACTTGTCTCCTATGGATTAATAAGGGATCTAATCTGAAAGTTTGGTTGCTCTAGCTCTTACCATCTCTGAGATCTAGGCGTTCATACGGACAGACGGTCAGACGGACATGGGTATATCGACTTTTCTAGTTACTCTGATCATACTTTAGGTAACTTTGGGGGGTCTCCGGAGACGTCTGTACGTTACATACATTTTCGGCTTTCACAAACACAATATACCCTTTGAACCATACGGTACAGGGTATAAAAAGATCTGGATTTTTTTAAGGTTATAATTTGAAAATCAAATGCCGCTAACTCTCTTATCCGAGAAGGGAAGACCAATATAATAACCAAAAATTTAACATTTGCTGAGAATATTTAATTTTCTTTGCTATTATGGAGGCTCCGCAAAGATAATCTGAATGATGGATTACTTTCTTTTGACATGCTTGGTCTTTCTGGTAAGTATATATTTAGAGCATTCCTACTTTTTTACCCATATGCGGATGGATGCTGGTTACAAAAACAAAATCCAACAAACTTACTTTTGGACAACCAGACAGCTTCATGCGAACTCCGTATGAAACATATTGTAACCTATTGTAATTGGGTGCTATGAGATCTTTCATCATTTTATGCTCATTACAGACATGTTCAACATTTTTACGCACTTCTCTTTAATTTTCGTAATAAAAGTGCAAAAAAGAGAACAAAAAAAAAGCCATAAAATTGTCACCCAAGGTTGTACATAATAACTTTTTTTATGTTTCCCCTGTGTATTCTTTACATATGTATGTACCACCCAGGGACACAATAGCAAAAACATGGAATAATGAAATAAAATGTAAATGGCAATAAAAACGTGATGTCTCATAGAAGTAAGGCAATAGAAATCTATCAAACGCCAAAAACAAATTGACTGCCAAATAATAAACGTGTGAAAGAAATGTATATAATAGGTAGTATATGGTATAATTTGAAACGAGGAAATTTCTTTGTTCTTAGTCGCAGCAATTTGCAGCTAATTAAATATAAAAGAGAATTTTGTGTACAATAGTCGACAAAAGTATTTTGACAAAAAAAGGAAAGTCATGGTCTTGAAGCCAAAAATAATGTAGCCATAAATAATATTGAATGCGCAAAATATGTTGTCCTGGCTTATACAGAGGAAGTATCCTGGGGAACTTAAAAATTTTGAGGCATTAATTAATAATTGATTTATTAAGCCGGAAAAAATAATGAAAAAAAGTTCTCTCTACTAGGTAGTAGTATAAGTATATAAGGATTTTTTTCTGTTGTGGGCAAAAAATTAATTACGATTAAAGCAAAGAGGTATTTGAAAATGAAAAGGGGTTTACTTCAAGATTTTAACTTTGATCCTTTTAAAAAAATTTTAATTTTCAGAAACGATGTCGAGAGCTTCTATTTCTACGAAAATTACCCGGGATTTTGAGAAATCATATTTTTTAAAAACCGAATGTCTTAGGTTTATTTTTTGGCTAACTAATTTCAATACAAACATATAGTTGTAGTTCAAGTTTTTTCGATTTTTCGAAAATCCTAAAAAATATTTTCCGCGGAGTTAAAAAAAAATTATAAAAAAATCGAGGATCAAAATATTAAAGTCATAATTAGTTTTGCTTTAAAAAAAAATCACTCGATTATTATTTAATGTTTTGTCAAAATACTTATGCCCACTAATGTATAAAATTTGCACTTACATATGCTTAGTTGTTGTTTTTGTTGCAGTTGTTGTATATGTAACTATATACATGTGTCGATTGCATAAATTTGTAAATTGCTATTTTTATAAGTAAATGATTCGTACTGTATTGAAGAATAAAAACTTTCCACTTTGCACATAAGAAATGAACATGTTGCACTCACTTCAATTGCCGTCAATTAATTGTTGTGGTTGTTATTGTTGTAGACTTGTATAATTATTGTAAAAAATTAAATAAAATTTTACATAGATGTGGGCAAGTTATTTTTAATTTTTCAGACACTTAGTAACCATATATTATTTTTATTACACATAAATCACTTAAAGCTGCGTCCAACACTTTACAGCATATACTTATATTTATTGAAAATTCAAGAACTTATATATTATATGCTTTATAATATAAATTTATTGGACCTTTTTATTATATTTATAATTATTATTATTAGAAACCGTGCGTTTTTATGTTTTTTTCCTTGTCTGCTGCGCGAGCGCTCTCGTGCGACTGCGGAGCGTTACGAATATTCACATGCTCCTCAGGTATTCGAATATATCGGCCATGACTTTGAAAAACACAAAACAAAAGCAAAACAAAATCAAAATAAAATCAAAACTATACAAAACAGGAACAAAACAAAAGCAATTGTTTTTGTGGCTGCTGCTGCATTTGTTGCGCAGTCTTGTTGTTGTTGTTGTTGTTGCTTTGCCTTTGATTTCCCATTTGCTTTGTCGTCATGTTCATGTTCATGGTTTCTTCTTTCGTTATTTCTTTGCTGCTGTTTGTGTTTTGCATTTGATTCCTGTGTTGTTCTTGTTGTTTATTAAATGCATTTGTCATACCGTAGAGGCGCCTTACTTTACGCATGTATCGTATTTTACCCGGCCGGCTAAAACCGGTTCGATGCGCAATGTTCGAACATGCACTTAAAAGGCACTTTTCATAATCTACCCTATCTTCACGAAGGTTCAAGGTATAATCGTGTTAGTGGGCATTATGCCAACAATATTATTAGTAGGGCATTTGGCACAAGTTTGACATAATTGTTGACAAAGTTTTTGAATTAATTATTGTAAATGGGTGACTCGAACGAAAAAAAAAGTACACGTTTTTCAACTATTTTTTAAAGATATTTTGAAGAATATTAAAAATTACTTTGACATGATTTTAAATCTATTTTTTTTAATATAATAATAACATTCTTAAATTAAGAATTTCTGTCTAGAGATCTAGGTACTAAATATTCTCAAACTCAGTTATCAAAAAATCTATCTTTTAACATCGCAAATTCTTCTGTTAAGCGCAAAGCACTCGCTTTTGGACACTAAATTCTTCATTTTTTGTTCTCACTGTACTGTCATATTATGTGATAAGTGTAATAAAAATCGTTATTTTTAATTTCACCCTTCGATTTTTGAGTTTTTTTTATGTCGCGCGATAATAATATAACACGTTTTTTTGACCGATCGATCCAATGGGTGCAACTGATTTTTATCAAATTCGGTATAGAGCTTGAGAATTCAAAAAAATTTTCGAATGACAAATTTTGGTAACGATATCTTCATAAACAAACGAATTATTCATCTAAAACTTTTGGTTTTTAAAACAAATTGAAATTTTTCATTTTTTACAAAAAATCCTGTTATTTCCATGTTTTTTCTCCGATTTTGAAAAACAAACACTTATTTTTTTCATAATGGATCGAACTTTACAAGTCAAGAAAAAAACGGATGAGCAATTTTTTTTAAATTTTTAAATATACGTTCGAAATAGATTTTTTTTTCAAAACTTTGCTAAAAATTTCATATAAGTGCATAATTAGCGTCCAAGCCGGAAATTTGACAAAAAATATATTTTAAGTATACTCGATGTGTAATTTAATTATCTACAGCTAAGTAAAAAAAATTATCAAAAACAGTTTACTACAACCAGAGATATTTGCCATTTTACGATGGAACTAACTAAAACATGTTGAGAATACCAAAAATTTTTAAAAATTTGTCAACTAGTGTTATTTGGCTTATAATTATAATTATAAGGATATTAGGCTTGTCATGATGAGAAATCAATTACTGAAGGTTGACTACCATTTTGTATAGCTTGCTATCGGGAATGATGTCGCTTATTGAAAGCTTAAATTTATATATAAGACTTTATTAGATCTATTGATTTTTTGAATATTGATTTTTTTATAAAGAAAAGGAACACTTTTGTTTAGAATTCTACAAAATTACTTTAATTTTGTAAAATGTTTATTTCCATTTCTTCTTCTCCCAAGCCCTTGTTTACCCCTTTTCGGACTCGCTTATACTCCTCCTGAGGTGTGGGTATGCGATCTCAGCATTCGTCTGCAGGCATTTCGATCCTGGATCATGTCATCGCTGAGACCCATTCGTTGCTGATGTTTTTGCACTTGACCGATCCACGTATTTTTCGGTCTGCCTGTCCTACGGCCGTTACCTGGAACTACGGTAAGTATTGCCTTCTTAGCGGGGTTCTCCGGCGGTCGCCTTTGAACATGGCAATACCAACGCATCTGACCTACTTTGAGCGTCTCAGTGATAGGCTTTTTAACAAACAGGCTGCCTCGGTTGTGTTTGCTCTTAATGTGATTAAGCTTGGTCACACCCGCCGTCATCATCGCATGTAGCTTCGCTATTTGCAACTGAGCCTAGGCACTTAAATTTGCTGCCTATAATCAATTTTTCCCCGCCTATATATTATAGATATCCGGATTTGGTCTTTCTGGATCTGAAAATTGACAGGGGAGCAATATTGTCTTTTTTACGCTTACTTTCAGTCCATGAGCCGTCAATATCTTATCCCAAGTTGATACAGCATTTTGCAGGGCTACGATATTGGTGCTACCCAGAACTATGTCATCTGCGAAAAGGAGGGATATTTCAGTTTCGTCGCCGATTTGTTTTAACAAGTAAGACATGATGATATTAAACAGCATAGGACTTAACACACTGCCTTGGTGGACTCCCAACTTAACACTGAATTCGTCCGACTCACCAGCTGTGCATCTGACTTTAGTCCTGGCGTCATCATACATGTCCATAATCATGCGGACGTAAACTTCAGGTACATCATGTGCTCTCAAGGCCAACCAAATCAATTCACGAGAGACTCTGTCGAAGGCTTTCTCCAAGTCGATGAACACAAGGAACAGGTCTTTTCGGGCGTCCCGGTGTTTTTCCATCAGTATCCGAAGACACTGAATAGCATCAATTGTTGATTTACCTTCCACAAAGCCACATTGTTTGTCTTGCAACCTTATAATGCTTTTTAGTCGGTTGTTTACCATTCGCTCGTAAATTTTTAAGGTGTGTGATGTTTATTTCCATTTCATTTTCTGTAATCTCTGAGATCTATGTGTTGTGAATGATAGATTGCCAGACAGATCAAAACTATTTTTTATTTTTTAATTTTCATATCACATTTTATACAGCACCATCAGTACTCATTATTTCTTCCCCTTAAAGGTTTTTTTTTTAATCATATTTTTATTTGTAAGCTGTCTGTTGACATTTAATAAATTTGGTTATAAAGGGTTGTTTTTTTTAGAGTTACACAAGTTTAAATCATAATAAAACAAAGAAATATATTTTAAATATCAATGAAACGGGATAGAATTGGATAGAAAATTTTATGATATTAATGTGTAAATATAATTTCGGCCATGTGGCCGCCACGGCTGGGCTTCATCGGAGAACAAAATTTAGAATTTTCAATATAAGTTTCACGAACGGAATCATTATTTTGATAAAAAAAATTCAACAATTTGCAAGCGTTGCTCTGGTGTAAGTCTATCCATAATGAAATGTCAAACCAAGCTCAACAAAAAGCAACTATCAGCTGTTAAATTGGTTGTCAGATAAAGCAGTGTGGCCAACTCAAAGTTGTGAACCTCTAAAAAAAACACGCTGTATTATGATTGTTGTTATATTGTTGTTGTTTTTTCTTTTAAAACAAAAGCATCTCATTGTAAATTCTAACAAATTTTAAACTAGGAGAACTTCCAGAATGGAAGCAATAATAATAATAATAATAATTTAGTACTGACTGTTCATAAAGTTGCCGACAATTTTATTTTTAATTGTTAAATATCAAGAATTTTTTTTTTTTTTTGTGCGAGCTAGTCTATTGGTTACGGGTCTGTGACTATGGTTTTATTTGTGGTCTAATAAGGTTTGTAGTATTGGAAACATCATCTGTAAGAATTGTGTTAAAAACAGAAAAAGAGTAAAAGGTCACATGGGCCGCATTATGGGGTCAAGCCCAAAGACAGTTCCAGCAAGTCCGGGCATGCATACAAGAAAAAATTTTATTTTGGCGATTCACGCGATAAAGTTTAAAATATCATTCCAAGTTGCATTAAAACACCTTCATACCTATCTATTGAAAATTAAAATTTTTGACTTGACCGCATCTTATAAAACCACAAACATCTTTACGAATATGCCTTTACAACAAGCCACCATTACGACAGGTAGCAAAGGTCAAGTAACTTAAAATTATAACAAAATCCTTTCTATTTCAATTCACAAGGGTCTCCGTCTCCATAAATTGAAAAAAGTAGTACTAACCAACCCAAAGGTAAATAAAAGAATGCATTAAGCAACCCTTCATTTCTGTATGCATCCGTTAAAAGGAAAACTGCGTCAACAAAAGAAAATCTGCAGCATCATGCAATAAGAAGAGAACAGAACCAAAGATGAAAATCTCGCAGCATGCAACACAAAGAGTTTTCAAAAAAAATCCAATTAATACAACTTTTTATTATGTATACTTATATAAATTAACCCATGTTTGTACCATTTTACAAACTAACCAAATTGAACCAGTTCGGCGTGATAAATAGCTTACTTTTTTTTTTTTTTTTTTGAGTTTGTTTGCTCTTAATGACGTTTTTAAATGTTTAACGAGAATTTTTTTTATTTTGTTTTTTTTTCGTCAATTCAAATTTAATTTGTGTGTTTGTTTCTTGTCTTTTTTTTTTTGATTTTGTTTACCGTCTGTGCATATTCAAATAAACTGTCTCCTCATCTTTGGTTCGCTAAGAGTTCAAAACGCTGACGTCACGAAACGCTCTTGGCAAATACAATTTTTTATTTTTATACTCTATAAACAAAGTGTAAGGGGTACTTAAAGCTGTGTGTAACAACCAAAAGGAAATAAGTTAGATTCCACAAAGTTTATATCAAAAGGATTAGAAAAAAAACAAAAATCGAGTCACTTACGCTGTACGACAAAAAGAAGAAAGATTTTGACATTTTCTAGAGAGGTGCATCTCATAAAGACATTTTCATTTTGGCAAAAAACAAGGAGACTACAACATTTTTTTTAGATGTCTAACTTACGTTGTAATTAAGTAGCACCAAACGTAGTAAAACCGATCAAAAGATGCAAGTGAAACTACGCATGGCGTCACGTTACAAAACAAAGAAGTTGGCTTTGACGTAGAGCACAAAATTAGTATCTGGCGTGACGTTACGCAAATTTTTATTACACATTTTTTTATTAGTATCTTAAATTTCAATTTTTGCTTTAACATTAATAACTTTCTTTTTTTTTTAATTGTGCTTTTATCTATTATTGCAAGCTATTTATATTTCATAATATATATTTACTTATATTTTTTATTTTTTTCTATCATTTCATTACTGATAACTCCATAATTAATCAAAATATGGCCATAAAAATTTTTCGAGGTACATAGTGGCTATTAGTGCTGGAGAAAACATCGATGTTATATCGATGCATCGATGTATCGAAGTTTAAAATATCTATATATCGATGTTGGCCAACAGATATGTTTCTCCAGCACTTCTGCACTCATCAAATAGGTGTTAAGTAGTTCTGGAGAAACATTCTGTTGGCCAACATCGATATATAGATATTCGATAAAACATCGATGTTTTCTTCAGCACTAGTGGCTATTATTGACATAATTTATTTAAAAATCATCAAAACTTTACTTATTGTCGCCCTTAAAAATATTTTGTTTCAAAAGGTAGTCCACAGGGTATGTTAAATTCGGGTTGGCTGACTGTAACCGGCACACTTGCATTTTTTTGGTTCTGCTGCATTCAAATTTTCAGGCGCTTGGCAAACTTATCTGAACACTTTTGATGCCAAATTGCATTTCTATTTATATTATTTGTTGGAATAAATGCTTTTCGTTGGATGTGAAAATATATTTGTATAGACTGTTTAGCACATTCAATGCCAAGGTCGCTTGCATTGAGTATAATAAGTTCTGAAACAAGAAATTGTTTAAATTTGTACAAGGCGCCCATAAGTCTCTAAAATAACAAAGATGAATCCGGATGCATGGCGTCAAAGTTTGTCCACTTTTCAGTTACAATTTTATAAAAATGAAAGTTATTGAGACTTCTGATTTTTAAGAACTTGTAATAAAACGTTAAAAACTGTAACCATTGCTTAGACATTTTACATTATTTATAGAATTGTGCTTTGATTTACATATTGGTGGTTCGTGCCGGATAAAATGAAAAATGTCTTACCTAATATTATTTCGTATATTGAAAAAAAAATGTTGGGTAGCCGTTTTAACTTAAGGATACTTCGAGCAGCCAAATTAAATGTCTGCAAAAAGTTTTCCATTGAGTATGATCAAAAGAATGGTTTTATGGTATTCGGGACAATAGGCGGATGTTGTGTGAAAATTCCACATTTTTTTGTTTATTAGTCTCACATGAGTTAGTTTTTTTTTTTTAAAATAATAATTATGGCATTTATCCATTGATCCATTTTTAAATATAGAGTTCGATCTGAATTCCAGCATATTGTTATAAGGTGTAATAAAGGGTGATTTTTTTGCTATTTTGTTTTTCAACCTAATTATTCTGACAGCTCACGCGTGATTCACGACATATGTCAAAGTCAAAAATACTCAGTTAGCATTGCCATTTCATCATGGAAAGACTTACGCCCGAACAACGTTTACAAATTATTGAATTTTATTACCAAAAATCGTGCTCAGTAAAAAATGTTTTTAGAGGACTGCGTCGTCATAATCGACCTTCTGAGCAGGCATTTCAAGCTCTTGTTACTAAATTTCACACCAATTTTACTTTATTGGACCTTCAACCACCAAATCGTCTACGTAGAGTGCGTACTGAAGAGAATATTGCTGCTGTAGCAGCCAGTGTTAGTGAAGAGCGTGAAAAGTCTATTCGGCGTCGTTCGCAGAAGTTGGGTATGTGTTATTCGACCACATGGAACATTTTACGCAAGGATCTTGGTTTAAAACTATACAAAATACAGTTGGTGCAAATGAAGAGCAACCATTGCAGGAGCTACCAATGCATCCACAAAAATGTACTGTTTTGTGTGGTTTATGGGCCGGTGGCATCATTAGCCCAAAAAAAATGCCATAATTTGACTTTCCGGATGAACCACTGGAAGCGTAGTCGCGGTCAACCTTAACATAAAGTAATCTTTAAAAAGTAAATGGTAAAGATTGATTTACAACTTCAAATAAAAATTTTATACATTTTTGCTGTTTTTTTTTAAATTTAAAAACCAAACCTCTAAAAAATCACCCTTTATATGTCAAACCGATCATTCATATAAGGTTTTGGGTTATTAACTCTTCATTCCGAGAAATTATGTTTTCATTATTCAAGGTACTGTTTACTATAGCAATCATTTGAGGTCCCATCACTAAAATAAGCATAAAAATTCCCAAAAGAAATTTATTATACATGAAGTACTTGTGCGATCATTTAGGGTCCATTTGTAAAAACTATTTAAAAATTGTTCAACTATTGTTTATTATAGTTTCTAATTAAGAAATAATAAAATTAAATAAACATACTTTAAAAAAAAAAAAAAATAAGCATAACTTTTTATAGGAGTTACCGATTTTTTATTATTTGTTTTTCGTAGGGTATTCAAGCGCATGAAATGTAAATTAATCCATTTAAATCACTTTAAAATTTTCAAATTAAAAAAAAAAATGTTAAAAAATTAAAAGAAAAAATTAAAATTTTTTTTTTTTTAAATTCAGTTTTTAAATTTTTCAAATTTGTGTCAATATTTTTAATCGTTTAGGCTTGTCAAAGAAAAGTCTAAAAATGAAAAATCCAATATTCAGTTATCGATAACTTGATAAATAATCGTCAAAATTTAGGTAGTTACTATTGTCTAGTAGCTCTATCACTTATACTCGAAACTCGAATAACTTTTTGTTTAATTCACGTAATTTATTTTTTCTTGTTTCATTTGAAAGATAAATAAATTTTATTAAGGTTTGTTTTAATGAGTCTCAAAAATAATGGAACTTATATGGTCTCCATGCTCAGTGACGCATGTGCAACATCTTAGCAAAAAGTTATTCATGACTGCCTGAAGGGTTGCAGAGGGAATTGCCTCAATTGTCGGTCGAATGGCTAGCTTTAAATCATTCAAATTTGCTGGTTTTACTTTGTAAGCATCCTGTTTGCAATATTGCAATATTTCAATGTCAGGTCTGGAGACCTGGGGGACCAACGGAATACGGAGTTTCTTGAAATCAACTTATTGTTGAATTTTCGATGCAATTCTGTCATAACAGGCCTGGCTGTGTGAGGAGTTGCATCATCTTGTTGAAACCACACAGATTTGAAAGCGATTCTCTTTCGGCGTAGTTCTGGATAAAAAAAACTCTTTCAGCATCTTTAAGTGTCGGTCTGCAGTGACCGTAAGAGTAACACCGTTCTCTTTAAAAAAGTCAGGCCCGACACTGTGACGCGAAGTGGATGCAATCCCGTCCCGTCATCTAAGTCCGACCTAAAAGGTGGCCCGCTTCACTTATTTTCGCCGATATATGTAAAGTATTTAAATGCGAACTCTTATATCTATAAAAGCGGTTTCGATTATTAAATGATACCTTAATAAAGTAAATATTTTAACTTTAGAATGTTATATTTTAGCTTAATTGCACCTTACCAATTTTGCGCCAGTTGGACCCAATCTAAATGTTGAATTATAGCCTTAAAATGGGAGCCAATCTAAAATTAAATTTAAAAAAAATAGTCAAATAATTATATAAATTCACTACATTTGTTTTATTAATAAAATTTTTTAAAAATAACTTTTCTTTATAAAAAATAAAATAATTGTAATAATAACAAATAATACAAATATTGAAATTGTTTAACAGATAGAAAAGATAAAAAAAATCGAGTATCTTTTATTTTTTTATTCTATTTTTATTCTTAATCGATTTCGAAGATCTTAGACTCGAAATGATCGTAAAAGAATTCTCTTTCAGTTTAAGGCTTAACATAATTTTTAAATATTTTTTTTCGTTAATAAAAAGCAATCCGAAAGTTTGTAATTATGAAAAATTGTAAAAAATTACACTTTTTTTCGACTTTGGTTGCTTGTAACTTCTATAATTGTTACTTAAGTACTCTTTTTGTTATACACAAACGTAGACATTAAATATAAAAACATGATACCATTTTGTTACATTAATCACACGCCAAAAATTCCAAAACAACACGACATAGCCGAAGGCCTGAGTAGCCAGTGCTATTTTTTTTTTTATGTTAATTATTAGTTTATAACTTTAATTATCATTATAAATAAATATTGATAATAAATAAATATTGAAAAAAAACTGAAATAAGTGCCCAAAAAAATGTTTTTCGAAAATATCTCGAAAACGGTGCTTAAAAAAAAAAGTTGCCATTTTCATGTTTCTCGACCCCAAATTACCCTAAAAAACACTTTTTTACGAAGGTTCATTTTTCGTGTAAATTAGTGTTATTTATATCGTTTTTTAAACGTAAACAACACATATCGCACTACAGCACGAGGGTTGACTTTAATGTTACGGGAACATACAAACCATAAAATCTTCTTAAAAAGCCTATAGGATAACTAATAAAAACACATTTTGTTAGAAAAATTTGACATTATTCATTAATATGGTTTCATTCAAGAGTGATTCAATCTGAAAAAGCTATCTCTAACATTTCGATACATGTTTGGCGGGAAAATTTTTTCGACGATCATCTCCTTATTTGAGTAAAATCGTAAAATTTTAAATAATAAAAAAAATCAGTATTCATCTGCTTTTCTTAACAGTAGGTACTTAAAAAATATTGTTTCGGAAAGTTTTTTTTTTGTATTTTATTTTTTAATAAAATTCAATTTTAGAATACAATTGTGGCCATTGTTTCTTCACCAAAAAATTTCATAAATTAGCCAAGATTAAGACCATCTGTATCTACTCGGACAGCCAGGCGGCTATTAAGTCCCTAGCTTCATTGACATCGTGCATGAAGTCAGTGAATAACTGCCGCTTGTCTCTTGAGGAGATGGCTGAGCAGTTTTTCACCCACCTCATATGGGTCGCAGGATATAGGGATATCGAGGGCAACTGTATTGCGGATGATTTGGCTAGACAAGAAACTACCAGCATCCTCCTGCAGGACAAGGAGGACCTGGTTATACCCATGGCCAGCTGCAAACTGAGAATACGAAATTACTTCACTCTTTTTGCAAACAAAAAGTGGAATCGGGCATCGAACACGTGCAGAATCTCACGGCAAAGCTGGCCGACATACAGCAGTATAAGAACTAAGGAACTTTGCTGTCTGAACAGAGCCCAGTACTCGACTGTCATTCGTGCTATCACGGGACATTGGCTGGTGGGGATCCATGCATCCAGGCTAAATGCTCCCCACCATGATTTCTGTAGAAGCTGTGGCGATGAGGAGGAGCTGGAATCACCTTTTCTGTCACTGCCCTGGACTGTGCAGGACAAGATTTCGCTTTCTAAAGTCACACTTCCTTGATGATTTATCTCAGCTCTCCGAACAGAGTCCAAAATGCCTCTTAAGGTTCATTCAGGCCGCCAGATGGCGGACTCAACTCGTATAGGGGACCTCTTGAGTGGGGAAGAGCGGTGAATGGTTCACCGTAGCGGTCTACGGGCCTACAGGCCTATTCTTGGCCTATGTGAGTTGGGACGTTAGTCCCAACTACCGCCCTAGCCTAACCTAACCTAGCCCAGATTTTTTAATGAAACCATGTAAAATGATTTCGAAAGATCAGATTTGACAACGTTAACCTGGGGGAAACTTTGTATATAATTGAAAGATCTCTTTAAAGAAGCGGGACGATTTAAAAAAAAGTTTAACAAGAGACGAATCTGGGTCTTGAATAACAAGCCCATTCCAAAAAAAGTCATTCGCAAACGAAGCACTTCAAAGCAAATGTTATCCTGTTTTTATTGAATAATTGAGAAAAAATAACCGGCACGGATTTATTAAATGAAACTACCTTTTGTTCTCTATTCCTAAAACATTAAAAACGGGCTTCGCACTTTTAAAACCTTTTTATTTATTTATTTAAAGGGTAGCAAAATGTGAACATTTTAGAGTTGTAAAAAAATGTTGTTCAGATGTGTTTGATGTATTTAACCTGCACTGAATGAGCCTTCCTTCCACCACGACAATAACAGATCTAATTTATGGGCAGACCCAGAGCCGCACATATCACCTAAAAAGTCTAATATTGAGGCCCTTCTCATTATTCCCTATTCCTGAAACATGAAAAGCAACTCTCGTACTTGTCAAACTCTTAACAAGTAAAAAAAAGTTATGGAAACATTTTTATTTTTTACAGCTTAACATTTTAAGCAGCAAAATTTACATGAAACGTAGATTTTGTATGAAAATTTCCATTTGTACAAAACTTTTCCAATTTCTAATGCTTTTTATTATTGTTTTTGTTTATCAATCTGTCGAACTTGGAGTTCATTTATGGGTATGTTAAGTGCTCGCACAGGCTTGAACTGGTTTTTTAGCGACCTAATAAATTAATAATTAATTAGGGCTCCTCCAATGACGTAAATGCCGTTTAGAGGTTTAGTTCATAAACCGTTCCATAACCAGCTACAAATCAACTTTCTCCCTTTTGCATAAACTTAATAAATCACAGATGACTTAGCCCTGGGCAGCTCAAGATATGATTGAGTTAAGCAAATTAGAAGAGTATAAATCACGAAATAAATAATGTGCAAGGAGTGAAAATTGCAAACTAATACCAGAGCTGCACAAAGTAATAATCACTCACACACAGTCACGTAGACAGAATTTTGTAATGGGAGAAATATGCATAGGACGTCTTGGAAATGGTAAAATAATAGATTTATTGGTTACATTTGTAGTTAGGAGCAGATTAGATTTGGAATGGGGAACTAAGTTCCGTGAGTCCAGCGTTGGCAACAGAATGAGTGAGATTGTTTCTAAAGTTTGGGAAATGAACGAAATTTTTTAAAGATTCCAAAATTTCTGCGTTTTTTTTAAAACCAAAAATTTAAAATAAAGCACCATCACAAAACTTTTTTTAATATTGTATGAGCACGGCCCTGAGTTAGTATTTTGTCTTCAAATAATATACATTTTATCGCGTGAACATAAAGAATTAATTTATAAAAAATTAAATCATTAAAGTTTTTAAAGAAAATTATATTTTCAAATTACTCTTAACGAAAATTTCGAGCGGGTTTGGTTTCAAGGCATAGATATAAAAAAAACTGGATATTGAAGGGGATAATGTACATCTGTTTTAAGAATATAAGTCAAGTAAATGTCTAAGAAAAATTGTTCTTGAAATTGCAAAGTGATAAATTAAGTGTAAGGATGGCATAAATATATTTAATTTTAATTTTAAGTCACTATTTGATCGTTTTATGACAAAATGCCTCAAGGTATGACTTTTAATTTAGAGGAGAGCGAGCGTATTGTAGCCAAAAACGACACTTGGCTTAGAATGGTCAAAATTTATGAAAAAACCATTATATTTGGAACGCTTAAATATGCAGCAAAAGTGGCATATCCAAGGTTTTTTTTTTATCCCAGAACTCTTTTGAAAAATTTTTTTTTATTTTTTTCATTCAAAGTTTATCTTTCATTAAAAAAAATGCTAGAATGCTCAGGCCCGTCGAGAGGGGCGGGATTCCCGCCGGTCACAGAGTTTTCTCATGAGCCCGGTGCAATTACTGTCGTACTTACAGAACGCAATGACACATCTAGATTTTACTTTTATTTATTTTCAAATATTTCACGTGTCAAAAGAGTTTTTTCTTGTTTTGCAAATACAACTTTTTTTATTTCATTTTTATTTATAAGCGAAACGAAAAAAAAAAGTAAATTAATATTAAACTTAAAAATTCATATAAAAAAAAAAATTTTAAATCGAATTGGAAAGTTGGCGTACGTTAAAGTCGGGCGCGGTTGATTTTGGGATACCCTGTACCACCACATTGCAATCAAATCCGATTGTTTACGAACTTCAAAAGATATTTCTTTGCCAAATTTGGTTACAATATTTATATAAACAAACAAAAAAACAGTCGAATTTTGCACCAAACACGTTTTTTTGACCGATTCCGTGTCCTATGGGGGCTATATGATATAGTCCACCGATTTTGATTAAATTTGGTACAGTGCTGGGAAACTCTAAAAGACTTTCGAATGCCAAATTTCGATATCTTTATGAACAACCGAGTTATGGACTTTTTTTGATCGATCGGTCCTACGGGAGCTATATGACATAGTCAACCGATTTTGATAAAATTTGGTACAGTGCTGAGAAACCCTAAAAAAACTTACAAGTACCAAATTTGGTAACGATATCTTTTCAAACAAACGAAACAGAACGAAGTTTGCACCAACCCCGGTTTTTCGATCAATCGGCCCTACGGGAGCTGCATGATATAGGCAACCGATTTTGATCTTTGGTACAGTGCTTGGGATCTCTAAAAAACTTCCGAATGCCAAATTTGGTTAGAATATCTACATCTACAACTTTTGGTTTTTTTCGAGGTCCGCTGAAACACCCCTACGGAAGCTATATTATGTAACCCCGATATTAAAGAAATAAAATAAACTTGTCTCCTATGAAACAATAAGGGATCTAATCTAAAAGTTTATTTGCTCTAGCTCTTAACATCTCTGAGATCTAGGCAATCATACAGACGGACGGACAGACAGACAGACAGACACACAGACAGACAGACAGACAAACAAACAGACAGACAGACAGACGGACAACGATATATCGACTTTTCTTGTCACCCTGATCATACTTTAGGTAACTTTGGGGGGTCACCGACGACTGCTTCTATATGTTGCATACATTTTCGGCTTGCACAAACTTAAAATACTCTTTGTACCATACAGTACAGGGAAAAAATACAAAAAAAATACTTTTTAGTTCACGAGATGCTTCTTCTTAAATTGATTTAAAAGGACCGGACGTACTTTCACTTACATATAAATACAGAGACTTTAAATTTCTGACTATTTTCTTAGCCTCTTGAGAGGGTTGATTCCCTCAAGGCACCCTCTTTCAACGCCACTGCACGCACAAATACACACAACGATGCGCTGGTAACCAAGAAACAGACTGACAAATAGTCAAACATGGCATGCATGTAAATTTTATTTGCGTTGTGGTGTCTATAAATAGTTTTCAAGGATATTCTTAAAGTTAGAGTAGCATAGGAATAGTGTTACGTTATAAGCACGCAAATCACACAAACACAGAAACAAATACACAAAGGTGTGTTTGTATGCATAATTTTTGTTTATGTTTTTTTAGGGGTTGCACAAGTGCGCAGGAGAGTAGCATACTATACCTATACTATATGATATATTAAGTATACGATATAGGACCCAAATTTATACCCCCATGAATGAGTGCATTTATAATGTTTCTTCTAGACGCAAGTTAAGTGATTTTTTGTTGGCATTTGATTTATGATTCAATATTGTTTGGCTTTGTGATTGAAGCTAATTTTTAGGCAATTTGCCTCTGCTATAAAAAGCTAACAATAAAATGAACAATAAAATGTTTACATAATTGTTGTGTTATATTATTTGATTTCATTTGTAATTGTACAATACAAGGTTCTTTACCAAAGGATATAAGTGATTTAATAAGCTTACAATTAACTTACATTATTATTTTGGCACTTCTGTCTTTATGGACTCGTTATTAGGGTTGCTCACGTTTTTACTAGAGTATTCTTGACTTTGTGCGCTTATGCCTGGTTAAGTGGGGTGTTTAGAAGAAAATTCATTATAAGAAATTTAGCTGCTCATGCAACAGTAAGATCAATGTCTTACAATTCAAATAAGATACAAAGAAAAAAATCTACTCCGTCAATAATTGAACTGGTCCCTACTCGGAGTTTCTTGAAATAAACTTTTACGTGGTAAAATTTTCTACAATGGTATTAAATTTGACATCACATTATTATGAGTAAGTAGACACTTCCAAATTCCAATAGAATATGCTTTAATTCCTTTTTTTAATAGAAATATATGTATTCAATTTGTATTTAATAAAGTTAGGGAGTTAGTTTTTATCAGCTTACAATTTTTCCAATTTATGTATTTATTTACCAATAGCTATTTATGAAACCATTATGAACTTCAAAAATTTGTGGGACAGAATAAAAAATGACTGATTCGGGTCAGGCGGGATGGATCCACATTCTTAACCCGATCCCATATATCTAACACTATTTGAAGCAGTTCTATATCTTGCAGGAACATATATTTAACCAATTAATATATAATATATATTTGATATATTTATTAATTCTAAAGGCCTCTGCATTTTTGTGCACTGTAGAGATGCAAAAGCTGATTTAATTTGCAGGTAATTTAATCCCTTGCCATATTTGCTATAAACCATTAAATAACGTGCATGATAAATCATTTTAAGTTAACTACAATAAAATAAATATATGTTGCTAACATTTCACAGCATGAAAAAAATAATATAAACACACCATAAACAGAATTTAAGCCAATTTTGTTTCATTAATTTTTTCTTAAACTAATAGTTACTATACATGGTAAACATATTATAACAATGTAAAACATAAACTTTATCTGATTGAATAATCTTTAAATCACATAATGTTACACAAAAAATATCACGTTCGCTTTCTCTTTTCTTTTCAAAAAAGCGTAAGGGCGCACATCAAGATAGCCATGACGTATACGTAATGTGCGCAAATAATTACACGTGCCAAAATTTTATTATACATTTTCTCTTCATCTTTTACAGCTCATTGCAATATTTGCCAAATTTATTAATAAATTTGATAGTATATTTTATGCGAAATGTGATTTTTATTCGAAAAATATATATAATATGACAGCGAAAATTTTAAAAATTTAAGCATGTACTTGCAGATTGTTTTTATCTGTATTGACAACTCTGGTTGTTGTCATAAATTAAGTGAACTGTAAACATGGCATAATTCAAAAATGAAATAAATTAAAGGTAATACTAATCACAGTGAACCGGACACAGTTCAATTTGTTTAATTCTTTGATGCTTTATACAACTGATTTATACAATACACAATCATATAAGATGTTTAAAAAAAACCTAAATAAATCTGAAAAAAATTCCTTTTGTTTAACATGGATTCCCTAACTTCAGATAAGGCATGGCTTGCAGGACTTGAAGACTTGCAAAAAAAAAATGCTCAAGGCGCTGCATTTTTTGGATCGTGTCGAAATTCTCGTTTAAGGATGTTAGAGAAGATGGCGGCAAGATTTAAAAATTGACAGTATGGTCTCGCAAGGCCAGATTATCAATTAGAAACCCTACAAGCCGAAAGGATTACAAAGAACAAGTGGGCCTTAGCGATGGATTATAAAACAGAAACAAGTATTTCGAAATAGATAACCTGAAATTTACATACATTTAAAAGCTCCTGTGTAGTAAAAATATATTTTATAGAACATGTTTCGAATGCAGAATTTTTAAAGTTAGATCCATGAGAGAAGTTGATTGCGATAGCTATAGGGAATCTTAAGTTCCCTACTAGACGCAGCGCTTTAGAAGAGAATGCCTGAATGCAACTTTCATTTAAGAGCCAAATTATCCACAAAAAGTCAAAGCCCAACAAAGGATATTTTGTATTTTTTTAATGACTTACTTCGATATAAGCATTACTCGATGCTGCCAAAGATAGTGGGATATATATATACTATATGTGAGACCATAAACTATCGATATCAATTTTCGCTCTATAAACTATACGTTTAATATTTGGCACAGTTATGTGACTGGATGCTAAGAAAAGTGTACCATAAAAATTATTAAGATTGGATAAAAAACCAGGAAACACTATAGTTAAAATATAGAAATTTGATATCACACACTACATTATATTTTTTTGTAGCGATTAATTTTTTTTCATCAATATTGGATCATAACCTAATCTGTATCGGTTGATTGCCAATAAAAATATTTATCAAAAACAAAAAAAAAAGAAATTTTACACTCGCTTAATTAGCTTGAGCCTTATAAACAAGGAAGCATTGACCTTTTTTAGACACCAGTTTGGATTTCGCGCTGGACATGGCACAGTTGAACAGGTCGATAGAGTGGCACGACATATCCTCCAGGCTTTTGATGACCTTGACTACTGTAATTCGGTGTTTATAGACATACAACAAGCATTCGATCGGGTCTAGCACGACGGACTCCTTTGCAAGGTAAAGAAGCTTCTACCGCAACCTTACTTCTGTCTCTTTAGGTCCTATCTAGACGATCGTGTATTCAAGGTCCCTTGGCCGAATGAAAGCTTGAGTCCCACTGGACAGCGTTCTTAGTCCGCTCCTCTACTAGCCAGTGCCTCTATGTCCAGTGCGTCGCCAAGATCTGGCTCTATGGGCTGCAGATTTGGAGTATCGCCGCAAAGACAAGCTCTCAGAGCATTCAGGTACTGCAAGCCCGAATTTTAAGGCAAATAACAAATTGCCCCTGGTACGTGCGCAATTCGACGCTGCATCGTGACCTTAAACTGCATACGATAGAAGAGCAGATAGGAAGGCACACGAGTAGGTACAGTGACAGACTCGGGTGTCAAAGCAGTGCACTCGCCAGGAATCTACTTCCAGCTAGGCCTCTTAGGCGGCTCAAAAAACAAGTTTTCGCCAAAACGTCTCAGTCATGATGATTCTCCATAATTCTCTCCGTGTTATTAATCCTCGTGCTTAGTAGTATTATTTCTGTTATTGTTATGGTACATTGTGCTTAAGGGTTCAATACTTCTTTTTGCTTTAATAAAAAAAAAAAAAACCATGCTTTCCTCCATACGTCTATTCTCTTGAGCCATTTTTTTACTTATTATTTAAACACAAGAGATAATATATATACTAAAAATTAAAAATAAAAATAAAATTTGTGTTTTTGGAAAAATGTGATGGCTAAAAAAAAAATAAATTTAAAAACCTTGTTTATAACTTAAAAACCCCAAAATGCTGATTTAAGAAATATATTTAATTTAAAAAAAATATAAACTACTTATTAACTAGTTTTTTTTATTTTTTAAGTATATTCCTTAAATCTATCAAATACGCTTATTTTAAACTTCCTTTTGGCCCTATCTTGTAATTTCTAGTATAACAGAAAACAGCGTTAAAAAATAAAACGAAAATATTTAATATTTATAAAAAATGTTGTTGATTTTAAATTTTTTTTTTTTTGTAATTTTTAACAAAATAGCTAGCTTATATTTTTTTATTTTAATATTGTATTGTGTAAGAAAAGCACAAAGAATTTTGTTTAAACAAAAATTGGTGACTGACAAGTTTAGGATACTTTAAAAAATATTACATTTTTGTCTATCATTGTTACCTAAAAAAATTTTAAAATTTCATTGATTAAGACAAAACAAAAAAAAAAAAAGTGCGTTATTTGAAAACAAAAATAATAATTCAAAAATATTCTGTAGCTTACTCACAATAAAATAAAAAGTTAAAAATACGTTTATTTTAAAAACTAACTTTAAGGAAATTCATTTTTAATTTATGAACCCATCATTAGTTTTCAAAAATAATTGAGACACTTTCTTGTTCCTTTATTAGCTAGACTTCTGTCATTACTATATATATTTTATTATATTATATTATTTAGCGATACAAAACTAATTAAAAATTCAATCTTAGTGCAAAAAAATAAACGAGTCGTAGGAAATTGTTGCCAGCTCTTAAAAATATTGAACATTAGATAAGTTGGTTTATATTGATATTTCGAACTGTAGAAATTTGAATTAAAATTCGAAACAAGTCTTTTTTTAATATAAATAATTAATTTGTTAATGCTGTTTATTACAAAAAGAACAACACAGACATGCTTAAGTATGCATAAGATTAATGAGTGAATTACTTAATCCAGTATATCATAAAAAGAACATGACAGGCAAGCCAAATTCTTAACCTTTGATAGGATTATAAATTTCTGGGAATTTTCAAAATGCTTTTTATATAAAGTCACATATATTTGGGTTTATTTTACATACAAGTCACACAAACTCGGTAATTAGCTTATTGTTAGCATTTGTTATTCGTCTTGTCTTCAAGATATTCGTTCGACTCAATTTTGTTTTGGCAGAGCTAACAAATACCCAGAAATATTAAACAAAGCCCCAAGGGCAATGCTATATACGCTGAAAGTGAAAAACTGTTGCAAAAAACAGAAAAGAAAATTGTAATACAAATTGAGGCATCTTCAATAAGCAAATGAATGCTGAAGTAAACAAAAAATTTGTTTGGCGCACGTGTCGTATGCGTAATGCGGCACGTTCCTCAGTTCAAATTGAAGGTTTACTGCAAATTAAAACGCACGACCCCGAGCAATGTGAATGAACTTGCAATGGAACAGCTGTGTGCCCAGAACTACATACAAAACCGAATAGTCTTATACTCTAGAAGTCTAGATGATGTCATTTTTTTACTATATAAAAAATTTTCATGCCAAAAAAATATCAAGCAAATAATAAACCATTCGATGACAGACAGAAAAACTCTGAGCATGCATCATTTTTCAAAAACGACTTGAATACTTTCTATGCATAAATTATTTATATAGCATATTTGCATATTTACTTATGCTCATGGTCAACAAAATACTGGTAAATAGAGCACAGCACAATCATAACAATTTCCGCACTTGACCAATACTTAACACTCATTTGTAGTTAAGCACATAATGCTCCGGGTGCGGGAACTGTCAGTTTTGGTTCGTCACTTTGTTTACTGTGCTGTAATTTGATTCTGTTTGAGAGCCGGAGGTTCTGGCTATATGAGCATATGCGTCAATGGCAATTAAGCACAGTAACCAAGGGGCATAAACGAAAGTATTGTTCATGGAAACGTTGCTCTATGCAATGCAATGAGAGAAAGCAGTGGTGGTTCCCGCAGGGGTGTGTGGAAGTGGTACGATATATCTGTATGACATGCGTTATGTCTGATTGACTTAGAAGTTGTATGTCCAACTATAACATATCCTGGATTCATGGGCTGCATTGCACCTAAGGCAACAAATTAACCCCAAATATCGAAGTGGCTCGAAACAAACTTTCATCATATTGGCCAGTTGTTTCTGGATTTATTTTAATTAATTTTTGATTTCGTTATAATTATTGTTGATTATTATTAATATTAAAAATCTCTTTTTTAGACATTTACCACGTAACCTTTCCTCGTAAAAGCTAAAGAGTTTTCAAGACACATTTGCTTTAGACAGATATGACTTACATAAAAATAATGCAGCTTACAGTGTATATTATAGTCGAGATGTCTTGACTTAAGTTGGCCCACTTACTTCGTATTAAAATTTATAATATATTTCTTCTCATTGTTTGATTTCGTTGAAATCATCCTTAGGGTGTTTTTTTTATTTTATCTTTTTTGTCACAGAAAAAAGGAAATAAAAACGCACTAATATTTTCCTATGAATCATTTTTGCCTCATTATTTTACATTATGTATGTTGGAACTTGAGAGCGCACTTTAACTCTCCCTCAATAATTTATTTTTGGTTCCGCCTCTGCCTGGCTCTCATTATAACAGCTTGTATTTATTGTAATAACAAATATTATAATGACTAGGCATAATCGTTGATGAGCATAATGTGAAGTAACAAGTATGGGAAAGCCCAATAACAACAAAAATGCTCTAAGGGAAAATTTTATTATACTTATTGCATAATTTAGTTTGCCAAAATAATATGTGCCCCACTTTTATGCTTCAAAAATGTATTTAAAATTGGGTCGAAAATGCGTGAATACTAACCAAAAACAACAAAAGAATTTTAAAAATTTGTATATTCAAATTTTTTCAAGGCGACCTTGAGCTGTTTTTGTGCGCTGGCATCTTAATACTTTAGGACTACCAGCTTATTCATACGAATTTTAGCTTGGTTTAAAGCAAGCAGGAAGATATTATGTTGTTTTCTTGATTCAAGGAGGTACAATTTTTGCAATAAAAAAGGGAACCATTTACAATTTTGTTTTTTCCACTTTCTTAATGCATATTCAAAGTTGCAGTTTTTGTAAATCTTTTCGCAAAACTATCGGAAAATTATTAACTATTGAATCAATCTTTCAACCACGGCGTCCATTCTTACAGGAGAGTGCCTTATGGGCAGGCATGCCGAAAGAATGCGCGCCCCCTTCAACGACTTCTGCCGTGGCTGCGGGTCCGAAGAGGAGGAGGAAACCGTTTTACACCTTAAGTGTCAATGTCCCTCCCTCTCAAGAAGAAGATTAAGGATTCTAGGGTCTCCTGTTCTGAACGGCCTTACTGACCTCTCCAATCTCTGTGCCAGGAATTAGTACAGTAAAAATAGGTTTTGACCTGGAAAAAATTTCACACTGGAATTTCTCTTGCTTAATGTATTAAGGACCATCCAAAAGGTCTAAAGCCAAATTGGAGACCTCCTCCCCCCGTAGGGTTTTCCGTTATTTTGACATATGTTTGATCCCATTTATCTCGAAATCTATAAGCCGTACACAAAAACTTCCAAGGCAGAAAATGTTTAAAATTGAATTTAAAATTTTATTTGTACTGGAAGGTATACCTAGAAGTTCATATTTTAGGCGGTAGACCGCGCCAAAGTTACTTCAACGCAGTTTTTCCTACTTTTACCCACCTCCTTGCCCTTTTTTGTTTTTGGCGTGTATCAAAAAATTGTAAATCTTAAAAAAGTACACAAGACTGGTTTTCGAATCATGTAAATATCTCTAGTAGTTTCCAAGTTATAAAGCTTTGAAGGCTTCCCGCACCTTGAAAAACAAGCAAGCGCTGCGCTACGTTCAGCACTTTAGCGCCCCCCTGCGCGCAGCAGCGGCGATGCGCTTGCATGTTTTTCAAGGCACGGGAAGACTTTAAAGCATCATAGCGTGAAAACTACTAGAGATACTTACATGATTCAAAAACCAGTCTTATGTACTTTTTTGAGATCTACAATTTTTTGATACACGCCAAAAACAAAAAAGGGCAAGGACGTGGGTATAAATACAAAAAACTGCGTTGTAGTAACTTTGGCGCCTTCTGCCGCCTAAAATAGGAACTTCTGGGTATACCTTCCAGTACCAGTAAAATTTTAAATTCAATTTTAAACATTTTCTGGCTTGGAAGTTTTTGTGTACGGCTTATAGATTTCGAGATAAATGGGCTCAAACATATGTCGAAATAACGGAAAAACCTACGGGGGGAGGAGGTCTCCAATTTGGCTGTAGACCTTTTGGATGGTCCTTAATACATTAAGCAAGAGAAATTCCAGTGTGCAATTTTTTCCAGGTCAGCCCCTGTTTTGGTCTATTTTTACTGTACTAAATATTGCCAGGTTCATTAAACTTTCAGGCTGGTTCAGCAATAGGATGGTTACAGTTGAATAGTCGTGCCTGTTTTTCTTCAGAGCTGACCGTGTGCCGACCATGAATTCCTGTATACGCAGCTATAAAGACATCCCTGGTCAGCTCTCGAACAGCGTTACCTGTGGCATCACAAAGGACCTCATTGTGCCTACGTGCGTCTGGGCTGTTCCAAGCCAGGCAACCACTGCAACCTAACCTAACCTGAATCAATTTTATTGTTAAACCTGTAGCGGGTGGTTCTCAGAAAACATGAAACAACATTTTTTGGCCAAAAACTAAAGCCAAAATAAATCGGCTTTCATGAAATACTTAGCAACATATTAAAAATTGTATATTTATATTGATTCATCCATGTCTATCCGTGGGTCTGTCCGTCCATATGACCAAAGTATCAGAGTGCAGATGCAGAAAGCTGAAAATTTGACCAAAGGATGTGCATTATAACCAGGCACTGAAACTCATATTTGAAGTCACCAAAATAGTTAACCTTTTAGCCTCTTAGGGTATCACAGTACCAGGCAAAAAATTTATATTGCTTACTGACGGGAAAATAAAGTATTAATTTTTAAACTATGCTTCAAATAGCGATGTTTAATACCGATGCGGTATTTCAAATATCCTACGTATCGAAGTCGATACTCAAAATTCCATATCGATATCCAATTTGCCTAGTAATGATATGGACATCATTTTTTTAATCTTAAATTAATATAATAATCTTTAAGTAGCAAATTAAATATCAACTAAAGAAAAATACCAAAAACAAAAAAACATACAAAAAAGTTTGGCTCCAATACATAGTTTTTGCTTATGGAGTTTGCAAATTTCACCCAGCACTATCAGCCATACTTGGGCCTATTGTTATTTGTTAATAGTTCCAAATAAAAAAGTGGTATTGTTTAATTATAGTAAAGTTATTGTTAAAATTTTCCCTATCTGACCAAAAAGTAGCGTATAAAAATTTCCATATATAATGACTTTCCCATGATCTATACGTAAAATTGCGCTTAAAATGCCCAGAAGCAAAACCATCATACAGAGATTTCTAAACGATTCGGACCATCGTGGAAAGATGGCTGTTCTCGTCATCCCTTATTAGTAGATATTCCTGATGTCAGGAGAATACAAAAAGTGAAATTTTATTCAGAATTGGATATATCGAAGAATCGTGTGCAACAAATTTTTTTAGTTTATATAAAATCCTTTTAAATAATTTCAAAACTTTTTTTTTATTATTTGATTTATTATAAGGCTTAAAAAAAAAAATTATTTTGTAAATAAATAAATTATTTTTACTTTGCTATTAAACAATATTTCTGGTATACCCAATACTTGTTCTGCATACATTATTTTATTTTTTTAATTTAAAATTCAATTCAATTTATTCATTTAAAAGCAGAAAAAACATTAACTTGACTAAATGTCAATGTTTATTATAAAAATTGAAAACTAACTCCAATTTTGCAATTTTTAATAAAAATTGTCACTTAATATTATTTCACAGTTTTTATTTTTAAAGTCAATTAAAATTAATAATTCTATGATTATTTTTATTCAAAAATGAGTTGGAATCAGAGAATGGCTTCGGGTGATTGCAAAAACGTTCATACACGATCAACACCCGAATAAACGAGCCATTCCGCTCAACCGATCAAACTTTTCACTGTTGATTATATTTTTGCTCGCTGAGTTTATTCATGCTTATGTTCAAACCATTCACTTCGGGCGTACGTTCATTCAGCTCAACAATGATTGTTTTGATCAAGAATAAAACTCAAAAAGCAAAATTCAACTCGTATGAGTTTGTTCATGTGCGAAGTCAGCAGCGCTGCCTCTGCACTGCTGATGACTGAGAATCAGGAAGAAGGTGAAACAGAAAAAAATAAAAATACGTAAATTGGCAATGGCAAAAAAGAACATATTCATATACTTCATACTTACATATATGTATAACATAACTTATTAATTGTATTGACTTCATGAGTGCGATCCTCACCGATCGTTTACTTGCATGACTCGTGTAAGACACGAGCCGATCAAATGACCAAATTGATTCAAATGATGCGTTCGTCAGCATGAGCTGATTTTTACTCAACGCTCTGTTTTGTGAGGTGATTGGAATTAAGTATGAACTTTTGGGTATGATTAAAATCAAGAAAATAGTGAATTTTGCAGTTCTCTGATTGGAATCCCTTATACAAAAGCTCAAAAAATCGAAGCCGATGCCATCGATATCGATTATATGGTCAGTATAGAGTTTTAAAAATGCACGAGATGTTCACTGTCTTTTTATTGACTTTAAGCAGGCTTTCGATTCAATCAAAAGAGATCAAATCCCGTATGTGTTCCAAAGCCTTGGAATTCCAGCAAAATTAACGAAAATAGTATGCGATACGCTCTCAAACACATCAGCTAAGGTCTTAACCCAAGGCCAGCTCTTTGAGGCCTTCCCGGTAAAGACGGCAGTTAAACAAGGAGATGCTCTATCTACAGTAATACATATTTAACCTGATGTTACACTTCGCTATAACAGAAGCAAATAAAGGCGGAACACTTCTCTATAAATCATCACAAATCTGTCAATACGCTGCTGATATTGCAATTCTTGCGAGCAAACTAAACGAACTCAAGAACGTATCAATCCATGAACTAGTTAACAGACTCGGGCTGCAGATAAATAAAACGAAAACAAAATATATATTTAGATCTACAAAGTTACGCCAGTCCCAAGACCTGAGGATAGGTCCCTTTAGCTTTGAATCAGCTCTGGTGACTCGACATGCGCAATTAAAGAGAAAGTCATTGCAGCAAATAGCTGTTATTTTTTATACATCAAATTACTTAAATCTAAACTAAGCTCTCGAAATACAAAACTGCAGATGTATAAAACGTTCGTTCAACCCGCCTTGACATACGGCTGCGAAGTATGGGTCCTCCGTAAAGCTGACTGTAAGCAGTTAGCAGCATTTGAGAGAAAGATTCTTCGGAGAATTTACGGATCGGTGATAGATGGCAACATCTATAGAATGCGCTATAACTCAGAGCTCGAAGAATTGATACGCTGTAAAAAGATCGTGCGCTTTATCAAGTCCCAGCGCCTACGGTGGATCCGGCATGTACTGCGCATGGAAGATAGCTGCACAGTAAAGTTAATCCTGAAAGGGCGACAATATGGAACGCGAGCAAAAATCCGTTGGCTGGATGCGGTGCTAGCAGATTTGAGTGAAATGAACGTCCAAAACTATGAAGTCTAAGCCATGGACCCACCTAGGCTTGTAATGCTATAAATGATGAATGATGATCGAGTTTTAAAGCATTTCAAATTTGAATAAATACTCAGGAAATAAGACAAGCTAATACCATATAGTATATAGTTCAAACTTAGTTTTTATCTATTAAAGGGCAAAAATAAAATAATCTAAATTAATAACTAATAAACTTCACACAATTTTTCAAAGCACATCAAAATCATATAAACACTTTGGAAATTTAAGAGCCTAGAGAGTAAGTATATAGGGATGTACCGTCTATAACCGTTCAACCTCCCAAAAACTAAAAAGAGTGCAAAAACAGCCCAGCCAACTAAATAGTATATAATAAGCAACTTAATTCAGTTGATATATATGGTTCAATAGAGTAAATTAAATGGGGAACCCCATCTATTTGATCAATAAATTATTATATACAATTAACTCAAGGCCAGCGAAGCAAAATTAATTAAAAGTTTGCAAGTTGTTGTTAGTATTTGTATGTACTTATGCATATATGTATATGTATATAGTTCTGAACTTTTGCAATAAAAGCAATGACCCTGAACTTCTGCCAAACTAACGCCTTGCATACGTGGAAAAAATGAATTATGTTGAAAACTGCGCAATGTTTTTGTTTTAAAATTTTCTTAATTTTTTGTGTCAAACATTTTTCTAAGCCCATAAATCCGTCAACGTTCAACAATTTGAAGACATCTAATTAGAAGACGCCAACAAAACACGCCCACTGCAGACACAAAGAAAGAAAACAAAGAGGTTTTCAAAATTTGCGCAAATTGTTGCAAGATTAGGAACAACGACCCTCAAAAAGCAATGGACGGTTTAACTTCCTTGAATGACAAGTTCCGCCGGCGACAATGAAAATCAATAGTTATGCTAGCTGCATGCGGAACCAATGCAAACCTAGCTATATTTGCGAATATTCGCAGTATAATTAACAAATAATCAAATTATAAATTAATTAACAAAAAAAAAAAAAAGTGTTCAGAGACTTACCGCAGCTAAAGTTCTGGCGCTTTCGGATTTCAGAAAAGTTTTTAGCACGTTTTATGTATATATTGCACTGTAGAGGTTACACTTGAGTTCAGGGATATGCAGTGCACGTCGATGCCGTCGGAACGCGCAGGATTTGCACTTTAAGCGAACACGCCATAATCGGTTTTCCGAGTTAAGTTGTTTACACTAGAAATCCGTAAACGAAACTGACAACAATGTAAGCAAGCGAAAAACCAAATAGATAAAACGGAAAAGCGCACCGCACTGTGGAAAATAAAACAAACGAATGAAAATTATTATTTTTATGGGAAAACGACAAGCGGTAAAAGAGGCGACGCCATCATCAGTTGGCGGCAAAATCAGCTGTAGAGAAATGATTTTTCCGACGCACACACACATTTACACACACACTAACGTCAGAGTTATATGCCCGAGAGAGTGACCCAAGTATTGTTTCTCTTGTGACGTCATCAGTTGCGGACATGCGCGTGCTCCTAGCTTACCCAGGTTGCCATGCAAAGGTGGCGCATTGCGCGAGTCTGTTTTGCTCTGGCGAAGCAGCATTTTAGCTAGTGACGTCACATGATCCACATTTTTTTCATGCACTTGCAAGCGAGAGGTAAAAAAAGGCATAAAACGAATCTCTCTATGTTTTTATTTTTTATTAGGTGCTCAAGCAATACAAAAACTAAATAATAAAGCAGTGGATTATGGGCCATGAAAACGAAGCAAACAAGCACATTGCGTAAATTTTTTAAGTCTCTTGCCTAAAAAAATATTATTAATTTTACGATTTTTTATTTGCAAATTTTTTTATTTTAGATTATACTATTTCTACAGTACGTACTGAAAAACAGTTCCTCATAAAGTGAACATCTTCAAAGAAAAGTTGCGATCGAAAATAGAGTTCTGCATTTTGGAACTGGAAAATCAAACGAACAGTCACTATCAAGCCTTTTTTTACAATATGCCCTTGTTAGAATTGAACTTGTCTTTATGAAATCACTTGTCACCGTGAAAAACAATGTATAATATAAACTCCCCATTCAAATTTTTTGCACATACTACTTATGCTATGCAAAAAACGTCTTGAAAAAAAAATTATTCAAAATCGGTTGTCAAGATATCCCCAAAAGTGACTTTCTAAGCCAAATATATGAGAAATATAATTTTCTTTATACATACCTACTATTTCATTAATTTCTCCGATATTTAAGTGCATAGCTGTTTCGCAATTCGGTGCCGTTCCAGTAATTCTTGAGTTAAAAATTATGTAACTTAACAGACTTTGTTTTATTTAAATAGATGTAAGCTTTAAAAAATAACAAATAAAGAAAAAATAGTTCTAACTGAAATAATAATCCATTTTCTAAAATAAAATTTAAGAAATACAAAAACAATTCATTTATTGCAATATATCTATAAAGCCATAAGCCAAATGACTAGTGAATTCATATTACATAAAAATAAATATTTCCCTATAATGCCCAAATGTCATGCATGATCAGACACATGAACTGTCACGTATGATTTCATGACCTTAAAGTAGAACTGTTAATCTGCTGCCAATGTTGAAAATACCAGTTGAAAGCTCATAGATGAAAGCGAGCTGGAAGCAGTTGAAATTTACTAGTACAAGGAAGCGATGAGTTCAGTAGTTCCGCGAAATAATGGTGTGCCAGAAAATACTAAACAAAACCAAACATAAATCTTGTGTTCAAAAAACATTGCTTTTGGTTTGGAACTTGGTCTCTTATAATTACTGAACATATTGACCGATTACTATTAAGTTGGAATTCGTTTGAAAAATTTGGACGACAAAAAAATGAGCCTGTCACTTATTATATCGGTGTCTTTGATTTGGTTGCTTTGTAACATTTCATTTTTCCAGCCTCTGCGTACTGCTTTCGTAGGCGTTCAGTACCAAACGTACGAAAGCTATTTATGACCAATTTATTTATATGAACTTCGTTCTTATTTGAAAGCATTTAAAAGCGCTGTGTAAAGCCTTAAATTAATATTTTATCAGCATAAAACTGTGCTCAGATTTAACCATATTTTTTGAGAAACTTAGAGCAAGGCATCCCAAAGTTCTTTTAATATATTTATGTATATATGTACATATGTTCAAGTGTATACAAATAATACAATCCGAGCAGGCTGTAGTAGTTCAGTTCCGTCACACATACACTAAATATATCAAAATTATTTTAGCACAAATAATCACGAAACGCCGTACTTCCCCCATATAATATAAATTTTAATAAATTTAAGCATCCAGTATATATTTTTTAGCCATGTGTAGCGAATCGAAATTATCTGAAGTTAACGTTGCAAGAGGCAACTTGGTCCAAGTGGTCACCTGTGATGATGCTACCTATACGGGAACACTTTTGGGTTTGGACCGCTGCAACAATTTACTCTGCCTTGGTTGTCCCGCAAGCACATCTGACAAAATCTTTGTGAAAATCTTTAAACTAAATGAGTGCAAAAATGTTCATAATTTATGGGGAGAGAAATCTAAAATCAATATGCGATCTGCCCTGGCTAATGAACTGTTCGATCTACTATCAAATAGTTTGGCTCCGACGAATATTATTTGGGATAGAGACTCAATACTGATAGAGTATATAGCACGTGTTGAACAGCCATATTTGGCGGACAGTGTGGTATCTTTGTCCTCTCCAAATGGACGGAGGCATGTGAACCAAGTGAGGCGTATAGTCAGACAGTTCCACGAAATGTTCAATAAAAAAGTGGAACAACTACGAATGTTCGAATCATCGAAGCGCGAAATGGTACGTATAATTAAATTTATAAGGAGTATATTTTTGGTCTAAGCTTTAAAATTTCGGAAGATGGGCGATGCAATGGGCCAATTATCATATGAATTCGAGATCGAAGAAATCAAAAGCGAGCAGATGGCTGATGACAGAAGCAACGAAGATAAGCAAAATACAGTTGCTGAAGCGGCTACGGATTGCAATGTTGGTCCCAATGAAGAGCAATTGAATAAGGTTACACTTACTGAGCAGAATGAGAAGAACCACACTGATAAAACTAGTGATGTTGAAGACAAGGTTAAGACAAAGACTCCTGATAATTCTGAAGTAATGCCAACTATATCCAAAGAACACTTGCAAATTCATTTAAGTGAAAACACATATGAAAGCTTCATGGTTGTAGCTGATAGTTTGAAGAAGATGCTGGAAAAACTAATGGTTGAACATAAGTCTAAAATTGCACTTGGCCAAAAGCTTAGAAAGTCAGCTACAAGTACTACTTTAACTTCTAACAAAGAACACCAAAGTTTTTCAAAATCTATGAATGCATACAAACTAAGGTCTAAAAGGCCACAAACTGATGAACATTTGAAAAATAAGTTGATGGAACCGACTAAACAAAGCTTAGAAAAGCGTGAAAAGTCCTGGGTTTTCAAAAAAGTATCAAAAATACAACCTAGTTTGCCTAAGCCCAAGGTCAACGAGATGTACAGATATGTAAGGAAGAGAGTAGACAATGATACACCAAGAACATATTTGCGCAAACTATAAGAATTGGCTGAGCAAATGTTGCATTCTAAATCCAAAAGTTCTTCTTTTCGCCTCAGAGCAGCTAGAACTCTGGAGCTAGCTTTAAAGTTATCCACCAGCAAAAAGGGGAGTACAGCTAACAATATAAATGACCAACTACAATAAAGGTCACCAAGGCTTTTGTGCCAAATTATAAGTCACCCACAAATACAAGTAACACTTTATATCAAGTTCAGGAATTAACTGCTGAGCCAGCCCATAACTAATCCTTTGTGTGAAAGTATGATTATATTTTACCGACGCCAACCATAAAAAGTTGGCAATAATTTCAGTATTCCTAAATAAATAAATATACCTAAACTTTATAAGATGTTGCAAAGCCTCCAAATCTATCGAAATTGTGCTCAGCTTGATATGAGAGTCTCTCTATCCATCTGTATGAACGCCTAGATGGTAAGAGCTAGAGCAATCTGATATTTTTTATCCACTGCACAATGGGCCCGCGTGGCCAGGTTTTGGCCAAAAGCCCTCCAGATGAAAGTCAAAATTTGAAAAAAAGGACAATTTAATATTATTTTATACATATTAAGGTATCCCGTGCAGAAAAAATTTTGAAATTATATTAAGTGGTTTTTAAGTAATTAGCCATCAAAGTTGACGTTTTGTATTTTTTTTAACTTTCCCGATAATTTACAGAAAAAAAATTAATTTACCATGATACATGTAGCTAAGAAATCTTTATTCACTTTATTATTTAGAAGTATAACTTCAGAAAAAAAAATAAAACTGGGTTGAAAAACTTCTCGGTTTTAAATATATTCGAGTAGTTATAAAGATTTTATTGGTATTTTTATCATTTGGCTAGTGTGATTTAAGGGTACCTCCGACTACCACTCGATATTTAATCGAAAAAAATGTTTAAAATTTCTTCAAATGTTTTACAACAAAATGTAATTCCTCCCGATTTTCGGAAATTGAATTTTGTATCTAAAAGTTGAATTTTAAAAATTGACCCCGCAGGAAATTTTATTAATTTTTGAACTTCTTAGCTGCCTAAAAGTATGCTTTAACAAAAAAATTTTCAAAAGTTGTACTAGAATCTGCAAAAAAATTTACAATTGGAAAATTATATAGCATACTTAGAAAGCTGCAAATCAAAAAACGTAAAAACGATCAATTGTGACGAAAAAATGTAAAAGTTTAAATATGGATTTTACAAACTTTTTTACGAAAAAAAAATTATAACAGTTAAAAACCAGATGAACTGGTGATGTCTCTTTGTAATTTGCTTGGAAAGCTGAAACTATTTGGGGCTATAACTCCAAAATCTTTCAATATTTTGGGTATAGGCTATTTTTTCAATGTATGAGAAGCTCAAATCTACCTCTGTGTGAAATATGGTCCTATGGTTCCAATTAACCGTTTTTTTTTTTTTAATTAAGCTAAACAAATTTTTTTACATTTATTCCAATTTTGGTCTGGATTATCCATATCTCAAAAAATCTGAGGAGGGTCAAACTTCCCAGAAAAATAGTTCAATTCTTTAGAAACACGTGTGTAAAATTTCATCTCTAAAAAAATTTTATGAAAATGACAGGGTTTTGGCCAAAATATAAAAATCTAGGCCCAAAGTGCACTGTCAGGAATCGCGGCTTATAAGAGACGAAGATCCGAACTCATTCGCAGTTTATGATTTTTCACCATAACGACAGAGGTCTTAAGTTCCAGTATCTTGTTGGAACGCAACTTTTACCTTTACCGCATGCGCTTCTTTGAATTAACATCAAATTGGTAACTGCAAAGTTTCATTTGTCGAAAAGCCTAATTTGAAAAAATCGGTTTAATGGAACATTCAAAAATTAAACCAGCTTGCTCTGCTTCGACTGTAGCTCTTTGGTGAGTTCTGTTGGATCGAAGTTTCAACGCAAAATATTCACAATATTGATATTTGTTCTCGTGACGTAGCTGCGCAGAGAGAGTCAAAAGTTGCACAAAGAAATGCGTCACCTTTTTTGACTACATGATGTGGCCATGTAAAAATTATACGACTGTCTCTCTCGCACACTCTGTGTGTGTGGAAGCCGGTTCTCCTCCGGCTGCCGCATATAATCCAAGCGTGCGTAAAATTGCCGAGTACTTTATTTGCATGCTTGTTGCGTTGCCTCTCAGCAACTGCTGCTGCTGTGCCTGCTCCTGAGCACATGTCCTAGCCGCCTGACTTTGTTGCCAGTCAAGGCGAGCATTTGTCAAGGGTTGACATTGGGCATAGGTTAGGGGGCTTCGCTATACT
Organism: Chymomyza costata; assembly: GCA_018150985.1. Classification (NCBI taxonomy): domain Eukaryota; kingdom Metazoa; phylum Arthropoda; class Insecta; order Diptera; family Drosophilidae; genus Chymomyza; species Chymomyza costata. The sequence goes on along the minus strand of JAECWU010000202.1, from coordinate 432,316 downwards.
CCTGTTACGTGCAAACATTTCGTTTCTTGTACTGGACTTATTGTTTTACTAGATTGTGGGAACATTTAAATATTAAACGTTTTCTCATTTATGCACGCAAATATAATAGATTTCCTTAACCTTGTTTGCACGAAATATATTAAATTTGTTAATTGCTTTTTCTTTAATTACTACCTTATGTTATTTCATGCTCCAAAAATGGTTAACAGTTCAGGTTTCAATTAGCTGTCACTCTGGATAAAGTTTGTAGCTAAACCAATTAACACTAAGTTGGTTTTGAGGTTTAAGTTTTCTTCGTTTTTATTCATACCCTGTACCAAGGGAAAGGGGTGTTATAAGTTTGCATAAATGTATGTAAAATAGAGAAGAAGAAATTTATCTAATCATCTCTGTCTGTTTGTATGAACGCCCAGATCTCAGAGATGATAAGAGCTAAAGCAACCAATTTTTCGGATTACATCCCTTATTACGGAAGACAAATTTATTTTAATTTTCTATAGGGCTTATATAATATAGCTTCCATAGTTTTATTTTTGTTGGTCGCGATATTGTTATGAAATTCCAAAGTATTGTATCAAATCTGATGAAAATCATCGATCAAAAAAACTTTTCAGAGGAATATTCGTTTCTTTTTTAATGTATGCAACCCAGTTGCCAGTCAGCTAATTAAAGCAATACTTATGCAATTAGAAGATTTTTTGTAGCCTCTAAAATTAAATTAATGAAGCAGTTGTTAAAGGAGTTTGGCCCACATTTTTTCTCTTCTCAAAGTAGCTTTTGATCCCTATGCAGCAGCTTTTCTCGCCAGCTTATCGGCAAACTTTGAATCTTAAAGTTTGTCGCTTACAAAATTTTGTGAGCTATTTACAATAAATGGCATTATACTAGAAAATTTTTACAATTCACAACTTCTTAAAACACTTGTTGCTACAAGAAGCAACTGCATGAAATTTTCATTCGTATTTTTAGTTTCATTTTTTAGCTATTATATTTTTTATTTTTGTAATTTATTTTTTGAGCGATATCTTTTTCCTCAACCCATTTTTCGATTTTAAGTTCTTTGGCGTTTTACTCGCGCTTTTTACGATATTCTAGTAAAAATAGACAAAAAAGGGGTTGCTGGAATTTATCTTGCTTAATGTATTAAGGACCATCCAAAAAGTCTAAAACTAAAATGATGACTCCCCTGTAGGGTTTTCCGTTATTGTGACATGTGTTTGAGCCCAATTATCTCGAATTCTATGTCGTACACAGAATCTCCAAAACAAAAAAATTATTGAAATTGAATTTTGAGTTCTATTTGTATAGGAAGGTATATCCAGAAGTTCATATTTTCGGCGGTAGATGGCGCCAAAGTTACAAAACGCCGTTTTTCGTATTTTTACCCACCCCTTGCCATTTTTTGTTTTTGGTGTGTATCTAAAAATTGTATATCTCAAAAAAAGTACACAAGACTGGTTTTTAAAGAAAATTCCAGCAATCATTTTTTTCCTGGTCAAACCCTATTTTTACTATACTATAGGAGGTGTCCAACACGCGAGTTTCACTATATTCCCTACTTGAGGGAAAATCAAGCTCTTAAAGCAAAAGCGAACCTTATGTGGTCGCTGTTTAATTATTCCATTAGAGTTCTCAAAAAGCGAATCTGTATTGTGTGTGTCACTTGTCTATTTATTTGTCTACGGGAAACCTGTTCGGAAAACCTGTTCGTGCACATTGCGTTCTCTGCTAAATAATTTTTCCTTTTGATCCTGCTATGTAATATATATATTCCTTTATTCATACAATATAAAAACTTTTTTTTTTTTTTTTTTTTTTTTATTATAAAAAAGTTTGTATATCATTTAATAAAGCTAGTTCCCTACTACCAATCATGGCAGCTTAACCTAGATGTACATAACAAAATAAAATAAAAACCAATTATAATTTATGGGTTCTACATACGAAAAAAATAACAAATAATAATAATATTAATAATAAATTTACAAATTTATATAAAGTTTAAAAACGTTTGAACTTATTTATAAGAATCTCGTAGGAGGATCCCCTGGATGACACCTTTTAAGTCTTCTCTTTCTAGCTCTCAAGGTCAGCCGCCTCGCAAGCGCATTTGGATGTATTTCAAGGCGTTCGATGTATTTTTGAGCTTGCGACCGTATGTCGTCGCCAACTTTAGGGATTTTCAGGTCTCTTTCAATGTCCCTTGTGCGCATGTACCAAGGAGCATTGGAAATTCTTCTCAGGATTTTGCTTTGCACCACTCTAATTTTAAAAATGTGGGACTTCGCAGCAATACCATACACTTGCAACGCGTACTTCCATATTGGGCTCAAAATGGACTTGTATATGGTGACTTTGTTGGAGAGGGAGAGCTTATTTTTGGGGGAAAGCAGCCATGATATTTTCTTAGCTCTGGCAAAAACTGTTCGCTGAACCATCGTTATATGCCTGTTGAAAGTAAGACTTCTGTCCAAAATTACACCCAGGTATTTATGTGCAGGCTCATGCTTGAGAGTGGAGCCCAGCATCAAAATTCCGGGGCATGATCGACGTCTTTTGGCGAATGTAACACATGCGCATTTGCTGGCGTTGATTCCTATGTTCCAATCTAAAGCCCACTTTTCAAAACTATATACGTATTGCTGTAAAGCCTCCGTGGCAATGTCAATTTCTGAGTTTCTCGTTAGCACTGCAGTGTCATCAGCATAGGTAGCAATTAGAGTGTTATCCACACAAACTCTTGTAACTGCACCAGACGTAGGCATATCTGCAGTATAAATTGAATAAAGAGTGGGCCCTAGCACACTGCCTTGGGGAACACCTGCACAGATTGGTCGCTTTGTTGATTTTGCTCCATCGACCACGACACAAAAGGATCTGCAAATTAGAAAGCTGTTGACGAGCTGGAAAAGTTGAGGAGTCAGACTGCTCTTTAATTTGCTAAGCAGTCCATCATGCCACACCCTATCAAAAGCTTGCTGAATATCCATGAACACAGCCACTGAATACATCTTATACTCCATGGCCTCCAATGCAAAATTGACAACACGGTGCAGTTGTTCTGGAGTACCGTGACTTTTACGAAAGCCAAACTGCCACTTTGGAATTGCTTGCGAAACGTTTTCGAGTTTGAGAATTCGGTTTAGAATCACCCTTTCCATCATTTTACCCAGGGCTAGGAGGAGACTGATTGGCCTGTATGCGTCGACTTCGGTGGGCTGTTTCTCCGGCTTCGGTATCATCGTTATTAGCGCTGACTTCCAGATAATTGGAAAATGTCCCAATCTAAGTATGCTATTAAAAAGCAGAACGATGAAAAGAAGCGCTTTTGTTGGAAGAAATATAAAAACTTGATTATGCTATTTGAAAGCTCAAGAGCATAGGGCGTCAACAAGTTTCCTCCATCTACTTCTGTTTTTTACTAATAGTTTCAGCTCCTTCATTTCGGACCATTCTTATCCAGGCGGATTCCACTCGAGTGCTGATCTTGCAATGTCTTGGGCTGGCCGTCTTAGAGTGTGGCCAATCCATGACAATTTCCTTTTTCGGATTTCTAGCTCGATCGGGTGGATTTCAGCTAGATCAAGTAGCTGCTCTTTTGTAACCCAAGTGGGCCAAAAAATTCTCAAGATCCGCTATCTAATGGTGAAATCTTAATATTCCCTAAGAAGTCTTCTTTCATGGCAATTTCACTTTGGGCCAATGCGAGCTGTTATCAAATGTGCAATCTTATTGAAGTATTTTTTTGATTGCACGTCGAAGATTATCTCGTTGATGTCAACCGAGCCGTTTCACGGGCTGCCTCTCTTTGCGAAGTCGGGCCATACCAACGTGGCACTCTTCTCGTGCGATTTCTCATTCTTCTTCTGTGAGTTGATTCATAATGTTCTGAGGCCTTATCTCTAAAAGAAGCGCATCTTCATTCACGCAGATGAAGATTTTCGACTAACAGTATGTCTATATCGTCTTATTTCTTTTTATGCGACTTTTTCGATATTTCAATAGTTATTCTTTTAACCAGGGCGGAGACAAATCCAACAAATCATTAAAATCTGTCCAGCCGTTCTTGAGTTATAAATGGTATGACTCACACAACTTTCTATTATATATAGATGGTTAATGCTGTGCGATTTTGTGGTTTGCAGTTTTTTCCTTTTTTTTTTTGACAAATCGTAATTAAATTTAAAGTTCGGAAGAATCCTAAATAATTTGATAAATAAAAGTTTTATTTGATCAAGTTACAATCGCAGTTTAAAGATTCATACACTTCAATTATCAACTTAATTTATAACATTTTCAACATTTTTATAAAATATAAATACAATTTAAACTTTTCATTATACAAAATATATGTAATTATGAACTTCACTTGTATGTGCACTCTTCAAGAGAGCCTGAGTAAATATAGGCGAGATTTAACTGAGATTTAATGTAAGTTTTCGTATATAACAGTGTATAGTATTTACATTTATATATTTAACTATATTTTAGAGAGTTTTGAAAATGAGTTTGAGACATAACTTGTAAAAGTCCAACTGTCGACATAGTTTGAGACAAAACTTGTAAAAGTCCAACTGTTGACATAGTTCTATGTATACATGTCGTGAGTAAATGGTATAAATGTATATGAGTTTGTGCATTTTTATATATTGGCACTCATTGGGCTTTAGTGTAAAATTGTTTGTACACTGTGAGAAAAACTATGCCATTTGGTTCATGTAAGTACATCATAAGCAAATATGATTAAAAAATAAATTTCATATCATAATAAAAAATGATAACAATTGTATAAACTAATAAATATAAACTAAATTTAAAATAAAAATGTTGAGTAAAGCTCGTAACCGTTAAGGAAATTATATATTATATATGCACAGCATTGCAAAACTTGTATGAGTTTTTTCTTTCGATGAGTAACTAACTAATTTTTTTAAGAGGAACTTGCATATAACACAATGAAGCACTTTTATAAAACTTAAAATTAAATTTTCACTAATTTTTAAGCACTGAGCATTTTATGCTTTTTTTGAGTTTCGTAAAATTAATTTAAACTATCGGCACCTGCGATGCCTGTTATTGGATTGTCGCCATGTATAATGCTATCCATTTCAATTTGTGATAAATTTGCGGTTAGTAACTTTTCTATTTTAATAAATTGTGCATTGGGTTCCTGTACAGAAGCTGCATCCACTTCCGTATCATTGGAGTTTTGTATTACCGAAGAGCTGCGTTTGGCGCGTTCTGTCAAAGTAAAATTTAAATAATTTATTAAATGTTTTAATAAAAATATGCAACAACCTACCAAAACGTGCTCGATGTGCCTCCTGTTCGATTATAATCTCGTTGGTAATGTACACCTCGCGTCTGATTTGATCACGTAACTCCACACTCATATCTGGTATACACCAGCGCACCAATATCATAACCAGGGCCACAAAATTCTGCAAAATAAAGTGACATTTTAAAGTAATTATTTCAAAATTTGCTCACTCTTATTAACCCGCGTTGCCTTAGGCACTATCAAGCCCTACTAAAAGACTTCTGCCTCAATACTGGGCAAAATTTCACAATTTACCATTATTTGGGTCATTAGCTTAAAGCGAAGCCCCAAAACTGTTTGGCTTGAAACAAATTTTCAAACTGGAGCAGCTACAGCTGGGTCAGTCAATACGGATTATTGTTGCAACAAAACATTACAAATAATTCAGCACTTCTTATTTTAAAGCCTACTACATGAGTGTTAGCCTCAACCCTAATGCTATTGGGTATTAAACACACGGCACGCTTTATACAGCTGCGTCTACTCCCTCAGCAACTGGTCGATGTACACCCTACACAGAGGGCTTATATATTAATATGTAGATGAAAAGATAGTTTGGAAAATCTCAAAAAATTCGAGGGGTTTAGTTCACGCTTTCGAATATTTAAGAACTTTTCAACACACTGGTATACTAAAAAATTACCTTTACTTTTCTCTTCGAAATTGGGATTTAAAAAAAAAATCGAAATTTTTAATCATAATTCATCAATCAAAAATTTCAGTTAGGAGAAGTTAGTACTTTTTATAAGTACTGAACTTATATTTAAAAAAAAAGTTTCCGAATACATTCTTAAAATATGTATTCTTAAAATATGTATTCGGAAACTTTTTTACATTCTTAAAATATGTATTCGGAAACTTTTTTTACACAAACACAAAACACAAAAAATAAAGTTAGATTTTTCAAGAAAATTCTTCTTGTCGCAAACTTTAACATGTTGATTTCTTTTAAAGGATGTAGCTGGATGAGGTTTAAAAAACTGCACCCAACTTAAAAACTAATGATGCAGATCGATTCATGGGTCATATACATATTTTTACGCAAAATTTAAGTTTTCAAACTTAATGCTAAATATTTTTTATGCAATTTTTTATATAAAATTTTGTCATTCCGTGCGAAATTTTTCATTCTGCGTATGGGCCTTAATACAAAAAATTAAATTTTTTTTTATGAAGCTAGCACGTTAAGTTGAAAAATGGAACCTATGCGAACATTTTTTTTTACTATGAATCGACCGGAATGATAATCGTTGGGGGCACTTCTGATACCTGTTCAAGCTAGACCTTATGTCAAAGAATTGTGACAGAATTTTTTGAACATGTTCAAATTTCAAATCGATCTGATTCAAATTATCCAAACTATTTTTTACTACTATTTCGACATCGAATGACTAATTTATTGGAATATTGGAAATTGAGATGAGCAAAATTGATTGTTGGTTTATTTTTTCAATATCGTATTTTGGATCGAACCTATTTTGCGGGAGTTCTTAGGTTCAGCATTTGTCTTAAAGTCTCGCCGACAAAAAATCCCTTGACAAAAGAGCTTAACAAATTGTTTATAAAAATCAATGCGTTTTTATCGCTATATATCACAAACAGTATCGTTCATTTAAGCCATATATATTATATACCACCGGTTCAAAACTACTCCAGCAAGCCAATTTTAAAATTAAACTCTTCGAGTCTTATGATCTCTACGACTAAAAATTCAGTTAACGATAATAATGCCTATAGAGCCCACGTAGCGCAGCAAGCCCTTAAGAACTAGTTCATGATTTGCTCATATAAAGCACATACATAGATCATTGCACTTTCGCTTTTTCTTAGATAATAAAAAAAAAACACTCATACGCATTTGTTAAATTTTTTAGAGCATTTTAGCTGTGGAAATGCCATGAACTGAAAATAAAGCGAATAATGTCAACGAAATGAAAAGTGGCGCTAATAGTTAGCCCAGAGTCCGAGTCTTAATTTAGTAGTGGACAATACTTCGAAACGAAAGCACGCGTTTAAATACAAAAAAAATATAATAAAAATACAAGTTGTATTCAAAAAATGCAGAGGATATGCATTGAAAATAAATCTATACAGAACTAGCTCAACTTAAAAGCCGGCCGTCAGATCTCTTATAATAAAACTAGTGCATTTAAAGTTCAAAAAAAAATCACAGCTATCAATTTTTCGAAAATAAATAATATAAACCAAGATGAAACGCTTTGCCTGCTTAAATCTGCGTTCCCTAGGAATAAGCATAGCCTTGATAGATATATTACTGGCGTTGAGCACGCTAAGTCTATGCAGTTATTATCTATACAATGATTTTGTAAATCTCTCACAATGGCAAGAAGATGATGTGCAAGTTTTGAGTCCCTTTGGCAATTTGGTGTCCACATTAGGTGTGTATATATACACAATATATGAAAAAGCATTGTATTGCATTTTGGCTTATTTTAGTGGACTATGTACTGGTGCATGAGTTCTCTCAGGCTTTCTATATGATACTGACGGTTACTATTTGGTTTAAGGCTTTGATTAATCTGGTGGTGGCCTGCATATTAATCGATGGCATCAAAAAGGTAACAAACAACACTTAGACTAAACACTTAAAATGCCTTAAAGCCAACTATTATTAAACAGCAACGTCTGATTTGTATCGTCCAATGGTTTATCAATACACTAGTATCTATGGTCATAGAGATCTCCATATACGTATGTCTGGAAATGAAAATAGAAGAAGCTGATGCCTCTTTGGATAAACGCATAGCGCGCAGCATTATCTTTGGCTTGTTTACAAGTAAGTTTTAAAAAATTTTGTAATATAAAACATATTTTTAATTGTAACTCCTAATTAGTCCTAAATGCGCTGTTCAGCTTTGCAATTTATGCGCTATATCGCATGCTTAAAAGCACCACAAACGAGAATCGCACTCTACAGGAGAGCATTGTGGAAACTTCTGGTATGTTTCAACATGTCAAGGTCTAGAATTTTTCCGAAACACTAACTACTGCTTTGTATGAACAAACAGAAAGCAAACTTATTTAAGCGGAATGCATTATAATGTTCAAGGTATTTTTTCTTATCTATGTTATAAAATAAAGAAACTGAATAAAACTTACTTCAAAAACTACCACAAAACCTAAACGGCAGGCTAAGATTATGTAGAACATGCTGCTCAGATTGTATTTCTCTGGTGATGAGGGCGGCAGACGATAGTCCGCGTATCTAAAAAAGAATATAAATTTTATAAGAAAAATTTCTTAAGTTCGTTAAATGAGGAGTTACTTACTTGCACATGGTAATATTTGAGAAATCTCCGGCCAGACTGCGTAGTGTAGGCGAATCAGCAACTTTAAAATCCGATAAGGTGAAATCCAAATAGCCATTTAAGCTGCCATCTGTAGAGACTATGCTGCGGTAGACTAAGCGTGGTATCATATCCGATGTAAAGGCAATAATGAAGCCCTGAAATAGGATTAAGACAATAAGTTAAGCATTATTGAATTTAAAAAAAAAAAGTACACAAAATTTTTATAATTCCATCATATGGTATAGTTTCTTGAACAAAACATAGTTCCTTTAAGTGTTAAATCAAAGTCGATTTAACTTTAAAGGTTGGACATTAATTATAATATGAACGCCAAATTTCACCGAAATGATGAAAGCTTAAATTCGTTACCGATTATTTAAATCGTAAGTTATTCTTTTTTTTAATTTAATGATTAACCGTAGCCCTAAGCCCACGATCAAAACGTTTGACTTCTCCGAAAGAACCACAAGCCGTGTGAAGAGCCACATCAGCCAAATTCCAAAAACTTACATTTGTTATTACACTGAGCTTGCCTATGCAATCCAATATTCGATACCAAACTCCTATATCACGCACACGCTGTGAAACGGGCCGTTTATGATGGGTCAACAGTTTCTTGGCATCCAAACGCATTTCGAGTATATTATTGAGAAGCGCAAAGAAGGGCGCCAACGGAAAGGCAGCTACAAAAATGGTCACAAAGCCATACTGCAAAACCATTTCCAAATACTCTGGAAACAAACTGCGTGGACCCCAATCTAACAGCTTAAAATCACGCATCCAACGTTCGTCGTTGGCCTTGTCCAGATTGGGCTCATTATTAAAGAGCCGCGAGAGTCCTACTTGTATCGCCAGCACCTTACGCCAAAACATGGGCATAAAGACCTCCAAAATGGTGTTAAAAGCTTGCTTGCCTATCATTATAATAGCCAGTTGTATGCAAAGTTCAGTCAAGCAGCCGCCGGAAGAGCACTGCAAGTTAAAAATTTGTTGAGTTATTTAATTTGTGTGTAATTATTTAAACAACTTACCTCTTCTTGGCGAAAATCGAATAACTTGTTATACTGCCCCGGATGACCCACAAATTTGCCTTTAAAAAAGGCTATATAAAATATCGAGGCATAATAGTTAACAAATTGCAATAAATAGATTTTAAGCGTCAAGGAATCATCAAATTGCGTTTGTGTGCGCCACAGTTCCAGTTCGGTAAGATATTCCGCCAAATGATTGTACATCTGCAAAAGATGGTCATAGAAATTACATATATATAAGCTATAGGTAGTATTCGCTAATCACTTACATAGTTCAAAACATAAAGCAAACACAAGTTAACAAAAGCCGCCGAAGATGTAGCCACCACAATAGCACTGGATGTGGTCATGGGTACGGAACCCACTTTTAAAGCGGCCATCATGGACATGCGATAGACAACTACGGCCAGCAGTGCCACAAAAGCCAAGGCTATAAGCAGCAGCACCACGGAAAAACTAAACACCGTAGCCGGTAATTTCATTCTCCAAAATGGCACAGTGGGTTCTTTTATATTTGTCACATAGTCAGTGCGTGTAGGTGGTATATGCTCCAAACGCGCCAAATACTGCGGTCTGGGATGCTCCTCGTGCACATCAAAGCCCGTTAAATCCCAGCGATGCGTAATTTCAGCAGAATATCTCTTCCACAGCTCTAAAAATAGCGTAGCCCAAAAGGACATGAAGACGGCAAAAAAGATTGTGCTCGGATTGTCTATGAGATAAGTAATTTTGGCATAATTGCAAGTCTCTTTGAGGTCCCAAAAGTTGCACCAGTCGCAAAGCGGGCACATAGTTATATTTACAGTAGAACGTTCGCAAACGTCTTGGCTGGTTTTGGATGGAATTAAATTAGTTAAGTAGGAGTTTCAAATAGGTAAGCAGCTACTTACACAGGCACATAGTTGACCATGGAAAACCAAGAATATAGAAAGCATACAACGCCGACTATGGAGGCTAGCAATAACATATAAGTATAGTACCCCAGCCAAGCAAAGTAGAGACCTTAAAGAGAAATATTATAAGTGTATGCTAGTTTATAAGTTGCTCTCAGATACATACCAATTTTGACACCAAAATATTCTTTGATATCATCTAAGGGCTGATAGCGATACCATTTTTTAACCGAAGCCCAGTGTTTATAGAGCAAACAACGCATGGTACCAGTCTCGGATATTTCGCCCTATAAATGAAACAATTATAATAAGTGAATAATATTTAAATGAGGTGTTGTTTCTTTTTGGAGTAGATAAGTTGTTTGGGAATTTTGAATCTTAATTGTTAAAATACAGATTTACAGCCTGATCACGATTTTAATTTATAAACGTTTAAAAAATGTATGTGTAGATATTTTTCATGTCTAAACTATAGATCTTTAGTAGTTCTTCAGAGGAACTAGGGTTTGAAGAGTTCGCATACAATAAGCGGTCTCAAAATTTGGCAAAGAGAATCTAAGGTCTTAAGTTATTCATCAAAAGTTAATCTGTAAGACCAAGCCCCTATACTTATAATTCTTGCAGCTAACTTTAAGTAATTAAAAAGCTAACGAGTCCTTCAAGGGCTTTTTAATGTGTTTCTTAGATTTCATAAATGTTAAGGTAACTAGTAAGTCAAAAACAAGTGTTCCTCCCCAGGCTTATGAGACTTTCTTGAGCGTACTCATATGGCAAGCTCTCTTAACTCACATCATGTAGGGGATAGGCTGCACAGTAGACATTCTCAGCCACCAGACGCTCTATGCCAAAGGCCATTTCATTATTATGTTTGGCAGGAAAACGTTGACGATCCAATATGAACTCCACTATGCGGGAACGCACTGCGGTGGTAAAGAAACAATCCTGACGTATGTCAAATCTGAGAAAAATGAAACAAAGTTTAAAATATTTGATTAAGATAGATATTTTATAATCAGTGTTGTGCCAATCAATCTATCAATCTAAAGATTTCTGACATACCCAATTATAGAAGACTTACAAGTACTCCTTATCACGACTGTAGATGGCTGTAAAACGATGAGCACGCTTGGGAAATACTTCCTCATCGACGTGAACATTGCGCAAGACAAACTTGAACACAGATTTAAGACTAGAAAAAACACTTTTGGTTGTGCGATTGACCACCGATAAACCAGGTATCTGGGAAAAGATAAAAACAAAACATATAGGTAATTCTTAATTTTTAAAAAGTATAATTATAATGCTATGCACAAATATTTATATAGCCAGAGAAAGCTTTGTATAAACAAAAAATCAAAAGATACAAACAAATATTACAGTTTTTAGTAGGGCGAGGGATAACGTATACATATATACACAAGGGTATAAACAAATACAACAATAGCAATTGTATTAGGTATATAATAATTAGAAAAAACTCAAGCGCAAAGGAAACTTTTAGCACTTATGCAGACCTTTTTGGACAGATATTGAGCCGCATTGTGTAGACGATTAGACTTTTCATATATGCCCATACTACAAAGGGACTAAAATAACAAAATATTTTGTCAAAAATTAGAAATATTAAATTACATAACATAAAAATCATTTGCGCTAAGAGTTTAAAGTGTGTGCAACAAATTACAACGAATTGCATTTTAAGCGTATGCCTAAAAGTATGCTATAAATTTTGCATGACTAATAACATTAAACTCTGGGCACACTAATTTTTTCTAAAACAAATTGTTGCGCTTAAAGTACTATGGAACGCACCTCCTTCATGGGCATACGCAGCTTTAAAATCTCTGAATATCGTCTCAGTACCTCCAGGGGTGCATGTATCTAGAAATAGCATAGCTTATTAAAATGAAAGTTATACCACTGTACAATCAAAACTCACCTTAACAAAGTAAATTTGCTCCTTCTCCTTGACCACACGCTCCACCTCCAAGCCCTGACTTTCGAGATTCGCTTCGAATACTTTACGCTTTTCCGCATTTTGCAACTCCAGCTCTTCGTGTACATTGCATTTATAGGCCAGCACAAAATCTATGGAACGCGCGCAATCTTCGAAAAATAATGAGGTATTAAGTTCGGCTCTTTGGTAGAAATCACGTGGGCAACTGCAATCTTGTTCATCGTAGATTTCGGGGCTCAATGTGGCTTCAGTCATTGGCAGCAATGGTGTAGATTGTTGAGCAGTATTATGATTTCTCCTGTTGCTGGTCCTGCCGTGCTTGCCGTTTGGCAGGGGCCCGACTGTATCTGGCAGTTGTAAAGTTGAGGCGTTGCTTTCGTTGTGCTTGCTAAAATGATATGGAAAAGAAATTTCATTAGCAGATATTTAATTTTGACATGACGGCGTCACTTTTGGCAGTGCTACAAATAAAGTACACACATTTTATTATCTACGCTACAAAGAGTATATATGTTATATGCACATGGTTGCAGCCGTTTTTAGAAGTTTATTATGAGCAATTAAAATACAACATACAGATCTCCAATAATATGAAAAAAAGTATATAGAAGAATGTTGGAAAACAATTGAGTACATTCGTAATAGAACTGAAATATTTATTCTTATTAATTGAATATTTGAAAAGCACTCATAAAAGAAATCAAATATACGAGTACCTATATTCAAAATAGCTTTCGAATTTCCAAAAAAAAAAAATTTGTGAAAGATTTCGTCTTAATTCTCATTTATTTAATATTTTCTTGAATATTTCATGAAATAAATTTCTGACGTTCCATGACTGAATAAATCTATTGCAAGCATGCTAAAGACATACATACATATGTAATTCGATACGCTAAAAAATTGTATTATTACTGTCAAAACACAATTTTCAGATTTGTACACTAAATCCCAAACAAAATCTTTCCCGAAATATAATTGGGATTTTTATTTTTAAAGGGCAGAATGTCCGTTTAACGACTTGAGCAATCCTAGCGACGAGGCAAAAAGGCAAAAATACACGACTGAGTATGGAAATTAACCAATGCTTCTACTGATCCCCGACTAACACCGTGGGCAACAACCATCAGCAGTTTATAACTGCCATATTGTTTGCTTTAATTTTGCTGAGAAAAGATCTTGTGAAAAAATTCCATTAAAAGCATATAAGATAAAGTTTTGTATATTTTTCGTTACAATAACATATACATTTTCTGAACGCCAACCGCAAAGAAATTGCAACTTTAATTTAATTGTTTCAAAAAAATGATGTTAAAGTCGGGCGCGGACGACTTTGGGATACCCTGTACCACCAATTGCAATTAAGTCCGATATATTGCTTAAGCACTTTAAGAGACAATTGATTGCCAAATTTGTTTCACAAACAAACGAAATACAACGAATTTTGAGGAACAAACGTTTTTTTGAGCGATTGGTCCTATGGGAGCTATATGATATAGTCATCCGATTTTGATCAAATTTTGTACAGTGTTTGGGAACTATAAAAGACTTTGGAGCACCAAATTTGGTCACGGTATCTTCAAAAACACACGAAGCACAACGAATTTTGTTCAAAAAACATTTTTTTGACCGGTTCGATCGGTGGGGCAACATTATATAGTCAAACGATTTTGATTAAATTTGGTACATTGCTGGGTAACCCTAAAAAATCTGACAAACACCAAATTTTGTTTCGATAACGTCATAAACAAATAAAACACAACGAATTTTGTGCAAAAAACGTTTTTTTGACGGATATGCCCTATGGGAGCTATATGATATAATCAACCAATTTTGAACAAATTTGGTACAGTGTTGAAGATCACTAAAATGCAAAATTTGGTTACGATATCTTTATAAACAAACGAGTTATCTATCTAAAGCTTTTGGGTTTTTTCGAGGTCCTCTGAAACATTTTACGAAACGAATTATGCCCTGAAAACGTTTTTTTGGCCAATCGTTCCTATTGGGCTGTATGATATAGGAAGCCGATTTTCATAAAATTTGGTATAATGCTTGGAAACTCCAAAAAACTTTGGAGCGCCAAATCTATACCTTCATAAACAAACGAATATTGCACCGAAAAATTTGTTTGACTGATGGGTCCTATGGGTCTGTATGATATAATCAACCGATTTTGATCAAATTTGTTACAGTGCTTGGGAATTATAAATTATAGGGCATTCCAAATTCTTTGGTTCAAAACTCAAGTTTTTTATTTGTTTTGATAATGGCTAAATGAACAGCTTGGCATAGCTGTGGATTTCATTAAATACGCATCCCGACCTCATAATAAAAGTTCCCCATTGATTTGACAAGCCCTATCCGCACCTAAAGACCCCACTGCGTCAAGGAGCTGGCGTGCTGAGTGCTCGTTATTAAATGCCAGCCATGCAAATATGGCGATAGAAACGCCCTTGTCCCAGACGGAGCAGGGACAAAGAACCCAGGCGACTATTTATTTGGGTCAATGTAAGTCAATGACTGTAAAAACTTAATGAGCTCAAAATAAAAATACTTAATCGCGCTTGACCCATTTCAAGCTCGCACTCAAAAGGAGCTATCTAAGTACAAATTTTCACCCATATGCATTCTTAAAGATAAGAGTCAATAAACAAACATAAGATACTCTATTTTAACAGCTGTTTGTGTGAAGCAGTCATTAGAAAAACAATCTCAAAATAAACAGACCGCCAAATGTGCTCGAAAATAATCTTTTATGCATATTAAGTTTATGTCTATATATACTGACACTATGTATATAAAATGTGTGAATGAAACATTTTCATTTTTGTGCGCTGGCAAAAAATCGACACGAGGTGCTAATAAGTTAGCTGCCTTTAAAAGTATGTAAATATGGTATCTTATTTGAGTGTAAACACATTTCTTTTTGCAAGCTACTTGATTCTGACGGATACAGACATGTGATTCAGTTAAAGTTGAGGCCAACTTGAAATATGGTTACTCCCGACGATTGTATCCCAAGTATTTATCTATGATCTTTAATGATTCATTACTGAAATAAGCCCAATCATTGCACATATACTATATAACTAAAGCTCATTTAAAGCTGACTAATTTACAGTGAAAATTATAAAATTAAATAAAATTTATAATATACATATGCCGGTAGTCATGTATAATATTTGTTATGCAGTTTTATTTTATATCATGCATAACTTACATTGAAGAGTTGTTTTCATAGCAGTATAAGTTATTTATCAAATACACTTATCAGACCTTTAAAGCGTCTTACTTGAAAGGCTGGTCGAGAAATGTGCATATAAATATACAAAAAGTGACTTATTGATATCACTTTTAAATACAAAAGATGGCGTACGTTAAAGTCGGGCGCTGACGACTTTGGGATACCCTGTACCACTGCTTGCAATAAAATCCGGTATATTGCTTAAGAACACAAAAAGACATTTGATTGCCAAATTTGGTAACGATAACTTCATAAACAAACGAAACACAACGAATTTTGTGCAAAACACGTTTTTTTGGCCGATCTGCCCTATGGGAGCTATATGATATAGTCAACCGATTTTGATCAAATTTGGTACAGTGCTTGGGAACCCTAAAAAACGAGTGCCAAATTTGGTTATGATATCTTCATAAACAAACGAATTATCCATCTAAAACTTTTGTTTTTTTTCGTGGTCCTCTGAAACACCCCTATGGGAGCTATATAATATAACCCCGATATCGAAAAAGTAAAATAAACTTGTCTCCCCTGACATAATTAGCATCTAATCTGAAAGTTTGGTTGCTCTAGCTCTTACCATCTATGAGATCTAGGCGTTCATACACCCTGATCATACTTTAGGTAACTTTGGGGGGTCTCCGACGTTGCCTTCTGTATGTTACATACATTTTCGGCTTGCACAAACTTAATATACCCTTTGTACCATACGTTACAGGGTATAAAAATTAAACTTGCAGAGCACAGTTGGGTACTATCCCTGTAGTGTAAGTCATAATTAGATCTGATGAAATGTGAATAACCAGTACTTTAAAATAATCAGAGAAGTATGGAAATTAGTTTTAAAGTGAAAAAGTCAGGTCCTAAACATAAATATTTCAAAAGGCCGTACTCTGGAAAACGAAAAAACCAAAACGAACAACTTTAATCGGATTCGTTTTTACGTGCTCCGGAAAACGAATTTTTTTTTGTCGATAAGCGCATATTTTCCTTTTATTCCGATAAATCCGTATATGTCCCTTATTTTTCCGATAAATTCTCCTGCTGTGTATTTTTCTTTGATATAAAACAGCTGACATGGTTGCCGTAGCTGTGCACCTTTTTATTACTACATGTTGTTTACATTTCATTTTCATTAAAATATTGCTAGTTCTTTAATATTCTTTATATTAAATAAAATTAGACAACAAGATTACTTTAGCAACAATATTAATTGAAATTAAAGCTATTTTTGTTGCAAGGCATATTTTCTTTGTGTAACACGGGAACCCTGTCTCACCTATTGTCATGTGTTCGTGTATGATATGTGCACACATACGAACACAAAAAAAAATCGTTTTGGCTGTGCAAGCTACTTTTTGGATTGAGTCTGAGAAAAAATAATTAAAAATAATTGTCGATAAGGATCTAACTTGAAGTTGGCATAAATATAATCTAAGAATATCAAAGAATATTATTTAAGTATAAAATTCGTTCTTTTTTAAACCTTTTTTGTCGATTCGTTTTAATTCCTCTTGAAAAATTCGTTTTGGTGGAATTGGGAGCACCAAACATTCGGTTACAAAAAGAATCCGAATAAATTGTTAGGATTCGTTTTCCAATTTAAATCTGAAAGCGACTTGGTTGGACAATAAAAAAAAACGGAAAACTTTTGCCGAAAGGTGTTCTAGCCTTTCAGTCCATAAATACGGTCACACTTTTCCCGTTTGCAAATTTTTGCATTTAGATTTTGGTAAAAATATGCTGCGTCCAATTGACAGATCTTATAGAGGAACCTAATTTAATTTTGAATCATGCTGTTTGAACCGATACTTTCAAGCGCTACCAAGGTAAACTGTTTGATGTATTTTGACAAAATGTCAACACTAGAGCTGTCATTTACTTTTCAACAAATTTTAGCCTAAAAGCGATGTGACAAAAAGATCTTTGGAAGCGTGGGAATCCAAGCAACAACAAAATAAAAGACAAAATTTCCAAGAGCATATTTCCGCCTAGAGTTAAATGTTATTAACTTGCTGCAAAATTTGATTGCAGTTTATATAGTTTTTAGTCGATCTTGATTGGGTTGTATAAAAATATGTTTTACTTACTAACTAATTTTTAGTTTTACCACATTTATAGCGAAAAGCTCAAAAGTCGGTTTTACCCAATAGTTTTCAATTCGATTTTGATCGATGTAAAAACATTCAATTTGTAGCTGCTTCTTAAGCTTCTCAATAAAGCCAATATGCTCTTTAAAAGAGCATAGCAACAGTTTATCACTTGAATAAGAAAAACACAAACTTTGACAACTTCTTACATAAATATAGTACATATATCTAATCTCACAGTAGTTTATTTATAGTATTGCATTTGTTGTTCTCGTGGCTTATAAACGCAACCTTTGTCTATTTTTCAGAGAAATCCCATAATCCATAAAGAGCAAAAAAAAAACATGTGGGTAAAAATAAGTGAAGCTGATAACTTTTTAAATCGATTCCTACGATTCTGATGATTTTTACGTATATGAGAGGTACTACACGTACATTTTTTTCAAAACTCCAATTAATTATAGAGCTATCGATAACTGAATATTTAGATAGCATTTTCTTTGGTTAGACAAATCTCGTGTAGAAATAAGCATTTCCTATTAATTTAAGTGAAAGATATAATTTTTAAATAAAAAAAAATTGGATTTTTTTTAATCGTCCGTGCAACAAAACATTCGGTTTCAAATCACATAACAAATTCGTTTTGGTGAAATTGGGAGCACCTAATATTCGGTTTTAAAACGAATCCGAATAAAATGTTCAAATGAGTGTTCCGGAGCACAGCCGCTTATTTCAGTTTAAAATTTGTTTGCCAATTTGTTTTAATTCCTCTTGCAAAAAAATATTTGGTTTCAAACCACATAAGTAATTCGTTTTTGTGAAATTGGGAGCATTCGTTTGGGATCATCCATAAACTACGTGACGCTCCAGGGGGTGGGGGATGGTCTGGCGAAGCGTCACGATCAAATGGAAAATCTTTAAAAATATTTCGTCACTGTGTCACAAGGGGGAGGCGGAGGGTCTATTTTGACGAAATCAGCGTCACGTAGTTTATAGATGATCCCTTTAAAAAACGTGTAAAGCCGCAAATCACTTTCAAATATTTAAATTAAAAAAAAAAATTTTTTAATGTTAAAAAAATATTAAAAAAAAAAACATTTTTTTTTTAAATTAAAAGTACATACACCTAATTCGGTTTTTACACGGTAGATTGGTTCCATAAAAAACCGTGTAAAAAAAGACATTGAACGTATGCAAAAATAGGTGATTGGTTCCTTATCTCTAAAACCTATGGAAATTAGTGAAAAAACAAGGATTTTTTAGGAACAAGTACGCATGTTTATTTTATTAATTCACATATATAATGTGAATTTACACCTTAACATCTCTAGAAGCAATTTCCCCTTTTGATCTTTTTATTATGGAGTGCGTGGCTTTCGGGAAATCCTGTTAGAGGATGTACTTGCAGAAAATATAAAATCAAATGGCATCCTTTTTCAATTATTGTCCTCTACCCAGCAGCTTAGCTATCTGAATAAATAAAAATGCTTGCTCCCTAAGTTCCCATGTGAAGAATACTGTGGGCGCAGATCTCTGATTGAAAGACGCTAGGCCAAATACCCATTGCAATAGAGATTCTGGTGTTGGGCCCAGTGACTCCAGCACCTACACCCTGTTCAGTTTTGGACCCACCCGTTAACCATTGTTGCCACCGGAGGTTTCCACAGGGTCTGCCTTCAGCCCAAGTCTCCCGACTTGGGAAAAGAGCTCCTCTACCCATATTACCAGTGTTTTTTTTTTCAATTTTTTCTTTAACAGAATCCCTAGTGTAAGATGACGACTTAGCAGATAGTTTCGTTCAAGATTTCCTTATAGCATTTCATATAAGAACATATCCAACTTTATTGAAACTAAACAAAAGACCAAAGCTGCTATGAAAAAAATTTAATACAGTCGAGGCGGTGCCCGACAGTGTAATACCCTGTACCTTTTTTCTCGAAAAAATTTTAATTCCTGAATATTCCTTCTAAGAACTTTCCAATTGGAACATAATTTTTGTTGATGCAAAACGATATTTATACCTATAAGTTCCGCAAATTTTAACCGATTTTGATAAAAATCGAAATTTACGTCAAAGGAGTTATTTAAAGTATATGGGGTTAGTTTCAAGGAGATATTTTGAAGGGTGTGGGAGAACACAGTGTAATTCGATTGCGGGGGGGTGGGGCGGCTGCACTGATAAAATTTGGATGTGGATTTGTTCATTAGAGGCACATGAATCAGCTTACCAAAATTGGTGGTTCTAGGTCGTTTGTTACTATTATTGCGTAGAGTCAAATATTGACGCAGTTTATAGGCAAGGGGAGGTGAAATTTTTACATTTTAGACTATAACTTTTGTTTTAAATGTTCGATTTTGTTTATTTTTGACACACAGATGCATGTAACCACAACGCATCGCTTCTGTTTCAGTTTCAGATTAAAATATTAAACGGTTTAGCTAAAGACCGCGAAACTCTGCTACGGGGGAACGGGGAAAGATATTGACATGATTCAACAAACTTGATCTTCTCAGGAAATATGCGCATCAGCTGGTAAAGTTTCGTATCTCTAGCTCTTATAGTCTCCCAGATCTAGGTGTTCATACAGACGGACAGACGGACGGACGGACAGACGGACATGGCTCAATCGCTACCCGAGGTTATGATAAGCATTTTGGTATAAAGGACTTGGGGTCTGCCACGCCTTCTTCTTGCCGTTACATACATTGTACAAATCTAGTATACCCTTTGTACCTATAGGTACAGGGTATAAAAATTTAGCAAGATTATGATTAGTAAAAATATTTTTCTTCATCATTTCAAACAAATACTTATTTTCGTGCCAAATCGAATAAAATCGTGTAAAAACGGAATTAATTTTTTTTCTAGACCGTGTTATTTCAAAACCGTGTAAAAAAAACCCGATTAAAAACAGAATTGGGTGTATTAGCTTTCGTTGAAACAAAAATTTCGATTACATATCTTTATGTCTATTAAGTTAGTCGATAAATAAACGAAATTAAAAAAAAAAACAACAATTATTTATTTATATAAAGTATAATACTTAAAATATATAAACTAACTATAACAAATTGTAAGCCATGGCTGTCACGGCCTTTAGCTAAACTACACGTTTGATATTGGCTAGTACCTCTTATATTTAAAAATCAACAAATCAAAGAGATCAATTTAAATAGCAATCCGCTTCATTTATTCTGCCCCTTTTATATTGAGAGCACATTAGGCATTCACTTGGGTTTTTTCAGCGGATTTAAAGCAATTATTATCTTAAACAGTCTTTGTAGTTACGACTTAGAGTAAGTTTTCATGCCGGCTATTTAGTACATAA
This sequence comes from Chymomyza costata, assembly GCA_018150985.1. Lineage (NCBI taxonomy): Eukaryota > Metazoa > Arthropoda > Insecta > Diptera > Drosophilidae > Chymomyza > Chymomyza costata. The sequence goes on along the minus strand of JAECWU010000202.1, from coordinate 411,141 downwards.
TAATACGAATCACCAATTTGTTAGCGCCTATATAAACTTAAATTTTTGTTCATATACTTTTAAGCCTATGTAGAATAGGCATATAGAATAGCAATAATGATAAACGACCTCGGGGCGCACAATAATTAACTTTAACTTCTTTTTTTATATACATATAGTATACACATTTACATATAATGCGCTAACGTGTGTCGAATTTTTTTTGTACATATAGTTTTTCACAAGCTTATTAAAAATGTAGATTTAATAATTTTTTTATAAATTTATTAAGCGCCTACGAACTTTGCGTACATAAATTTAATCAAGGCCGTAAATAAAATTGACACAAGCATACACATTAATTAAAAGTATTTTAAGAGGCTGCAAAATTTTTGGCTGCATTTTGAAATAAATATTTGTTTTGCATATATAACCCCGTTACGGATTTTGATTACTGCGTTGTTCGAACTTCGAGATTGCTAAATATTAAGAATAGGTTTTTGAAAATTATGTAAGCATAAGTTTGATGATAAGCTGCATATTTAAATGAACGAAATCCAGAACAGGCTTATTTTTCATAGATAATGCAGCTTGACTTATTTTTTTATAAAGCTTGTTACATATTTCGCTTATCTGCAATTATAATAATTTATTTTTATATTTAAACGAAACTGAGCAGCTTAAACCGCAGCACTAGTAATACATACATATGTATCAATATATTTCTTTATATACAACTTTTTAAACAATTAAGTACACACAAACTCGAAAGATGCGTGGTAGACCGCCAAAGAAACACAAAAATACATTTTTGACTCAGTTTGTCATATGGAACAGGCATGATTAATCCACAACAACAAATACAACAAACAAGGGAAGTATAACAACAAACTCGTTTTTTTAATACGCGAAAAATGTGTTTTATGTTTTAGGCCATTCAATACATTTTTTAAACCTACCACTTGAAAATACAAATTTAATTCAACTGCACCGCAAACAAATTCACCAAATATAAATAAACACAATGTTTAATAATAAATACAATATGTAGATACATATGTATCCAACAATATGTTTAGAAAAATTAAACAAATTCACAACAATGTCGTCCACGGCAGAGACCAACATCAACCGAACCGTCTTAGCAACGACAACAAACTGAGTAACCAAGAGACCCGGCAACAGCTGAGTGAGTCAAGGCACGCTATTGTGAAGGTGTCGGTCGTCTGCTCGTATCTGATAGATGGCTGCGCTCTGGGCTAAGTATCTGCCGGGTTGTCTTGTCAATAATCGCACTCTTTATGCAGCGCACACACAACAAACAATTAATGCATATCAGCTGTTTTAGGCGTCTCGCAAAGCGTGAGAGTGCTAAAGCGTGAGAGCGACAGAGCGTAGCGCCAGGTGCGCCAGAGCTTTGTGCTTGTTGAGCGGTGAGCGCTCGTGGCGCGCCGAATAATGTTATTAAAGCGCACACAGCTGAGACATGAAGTTAGAAAATGAAGGAGGCGCCATTGTGCAGGTAACGGTGGTGACGTCACATGATCTACAATTTTGTAATCACTTTGCAGTGTTTGCTCATAGAGCATGATCTCTGGGCGTTTTTCAATTTTTTTCGATGAAAATTTAATAAGCTATTTACAGTTTAATGAGCTAAGCGCGAATGTTAAATTTATTATTCGTAGGTGTACAACTGTAGATAATTCTGCCTAAAAGCGGAGGAAATGGCTGGTCAAAGTTTCTATCCATGCATCAGCGTTTTTTGTACAAGAAAATAATCAGCTTATTACCATAATGGTAAATAAAATATGAGGTAAATTTTTAACAAACAAATAATTCGCCGAAATGGCATTACTATAAAACCTTATTGAGAGTGAGCTAGTGTGCGATGCATGTAGGCTGCGGAGCCCCCGATTCTAGATACCTATACCAATGTAACAAAGTCGTGTATAATGATTTTAATTCTACATTTCGAGAACGGATTCGATATTCTTGGGAAAATCTTAGCGCAGAAAAAAAAAATGTAATACAGTCGAGGCGGTGCCCGACAGTGTAATACCCTGTACCTTTTTTTCTCGAAAAAAGTTTTATTCCTTCTAAGAACATTCCAATTGGAATTTTTTTTTTGTTGGTGCGAAACGATATTTATACCTATAAATTCTGCAAATTTTAACCGATTTTGATGAAAATCGAAATTTATGTCAAAGAAGTTATTTTAAGTATATGGGACAAGTTTCAAGGGGATATGTTGAGGGGTGTGGGAGAAAACGCGGTAAATCGATTGCGGGGGTTGGGGGGGTCGCATTGATAAAATTTGGATGTGGATTTGTTCATTCGAGCCACATAAATCAGCTTACCAAAATTGGTGATTCTAGGTCATTTGTTACTATAATTACGTAGAGTCAAATATTGACGCAGTTTATAGGCAAGGGGATGTCAAATTTGTACATTTTAGATACTAACTTTTGTTGTATTTGTCCGATTTTGTTTATTTTTGACATACAGATGCATATAGCCACAACGCATCGCTCTGTTAAGTTTCAGATTAAAATATTAAAGGGTGTAGCTAAAAACCGCGAAACTCTGCTACGGGGGAACGGGGAAAGATATTGACATGATTCAACAAACTTGATCTTCTCAGGAAATATGCGCATCAGCTGGTAAAGTTTCGTATCTCTAGCTCTTATAGTCTCCGAGATCTAGGTGTTCATACAGACGGCCAGACGGACATGGCTCAATCGCTACCCGAGGTTATGATAAGCATTTTGGTATAAAGGACTTGGGGTCTGCCACGCCTCCTTCTTGCCGTTACATACATTGCACAAATCTAGTATACCCTTTGTACCTATAGGTACAGGGTATAAAAAGACAAATTAAGCTGGAAAAGGGTGAAAAACCATAATTTCATACTTTCAGAGTATAATTATAATAATTTCTTAACTGACCAATACAACCCTAACAGGTCTCAGCCTGGTGCAACATTACCCTCCTGGCACTTCTGCATTGCGCACGCCTTCGCCAGTTGATAACACCAAGGGCTGACAGAGCTTCAGCCACTTGGTCGTTACCCTCTCCGCTGACCAACAACTACCGCATCGAACACTTTAAGAGCTGGAGTTTCCGCATCCGTTTGAGCTACATGACACAGCCAACGAAGTCGCTGAAGATCCTGCGAAGAATCTTTCCCTCGAACACCCCAAGAACTGCTGCATCCGACAGTGTTACCGTCCAAGCCTCTGCGCCATATAAGAGGTATTCCTAGACAGACTCAAAACTACATATAGCCCACTGCTGAGAATCAAAACGCCGCGATTCTCTACTGGAGCACACCATAAACTTGGTCTTGAGCTCGTTTACTGCTAAACCCACTTCAGCTGGTTCTCTTTTAATAGCACCAAAGGCATCAGTGACATCACGCTTGGTGCGGCCGATGATGTGAATGTCATCGGCCTATCCAAGGAGTTGGAATCATCTGTTGGTTAATATTGTGACCGTCCGACGCACATCAGCCTTTCTTATTATGCTCTCCATAAGGAGATTGAAGAGCAAACAAGAGAGCGAGTCGCCTTGTGTAAGACCTCGTTTGGTTTCAAAGGTCTCGGAGAGGTCATTTCCTACCTTGATTGAGCTGAACGTATTGCTGAACGTATTGCTCAACGCCATTGTGAATATGGAGATGGAATAACGAGCTATATGACATATGTATATAGATTAAACAGCTTCAGCTATAAAATGTTGTATGAGCTTCGCGAAGGCTACAGCTCTCCTATGGAAAGATCAGGCAGCTAGTCTACCGGCTTTAGTAGTGGAGTGACGTGCCTAAGGCCAAGGTCTCGAAGACCTGGAGAGGCACTTCGAACGGAAATGTCCGAAAAATTATGAGTTTATGAAATTAAAATAACCTTTAAACCTTAAGTTTACTGAACGAGCGATCAGCCTATAAAAAATGTAGCTGTGGCCCGTGACGATGATTATTTTTCTCATAACCAATCTTAGTCTCCAATGTGTTTTGAAGTTTTTTATGTAAACATTATTTTTATTGAATATATAATCAGGAAAATCGGAATTATTGATAACTTTTTAAAGCATTAAATTGCACATCTTCCAGAGACATCATCAACAAATATAACAAGTGTTTTAGTATTATTTTATTAGCCATGGGCTGGCTTTGCAGTTGATCCGGAAGCTTTAGATAATTTTTTTGTAATTGGAAAACGTATAGCTTTATTGGGTGAAGTGCATAGTCCGTCAGTAGGTGATTTACGATTAACGCCCTTTACTGGCTCACGAGATGCAGCTGCTGCGGTACTTATAGGAGAACGTATAGGCTTGGTTGTCTCCTTCTGTGCGGCCAATTGTTGCTGTCGCAGCACATAAGTTTTTGGTGGCGCATTGTCTATTCTCTTTCCAACACATCTATACATATCACTAGCCTTGGGCTTAGCCGAATTGGCTTGTGCTACCGATGTTTTCTTTAAAATGCCTGAAGTTGCTGGCTGTGGGACTACGCTTCGAATCTTTGGGTCCAACTGTGATGTAAGGCTGCTCAGATTTTGTGTTGAAGACTGCTTGCCTCTAGGAGTCTGTACAATCATCTCCTTTTTGAAACGTACAATGTGTGGTATTTCTAGCATCGTCTTACAGGTTTTCACCATTTTATCCTTAATAGCACAGATTCGAAGCTCTTTAGGAGAAGTCTTAGCATTCAAAGTGCTTGTAGTTGATATAGGTTGCTTCTGATGCAGGCCAATCGAAATTCTAGACTTCTCTTTGACTGCTAATTTATCTTTTAGCATTAAGCCATCAGTTGCATTCTTGTTCTTATTTCCAGCAAGTCGAATTGGCGCAGTTTTAGATTTATTGGTTTGTGCTTCCGATGTTTTCTTTCCAGACAGTGCTTGAATTGTTAACTTTTCTAATTTTTCAGTTGCTTCCTTGAGATTTTTTCCACCAAGTCGAATTGACGAAGTTTTTGATAAATTGGTTTGTGATTCCGTTGTTTTCTTTCTAGACATGTCTTTGATTCCCAATTTTTTATTCATCATTGTTGTAAGGCTGCTCAGCTTTGATACTGAAGACTGCTTGTCTCTAGGATTCTGTACAATCATCTCCTTTTTGAAACGTACAATGTGTGGAATTTCTGGCATTGTCTTACAGGTTTTCACCATTTTATCCTTAATAGCATAGATTCGAAGCTCTTTGGAAGAAGGCTTTGCATTCAAAGTGCTTGTAGTTGATATTGGTTGCTTCTGATGCAAGCCAATCGAAATTCTAGACTTCTCTTTGACTGCTAATTTATCTTTTATCATTAAACCATCAGTTACATTCTGGACATTATTCCCAGCAAGTCGAAGTGACGTAGTTTTAGATAAATTGTCTCGTGATTCTGGCTGTTTAAATAGATTGCGGCTCTTTGGTCCCAATAGAGTTAAATTACCAATATCTTGAGGTTTGATACTGGTAGGCGTTTTTTCAATTACCTGCTTCTTTGAGGGTACTTTCGGAATAGTTGTCAATGTTGCGCAAGCATTCAGAAGCCTTTCCTTGTCACGACAGTTCGAAAGCTTACCACGGCTGTATATCTCTTGGTTATGAGAGGTTGTAGCCAGAGTACCTGCATGCTGTTTAGCACTTGGCTCAGCAGGTGGATCCATCTTATTTACGCATATTGACGTCATATTTTTACTCAATTGTTTTGCAATGGGTTTCGCATCGCAGTCTTGAGCCGCTTGAGCACAACTAGTTTGCGTATCTGCCTTATTTACTGCGATTTCAACGTCAACGTCTTCTTTTACTTTTTCCAAGTAAAATGTGGAGTTAGGAACGTAACAATATTGGGTCATTGCATTGCCGTACGTCCAATTAGGCGTCATCTGTGTAATACCAATATCTTAGACCATTGCGATCATTTTAAAATTGGGGCATATTTACCAAATTGTGATCCGCTAGGTCCAGCTTTTGTTGATTGTAAATTCTACGAGAGCGCATTTCGTGGAAATGTCGAACTAGACGCTTCACGTGGGCCAGGCGTTTGATTCCTTTTGGGCCACAAGTAGACACCACATTCAGTACCAAATAGGGACGCTCAATGCGCGCTGTATCTACAATTACTATCGTATCACCTTCCCATTTGACATCCTTAAAGTGAAACTGACGTAATAATTGTTCGTATAGTTCTTTTGCCAAGAAACATCTCTTTTCTTTAGATTTCTCGTCCGGCTTGATCTTGACGTATTTGCAGTAATCCAGGTTGAAAATGCCCACATCCGAGTTCCCCGATTCGTTTGCTCGCAAATTAATAAAGAGTAAATGACAATCATAGTCGTAAGCAACAACCGTTCCCGTATGAGCAACGTTATCAAGGGTGACCAACTCGACAGTGTCTCCAATGTCGATGGTACCTTGAGATGTATACATCTTGCTATCCATCGCTTAAAAATATATTGAACTACAATATTTAGAGATGTACACAGTGTTTGTGTTCGAATGATTTTCCATAAACTTTATGATTGACATGAAAGTTTATTCTCAGCCTGCTTTACTTTTATATCCAATATATACTAAGGTAAGTTTGTGCAAATGTATGCGGCATAGAGGAGACGCAGGAGACCTTCACAAAGTTATCCCAAATGTGGTCAGAAGGAGAAAAGAAACTGATGGAGAGGAGACATAGCTGACCATTAGTTCTTTATACAAAAATGTTTATCGCAACTTCGGTTAGCGGTTGAACCAAATCCGTCTGTCCGTCCGTCTGTAAGAAAATCTACATTTCGGAGAGCTAAAGCGTGATCCAATAGGCTCCACACGCACTGGTTGATGGGTTACGTAAAATTGGTTCGTAATTTGGTTATGGGTTCACGATTAGAGCTTTAAGTGGCACGATTCTGACGACTAAAATGTTGCCTAAGAGTTCTATAACAAATCCTTACCGAGCACTGAGTTTGGAACATTGTTAAGACGTAAATGGCAATGAATACTGAACACAAACGTCAAAACACATAAGAACTATCCCAATAAGTCTATTGGAAAATTACCCTCAAATTAGATCACCCTTTAGTTCCATCTTGACGATGCTGTCAAAAAAATCTGTTTTTCGAAATGTGCTATGTTATTACTCGAAATTCACAATGATTCTTTGTGTATCTGTAAGATCCTATTATAATTGTATGCTTGTACCAGGTGCGGATTTACAATTTAGTCTTGCGGGGGTTCCTCATTTCGAAGTGTATATATGTATATCAGAGCTCGCAAAAGACTTTCAACCCATTTTTCCAACTATTGGACGCGACCCCCCCGTGGATCCGCCACTGGCTTGTACCTAAAAACAAATAATTTTAGTGGCTTAATATTTGGCCTGCAGATTTAACATATTTATTTCGTGAAGTTCGAACTATTGTCACGTTTTTACAGACACTATTTTTTTTTTTCAAATCTTATGGTTTTAGTCATCGCTTGGCTCAGCAGTTGATTGGAGTACTTTAGATAAAGTGCCTCCTACGTTAGTTAATGGCTTGGGATTCGATGCGAAAGCCTTAGCGGTCGTTAATATATTTGGGACACTTTTAGATTTAGCTGTAGTGAGGCATTTAGTGAGCGATGGATTCGAAGCTGTAGCTGCACTGGTAATAGTAGAAGAACGTTTGGACCAAGATGTCTTCTTTTCTTCTACCAATTGTTGCTGTCTTAGCACATAAGTTTTTGGTGGCGCATTGTCTATTCGCTTTCCAACATAACTGTATATATTGTTCACCTTGGGATTGGCTTGTGCTACCGAACTTAGCCTTTTCAAATTTAGTTCTGGAATAGTTGCCAGTACTTCAGCACTGCTTCGAAATTTTCCCTTATCACTATAGCGCCACAGCTCTTGGTTATGAATCATTTTTTCAACATTGCAAGCAATTTTAGCCAAGTCTCTAGTATCTTTAGTAATGTCAAAGACATTCTTGTCAGTTAGCTCTGCAAGTGCATCCGCCGTAATGTCGCGTGAATTCGTTAGCTCTTCAAGGGAACTAGTATCGCAGTCTAAAGTCTCTTCAACACCTTTAGTTCGCACATTTGTGCTGCTGCTGCTACCATCATCAGATGTCTCTTGATTATATATGTTATTACCAATATGTATGATGTTTGATGCTTTAGGTACGTAGCGATATTGCTCCCCAGCATTGTGCGTCTGCTCAAATAGTGAGTCCTATGCAATTTAAGTAGCTTAGATCACATATATTAAATCAAAATGTAACCATATTTACCAAAAGGCGCAGATGTTGTAATTTATGCATCAACTTGTCGTGGAAGTGTTTGACCATAAGCTTTACGCGTAACACTTGCTTGCATCCATTTGGAGTAGACAAAGACACAACATTGGTTTCAAAGTATGGCTGCTCAATGCGTGCAATGTGCTTTATGAGTATTGAATCTCCCTCCCAAATGACATCCCCTGTATCAAAATAGATTGATAGCTCATTGAACAGTGCAAAAGCTATGGCATATCGCGAACGTGTTTTCGACTTTTTTCCCAACAATACACGAAGATATTTGCAGTTTTCCATCTTTACGAGTTTTACACTAATGTCACCGGATGGCTTGGTCACGCAACTAAGGCAGAGTAAATTGTTCCAGTGGTCTAAGCCTACCACTGTTCCCTTACAAGATTCGTTATCACAGGTGATCACCTTAACCACGCTTCCTCTTTTAATGTTCCAAAAAGCTTCCATCGCAAAGAATCCCACTCGGCGTACGTTCACTACGATTTCACTTTCGATTAAAAGTAAATTTTCAGCCTGCTCGTATTTTATCTTTTTATTTTAAAAAATACAAGATGTGAACTTTCACGACGACTGTTTGATTTTGTATGCTTTAAACTTGCTTACAATGAATTTTCAGCCTGCTAGAATTTTTATGTATATAAAAAAATTTGGGTGTTCACTGTGTCGCGCTAAATTGCAAAAAGGCAAAAATGCAGAAGCTTACAAAAATTAATTACGCTACGGAAAAATGATCTATTTCTATCCAATTAGCTCCCTGATCCAAATTTGTTTTGTAAATAATAATACGCCAATGTGGCCTTCAGTAGCGGAGTGGTAGCGTACTCGCTTTGCAACCCCATGGTCGGTGGTTCGGTGCCCCGCAGAAGCACTCGTGCATTTGCCTAGCACAGGCATTGCTAGCTCAAAGACGCTATTTGCCCATGAAAATCTCCATTTAAGACACCTCCGTTTGGATTCGGCTATAAACTGTAGGTCCCTGTTCTCTTCGAGCAGTTATTAATAGAGGTCCCTCAGCTCTGCCCCAGGGGCGGACAAAATATTCAGTCAGGAAAATTATATAAAACTCCAAAATCTACGAGTGAGTACGTATTTTAAACTGTCTAAACTCAACAACCGCAAAAAGTAAGTTAACCTGTTTTTTTTAAGTTTTTGCATTTTTAGTAAGTTCCATTTTTGGAAGTTCAGCAACTGTACTGGCAAAACTATCCAAAACTTTATCTTTTATGTTTTTTTCCAAAAAACAATTTTCCTAAAAAAAAACAAACCACATCATTTAACACTTGTAAGCAGCTGATTGTTGTTGCTCTCGTAGTTAGTCGTGCATTTCTGCATCGTTGTTAGGGTTGGGTTATTGGTCGAGCACTTCTGCATATCTGCCCGATATCGGTGCAGTTCACAACAGTGATACGCGATGCATCTAATTTTGCTGACCTGTTTTTTCCTTTCAAACATATGACATTGATCCGAAAGTTCTGCGAATACATGATATTCAAATGTAACTTTCATCAGGTGCTCGACATGATCCGTTTGAATTGACGAAGGTTCAACGAGCATCCGCATCGGTTTTCACATTCCTCCTTTTGTGCATTGCTGGGACAAATAAAGAGCATTACACCAGGAAATTGAGACTACGTGACGAATCTTCTGATGTTATTGGAGCCCATAGCTGAGCGATAAAAGTCTCACAAGTGAATTAGTCAAGTGTGTGAAATTCAAGTGGAATTTTGGAAACAAAGAAATGTTATGTATATTTAATGATTAAAGGAGTGCAGCGATTTTATTTGCCTGTAAACTTAATTATTTATAGAAAACATGAAAAGGCTACAAAAGCTTGACCAGAACTTGACATATGATGTGTCTGTTAAAGCTGACATTATCGATTAAAGGTCAATAATTACAGGGTGCAGTGTAAGTTTTAGTTTAAAAAAGTCATGTGTAAAGTATCATTTATGACTACTATTTATTACAAAATTGGTTTGGTTAGAAAAACAAAGAAAATAAATGTCAAAGTTAAATTAAATTGTTGTAGAAACCTTTTCGGTAAAACTTTTATTTATGGTTTATCCTGGATCTGACAATTTCGATGATTTCGAATGGTTTTAAGGTTTCTGGCTTAAATATTGATTTCTTATTTACCACAAACAATTCACGGGAACTTTTTACTCCTTATTAATTTTTTTTCACTTATAATTTTTTGTATTAAAAGCTTTGGGTGTTGGCATTAAAAGTATGAAGAGTGCTCTATTCGAAAAATTAACTCTTTTTGGAATCTTTTTCACAAAAACATATTAGGATACGTTTTTATTATTGAAGAAGCCCACAAAAAATGTTGGAAACTTTACATGAGACAGAGCTATCCACTACTTCATACTTCTGGAGTCGATTAATTCTAAAAAATTCCTTCAAAATTTTAATCTTAACTTTTGCTTTACAATTTCATCAAAAATATAATATAATATTATTTGTGTACATTTACCGAAAATTTTTTAACATTTTTTTTATGTAAATTTTTCAAGCGCTAATGAAATGTATTCAAAAAGCGTAGCTTTTTTTAATATAAAAATTTATCTCTTTGCTCCTTTGACATAAATTGTCGGAAGTATACCTTTATTAAAACTAAACATTTGGCAAATTTCAAGACGGTATGGTAAAACTTATAACTGTGAGCATCATGAATCACTCAGAAAATTTTTGTACGCTGTTTACTTTTGGAATCAGCTGACCAAAAATAGCTTCAAAATCTGAAACTTTTACCAAGACAAATTATATTCTAAGAACGCCGAAGCAGCAAATATAGCTTGGTTTTATGACTATTTTTAAAGCTTTCAAATTTTGATGACACACAATTGACTTTTATTCGCCTCTCTTTAAAACTTCTCAATAGTGGGACGGTTACGAACGCAATCCCGACTATAATATACCCTGTACTTGCCTTAATTACAATGCTCATCTTCAGCCACCAAATGTGTTTAGCCATACTTATAGGTTACCAAAATTCATCTTACAATAATTTTCGGCTATCCCCCAGTTTCTGGCTACAGTTTTTCACTATATGCCACAAAATCATTTCTCATAAAAAGTTAAAGCTCGAACAAAAAAATAATAAATTTTAACCCATGCTTCAAAACGCCTCAAAATTGGTAGGACGCTGTAGAAAGTAATTGGGGATGCGCTGAGTGTAACCCACTTGTTTTTAACTTATTTACTTTACACTTGAGCCCAAAGTACAGGGTATCAGATAGTGTGTATACATACACAGTACTGTTTCATAGGGATACAGGTACCTACCACATTATATGAGCTTCTGTAATTACATTTCCAAACTCAGATATTTCATTCATGCACAACACCCGGTCTTTATTTTAGATAACTTATTGTACATATCAAATAACAAAAGCTACAATAAACCCATAGACACGAAATGCAATTAGCTTAATGAGCATTTCCTCTACACTAAATTTATACAGTATATGGAATATGGAATGTTGTACCTACCTTTCGGCGAATCTAGCGCGCTTATCATTCAGACTAAGTGATTCATTCGAGGCTGCGCGCTCTTGTTGCATAAAACGCGTCGTCGCATCGTCGCTCCAAAGACTCTCACTTGAGATCAATCTATCTTGAGTTAAGCCGACGCGCTGCACCAGTTCCATATCGAAGGGCGCGAGAGGTGCAGTATACGGTGGCTCCAAATTAAGTTTTGCTGCTGTTGTTGCTATTGTTGTGGGTTTCGTTTCAGCGTCTTCCAGCAGCGTCAGGGATTCCCCCTCCACGTTCTGCACATTGACTGCCGCTGGGCAGCTGCTGGGATCTTCCAGCTCATCATCATCGCTGCTGCCGGTCTCTGTGCCGTTGTCTAAATTTAGCATTTCGTTTTTTGTTAAATTTTCGGCTAGTATGTGTTATTATTATTTCTTGTTGGACTTGTTTACTTCACAATCATATGTACATATGTGTATGTGTGTGTGGCGAAAATTTCGCTGGCCAAAAAAAACCAGCGCAAGGTCACAATTTTCTATGTGGCGACATATTTTCAGTGACTGCTTATAAACTTTATTGCACTTTGCACTAAATGTTAGATAATAATTATATATCTACTATAAATTGCACATAAAATTAAACTTTTGGTTAAAAAATTATAAACCGAAAAAAAATCCCGCGCGCGCACAACAACCCAACGGCACGATGAGAAAGCAACAACAAGAGAGAGAACAGACAAACCACTTGCAAAGCAGACAGCAGCAGGTAACAGAAACAGCTGCTGCTGTTAATAACTAACAGCATGCTAAATTGTTAACATTGCAAATAAAAGCGGTAAGCCTTATGCTGCGTTTACACTGCGCCACGAAGCGGCGCAGGTTGTAATCCGAACTTATTTTAGTCAGCTAGTTAAGTTGTTCATATTTCACTAAATAAATTCCCAGCGGGTAAAAAAAATCGAAAGCGATGCTCACTGTATGGCAAAGTCGCTTATTATTATATGAAAAAAATTTTAAATTTCTTATACATATTGAGAGTAGTTAATTTGGTTTAATTTTTTGTGTTGAATGTAACAACATACATTTTTATGGAAATTGCAACATTTAATGCAAATAATTAAAAAAAAACATTTGTTCCGCAAAATAAATAAGTTTTTTCATCATAAAAACAAGAAGTATGTATTCTATAAAATTTTACAAAAATTTATTATAATTTTTGACATCTTTTGACTTTTTTGAATTTTTTTCATACATTGAAAAAAAAAATACATTAAAAAATTTTCGTTTTATTTTTTTAACATTGTTCCAGCAAATCGATTTGATTCATATTTACATCAAATAAAAAACATATTGGAGGAACATACTTAAAAACATTAAAAAACATAAGAAAATCTAATTCTTTTTTTTTACATGTGGGTTGAAAAATAGTTTTTTTTTTTAAATAGCCCTGTTGCCAGCTTAGGTTTTAAAAAATTGGTTAAAAAATATTCAGTTGTTTAGTCACAATTAAATAAAAACGAAAAACACGTTTTTTTAAATTAAGCCGCTATGTGTTAAGTTTAAAAACCGAAATTTTGCGAACAAATTTTTTTTGCCTTTTTCCTCTTCTTTTATTATTGGTTAGAAAACATTAATAGAAAATTTGTGTGTTAGATATAGCATCGATTTTAATACTGGTAAAAGTAATTTTACAACTTTTAATGGGATTGAAGAGAAATGCGATTCCACCGCGCCGATCACAAAGCAGAAATTCAGAAACCCATCAAAATAGGAAGAGAGCGCATAAATTAATATAGTAAAATTACTATATACGGTTTAAATGAAAACAAATATGTATTTTTTTATTTTTTTAATTTTTTGTTTAACATATGTTTAATCCTGCAGAAACATAATAATTGAAACTATATTCTTATCTAAAACTTTTAGTAGTTACCTTATGGTAAAACAAGCTTCTTGAACAAAAGAATCTTGAAAAACTCTAAACAACTCAAAGTTACATAATTATTGGAAATGCATTTTCAGTTTTTCAGCATTTAATTGCATAAACATCATTAAGATTTTCAGCAGATCAAAAGCTAAGTTCTAAAAGGCAGGATTTGAGAATAAAGTTCTTAATATCAGCTTACAATTGTTTTTTTTTTAATAAGTAACAGTTTCTAGTTTTTTATATCACTTCTTTGACAAATAACTTTTCTGACATTTAATTTAGTTTAAATTTTAAGTTAATTAATTAAATAGTTTTCTATATCATAAAATGTATCCATAAATTTAGATATCCCTAAAAAAAAAAACGCAAAAAGTTAAACAAGTATATCCTCTCTCCGCAAAAAAAAAAATGGCGCACTTATTTTTAAATCATGTTGCCAATGTACAAACATATTTTCAGCAAAGTAAAGTGAATAATGCTGACTATATATTTTTTTTAAATATTTATTTTCTATCAGCTTTAATCAGTGACTAATTACTGTCAAGCGACCATCAGGCAGATCTAGACGTGTATAGGCTGCCTAAATAAATAAAGCAGCTGACTAACTGCATGGCTTACTATTTACTAAAAATTTAAAAAATGCATTTCAAAACATATGCACACATACTACAAGCTTATGATCCAAAGCACATAATCGACTTAATTATAGTAAATTAATGCTCAAAAGCTATTTAGCAGCGTCTTGGTAAACAGCACATTTTGCTTTGGGTCCATCATGCAAATCTGCTCGTGCATAGGCTGCCGCAACAATTAAAGCAGCTGACTGCTTGATTTTATTACTTACAATTTTTCTATGAAAAAGACGAAAATTTAAATAAAACACTTTTAGTCAAATAAAATAACATGTAATTAGAAAACATAAACAAAATAGTAATACATGCTACGCTTGAACAGAGCTATTTAACAAATTGCACATTAAAAAAAAAGGAAAACAAAAATAGTTGGAGTTTTAAAGACTTCCGATTTTCTTCTATTTTATATGGAACAACAAATTTTTAATATATGGAATAATAATACAGCAGTGTTTTTGTTTTAATACAGTATACACTATTGTTACAGGGCTAAATTAAGATTTAAACGAGTTGAACGTGGACATCAAATTTACATTAGAAAGAAGCGTTTAGCTGTGGCCAAATAAAAATACCAACGCCCTCTTATAAACAAAGCTGAAGCTATTGGTACTAGATGCGCCTTTGGTTTACTTTCGGTTGTAGTTTTTGTGCACTTCAGGGTGGATATTGTAGACATAATGCAAAATCTCGTGTATGACGGGTTCCTTGCGCGTTTGGATGGCACGCTGCATTTCATCCAATTTTATACGAGTGTCTGCATCGATTTTGGCTGCAACACCTTCGCGGGATCCCATGTGCTGCATAAGTTTATAAATATGTTTTAGTTTTTCGTTGTACTAGTACTATATCACCCCGCTGCAACTAACCTTGGCTTCGAATTCTTTGAACGCACGTTCCCGCTCCTGACGGAATTTCTCAATCTCCTCAGTAGCCTCATCCTTGGCTTGCTTCAATCTCCTTGCCTTGCCTGCAAGTTTGCAATAAATTTAGATTTTTTAACCCGTATTTACTTTTCTCAAGTCAGTGCAAATTTGATCATGTGACCCGCGCAGCGCGTAACGTTGATTGTGAAAAAAAGTCGTAACTTTTTTTTCTTGTATCTATAGCTCGTTCTAATTGGAAATTAAGGGGTACTTTTAATTACTTACGTTTTCTGGCCTCTGCTACCTTTTCGGCTGCTTTTTTTTCAGCAGCCAACAATTGTTGTATTCCCTGCGTTTGGCTGGCCATATTTAACTATTATTTACAGAAATATACAGCGTTTTTTTATTCCGTGCGCACAAGTCAAGTTGAAAAAAGCAAGTGACGAGGTTGGAATTAATACAAACGACCACGAACTGTGAAAATTGTCATATGACGAAGTCACATATACACACACATGCACGCATACTCCTCAAGATAGTGCGCAAGTGTTTGTTTTCGCGCAGTGCTCAACACTAACATTAGTGTTGTATGCGGTAGCAGCTATCGATTTTTTATATCGATGTCGTGCTGCTTTTGTAACGACATTGAAATTCAGCTATAATTTAATTTATTTTTAATTATTTTATATTTTTATTATAATTTTTTTATGGCGAATTCATAACCTTCACTATTGTGCAAACTTAAAGCGAGAAAGCCTCCAAAATATACTGACCTTAACGTAAGTGTAATGAACTTTCGATTTTCATGCTTCGGAACTAAGTTATTTTTAAGCAGCGTAGGTTTTTTAATATTGTCAAAATTTATTGTTAAATCAAAAATGAATAAATCATGAAACAGTAATAAAAAAAGTTGTTCGCCATCTGAAGTAAACTTAAATAAAAAAAAGTAAAGACATGGTGCATTACAATAACTTGTTCAGGTAATGTAGTTGTATTGAATATGTTGTATGTCTGTTTGTTTTTGATTTTGGTGTTTAGAACAACTCGACGTTCAAAATCATAAAAATTTATTTTATGTTTAAAATTTCAAACAAAGAAGTATCAAACAAAATTAGACAGGATTCTAAATTTCTGCAATTGTTATTTCTTTTCAGAAATTAATGTAGAATATTAAATACGTTTTTATGATTTCTTCGCACAATACTTTTCTACTAAAGTGATCCAATTTTATTATATACTTTGCGAATTTTCTGAACTATTAAAGGTGCTTGTTGAAACTACATAAGTTTGCAAAGACAGCATTCTAGAACTAATGGACCATAGCGGTTTCAGCTACAAATTGATTTGACGAAAACCAGCGTCACGTAATTTATGGATGATCCCATTGTTAATAAAGCCAACTAAAAATATTTTAAGTTTTTGAACGATAATTTTAAACAACTATAGGCGTATCGCATTTCACGATATATCACTAAATTTAATGCAACCATCGATATACACAGCCAAAATTAAAAGCAGTACTGCTATCGATAGGCTCGCTACTCTTCTTTCCTGCTTCATTTTCATTTCTGTTCAAAAATAAAAACTCGCATTGCCACACAAATATAGTCAAAATTTAAAATTAAAGCACAATTTGCATTCGACGCAATGGAAAAACTGAACAAAAGCAAGCGTGAGGCACGTGAGGAAAAGCAGCGGGACCAAAAAATTGAAGAACTCGTAAGTACCGGGCATGTGCTGTCACCCGGCATGGCAACCAAAATAATAAACGCTGACACTCCCTTTTGCCCACTCATAGGTGCTCAAAAACCTGGAAGATGGCAGCTCCCAGGAGGAAAAGTTCAAAATATTGCTACAACGCCATTTGGAAAGCGAAAAAAATCTCAACCGATTGACCAACGAACTGAAAGGCCAACAGCGCCAAATGGAAGCCCAGCTGCGGGAGAAGGAGCAGATGCAACGTGAGCTTAACAAAAGCGTCCTAATGCGCGACAAGCTGCAGGAAGTCTGCCGAGAACAGCAAAGAATCATCAAGTCGGTTAAGAATGAAAGCATGCTGCAGATCAAAGTGGAGGAGGAGCGTCGCAAGGAAAGCCAAATCAAGTTTCAGGGCTCGCTAAACGAGATCACACAATCGCTTTCCAAGAATAACGAAGAGAACATGAAGTTGCGTGATTACAACATCGAAATGACCAAAAAGTAAGTAACCCCCGCCAGCAGCAGCCAAATGCCGCCCCAACGTGTGTCTATTTATAGGCACTGCATGTTGTCTGACTACTACACACAAACAATCATACGAACCACGCACAATTTCTGGTATTTGTTTTTCTAGGTTAAAAATGCTGGCAGAGCAGTACCAGGCGCGCGAAAAGCACTTGGAGAAACTCAATGAACAGGTGCAGCTAGAGGCGCAGCTGCATCAGGCCAAGCTAAGCAAGGCCCAAGTAGAGGCGGCAATGGAAAAGGAAATACTCACCAAGTAATTTATTTAAACTATAAAGCCAGCAAACTGTAATACAGCACTTATTATTTTTATCTTACAGGGAAAACCAAATTGGCTTGGAGAAGCTGCTGCAAGCTCAACGCTCTATTAAGGACTTGACAGAGCGCGAACAGCAGCTTAAAGAACAGCTGAATATTTACACTTCCAAATATGACGACTTCCAGCAATCGCTGCAAAAATCCAATCAAGTTTTTGCCAGCTACAAGCAAGAACTAGAAAAAATGTCCAAGCACACTAAGAAAATCGAGAAAGATGCCTTAAGCTGGCGTCAGAAATATGAAAAGGCTAATGCCATGGTTATTGAGCTGGCTACCGAAAAGCAAGTGCGTGATCAGCATGCCGAGCGTTGTAACAAGCAGGTGGATCAGCTGCAGAAGCTGCTGCGTGCCTTGCAGTTGGAACGCACCAATTTGCATAAGGTGCTCCGTGATAACAACTTGGAAATACCAGCCATGCCCACGCTGCCTCCCGAGCCGGAGACCATGAAGATTGTGCCCATTAACGGTGAGAAGGATAAAATGGAGCAAATGACGCGTAATTGTGCCGAGCTAAAGCAAACGTTGGCCAATTTGCAAAACCAAATGAAGTTGCTGACCACAACAGAAGCCAAGACAGCATCAGGCGGTAGCAACAATGCGCCACAACAACAGAAATCAAAGGCTGCTGAAGAGCAAATTAAGGCAAATCAAGCCAAGAAAAACAGCAAAAAGAAGGCCAAGTCCAAGGCTAATAAGGCGGCAGCCGCGGCAGCAGCTACAGGCACACAAGCGGATAATGAGGGAGCTGCTGCAGAGGAGCAAGAGGAGACAGAGCCCGATAATGAGCCCGAAATTGCAACGTCAGCAGCAGATGAAGAACAGATGCCAAGTGGTGAAGTTTCACCCAAAGATGCAGCTGCAGCCGAAAGTTCATCTCTACAAGAGATGCCCGCCGAAAATGTGCCAGAATCTGAAAACGCAGCTGTAGTCCATAATGAGCAGCAGCAGCAGGATGTAGCTCTCGCAACAGTTAATACAGTCGATAAAGCTGTGGAGTCTAATATAGTAGCAACGACTCAACCCATTGAGCCTGCAGAAGTGCCAGCTCTGATCGATGCGGACTAATGGCCATGCCATGCCATCGACTGCTGTGCCTTGCCCCAAAGTCTCAGTAGATTTTTTATACTTGCTTACTTTTGTCATTTTCTATATTTTTATAGTTCTTGACTACTTACAATGCACATTTTGCGAATTATTTGGGAAACTATGATCAGTGACTGTAACAATAACTTTTAGATTATTTATTATACTTATTTATTTTGTTTTTGTGTCCTTTCTGAGTTGCTGTAATCAGACTAAGTTTCAAATTGCATTCAAAAGCATTATAAAAGAAAAGGAGAAAATAAAGGAATATATAATATGAATTTTGTAAAATAATTGCAAGATTGTAAGCTAAACCTTTAAAGTCATTTCGATAAAATTGATGTACATATCGCAGGCAAATTAAATGCTCATTTACTCTCAGGAGGTCCGAACCCCGTTTTAAAAATGATAATTTGTTTACGTCTGTTGGAGTTATAAATCGATTGATAAAATGAACACGAAACAGAACATTTTGTGTTAAAGATTTATAATTTTGATATGTTTGATTGATTTATAGTTATAAATTGGATAAACCCCGTAAAAATAAGATCATATTAGTCAATTTTTCTAAAGGCGAATTGTTCGACCGAAGGAATCAGTACCTAGGCACAGACAAGACCCTATTGCGTTTCGCTGAAGGGAGTAGTGCTTCGCTTCAAATACAACTGCTTTTGAATTCCGCTGTCTGAGTGGCTATAAAGCAACTCTTGATATCTTAAGCTAACTTTGCCAATGGCTTGTTTAAGTCTGACGGCCAAGCGTCAGAAGGACTTAAATGCGTACTCTCTCGTGATTTTGCGAGAACTCGGGTCTGAGGTAAAAGTTACAAATTAGTATTTGAATACAATTTTTTTGAGCCTTCCGATTTAGCAAAGGGAGCTTATCGATCCTCTAGTCTTCGACTAGACAATGCTCTTGCTTGCAACCTTTTTAATTTTGTGCTGAAATTTGCGACACGAAACATCAGAAAAGTTACATGCGTTTGGAAAGATCTAGGAGGAATTAAAACTTGAAATCACGATCTATAACATAGTCTATGCAGATCAGACTATGACAGAAATTTGTTTTGTATAAGGAACATATTGCGTTGTTCATGACTACAGCGTACAATTGACGCTGTGCTCTGCTGGAGGAGAGGGTAGACACAAAGGTACTAACCTGGATTTTACTTATGTTCTTTAAAAAACAAGAGCCACGGAGGGAGGTCGATCAGCCCGATAGAAGATGCCCATGCACTCCGATTTGATTTCGTCAAATAAACGGCTTGTTGGAAAAATTTCCGCAAGTACCTATCGAGGACATTTTTGGTTTGGTCATGACTTCACTGTTCAAGCTTATCTAAAACCTGTGTCGAATTATGAGTCAGGGCACCCGCTTGTTTTGACACAACTCCACGGCAAGCCGAAGGTTTATCCCTACTTGGATATCCTGGTGAGGTTTCGTGCCATAGACTCTGTCAATTCAAACTACCAAATAGTAAGGGGTTTGTTATCCTGGCGATACTTCGAACTAATCTAAAGCCTCATTGTATGCGGTCCATTTTAGATCCCCGATTTGGATCTTAGGAGGACACTTTGGTGGTATTCTATCCCGCCCCCACACGGGAAGCTCAACCGGACAGGCAACATAGCTAAACCACATTCCAATTTATTTGTAACTATTACTTAGTGCAATCTACTTATATCCTTTTGAATGTCCGTACGCAGCAGCCAAAAATGCTTCAAAACAAAACTTCTTATAAAAAAAAGAGCCGAAAATTGGATTGCAACTTTTTAGGAAGCATTTTGGCTGGTGCGTACGGGTCCTTAGATAATACAATATATGTCAGGTAGTGGTATTTCCAAATCGTTTTATTTAAAAGACTAATGCAAAATTTAGTGTATTTTACACCTTAGATGGGCTGCTCTACAAGTGAACTGGGTTACAAATTGATATAAATCAATAAGCTTTGCTTGCTCATGGATACTGTCAGGCCCCTTAACACAGCAATTCACTAAGGGGTGCCTAGATTTGAAAAAAAAATTTATCTTTTTTTAAGTTTTAGTGATTTTGCATCAAACGCGTTATTTTGGCCGATCGGTCCAATGGGTGCTATATGAAAAAGTCAACCGATTTTGATCAAATTTGATACATAACTTAAGAACTCCAAAAAACTTTGGAATACCAAATTTGGTTACGATATCTTTAAAAACAAACGAATAAACTTAAGGTTTCCAGAAAATCGTAATCGATCAAACTTTACGAGCCATGAAAGAAACTGCATAACATTTTTTTTTTAAATTTTTAAATTTACGTTTGAAATATAATTTTTTCAAAAATTTGCTAAAAATGAGGAAAAGTTTCATAATAACGACCAAACCGTAAATTTGACAAAAAAATGTTCCAAGTATAATCGATAGATAATTCAATTATCTACACTTTGGTAAAAAATAATCAAAATCAGTTCAGTACAACCAGAGATATTTTGTTTTAAGTAGACACACTTTTTTTTTAGTTTCGAAAAGTGGTTTTTCGAAATATCTCGAAATCCGTTCCATGACAAAAAGTTTGGACTTTATTATCGGATTTAGTGTGCCATTTTACTACGGAAACGAGTAAAACATGTTGAGGATACAGCAAACTAGTGTTATTAATTAAACAAATTTTCGTAACAAAATTCATAATAAATAATAATGCTTAGGTCCCGAGATTTATGAAGATTTGTATCCATATCCCAGAAACTCTTTCTTTTACCTGTTATATACAATTTTTAAATGCACTATGCCCAATAGGTACAGCCTGTAAATATAAGTCTTGGTGATGAAAAAAATTTAAGTTTTGTGAAGAATTTCCACAATTTATCTTATACTCTTCTGTATCAGCAATGCAATTAGCTCAAACTTTTTTGAAGCTTATCAAAACTATGCGCATTATGTATTTAAAGTTTGCTTTGTCAGCTAATCCGCACAATGCGCAAGTTGCTCCATTGGGAGTTTCTGAAAACTTGGTCCAACTTCAAACAAACTACTTGCAACATGCAATCCATTTAAACTTGCAATTTGTTAAACAAAACTCTTGGCAATTATTGGTTGTTGTTTTTGGGCCGTAATTTCTTAGATAAAAGCAACAACTTAAGTTGCCTGCAATTAAGTCATAGCGCCAACGTGTCGCATTATATCATATGTATATAATACAAACACATAAGTTATATGGAGGAAATCGCCTGTGCCGCCTATAAGTCTGCCATGGTGCACAGCGGCATGCAACACTTGGAAAAACTTCGTAATATATGAGTAAAAAAATGTGTTTTTTAATAAGGTCTTCAATTATTTCAAACACGCAGCTGTCCTTTTCAGACATTTGGAATTTTTGCTACTATTGTTATTTTTTATATTCATTATTTATTTACTTTTATATGTCAACGTGGCGTATGCGTAATACCAACAAGTTAAGTTATACGTGTGCCAGTTGACTGAGCGCCAAGTTTCATTTGGATTGACCCAAACAAATGCACACACATGAAGATACATAAACACAGATACACACACACATATGCATATATTGCGCCTTAATAAAGCCATTAAAAGCCTCGTTACTGCCATAATAATTACATATATTAATTTAAATTGCATAAAGCTAACACTTTGCCATATAAAAAAGGGTTTTCACGGTTGCGGTTGGCAAAGTTTAGGAGCAACAAAAATAACAATCAGCAAGGTAACTTTGGCAGTGTCAAAACTTTGATACTCTCCGCTGCTTGTTGAAGTAGGAAAATCTTAAAATAAATACCTTATATACCCTTCGCAATCGCTTTTGTGTTCTTATTCTCATCGAGCTAATCTTTTACATACAAACGACCATATTCAGCCTCTGATGATTAATTTCATGTGTTGCAAGCAACGTGACTACCTCATAGTACTTCTTGTTAAGAGTATAATACCCGCCACGAAAATGCACATTTCAAACACTTGACACATGTGCGCACATTTTTCGCACTCTTAAAACGTGGAATAAGCATTATTCCTTTCTTTCCGAAGGAACGTTCAATGAGCTAATATGCTAAATTTGTGAGCCGCGCAAGCGTGCGCCAAGTGCTTACTAGACCCTGTGTTCTTTGTCCTTTCTTCGTGATACCCACCAAAGCAGCGCCTTAGCCCTCTACAGTCGAGCCAAAAATTATTCGCACATTGTTTATTGAATACTTATATGATAAATATAATTTTTTTCGGCAGGTCGAAAGAATAGTTCATTCAAGATAAAATGCGAAAACAAAAATATAAGCCAAAATAAATCAATTTTTGTAACTTTTCTTGGTAGTTTTTAAAAACTATTAAAAACTGTTCCAATTATGAAAATGGTTTTTATTCTGTTAAAAAAGTTTTCCACCTTTTAGTCTTTGTCTTTCTTCAATATAAAAGAATTTTTTCTATCTACTACATATTAATTTTTTACTTGGCACCTCTCGTGGCGGTTTTAAAATTGGGTGTGGTTTCCATTTATATTTTTTCAATTCAGAAACAAAAATAGTTAGTTTTATCCGTCTATCATAAGTTTTTTATTTGGAACTTCCTGCGTTTTCTATTTCTTACTTGCTCCCTCTCGCGGTCAAAATCGTTTTTTTTTTATTATAGCAACTAGCAAAAAAAAGTAATAAGCCGAATAATTTTTGGTTGGACTGTAGGTACGAACGTTACCAGCGCAACAAGAGCTTGAAGGATGAAATTTGCAAAAAAAAAACCAACAACAATAGAAGTCACACATACGCGCACACACAATCGCACACACACTAAGCACTTGTCATTTGGCTGTAAAACGACGTTCATTCCCTAGTCGCTTCGTTCATTTGTCGTGCCTGTTCGTCCGTCTGTCGCTCCTTTGCCTGTCTCTTTGTCTGTCTGTTTTCAACAGTCCGCGTGGCGTTGGTGAAAAGTATGGCAATGCCCAACACTCAACAATATGGGCCAGAGCGGGGTGAGCGTCCCTAAGCTCATGGGTGTAATTTTTCAGGCACTGGCAACCCAAAGAGACCAAAACGCCGCAGCACCCACATTAACAGCGCAGTCAACGTTGACGCTGGCGTCGCAGTCAAAGTTGACAGCGAGCTGGCCAACATATGCCCAAGAAACCGCCAACGCAGCAGCAGCAGCAGCAGCAGTTGTAACAACAACAACAATGGCCACAGACAAACAGGAACCAAGCAAGGTGCTGCCAGACTGCTTGACTCGGCCTGGCGAGGCGAAAAATGTGCGACAATGTTGTTGTTGGCGAAAAAGTGTGCGGAAAAGCAGCAGCAGCAAAAAGTCAGAGCGAAAGGAAGGGCAGCGTGTTGATTTTCTTGTTGATGAGAGAACGCTTCGAAAACTGGGTGAATGTCGACACAGTGGGCTTGACCTGTACAAAAAGGAATATTTCTAAAATGACAGGTGTTTTGATAATAAATAAATTTTTTTTTAATTTATATTTTTACGAGATAATATAAAATTAATAAAACTCGATTTAAAATTGATAAGTAAATTAAAATATTATTGAGGAAGGCTTAAATACTGGACACCGTGTGGAACTCACTCAAAAAAATGATACTGGACAAGAAAAGTTTATTTGGGATTTTTAGTTTATTAATTTTTACTTAAACATTATGTGGAAACTTAGTAATCATATGCTCCATTAGTTAACAACGAAACTAATAACATACTTAAAATTCTTTCTGAGTAAAAATAACTAATTTGAAAATTGTTACCAACAATTGCACTTATTAAATTTTTACTAGCAAATTATCAAAGCATAAAAAATCCATATTGCTTATTTGGCTTTATTTTCGGCTGTACTGATCTTTTAAGTTTCTGTAAAAATATTTTTGCAATACTGCTTTTAGAATTGATTTTATAAAAAATAATTAAACTTTAATTAACCTTTTTATTTTGGCAAAATGTTTGTAATTTAATAAGAGTATATTTTTAATCTTAGTAATTTTAAGCAAAATATTTTAGTTGCCCTTGGTACTTTAGCACCGTCAGAACTAGGGAATTGATTCTTATGCTTCTTCAAATTTATGTCTTGTTTCCCACTTAATATATTTAAGCTATATACATTATATAATATAATATATCATAATCTGAATTATTTTCTTATCTTATCTTCGTCAACAATCGGTTGGGACCATGGTTTAATTATTCAAATTTTAGTCTAAAACAGTAAAGCTATCGGTTTGTTCAAAAACAAAAGTTAACAAATCGGTATAAATTTTCTTCTTCCAGTTTTTATTTATGATGTAAAATGTGCTTAAATCTTTATTCTTTGCGAGTAAACAAACTTTAGTTCCCCGTACCGTATATTTATTGTTTTAACTTTTCAACCAATAAACTTCACATATGTATTATAGATCTTTTATAAAACTGTTCAAAATCGGATTAAAGCTACAGAAACTAAATTAGTTTACTTGTAGTGAAGTAAGTACATATGTTTGACTCGGATACCTAAACATTAGCCAGTTTTGATAATAAAAATTAAGATTCACAGAGCCGTTGAGCTTAAGGGTTACAAACAAAAACTAAGTATACGTTAGAGACCCCACAGTGTTTATTTAGTTAAAAAGTTTTCGATAGTTTGTCAATGCTATGTTGACCAATAAAATTTTTTAGCTAATTTAGAACCTTTCTAGATTTCATTTCGTTTTTGCTAGTTTGTTAAAAATATTTATTTTATATTTATTTTAAGTTCAACTTTCGGAAACTGAGCTCCACTGTCCATGCGGGCGTCTGTTATGGCACACACAAATACAAGGCAATTTGAGAGAGCACGCACCCACTAAGCCAGTCGCCGCCACGCTCTCGCCACAAGGACCTCCTAGCGAATGCTACGCTTCGAACGCTGCCGACGCCGAGGTTGTCAGTCAGCCAGGCAGCCAGCCGAAGCGAGAGCCCAAGCTGTGCTTAGTCAAATTTCAAAGCGAGAGTCACACGAGAGTGAGTCAAGAGCAAGCGAAACGAAGCGAAACACGAAGTGACGC
Organism: Chymomyza costata; assembly: GCA_018150985.1. Lineage (NCBI taxonomy): Eukaryota > Metazoa > Arthropoda > Insecta > Diptera > Drosophilidae > Chymomyza > Chymomyza costata. Next base: position 385,388 of record JAECWU010000202.1, on the reverse strand, counting down.
CGGCGTCAACGTTAACATTAACGACGACGCTTTTGTCGGGCAGAGCGTCTAACATTCGCCTTGCCTTCGCCGTGGCCAAACTGTAATCAGTTGTGTATAGGACACTCGCGTGCGCGCGTCGAGGATTCGAAACGAGCGGTTTAATTAGGTTTGTGTTTTATTGCTGCGCGGTTTTCAATTGTGCTGCTGCCACTGCTGCCTTTGGGCTAACTTTATTTATGGTACAAAAGGACGCCAAAGCTGCGCTGCTTCACACGCTGGCGTTGTCGCTGCTGCTGCTGCTGCTGCTCCTGTGCTTATTGTTGTTATTATTGCTGCTGGAAATTGTTTAAACGTGCGTTTATTTTCGCAGCCAGCGAAAGTTTTCTTTTCTTTAGAGTATTTCCTTTGAATTTGGTGTTTTTTTGGTACACTAAATTTTCCAGCTGCTGCTGCTGCTTCGGCTGGCTTTGCTGCTGCGCTGCCCGTAGCACTGCTACAGCAGAGATAAAGGATATACCCGGATCTAAAAAAGATACACTTTTTTTGTGGGTTGTCAGACTTGTTTTTTGTCAACAATTTTTTAAGCTAAAATTTATGAAATTAAAGCACTCTATTTAAAAAAAAAAAAAAGCAAAAATAACAACAATATAATGGTAGCAGCAGTTTATAAAAAAGTTACCTTTTTATGTGCGTGTGTAAGTGTGTAATTGTTTAAGCAGGCTGCCACTTGAAGAAGGCGCGTTGGCTTATGCTAGGTTTACACTGCGTCACGGAAAAACGATACACAAACTCGCCGCTTCGAACCCGTATAGACATATATTTTTGTATTTTGAACAGTGACCTTAACTGAATATCATCCAATTTTGCCACTTCGAAAAAAAAGAAACTTTAAAAAGTAGAGTTCTTGGTCCTACAAATGCAAAGTTTCGTTGAAAGCAAAAAAGAAATCCCAAAGCCTTTGTACCCGTAAAAGAACTAGATTCTACAAATGCAAATATTTTCTGAAAACAAAATAAACCCTTCTAACTTTTGCTTTTTTAAACGAATCATAAATCGAGAGCTTTTTTGCCAAAGTTCAAAACAAATTTCTACGAACACAGAAAACCCGCAAAAACCTGATTCTTGAGGCCCTCTTCCCAACAAGGATACTTATTGAAACTCTTGCAAAGCATATGGAACTTGTTTTATCCATAACTTTGCCAATAAGAAACATTCAACTTGTTTTGTATTATAATTTTTATTGAAACTTTAGCTTTATATTCTCCATTCATTATGCTTAATTTGCTGTCTATAAAATCCCCTTTTTATACTTACAATTAGTTTTTTTTTGTATTTTGTTTTTTTCTGCTATTTATTTTATTTACCAATGTATTTACCGAAGTTCCATTTATCTTCGTAGTGTACATCAAGAAGAAAAGGCTTTCTGAGTAGCATAATAATATAGTGCTTCAAAAAATATGTACAAAACTTGTTATAAACTCCTATATTTTGAAAGAGACTACTGGATATCAAAGACACTGAACCTAATAAATATAAAATTTATAAAACTGAAATTAAGTTGTCTTTTATCAGCCAAAATAAATTTACAGGCGACGCTTAAAGTAAAGAGCTTATGTGACAGAAATCCCTTTAAGGTCGTGGGAAATCTGCTCAGACTACAAAATCGGATGTGACCACTTTAACAGCTTGTCATAATGGGTAGTCAAGTTTTGTACCAAATATCGTTAATGTGCAGCAAACAGGTCGTGTAAAATCTACTATGATTAAAAGCGAAAGTTTAGGCAAAACCGTCTACAGTTTTCTGGATCCGTTTACTTTAGCAGCTGGACATAATGTGTAGTCTAGTTTTGCACCAAATATGGCAAATGTGGCAGAAATCCCTCAAAGGTCGTGAGCAATTATTAAGGATAACAAATTAAACTTAAGGTAAAACCGTCTACAGATTTTCCGAACTTGTCATTTTAGCAGGCTGTCGTGAGTTTTTGCACCAAACATAGCCAATCCGACAGAAATCCTTGTGTGAAGGCTTACAAAAAAGACAAAACCGTCCGGATCTGATAGGCTGCCATAATGTGTAGCAGAGTTTGACACCCCACAAAGTAACACATAGTTGAAACAACTTTTTTTGACGCATTGGGCGTCAGTATAAACTTAGCATAACACTTTCAGAGTCTCAAGTGACAGCAACAACAACAATAACGTATTAATAAAACAACAATTGAGAAATGTAACAAAACAAAAAAAAATGTGCCCAACTATGCAAATAAATTAATAAGAAAAATCATTACCAAATTAAAACGTAACACGCAAGCCAAAAAAAATAAATAAAATAAATAAAATAAGAGCCAGTTTTTTTTGGCCTCAGAGTCAAGTGCGTCGAGAGTCAAGCATGTTTTAAGGTTAAACTCAACGTCGTCGTCCTCGTCGTCTTCTACTGCTTCTGTTTCTTCTTCTACTGCTGCTTCATCCCGCTCGTCCTGCCAAGACATCGAAGGTAAATATATGCATAAGTATGTGTGCGAGTGTGTGTTTGTTTCTGTTTGTATGTGTGTGTTGCATAGGCAAACAAACTAACCTACAAAGTAAACAAAAACAAAAACAAAAAATAATACAAATGCAAATTTTCTCTTTTTCTTCACTCTACACAAACACACACACACACACCCTCACACCGTCAAACACACATACGCACTAACAACAACTCATTTAACTGACGCCAACTGCCATAAAACACAAAAACAAAACAAAGAGCGAAAAAAAAGCTTAGCAAAGCAAAGCACACAATGAACGCGTCTAAAACTATTTGTATAAAAAATTAATCGCATGCGATTTATTTGACTAGGCGCCAATTGCCCACATATGGTGTAACATACACACACTTACTCAAACACACACGCAAATTAAGATAATAAACTATCCTTCAATGAGAAGCTCAAATAGTTTGCTTAAAATAAATATTAAAACAGAATTGAATTTGTTTTTGCTTGCGAGCTTATTTCCAAACTATATTAAGCTCGAATTGGTAAAAATATTTTAAGAGCTAAAAAGTATGCTATAGATATTCTAATGCCCTTAGCTTCGATGCTCCCCTTCGACTTTTCCGGCATGGGTGACCCTACCGGTGTTACCGCCAGCAGCGCTCTAATGATCCTTACACCTACTGAGCCCTCCCACCACGACAAGGTGGCAATCCCGGGTAGGGGAGGACGTTATATAACTTAGATAAGTTTGTTCGTACGGTCAGACAAACATGGCTTTATTGACTCGACTGCTTTAGAATTTAAATTCTATCATAAATCATACTCACAGTCACACATATTTATAAAAACCTATTGCAAGTTCTTTTTGTAGAAAAGAGCATAACTTGCAGTTTGCTTCATCAAGAAAGGAAATCATAATAAGGGATGTTGTTTTAAAAACGTCCGAAACTTAAGTTGAAATAAAGTAACGAAAAATTAATAGGATAAGAGACAAGAGAATTACGTTTTAAAAGTTATGTGTCATCAATGACCACCTCGAACAGCGTTTACATTGCAAATCCTGCCAGTCCATTTTTTGACCACCTTTCTGAAAAACTTCAGTTTGTTATGTTGCCCTAAAATTGAGCAAGAGTTGTTGATATGTTAGCATAAAACAGGGACTTAACATACCTCCAAGCAAAACAATAAAGAGGCGTCAAATCGAACGATCTTGGAGACCAACGAAAGAGTCCATTTCATGAAATAACGTTATTACCAAAATGGTACTTCAATAAATCGATGGTTTCGTGAGATGTCCTGAATATGCATAGAAACATTCGTTTAAAACCACAAGTTGTTGACGTCGAGTTCATTGATTTTTGAAAACGAAAATTTATTAAGAATACGCCAATAACGTACACCATTCATTGTAATGAGGCTCCTTCCCCATTTCCAAAGTAATATGGATCGATAATGCCATCATCTGATAATCCACCCCTTACAGTCAATGAAAAAGTACTGGACTAATTTTACTCCAACTGTTAATTAACCCAAAAATGGAGAAGATTATGTGGACGATAAAAGTCATGAACTCTATATACTCATTTTTTGATTAAATTAAAAAATTTGGTGCGTTGCCAAAGGTTCATGGTGATTTTAAAAACCTTACTGAATAGAAATGTCAAAACAAATGACAGTTTACGGTTGGGCATATGGTAGTTATCCGTATTGAAAGAACGACAAGCTTAAAAAGACACCCTATATAAGGTAACTCAATTTTTTCTACTTCATTCTCAAACAATATTGGTCTATTACGAAACTATTGTGAATGATAAGGCAATGAAATGTGAATAATAAGAATTTATGAAATTATAAAAATGCATTCACAAAAGAGACCAAAATTGTATTCAGAATTTATATTTGCATATTCCATTTGTTGGTAAAAAAAAAAACATATGTGCGTATATAAACTATACATATGTATAGTATTTTTTCATACAGATGGGCGAAATGAAGTGAAGCGGGCAATTTTTAAAATAAATCCTTTTTTTATTTACTAAGTTTTATTTATAAGAAACAGTTACAATATATTTAATTCTTTGCAAAATTACAATTTATTTTGAAAATTCCAATCATTGATTGGATAACCGGTAACTGCAAATTTTTTTTTATTTAACCTTTTTTATTATAATTTTTATACCCTGTACCGTATGGTACAAAGGGTATATTGTGTTTGTGCAAGCCGAAAATGTATGTAACATACAGAAGGAGACGTCGGAGACCCCCTAAGTTACCTAAAGTATGATCAAGGTGACAAGAGAAGTCGATATACCTATGTCCCTCTGTCCGTATGAACGCCTAGATCTCAGAGATGGTAAGAGCTAGAGCGAGCAAGTTTTCAGATTAGATACGTAATTATGTCAGGGGAGACAAGCTTATTTTATTTTTTCCATATCGGGGTTATATTATATAGCATATCAAATGTGATCAAAATCGGTTGACTATATCATATAGCTCCCATAGGACCAATCTGTAAAAAAATGGTTTTTTGTACAAAATTCGTTGTATTTCGTTTGTTTTTGAAGATATAGTAACCAAATTTGGCAGTCGAAAGTTTTTTATAGTTCCCAATCAGTGTACTAAATTTGATGAAAATCGGTTGACTATATCATATAGTCCCCATAGGACCGATCGGTAAAAAAATGTTTTTGTGTGCAAAATTCGACTTATTTCGGTTTGTTTATGAAAATATCGTAGCCAAATTTGCCGAATAAAATATCTTTTGGAGGTCTTAACTAATATGTCGGACTTAATTGCAATGTGGTGGTACAGGGTGTTCCAAAGTCGTCTGCGCCCGACTTTAATGTACACCATTTTTTTTATTATAGCTTGAGCAGGGATCGCAAATAAGAGTTATGGGTTTGAAAAAATCAAAGCAAAAAAAGTGCCTTGGATAGAAGTGCGAGACACTATATACCATATTTTTGAAAGAACTATCCGGAATAAGGGTAGATTTTCATTTTTTATTTTTATCAAAAAAAATCAAGTTGAACCCTTATTTTTTGACTTTTAAAATAAAAATTATGAAATACTATTAAAATGTTAATTTTTATTTAAAAATTACAAAATAAATCTTTATAATAAAAATTTACATTAAAATAAGCCAATAAACTATTTCATAAATTGAAAATAAAAGTTATTCAGCTAATTTATTATTATTATTTATATATTAACCCTAATATCTTAAAAATCCATTTACTGACTAATTACAAAACATATATAGAATTTGAGAATAAAAATTAAAATATCCTTTGCATCAAGATGTGCATTACAATGATTGGCATATTTTCGTGATGCGCACTTCAACACCTTTCCATTGACGCCAAAAATGTCCTTGAAGGATCCGTATAATGGATCAAACAAGGAAAAATATAGAATTTGAACATCTTTTGAACAAAGAGTTTTTAGGGCTTAAAACATTGACATTGAGAAAATAGTAACTAAATTTGGTTAACAAATATCTTTTGGAGTTCTTAAGCAATATACCAGATTTGATCGCTATAGAGTACTACAGAGTACAAACAAACAAAAGTGTTAATTAATTGCTGTCTGTGCTCATTTATTCGACCTCCCATGGCAGCGGTCTTATCAACGCAGTCTGTTTCAAAAACATAGGAAAGCCCCACCATAAATGTTAAGATTCTCAGAATTATTCATAATATTGATAAAGCTTGGACTTTGTGAGGCCTCATTATTAAAGTTCAATTGATTAATTCTATTGTAGAACAAAATATTTTTTTTTTTTTGCATATTTGTTTATTTGTAATCTGTCCAAAGGACATCCAACAAATTTTATAACAACTTACAAAAATAATATTTACATGATTGGCTTTACACCAATGAGCCAAACCAATATGACATTAAGCAGACTTAGCTGTAACTTAGAATCTATGGGAAAGATCTAGGATATGAAATCGCTTCAATCGTCTTGTATCTGAGCTATTATCTAATAAGTTTATAGCTAATGAGTTTTCATGAAAATTTAGTCTGTTTATGTATGTTTCTGTTCGTTGCTTAATTTCTTTATTTACATAACACTTGTTGAGGTCTTTGTGTATTTGATAATTACTAACATACCAGGGTGCCCTGACAATATTTCTGAGTGTGCTTTATTGGTATCTTTGAAGTATCTCGATATTAGATGTACTTGCCGTGCCCCAAAGTTGCAAGGCATTGGTCCAAACTGGCTTTGAAATTGCTTTGTATAGACGGATTTTGTTTTCCAAGCTGAGTTGGGACCGAGGTCCTAAAAGCCAATACATTTGCCTAGTCCTAGCTTTGAGCTGGGTTTGCTTACACCTAATGTGTTATTTCCAGGTGAGCCTTCGATCCAAGTACACGCCAAGGTATTTAACCTCTTCTCCTTCCGGTATCGATAAACCAAAAAGGGTAACTGGGGAGAATAAAATATAATTTAAATATTATCAATTTCATTTAGGTAATTTCAATTATAAACTAGATGATTTTAATAAATACATTTTTTGGAATATTTTAAAATTTCGCGCTGTTAAGTTTCTTTATCTGTATCGTCTTGGAATACATCTGCGTTTCAACGATGGACAAAATGAGATAATCACAAAATAGTTGAGGTTATCAATTTGAGAATAAAATAGAGGAACTTATATAATTTGGTGTAGCCCCACATTTTATGACGGCATGAATAATTTTGGTACACAAAGTTTATCAAAAATTGTGTCATATGTGGGATTATAATCTGAAGCAGAGTATAAATACTTGCCACATGCCATCAGCTTCATCATAACTAAGTTTGACACAACTCAAGCCTCACAAATTACAAAAATGAGTTCGACAACTGCAATTGGGTAAGTCCTAAACTATTTTTCAACCTGAATATCCTTATATAAACTATTTTTTTTTTTATTAGCTGCGTCCTTATGGTAATCTGTTGCCTAATTTGGAGCATCAATGCTCAGTACTACGATGGCTACGGTTATCAAGGCGGTTATGGTGGCCTTGATCGAGATGGAGGATACAATGCTCAGGGTTTCGGTGGCGCATGGGCCAGTAGAGCAGGATCATTTGTATATAAGGGACTCCAAGGTGCGGTAGAAGGTCTTGGTAACCAAGCTGGTCAGGCTGCGGGCGAAGCTATATTCCGTGGCAATGAGAATCCGAACTACCATGGGATAAATATCTAAAATAAAAGCTAAGGATTAATATTATCTTATTTTCTTATGTACACTTGAGAACTAAAATAAATAATTTAAAATACTGAAATTAATTTAAATATAATATAATATATATATATATTTTGTTTTTAAATTTAATTTGATCCAGCAACCGAAATATATTTTGCAATTTTATTCAATAACTTTTCAAAAATCGTTCAAAAATACGCTCTTTTTTTATACCCTGTACCGTATGGTACAAAGGGTACAGAGGGAGACGTCGAAGATGCCCCAAAGTTACCTAAAGTATGGTCGGGGTGACTAGATAAGTCGATATACCGATGTCCGTCTGTCCGTCTGTCTGTCTGTCTGTCCGTATGAACGCCTAGATCTCAGAGATGGTAAGAGCTAGAGCAACCAAACTTTCAGATTATTTCCCTTATTAATCCATTGGAGACAAGTTTATTTTATTTTGTTGATATCGGGGTTACATTATATAGCTCCCATAGGGGTGTTTCAGACGACCTCGAAAAAAACCAAAAGTTTTAGATGGATAATTCGTTTGTTTATAAAGCTTTTGTTACCAAATTTGGCAATCGGAAGTTTTTTAGAGATCCCCAGCACTGTACCACCGGTGTTTTTTATATGAAGTTTTGACATTTCGTTGGAAATTTTTTCATGCTGCGTATGGGCCTTTAAAAAAAAATAAATCTAAAAAATAAATAAATGGTAAAAAAACAAAAAAGTTTTTTATCTATTTTTTCCATTAAAATTTTTATTTTTCTATCAAAACAATTTTTTCTATGAAAATCTGTTTTCTATAAAATCTTTTTATGACAAAAATATTAACAAAAGTTTAAACAAAAAAAATGGTTTTTTATGTATTGAAAAAAATTTTGTTTTCTGTGAGATTTTTTTATAGGAAAACATTTTTTAACTTCAACACAATTTTTTCTATTAAAAACTTTTTTTTAACAAAAACATTAAAAGCACTAAAAATTTTTTTTTATGTATTTGAATAATTTTTTTGATAGAAAAAATTTTTGTATCTATTACATTCCCTAATAAAAAAAACTCATAGAAAAAATAATTATTCAATACCATTTTTTTTACCCATGTTATGTAGTGTACCGCATGTGAGTGCAAAAAAAATCAATTTTCGTTCAATACTGAACCGGGTCCTCTGTCAACTGGTGAAAATCTGTTGACTTAAAAGTACCGAGGTGTATCTGGGGTTGGGGTTGCGCATTCTTGCTATGCTCGGGTCTAGCTCGCGGGCGGTCGGGGTATTCCTCGCCCAGGTACACAGTTGCACACTGCCTAATTTAAAAATAATGCGCGGTTGATAAAAAAAAAAACAAAACTTATAAATCATAAAAAAAAAATGCATCTAATCAAACAGTAGCGCCGACACGCCATTGAAATGCTTTAAAGAAAAATACCTAAAATATGGGAATCCTGATGTTATTGGTCCCTGGTCTCTTCCCTCCCTGCCATAACAAATACAGATCAGCTCTGCATCGTCCCTTGTTCAAGTATGCGTACTTGCTAAACTACATCAGTTTTGAAGTTGGTTTCACATAGATATTCGACAGACACCTTAATAAACTTAACTCATAATTTCAAAATTCATATCTATCTTTAATTCTCATAAATGATCTTATACTAATCCACAACATATTCGCTCAAAGTTTAAAAAAAAATAAAAAATAAGCAAAGAAAATATAGTTATTAAATACTAGAACAAAAAGGAAAGAAAAGGGAGTTTGCTTTACAAAATTTAGCATCTCCTTATCCGAAGCAGAGTCAAAAAAAATAAATAGTGTCAAATGTAGATATACATATATATATCGTTTAAATAACTGGTTTACCCATGATTATAGTTCTACTCACAAAATTGATGAAAATTGTTTATACATACATCGCAGCGATCGTTGGGCCCAAGATGCGTAGACGGAGTTTTGATGTTGATTCTAAATAAAGTTCAATAATTTATAAGATAGATATATATGCATGTATAATCAATTAAACCATGGCTTTTTTGACTCGTCTCTCAGCAGTTAAACATATTTTAAACTCTTATTAAAACTTCATTGAAAAATATTGATATTGAGTTTAGCTTATAAGTAATTATAATAATAAGGAATTTAATATATTAGATTATATAAAAGATTAAGTTGCACCCATTATGCAGGCGTTAATAAAAGGAAATATGCATAAGTAGAACAAAAAAAAATATAAGTCTGCGCCGCAGCAAAGAACTAGATTGTTCGTTTTATGGATTTACTTGCTTGTAAGACATCTTTTATAGATGCACTTGCATCTTAGAATGTATTTTATATAAAAAAAAAAACCACGCATCAAAATTTTACTAGAACTAAACTTCTCTAAACACTTTGTCTGCTGAGACACTCAAAAAGCTAGGTAGGTAGTTACGAAGTTCTATTTGCTTCAAGTTTCAAAATCGTCATCATCGAAAAAGGTTCTTATGCCGAGGTTGGGGTATTCCATGCTGTTCCCCGAGAAGTATATATTATCCAGTAGAAGAAAATTGGTGGCCTCCGGGAAAGATGGAAAATGTATGGCAATTGTGGCCAATTCGCCTTCGGACCGTTCTGTCCCTCCAACACGTGGAGTGTAAGGCAAACAAAAAAATGCACTAAATGCAGCTGAAATTCATTTATATAAAGTAAATGTTTTACTCTAGCGAAATCACGTACCTTTCCCAATTGGTTGGTTTTAAATTAATTAATCACTTTTATGTAGTTTTAATATTCAAAATTCAAACGTGTTAAACAGGTGTACCGACACAGTACTTATATATATATATATAGATATATTCAATATTTGCTTTATATATAACACGTCTTTAATCAGCGAACTATCACAATATGTTATACTGTTATCTGCGTGGGTGGCTCGTGATGTTTTAAAAATATATGCGAACTAGTTCATATGAACAACTGGCCACTACAGTTAGTAAATTTTTTATGAGTTTCGCAACTTTAGAACAACTGTCCATGGCCGTTTATCATGGTAGCTTTCATATTATTAACGACATTGCGTTAAAATTTTTAACGTGTGAAAAAGAATGCACTTCCCCCTTTCTTTTGAAAAGTATAATATTTATGTGTTACTTGACGCAATTTACCCAACTATGTATTTTTAAGCGCTGTCAGTAAGAATAACAAAAATGAACAAAAGGCACAAGATAAATAAAGAAGGGGGATAATGCACAATGGAACAAAAAATATATATGTATATAGCTTGGCACGGAACTAAGCGACAATTGTTGTATGTCATGTTCACGTGTGTAAATATGAATGTGTGTGTGAGTAACTGTGTGACACTTATAAATAGCATCAAGGTGCGCTCTAGTTTTTTTTTTGTTCGGCCGCTTGCACACCAACACATACGCATGTACTTTCACAGATACATAGGCACTCATATAGTCGCATATGTATTTGACTGGGCTGCTATTAATTTGAGTGGGCGCCTGCTAGTATGCAACAAAAAAAAAAAAGTTGCAAACGCTATAAATATCAAAAGCTAAAATTAAAATGAAGACAAATGATCAAAAATAAATGCTGTGGACATAAAAGAAAAGTACAAATTAAATGACAAACCTAATGGAAAAAATGCTATTAATTAATTAATATTACACAAATGTCAATTAAATAGACGCATTGAAGCCTGCTTTACCTAAGGGAACAAAGGAAAAATATATTTATACTATGTATGCCACATGCAGCATAAGGCATGAAGCAATATTGGTTTCTTTTTGCAATTATTTTAAATTTTGACTTGGGTAATTGTGAGCCATATACATTTGTTTGTATGAATAGATCTGAAAAACCATCAAAGCTAAGTTTTCTAAAGAAGACTTATGTAAGCCTAACTAAAATTATTCACTTTAAAATGTATACGACTACTCTGTTTTGACGTATAAGCTATTTTATCTGCTGATGTTGTGCTATTAATCATTAACTTAATTAAGTGAAATATTTACGGCCGGAGAAATTTGAGAGCAGCATTGATTTTTACGCTTCATTATTAAAGTAAACGTAAAATAATGTAATATGTATACATGCATAATGTATCAATAAATCAATGACACATAGGTGGTCTCACTATATACTAACAAGCGTAAAATACATAAGCTAAATAAATAGCCGCGATGATGTGGCTTTTTGCAAAACTGAAGAGTCATTTTAATTATTTGTGGCATGTCAGAAAACTACAAAAAAGTACAAGCTTTTTGTCAAAACTAACTATGGCTAGTATAGCTATGATACCTAATCAACTTATGGCATGCTAGCATAAATCTGATAGATACTTAAAATAAAAATATCTATACATATATCTAAGTATAGAAAATATAAAAAACACTAAATGGCTTGAAAGTAATGCATTTTAATGTATAAGCAGTCGATGAAGAAGGTTACACAGCTCGATTTGTAGCATTTATCCAAATTTTTATAGATAAAAATAAAAGAATACACCCATACCTCGCTTTACGGCCTAGATACGTTCCACGAAACTTGGCCGCAAAGCGAAAAGCCGTATAAGGAATCAATTATTCTAATACAAATTCATACAAATTCAATGGGATCGGTTCCAAATTTGTTAAATATGGTTTATCATTCAAAATGAATTTTATCTTTTTATTTCCTTCAAATCAAAAATACATACATAAAAAATACATAAATAGTACTTAAAACTATAACAGACTCCAAAAACCAACAATAAAACTAGTTTACACAAAAAATGAACCTTCTTAAAAAAGTTTTTTAGGGTAATTTTGGGTCGAGAAACACGAAAATGATAACCTTTTTTTTTCTTAAGCACCGCTTTCGAGATATTTTCGAAAAACATGTTTTTGGGCACTTATTTCAGTTATCCGCAACCAAAGTCAAAAAAGAGTCTACTTTTCGACCATTTCTCAAAATTACCAATTTACTGATTGCTTTTTATAAACAAAATAAAATTTTTGAAAATTATGTCAAACTTTAAGCTGATAGATAATTCTTTTACGAACATTTCGAGTCCAAGATCTTTAAAATCGGGTAGGAGCTGTAGATGTTATGGAACCATGAACGAAAAATCAAGGCTACAGTTGCATACCAATTCGTGAAGACGTAACTCAACGCAAATGAAAAATTTTGAGTGAAACATTTTTTTTTCATACAAAAGTGTGAATGAGTGAAGATTGGAACTTTCGTATATGGTTCCATAACATCTACAATTCTTACCCTATTTTAAAAATCTTAGACTCGAAATGTTCGTAAAAAAATTCTCTTTCAGTTTAAAGCTTAACATAATTTTAAAAATTTGTTTTTCGTTAATAAAAAGCAATCTGGTAATTGGTAATTTTGAGAAATGGTCGAAAATTACACTCTTTTTTGACTTTGATTGCTTGTAACTTCTATAATTTTTACTTAAACTGTACATAATTATATATTGCTGTAAAGAGCACATCCTTTTATGTCGATAAATAATTTTGTTCACGAGATATTGACGGATAACTGAAAAAAGTGCTCAAAAACATGTTTTTCCAAAAAATCTCGAAAACGGTGCTTAAAAAAAAAAAGGTTATAATTTTCGTGTTTCTCGACCCAAAATTACCCTAAAAAACAATTTTAATAGAAGGTTCACTCGATGACCCTTAAATTTGTAAGCTGGTGTAATCTATAAACAAAAATGAAACAACTTCATGTTACATAAAATATGTGTATGTATACAGACATTATTTTTTTTAAAATGGCTTTAATCTGAAGACGATAAAGAAATGGTAACCTGCAAATCACTGTCGTCATCATTTTTCGCTGGTAAGGATGGGCCTGGTCTAAAAAAATTGTCCAACGTTGTTTGTCTATTTCATTCTTCAGTGATTTATAACAGCTAATGGCTAAGTTAATTCCTCGAGAAACTTTAGCGCTACGATCGACGTCAGGATCGTTTTCAAGGAGGATGTTTATTCCTTTTTGGAAATATGAAAAAGCTTTCGACAAATTTTTTGATGTTAGCTGCTTGGACACAACAGGCTCTGTCTCTTCATCAAATGCCGGTTCTGCTTGCAACTGAATGAGTTCCTCATATGAAAGGGGTTCCTTATCAGCTTCAAGTAGATCAAGCACAATACGTTCGTTCAAACCTTTAAAGCCGAGATCATGTGCTGGATCCAAAATGTTTTGCCTTATTTCAGGAAGGAAATTAACTTCTGCATTAGTTTTTTTTATACATTATGGCCATATTTTTTCCAAACATGGTTCATTGTTGTTAATTTTAATTCCTTCTGATGCTGTCAACAGCATCCTTGATGTTACAGTTTTTCCAAAATGTTTTAATTGAAGATTTACCATCGGTTTCCCTTATAAGTTGACGGAAAGTTCGGCGTGGGTAATATGCCTCAAAAGTGGCTATTGCATCCTGATGCATTGGTTGGATCAGAGCTGTTGTATTTTTCGGAAGGTACTCAATCATGAGATCTACAGATAGTCCGGGTCGAAAAAAAAGTTTTTTTTTTTTTTGTTTTTTTTTTTTTTGTTTTTTTTTTGCCTTTATAGCGAAACACATTTTGGGCCGTAAATCGAAAACGTGCCTTAATTGAAGAAGGCCGTTATAGCGAAATGCCGTATAAAGAGCGGCCGTATAGCGAGGTATGGGTGTACCGAAATTTTTTGTGAAAAAAAGTTTTTGGTATAAGTATATTCCGGCTAAGCATGATAATCTTTTCTAGAACCATTTCAAAATCAAGCAAATATTGGAAAGTTTAACATTAAACATTTGTATGAGGTAGAAGTGTTTTCTTTTCAAACAGAAAAACGAGGGCCGGCCTAGAATTAGACGATCTGACATACTAGTGTTAGTAAATGTTCGAAAAAAAAATTTTAAAAGGGGGAGTACCGTATTGTGAAAGCTTAAGCTAAGTATTATTATTGGGAGACACGTGCCAACGAGCAGTACGAACTAGAGGTGGGATACTATCGATAGTTTCATTTAACGGACACTATCGTTGAATTTGTTCGATATATCGATAGTATACTTTTGTATGTAAAAAACTTTTTTGACAAATCAACGGACGAGAAACTGGCAAAGTGCCTAACATGTAAAAAAAAAACAAAACCAGTGGTAACACGCCGAACCTTTTTGACTATCCGACGCTTTTAGAATCACCAAATCCGATAGGGACCATAAACATGTATTTAATTAAGTCAAACTTTTACGAAAATTCTTCGCATAAAAAACAAATATCGATGCCGCATTAGGGCCTATACGCAGTTCGAAAAATTTCGCGCGGAATGACAAAACTTCATATAAAAAAAAAAATATGAAGTTTTTTCATTCCGCGCGAAATTTTTCGAGCTGCGTAGACCCCTTTGGCATTTATGATTGCCACAGACGTCCAGCCTTTCCGGATAGTAAACGACTTTGGCTTTGTTGCAAAAAACAAAAGGAAAAAAGGTCTCTAAAACTAAGGTAGCAGCAATATTTGGCATTGCCTAAAACTTTTTTCATTTTTGATCTTTGAGCGGTCATTATAATTGAACCAAATGACCTAGGACCTTGATTTATTTTATTTCATTGATTTGATAGATCATTTTATTGGCAACAATTTCGATCAATTTCAAAAATGAAAAAATGACATCATGCAAAAGCCGAGCCAACTTATATTACCAGGACATAGTATGTCCCCCTCCCCCTAGACCTAGAACAGGGTCCCAAACAGTCCCTGAAAGTTTCATCAACTAAGTATTTTTTTCCAACTGAAACTCTTCGTTTATTGTACTAATTTTGAAATTTACTTTGTGTAAGTCTTAAAAATTTCCCCACTTGCTCTATGGTACTTATTGAAACGATGTGCCGCTTTTTTGTGTGCCATATTTCACTTTGTTCGATAGTACTATCGATAGTATCGATAGTTTCAACTATCGAAGTCTAAACTATCGACTGGTGACACTATCGATAGTATCCCACGTCTAGTACGGACCATGAGGATAGCAAAACTTTCACCGAAAATGTCATCGATGAACTAACTCTCTATCTCTCAAATTTTAGTGTGTTCGGCTGTCAAAGGGATGACGTCACAGAAGAAATAAGGAGTCATAAACATCAGAGCTAAAAACGTGAGAATTATTTGGTATACGGCCCAAAAGTATAGATTGTTACACATTATGTAGGTATAGCAGTTTGTTTTTGGCCGCTATTTTTAGAGAACGGACATGAAAAAAATGTATTACTTCAGAAATGTTGAAAAAAACTACAAAATTGTATTGAATGATCATCGTCGATGGGAATTTTCTTCTCCAGTAGTCGCTTTAATATCACAGTGTGATGAGATTCTTCCCATCATTATAGAAAGCCATTATAGAGAACCTAGCAAGCAGAGTTGGTCGCCAGAAACAAAAGACGGAAAGATCAATATGCAATCGAATTCATGGATAAGCAATCGCGTTAAAGACGTATACGCAGAATTCAAAAAAATTTCGCACGGAATGACAAAACCATATAAAAAAATCCCATTTGGGAGTTTTTTTCATATGGTTGTGTCATTCCGTGCGAAATTTTTTTGCATTCTGCGTATAGACCTTAACAAAAGACACACGGATCAGATACATATGTGCTGATAAATCTACGCACGATATAGCTTTTGGGTATATGCAAAACTCCAATAAACGCAAAGAAATATCTTTTGGAATTCGTAAGCAATATAGCGGATTTGATAGCAATGTGGTGGTACAGGGTATCCCAAAGTCGTACGCGCCCGACTTTAACGTACGCCATTTTTTTTTCATATGCTTTATGATCCACAGCGCACCCAAGCTAAACTAATTTTTCGCTAAGTGACCAGTACTCCAATTAACAAAAGCCCACAAAATGTTTTTTCGAATTGACCTATTAAAGATATAGGTACAACGCATATGTCAAATTGTTCCTACTCCCTCAAAAAACCTGTCTAAAAGACTCCATATTATGGGGTTTTCACAAAATACGTTCAATGACATCAAAATTAATTTTTGTGAATGGTTGGTTATGCAGCTAGCTATGGAGCCGCACTTACCTTGCTTATCAGATTTCAGTATATTTTATTACGACGTACCGTCCTTGCTGTCCAGGTACACAGTGTAGACTGCATTTAATTGTGGTATAAAATTTTATCTGGTTTTGCGCCAAAGCTATGCTATGATTTTCTAGTTTTATGACGTCAATGCAGGCTACTGAAAGATGATTGTGACACACAAAACCTCATGCTCGCCGGCATTGAAGGAGTTTCGCATTGTGTTATTCAAAGAAACTTTTTATTACATCTAAGTTCTTTATTGCTTTTGTATTCCCCAAAGTCGGCCGCAAAATAGAATTTTTGCTTTGATGTCTTAATGTACACATTGTAGGAACAAAAGGAGCAGGTTGCTTCGTGATTCCTCTGCATCTTTAACCTGCTTTAAAGCTTTATATGTCATTTTAATAATTCAATAAAGAATGACATCGTTCGATAGTGAAGCAGCTTCTAGTTTAACGCCACAAGGCTTCATCGACATTTCTGAAATTGAATATTGGTTTTTTGTGAAGCAATATGACGGCAAACTTTGTGTAGCAACCTTTTATTTTAATATTGTCGCCAAGACTGAAATGGTAATTTTTTAACTCTAAAATTTTTTCGATCTTTTTGACTACACATCGTTTTAATTTTTTTTTACAAACCATGCAAAATTTTGTACTAAAGCTGCTGCTGTTTTTATTTTATAGTTAAGATGTTCCGACTGTAGCTGTGCCAATTTTTATACTTTTAATTTTTGCTTCTCTTTTTCAACTTGATCAAGCGAAAAGAAAGAAGTGAATCATCTTTAAAATTTATCTTTTCGATTTTGATGATTTCACATATACGTGATAGAATTTCCGATTACTTAGCTATTAATTGATTGACCTTATATATGTTATCTTGAGGCGCTCTAATGATATTAATTGTATTGCATTTCTAACTAGACTTATCTAGTTTTATTATCTGTCTATCCCAGTGGTCAGCAAAATATACATATGCATTTTTTTTTGCGTTTGTATTGAACGTTGCAAAGCAACAGACACGAAGGTGCTTGGTAGAAATAACATGGAAGAGTAATAGAGAGTTTATTAAGATCAGAGCTGGGCAGCCCATAGCCCAAACGGGCACTTTTTGTTCGTGCGCTTATGGCAGAACGCTCTCTTTTTGCCCAGCTCTGTTAAATTAAGATAATAAATTTTGTGAGAGTAAAAAAAGTGAGAGAGAGAGAGAGAGAGAAGCAAGCAAAAATACTAGCTTGCACACAAGCTAATGCTTGCGGCACTTGTATGGATATATGTATGCAATACATTTTTTTAAGTTCCAAATATCAAAATAATAACACTGCAATTTATATAACATTTTTTTTATTTATTGACTTTAATTACTTAGTTTAGTGCAATATTTGTTGCTATGTTGTATTTACACATAGCATACACGTACATGTGTATGCTTGCAAATGCTGCAAATAAAAATATTCACGCAATAAATAAAACAACAATTCTTGTGTTTGCACACATACACATGTACTGCATGTTTTACCTCAAAAAAAAATCATGCGCATCGCCAACCTACCACATCAACAGTCGCAACAAGACTGAAAAATATGATCTTCGTGTGAGCGAGCGCACTCTCTATTACTCTACCATGCTAATTCTACCATGGTGTATGTCTTCGGCTCTTGTTAGGAAAGCGTGCTGCGGTCACTCTTGCTTTTTTACTCTCACAAAATTGGAACGCTCCAGCCCATGGTAGAATAATACTACTAATAATGTATTATTCCATCATGCTTCAGCCGGCAGGCTTACATTAGTATGCAAGAGTGACCGCAGCACGCTCTCTCAACATGAGCCGAAGTCATGCACACGCAACTTCGTGTCTATTGCTTTGCAACAAAAGCGTAGCAACGCCAGAGAATTTTCAGAGAATATTTCAGTACAAAAATGCATGCGTTTTGTGTACAACACAGTACGTGTGAAGCATAGGCTCATGGGATAGGGCCGTGCCGAACACAGCTAATTCAAATTTTACTTCTTCTGACAACTTATTATTCTATTTTTTTTTTTATTTATTTATTCAAAGGGGTTCAAGAAAGCTTCAATTAATTTTGGATACTAGAAAAGAACTATTGCAAATATAGAACAGTAAACAGAACTATTGTAAATATAGAACAGTAAAAAAAATCCGCGCCACTAGCTTGCTGGGTGAACTTTTTAATGGTATGCACCGACTCACATCATGAATTTGCCAGAAACTAGGATTTGCAATAAGAAAGATGAAAAAAGGAAAAGAAATTAAATATTATCCTAGAAAAAATCCCAAAAAGGTCACCGTGGATCAATTGGGTGATTCACAATTCAGAATAGCTCAAAGAAGCTCGAAGAGGCAAGTCAAGATGACTTAAGATAGAAGAAGTGATAGAGGATAAAGACAGTTCGAAAGAGATAAAATAATAAAGACTATTAGATACAGGATAAAGACAGTTCGAAAGAGATGAAATAATAAAGACTGAGCATAAGACACGTAAAGGATCATGCGGAGCAAAATTGGATCTACAAAGTTGCAAGGCCAAGGGGCGAAAATTATGAGTTACTCTAGGAGGCATTGTAAATGTCACTTTATTAAGAAGTTCGATAAAATCTACAATACGAAGTTGCAGTTTGTGAACGGATAGCGCGTCGTGGCATGTTCTACGTTAATTTAAGGTAGGAAACTTTATAAGGCGAAGTCTGTCAGAATAAGGTAGCAGTCGGATATTAGGATTCCAATTTCAGCCACGAAGTGCAAAAAGGACGAATTGCTTTTGCACAAATTCAATCTTGTTCAGATAAAGAAGGTACTGAGGACTCCAAACGCAGGAACAGTATTCCAGAATTCGATGACCGAGAGAAATATAGAGAAGTTTGGCTGTGTACGGGTCGTTAAACTCCTTAGACCAACGCTTAATAAATGCGAAGACCCCTCTAGATTTACAAGTAGAGCACCAAGGTCAGAAACTCTCAGGATGCGTTCTAAGAGAGAGGAATTTATAGAGCAGATAGCCGAATGCGGATAGGAACGATATTATGTCATGATAATAGCTATGTTTAAGCTTTTGTTGATAGTAGGCGACTGTTGCTTTGACTTGTGGTTCCCAGATCAGATTTTTGTCAAAAATCTGCATTGACTGGATTTCTTTTAGTTATGATAGTATTCCAATTTTAGGCCCAATTTTCCATTGATCAAAGTACTAAGTGCAATTGTGGGACTTGGAAGCACCATCAATAAAATAAAAATAATTTTCACATTTTTACTGGAGTTGCCAAATTTTTAATTTGTCTTTGTTCTCAGTGTACACAATTTAATGGTTTATAATTTCGAACAAAATTTAAAAAAAATTTTTTTTTTAATTTTAAAATTAAAAATTATTTAAAAAAAAAATTAAAATTAAAAAATTCCTTTTTTTAATTGAAAAATTATTATTATTTTGAATTTTTTTTGTAAGCTCATTATTTTTTTTTAAATTTAGGTTTTTATCTTTAAAAAACAGTTATTTAAACATGATTGTTCATTCACAAGGAAAGTCTACCTACTAGCCTAATAGCTCGATGAGTAATATGAACTTTATCTTAACAGACTACCTAAATATACTAAAATAAATTTATTATTACAGAAACTTTATAAAAATATTTGGGAAATCAATATTTTTAATAATAACCCGTGTCGCGTCAATAATTTAATAATGTTTTATCAAATGCACTTTAAATCAATTGTTTTTCAGTAACCAAAATATTTATTAGCTGAAAACTTTACAGAATATGAACACAAACTTATCATATCTAACAAAAAAACAACATTTTTATTGTGGTAACAAAAAGTGGGATACATGAAAAACATATAAATCACATACAAATATATAAACAGAAGTGAGTCCTTGAGCAAGCACAACTTTAATATATTTGTCCTTGTTTGGGATCAAGCACATTGTTTTGGTGCCTCATTGAGCCCATCTGTTATATTGTGTGTGTCTTCCGTAGACTTTGGCAGCCAGAAGTGGCAACAATATATAAATCAACTATCACTCGACTGTCATTAAACATTTGTCACTAGACGTGGCTCTTGCTACTTAAACTTTTCCCAAAAACTTGTTTAATAAATGGCTTTGAAAACACGCACACCACACACACACACACTCGCTAATAGTACTTTGGAATTTTATTGCAACATTATTGGTCAACTTATCAGTAAAACACGAAACTACGCACATTACGAATATCAAAACGCTTGAAAATGAACATTTAACTTTTAACTATACACCATCTGGGAAATACAACTGTGTCTATATGTATAACATATATGTATCTCTATATAACTCTGTTTCTATACACTTAAAAAAAAATGAAAAAAGTTTCTAGAGTATCTATTTATAGATTTTAAAATGTAGTCCAATAAAAAGCTCTAGTCGGATCGAAAACTTTTTTGGGCACAGTTTGAGTTAAGCTCAAATAAATAAAAAATCAAATAATTCGAAACATACCCGGCCAAAGAGTACGCTCTTTGACATACATATATCAAGTTCAATACTACTCGGTTTTAGTCATGGATCGATTAATAACCGAACAACGCTCAAAACTGGTAAAATTCAAAGTCGCAATAAATTCGGAATAATGTTTGAAATTAAAGTTAAATTTAAAGTTAAAATTATTTGGTCTCCTTGTCTTATGATCCATAGAAAATCTCCTCGAAATGAACTCTTGCTAGGTTCATGTTAACAATTACGATCCATCGATAAGTTCTTTAAACTATAAATTTAAATTCACAAAACATCCGACACTAAAATAAAGACAAAAGTAAAGTGTATCTCTTCTTCTACTCAAGCTTAGCTAAGTTTTTTTCTTGTTTTGTTATCTGCAGCTGATAGAAGCAAAAAGTTGTCAAACTTAGCACCTGCAGTTTAGAAACACGCATACGCCATGTGTGCTGCGGGCCATACCAAAAGTTAATTGTTGTTGCCTTGCCTGCTTGTTGTCGTTGTTGTTGCTGCTGCTGTAGAGCTGCCAATTTACTGCCTTTGAACAGCACTTGGACAAAGCTCAAAAACTGCGTCAAGATTTTCCATTTCGTCTCTTTCGTTTTTTAATTGCTGCCCATTTACAGGCAAAAATCCACAAGAACAAGTGAACATATGCTGGCAACATGCAATTAACAAACAGCCGGAAAGCCCGAAAGTGGCAAGAACAAGATGAAGAACAGCACCAAAAAAAAAATATATAAACGGAAAACGCAGCAATGTGGCAACCCTGTGCAAATAGCAGCAACAACAACAGCAGCCCACGCACACACATTGACAAGTGGCTCTTACAAGCATTAATTACTGCGCACAACGTTGACTGTTTGCGCCTACAATAACAACAACAACAACATTTAACAACAAGAATAAAACAACAACAGTTAAACAACCGTTAGCGAGTAACAGTGGAGTAGATGGCCTTTTGAGATGACGCAAGGGGAATATTTCTTAGTACTTAATACTATAATAGATTTCTTCGAACGCCTTGAAATACATCCAAATGCGCTTGCGAGGCCTGACCTTGAGAGCTAGAAAGAAAAGACTTAAAAGGTGTCATCCAGGGGATCTTCCTACGAGATTCTTATAAATAAGTTCAAACGTTTTTAAACTTTATATAAATTTGTATTTATTCCTGTAAATTTATTATTATTATAATTATTTGTTATTTTTTTCGTATGTAGAACCCATAAATTATAATTGGTTTTTATTTTCTTTTTTTATGTACATCTAGGTTAAGCTGCCATGATTGGTAGTAGAGAACTAGCTTAATTACATGATATGCAAACTTTTTTATAATAAAAAAAAAAAAAAAAAAAAACAATTGTAAGTTATCATAAGCTTTAGGGTGGGTTGCATATGACTACCGCTAACCTCTGAACATAACTATAAATAGTTATTTAAAAGATAAATATTGAATACTTTGTACTTCACAATTTCAAATGAGAGTGTTTTCTTGTTTTACACATTTTAAACTGTAGGGATTACTCAATTTAATTTTTTTATTTAGCTTAATATTTCAAACTTCCTTTTCAAAAAAATATACATTTTATTGCTAATAGCTACACAATTGCTTTGACAAATAAGAGGTTTTTTATATATCAAATCACACGACTGCGGCGGCCAGTTGGTGGGCCCATTTCTTGAAATAACCTTCTCACCGAATTGAGTTTTCAGTAAATCAATGGTTGGGGTCGCCGTATAGCCCGTAGCGCCATCCTGTTGAAACCAGAACTCTTCAACATCGATGTCACGAAAATTTGTATCGATCACCATTGGACGGTAACACGTTGCGGTTGGAGCGTGCTGTTCAAAGTCAAATGAGTTCGAACATGATCAAGCATAAGACGAATAGCACGTTCTGATGGACGATTATTCGGTCCATAAATTGTACGAAGAGGTCTTATAAGTTTTTACAACACGACACTGATTTTGATTAAAAATCTCAAAGATTTGAAGGCGTTGTTGTGGTGTAAATCTTTCCATACACCATTTTTAGGCCTTACTAAATAAAAGGACATTGACAATTTTAAAAAGTGGTAACTGGTATCAGAGATATCACTTTCGGAAATACGAATCCCTATTAAAAAAACACCCTTTACATTCGCTTGGTTTAATGTTATAAAGAAAATGGGAAAGACCCTTTAAAAAACTAAACTAAATACCAAACTAAGACTAGAACTAGAGCTGAGCATCATTATTATAATATTTCAAAACTAACTTTTATTGTTAAGCCATAAACTAAGAACGATTAACACTAACTTTGATTGATTTCTTCATCCATTCTGCAAATATCTGCTCTTTAATAAAGACTAGATTTAGAATCGAAAAATGGAAGATCAAACATTGTTTCCAAAATCTCATAATTATGTCCTGAGACTAGTCGTTACAAATTAGAAGAAAATTAAAAAAAAGTTTGTGCTCTTTAATTCACTATTTTGGAAGTTGTATTGTACAAATTTATTTATCAATTAAAGCTATGTTTTATTTTAATAGGAAGTCTCACCATCATAGTAATTGTCTCATGGGGGGCATCGATCCCCTTAATGCACGCCACTGTAAAGCAACAAACCAAGTCATTCGACAATTTAACTGCAACAACAAAATTTTATTTGTGTAGCATACTTTTTTGCGCATACAGTACATACATACACACCCACACACATACATGCACACTTTTTGTATAACTTGTTGTGCTACAGTTACGTTTGGCTTATTTTTAGCAAAACTTTTACGCCATTTTATATTTGGATTTTGTTTCGTTTTCCCTTCATTTTTTGGATTCGTTTTTCTTTTTAAACATTTACAGTGCGTGGGCGCATTATTGTGTGTTTGTTATTGCTGTAGTTCTTGTTTTTTGGCTTGTTTAACATTCGGAATTGTTTGAAAAAACATTAGAAACATTTTCTTAGCTGGCAGAAATACTATACATACTTTTAGTGTTTACAATTGTATTTGTGTATGAGTTGTGGCTTATATAACGCACTAGAAACTAATTTAACAAATAAATCAAAGTCATGCAATGAAATTTTATTCTTTCATAAAATGCAACAATTACAATAGAAAATTTTATGCATCTTTTGGAATGTTGATTGTTGTAAAATTAGAAATATGCTTTTGTTCTTTTATTCCTCCCATTCTTTGTGGAATCGAAATTTTTGTGACTCAATTTCTATGTTTTGGGCTTGGCTATTTTTCAGGCAATGTTGTTTTTATGCTGAGAGACAAAATGGTAGAAAAAAATAATACATTTTGTGTGTAACGCTTAGGCAACAAGTGTGTTAAGATACTTTCAAATTTATAACAACATAATCAGCAAGACAAATAAATTTATTTTCATCGCTTATCGCTATGTGGTTCCTGTGTCCGCTTCTCCAAAGCTGAAGATTTTAATTACTTACTGGTTTTTTTCTTACATAGCCATTTCTATTGTAACTAGTCATCTTTGGATGAAAATTGGCTGGAAACTTTTGAAAATTTAATGGTTGAATGGTTTTGAATGGTCATTTCCACATTAGTTTTGGGCAAGGATCAGGACATTTACGTAGGTTTCCGGCAGTGCACTATTTGTAATTTCGATCGCAAATTGTTTTCAAGTCGAACCCAATGTGAAAATCGGTCGAGAAGTGAAAGTCCAAAGTGATATAAAGCAAAATTACATATGTTTCCTTTGTTGCGTTGGGAAGCGAGAGGGAATAGTTTTTTCAAATATAGAACCGGAAATTCAGTTCAGTCTTTCAATGTAAAAGAAAAATATTTTTAGTTTTTGACTTTAAATAAAATTTATATGAAATAAGTAGTTGTGACCTGTAACCAAAAAAATTACGAAAAAATTATTTATTGTTTTTTTACCTTTTTAAATACAATTTTTTTTTTTTGCTGTGCTCTTTCAACGAAGTCATGATGGAAACTAAAAAAATTTTTGTTACATCCATTTACAACAAAAAATTACACAGGCCTACAAATACCGGGGTCATGTCAGTTGTTTGAAAGCTAAGGGTCAGTAATTTGCTGCGTAGAACCTGAGTCCGGGGCCAGAATTGGCCCATCATGTCAGGATCTTGAGATATTTGAGGTTATAAACATCAAAAGTAGGAAAACCGCCGTTTTTCGGGTACATAGGCCAGTTATTGTAATTATAGTGGATATTAAGCCGATGTTCTTTATGAAGTTTCCAAATCGTAAATAACTTTAAAAAAAATATACGTGTATGTCATAATGCTGAATTTTCAAACAAGCAATCAATTGATTTTTTTCTAATTAATTACCAGTACAATCTACAAAAATAAGTAAGACTTTCTACCCTTTTAAAATGAAACCTTGAAACACAAAATATATATGTATCTAATAGTGTTAGGTTAATATTATCGCAAGTACGCCGAATTTTGGAAGAACTTTTTGCATCACTCATAGGTACCTGTTAAGCCACATTAACTTAACACCAAAAGCCCTTTAAGAAGCGAAAACTTTCCTACCAAAAATAAAGAAAACAAACTTGACTTTGTTATTGTATTTGTTAAGCATTCAACTAGAAACTGGTGAAAATTGTTATTAAAACGAGCAAGGAAAATGCTGTCGCATTCATTTCAAGAGCATCCACTTAGGATACCGGGTTAAGCACCAATAAGCACATGATACTCCATGCTATAAACACACACACACGCACACCAAGAACTCACACATATACAAATGCACACCAAACACACACACACACCCACGTCAAATGTCAAAGTCATTAGAGTAGTAAAGTGTGTCTGTAGTAGTATGAGTGCGTGTGTGTACCACAGGAACAAGTCCATAAATAACAACTCCGGAAAATTGTTCTATATACAGAACACATATACATCACTTATAGCTAAAGATGGCAGCACTCTGGAAACTTGATTCTATTGTTTACATTAATTGGCTACACAATATATGTAGCTAAAAATTGAAGCAAAATATTTGCACTAGTTAAGGGCAATAGAAAGAAATAGACTAAAAACTTTGACTTAAATTACTTGCACACGGCGCACATAGAAAGCTTTACGAGGGTTGCCTTAAATATTTCGAGAATTTTTCATTGTGAGGGATTTTATTGTTTGGTGTATTCGGGCAGTGTGCTTGGGTCGCGTGCTCTTACTCATAGATACAAGATTCGTCACAATTTTATGAAAGCTATCCAACCCGAACGAAACTTTGTAAAGGTCAAATGCACAATCAGGGACGAATATGGACGATATGTTGGCAAACCGGCACGTATCCTTGTTTGTGTACTGTTTATACATGTGATACGGTAAACGCAATATTTGATGAAAAATTCTCAAAGGTTACAAAAAGAAAAAAAACTTGCCCGGTCAATCCCAAGAAATCCCGACTATTATAGGTATAGCATTTATCCTCAATTCTTCCAATGTTTAAAACAAGTTTCGACAAGTTTCAAATCGAAAGCTGAAAACGAATTTATTCTCAAATCATCAAATTTTTACTGAATGCAACGAAAGGCTAAGGGCTAAGGGCTAAAGGCTAAACAGTTGCAGACAATTGAGGCTAGGTATCGGTTTATTACTCTAAATGGGTGAAGGTATTGATTTTTGACTTTTTTTCAATTTTGCTTGAATTTAATTAAACGCATTACAAGTTTTAGTACATTCTTGTTATTGTAGAAAAAAAGAAAGCGGCTTCACATATAAACAATTGAAAGTATAGGCCTGTACGTAGATGTGCGAAACGCTTCCGAACAAAAACAGCAACTTCATTGCTTTAGGAGTAAACAGTGTGTCCCTGTTAACGAAATTTGGTCTTTAATTGGCGTTGGTGGTATTCTGCTAAATAAGTGTCCGTATTATTTTACGAAGTCATGGGGCAACGCTATTTAAGACCTGTTTTTTTATATGGCGTTCGTTCTTGTTCGAAAGGGTTTCGGACTGCTGCGTACATGCCTTAAAAAATTTTAAAATACTACGCATGGTTTCGAAAAAAAAGCCTATACGGAAAGACAAACGGAAAGACATGCCTTAATAGATTTTTTTTTAATCGAATTTATATGTATCTAAACGTATGCCAACAGCTCGTTTTGGGTTGTGCAGGCTGGGTTATATAGGAAAGAAAATTAAAATTAATTATCAAAAAACTGCAAAACCTTTTTTTTTGGATTTCATACTACAAAATCCTCATAATTTGAAATAGACTAACAATGTTTTGTTGGCTCCAGAACTCATGACTCATAATTCCTTTAAGGACATCTTCGCTTGCTTAACTTTCTCTTATCTTATCTACTCTAAGTACCACCCTACTGCATAAGGCCCTGATTATAGTTTAATAGTAGTAATGCCTATTAATCTCAACTCGATCAAACTCTCATTATACTATACGTCGATGGCGAAAAATGTTATTGAATTTTAACCGATAAAAAAATAAATTATAAAATTAAAATTTTAAGCATTCATGATTCTTAACATAAAAATAATCATAGTTCTTAAAATAATGTCAAAATATCTCGAAATAGAATTAACAATCATCAATTAAGAAAAATATTGATCAAAAATAAACAAAATATATTTCAAAAATTCTCAAAGTTGCACCAAAGCTTGAAGTTCTTTATTTGGAAATTTTTTTCGGTGAGAAACAATCACAATAAACTCTAAAACTTAGATTTAACGCTTTTATTTCAAAAAATCTTTAAAAAAAAATCACAAATGGGATATACCGAATGGGATTTTTTTTTATATGAAGTTTTGTCATTCCGCGCGAAATATTTCGAACTGTGTATGGGCCTTAAGGCAAGTACGGCATTTCGTGCTCATTTGGACATAATTTTATGTCTTGTCGGCTCATAAATTAATTGTCATATGATTTAATATTATGTCATATTTAAACTTGTCGCATTAGAATTGCCCGCTTCAGAAATATAAATGTCAACCCACGTGTTTGCCTTGGTAGTTAAGTAACTCCCACAACAGTGAAACTACATACTAGCCGAATTGGAAGTATATTTAACTTGGAACTGGCTTCATCTACGGTCAACCAAGTAAAAGCCAAGTAAAGTAACAAAGTGCCAAAATAGTTTTTCGGTTTGGCATTGCGGAGTCCTCGGTGGAGGCAACATTTCTTATTCCTATTCCTACTATGCGAAATGCCCAAACAATGAAATGCCATAAAATGCCGTCGCTCTGGCGACGCACATACACACACACACAAGCAGCTCTGTATATACTATATATACACCCGCTAGTTTTTATGGCCCTCGAACTTCCGGTTTAGCAAAATGCGCCAAGTTTTAGACAATAATTTTCCTTATTTTTTGTTGGCCCAAAAGCAAGAAAATGTTGAAACGCAAAAATGCTTAGCGGCATATTTATAAGTCTGAATATGTGTATGTGTTTATATACGAGTATGTGAGTGTATATGTGTGTATGTATTACAATAATTCCGTTCAAGTTATGGTCAATGAGACCACATAACTCGACTAGCCAACAATTTATTTGCTTGAATTATTTTAATTTATGAGCCGTTTTAATTTATTTCTCTCTCTTGGTCAGCGTGAAAATGTTACCAAATTGATGTGATTATTAAGCCCATAAAAATAAAACTCTATTCTGAAACTATTTATAAGTCAAAGTGGTATGTATTTTAAGCATTTTATTGAGTGCACTTGTAGTTTAAGTCTGGGTTGCAAGCCAACGAGTTTTCGAGGGCTTTAAGTTTGGATGAGTTTAAATGGCAAAATTTAACGAGACATTAGACCAAGATTTGTGTTCGGAAGTTGTCAGAGCGATCACCGGTCACTGGCTTGTCGGAGCAATGACTTCTGCAGAAGCTGCAAAGACGAGGAAAGGTAGAAACAGTAGAACACTTCTTCTGTTCCTGTGAAGCTCTATGTAAACGCAGGGAAAAGCATCTGGGAAATTATTTCCTTCACAGCCTAGAGGAGCTAGGTCCTATCTGTCCAAAAATGATTGCAAGCTATATAGCAGCAGCAGGCTTCCTTGTAAGAATGCGTTTCTGAAGAATGAGTTTAAACATAGATTCGTACGGTAACACAATGCGCCAGTCTAGGCCTAAGTGTGCTGGCTTTTTAAGCCAGCTACCGCTATACCCTAACAGAACCTAGACCAAGATTTTTTTTTCGAAAAAATATTAATTAAAAAAAAAAAGTTTTTCACTTTCATGATTCTTAAAACAGTCAAAATTGCCGATTTGGAAATGAAAAAAAACTCCCTATACAAACTAGAACCCATCATTTCCAACACTTGGAAAATGCTGGCCTCCTGTTACAAAAATTTAAACGAATACAATTACAATGCACGACTATTGTACTTTTTAAATAAAGGCTATAAAAAGTGTCCTTTACTTGGTGAATGCGTATTTATTTATGCGAACTTTAAGCTGTATCTACAATTTACAAGCCAATGTTGGTTTGTTTTTCAGATTGGTCGCGTTGTTTTCCGCGATAGTCCATTTGACAGTTGACAGTTGATTGGTATTCGGTTTGGTAAACCATGTCACTCACCATATCAATGGATAATTTAAAATACAAAATTGGAATGTCTTTTTGCCGCCCCAGCTGCTTTCAGAATGTATAAATAGCATGGCACTCACAACTTGTACGAGGGATACCTTTATATTTTCGGCCATAACTTATTATTGAAACTAGTTTAATTTTATTTGAAAGTAATTAATATACTCTTGCATACGCAATCCTTCTAAAGGATAATTTTAAATCGATTTTTAAGAAAATACCAATAAGTCCATGTTTACCTTAAGCATATTTCAAATTTTCCCTGGGACAATTTGACGATCTCAAAGTAGCTACAATCGCTCCTGGAAAAATAGCGGGCTTTAAGATACATACTCTGTTTCATAAATGAACTGACTTCGATCCTATTAGTCTTTGAGTTTAGATGGATACTCTACAAAAATGCCAAGCTTTATTTCGATACCTTTATAAATAAATTAATTATATCCTCAAAGCTTTTGGTTTTTTCGAGGTGTAACGTAATACCTCTATGGGGTACATACGATAAATCCGATATCGAAAAAATAAAATGAACTTTTACTCGTGACATGATAAGGGCTATAAATCTAAAAAAGTTTGATTGCTCTAGATCAGTGGTCGGCACATAATACTCTCAAATTTTTTTCTTGCCTATGTATAGAAGTTTTCTCTGCCGCAGTGACGTATTGCGACGCTGACGTTGCTCGACGTTGCTAAGCTTCGGCTCTTATTGCTCTGATATTGTTTTCTCTGCTGCAGTGACAGTAAAGCAGAACAACAAGAGCCGAAGCCACGCACCATTAACTTCGTGTTTGCTGCTTAGCAACATCGAGCAACGTCAGCGTCGCAATACGTCACTGCGGCAAAGAAAATTTTAGTACAAAAAGCACGCACACATGCATGCGTTTTGTGTATAACACATGACGTGTGTCGACGTCTCTAACCCCTATGCACGCGAGATAGGGCCGTGCCGATGTGCTCTAGATCTTACCATCTCTGAGCTCATCCATACATTGAAATATTTCTTTTGTCCTCCTGACTATATTGGAGGCAACTATTAGGGGTCTTCGATGTCTCCTTCTCTATGTTACATACATACATTTGCACAAACTTCAATACACTGTAGAATAGAAAAGTGGTAGGACTAAATTACTGTAGCGCGAACGGAGCAGTGTAAGACGGTTTGACCACACGGACGTAGGGGATTAGCCTTCCGAAGAAAACGATGTTTTTTTCAGTCGGCTGCTGGCAAAAGAATTGTAAGTGCGTCGATTCTCGTAATTTTCTATTAAGAAATGTGTTCGCAATCCAAAATGGAGGAAAACTTTGGGCCCCTCTAAATTCTGTGTCAAAGTTGGAAAAGCCACGATGGAGACTCTCAGATTGATTAACGACGCCTACGGGAATGCTGCAATAAGCCGATCAACATAAAATTGTTCCGGAAGGGGCGAAATTGTCAAAGACGAACATCTCGCCGATCTCCCATTAATTTCAAGGATTGATGGAAATGCGGACACAGTGAAGGCGCTCCTGGACTCTGACTGCCGTAAAGACAATTCGACTGATTTTTGATGAGTACAGTTGTGGTGAGGGAGTTCTCCAAGGAGGGAGGCCAAGCGCATTGTTGCCACGTTGCCCCAACCTCCCTACAGTCCAGATCACGCACCGTTGAACTTCTTTCTTTTTGCTCGACTCAAGCGGGACCTCAAGAGAAACGGGTAAAGCTCGGTAAAAGCCGCCAGGGACAAGTACAAGCATCTCTGAAAGATATTCCGGCAAGCGAGTTCCAGAAGGCGTAGGCGAAAAGGGAATTGCGTTTTATGCACAAGTGAGCTTTTTCGTGGGCCACTAAAAACTTGTACCGATTGTTTCAATACAATTAAAAAATAATGCATTCAGCCCTACTACTTTTTGATACTACCCAGTACCCCTTATATTTTTCATAGGGTATAAAAGTGCACTCCGGCTTTAATCAAGAATGAACAAGATGTCCTTAAATCAAGTTCAAAAATCCTCCTCTTTGACAGATTTGAAACGAATAACCAAAATTTCAAACGCTAAATTATATGCCAACTTCATCTGCATTTTTAAATTTTCCGGGCGAGATGAGCCCAATTCTAGGTGATAAGGGAAAGGGGTTTTACTGTACCACAAGATTCAAAAGGACATAAAACAACATTTGGACCTAGAACGCAAAATACTTTTAGGTTGTTACTACATATGTTCAAACACACAAAAATAATTACTTTACTTTCTTAGATTTTTGACCCACTGAGTCGTCCTGGACGCTCACCCTTATCAAAGTTTTCCAGGCCCTTTTCCTTCCTGCTCCATTTTTATCTTTTTCAACATCTATAGATTAGTAAATTGAAATTTCGTACCAATACACATAAAGGCAAAAAGATATTGATTTCTGACTGAAATATTCCAACATCATAACAACAGCTTGTAACCTAAACCTTCTATCGTTAATAGCTCCAAAGACGATTTATACCATTTGATTCCAATCTTTTCAGCACATTTGCAATATAAATTTATGCACAAGTGAAAAGTGCTTTATTAAAACCCATAACATAACATAAAATAACGTAAACAAACAAATAAGATCTTATTTGCATATTTATGTAATAGAAAAACATGGCAATTATATTTTATATATCGAAGAGCAAAACCTAAAGCTTATTTATGGCATACTTGACTTGTTTTTATTGGTTCTTCGGCATTTAAATTGTGTAAGCAATTTAAATAGTTTTTAAGAAACCAAAAGGACTAGACATTTATTTGCTTATGTTTAAGTCTGGCGTAAGTGTATAGTATTTATTGTAGTCAAATCTTCAGTCGGTGACCGACTGTAAGATACTTTAGACGATTTTCACTCCAAATGATAAAATGCCTTTTGAAATGAAGTACGTATTTTGGTACTTACGTTTTATTGCAAAGTCCGATAAGTAGTTTCATAAATAAGGATATTCGGAAAGGTAGAACCAGAAAAACTAACCTTTTATTTTCCCATGGTAAAAGAATTAGATTACGTTAGAGTCCAAAATAGATTCAAGGTGTGACCGAAAATGGGATTCTCTAAAACAGTTTTGATTAAATATTTTAGGAAAAAAGCGTTAAGGGCATCCCACTATCTTACTACTATCTTTATTTGTTACGTCTTGTTAAAGAAAAATCTACCTAAATATTCAGTTCAATAAATTATTGGAATTTCGCAAAACAAAATTTACGAGGTTAATATTAGCAATCACATATATACAAAATTAAAAAAAAAAACAATAAAAATCAAAGAGATTGACTTACAAAGTGGCCGCTTCACTTATTTTCGCCCATATATTATGCACGATACTTTGCTAGTAATGAATATAAAAAAATGGATTTATTTTAATACATTTTCTTTACACATAAAAATGTTAAATTATAAAACTAATTATGATATTTTTTCTTATATTTGCAGGTAAGCTTTAAAGCAACTAAGCGAGTCGAACTAGCTTCTAAGCCCACAAACCTCTTCATTTTTAAAAGTATGATAT
The DNA here is from genome assembly GCA_018150985.1 of Chymomyza costata. Classification (NCBI taxonomy): domain Eukaryota; kingdom Metazoa; phylum Arthropoda; class Insecta; order Diptera; family Drosophilidae; genus Chymomyza; species Chymomyza costata. The sequence goes on along the minus strand of JAECWU010000202.1, from coordinate 352,166 downwards.
TTGAATTATTTTTTAATATGGTTGAAGTCCAAATCGAAATCAAAACCAGAGTTAAAAGTAGCCCATATAAGATGAAACTTGTACGCGGCTTTTGAAGGTGATTAATATTATATTACCATTTTCAGAGGCTTTTAAAAAATGCAAAAGTTTTCGCATTCACAGAACTCCATTATGCTAAAGTTTTGTTCTATTTTTGAGTCCCCAAACCAAATATAAAAAAAAAATCCCAAATAAACTTGTTTACTTCACATTACATTATCTAAACACAACAGTAGGTTTCGATAGAAACTTGCTGTTTTACTTATATTTTGTTAATTAATATTTAGTAAATTTACTTACTGTCTAATAAAGACAGATTGTAAATAAAATATGAAGAAAAAAAAAAAACATTATATTATAAAAGTACGAAGTTATGTTAGAAGTATTACACTTATTTTGGAAAAACACTTAGGGTGTTCACTTTGTCGGGCAGAAATGCAGAAGTGCCCGACTAGAGATGTCATGCAGAAATGCAGAGTTGCCTTGAACAACAACAATCTGCTGCTTATAAGTTTTATATGAAATGCTTAATTTCTTTAAGGAAAAGTTGTTTGTGAGAAATATTCCACTTAAAAGTAAAAAGTATTGTCAGTACAATATTTACTGATCTACCTAAGCAAAGAAATTACAGCTTGAATCCATTTTATTCTTTTAAGTTTTTACACTTTGTTGCTGTTCAGTGTTCTATGATACTAAAAGCACTAAATAGCAAAATATATTTTGGCTTAAAAATGTATACAAATGCATGGATATTGTTGTTGTTTGCAACACTGTTTTAGGCAGAAGTGCCTTGGGTGGGGCAGAAATGCAGAATATACTTATTGCTTTGATCAATTGCTATGAATTAAAAATGCAACATTATCTACAAATCAAATATTGCCTCTGTGGTTCATTGAGTAAGGGGGTAGTAAACTTTAGTGTAATTTATTGCTGGGTACTTTTGCATTTGTGCCCGACGAAGTGAACACACTATTTGATAAATTTATATTTAATGACATTTGCTATGGATGAAATATGGAGACTTTAGATATACAATCCGCTTTTGACACCGTTTGGCACAAAGGACTTATGTATAAACTGCATAACATAGGCACGCCCTCGTATCTTTTGCGTACTATATACAGCTTCTTGTCGGAAAGATATTTTTGGGTAGATATGAATGGTGTCAAGTCAAATAAAAAACTAATAGCCGCAGGCATGCCTCAGGGATCAGTTTTAGGACCCATTCTTTATAATATTTATACTCATGACATTCCAATGTACGAACAATGTAAAACACTTATCTTTGCCGACGACACAGCCTTATACTGCTCTGGTATTAACTACAGTATTATAGAAAGTAACCTAACTGAAGCTCTGCACTGCCTTGTTAGATATTTTCACAAATGGAAAATCAAATTAAACATCAATAAAACAAGCGCAATTTATTTCACCCGTAAGCGAAAACTTTGCCATTTTCCAAACAATAATATTCAGATATACCATGAAGCCAATCAATGGCAGACTAACATTAGATATCTTGGTATAAATTTTGACAGCAAAATGCTATTTAATTTGCATATAAGCAGGACAATAGATAAAGTTAATAAAAGTATAAGAATATTTTAGTTTGGGGTGATTGCGCTGCGTGCCATCGGCTGAAGTTACAAAGAGCACAAAATAAATTGCTTAAAATGATATTTGATTAGCCATTTTATTTTTCCACTTCTTGTCTCCACGAAAAAGCTGATATTTGCATGATTAATGAAAAAATCAGTCAGGCTATAACCAAATTCAATATGAAAAATACGGAGATCTCACCATCTTAGGTTCACAACCATAGTCTTAGTTTTAGTTTTCGAAGTTTTAGTTTCTATTTTTATTTTTTACTTTTTTTTTATTTTTAAGGTTTTTATTTACATTTTTTCCTAAAAAATTCAATTTTACTTTACAAAAATTTACACAACACAATTTTTAATTTCCTAGTTGTAAAGCTTCTTTTTTAAGCTAAACTCTATAACTTGTAATTTGTACCCATAATTATGATGATGATAAATAAACAATATATCATAAATATGGAGACTGTAAATTGGTTTATTGATATAAAACTAAAATATTTTTGACTATAACGCTTAGTGCGATTTTAACATATTTCATAAAATCGTCGCATATAATCACGACTAAAGAGTTGTAAATTTTATTTGATTTATATTATGAAATAGAAACTAATTATAAAGAATTTATAGTAAGAGCCACATAGCTTTCAGTCTGGTCTTAAGAATATTTATTGTACTAGCGTCTTATATTAAGTTCGGACTCTGCGGTCATTTCTGTAGGATTGGAATTTATCAAGCAATTATTATCTTTGATATTGGTGTGGACTCGATTTAACAAATTTAATATTCTTAGAGATTTATTGCCAAAAGTGAGAGCTCAGTGCTCATACAGCAAGACGAACTTGTCCATATCGAATTGGCTTTTGATGCTTACATATTGGCTATTTATTTTTCTAAGCTTAGAGAGTTTGTTTCTTCCTGTTACAAAGTTTTCGCAAAACCCAATATACCCTTTATACCACCACCAACAAATAAAAAAAAAACTCAAACAAAATTGTAGTTTTCAGTTGGTCTCAATGTGCATTTAGTTGCCACACAAGGGAAATCAGGCAAAAAGTGTTGATGGAAAGTTGCACATTTAAAGGCAGTCCAAATTTGGTTAGTTTTTTATACATATGTATACTAAGTATGTGGGTGTGTAGCTTATATGCTCTTTCACTTATATAAGAGCGGAAAAAAAAGCAACAATGATGTTTTGAAGAACATTTGCAAGCTGCCGCGCCACAGATCCCTTTGGGGCGCCCAGATAAGCCAAGAAACAATAACAAATGAGTCCCCTAAGCACATATGTGCCCTGTGTGTGTATGTGTGCTGTTTAAGTAAATTTGGAAATAATTTCTTGGTTATATATTAAGCTCAAAGGCTTACGATATAACACGATATGCTTGTTAGCCAAAGTCAGGACCCATAAGATAAAATAACTTGTATAACACATAATTTTTAAATGGCTGTTGTGCTAAAAAGTATGCTATGATTTTTTTGCTTGTAATGGAATATTTTGCTTTTTTCTTTTAAGCTATGTTTGTGCATATGTTTATGTTACTTTATTATTTTAAGTTTTCTGTATACTCGCCACAGCTCCTAAATTTTCATTTTTTTTGTGAGATACAAACGGGCGATAACCACTAAATTATTTTCTTCGAAGCACTTTAAGCTAGCAAAAGCTTTATGCTTTTAAAGAGGCAAAATTTTGCTCAAAGATTCGGTGCAACTTTTTTTTTTGTTTTGATCGTCGTGTTATATAAAAATAAATACTCCATCACAAAGGCTCTTTACTTTTCGTGTACAGAATAAAGTTAAAAAAAAAATAAATTTGTATGCCTATTTTTACGGCTCCTTTCAAAGTTATATGTTTGGAATTTCCAAGAACAGAACAGAACAAATTCTAACTACTTCTGCCCCCCTGAAGGACCATCCACTTAGACAGTTTTAAATTACAATTAGATAACATTGCATGTGTTTAATTAGATAATTTCGGAATTTTTACTCATAATTAAAATTTAATTTTTAGCAACAAATTAGTCAATTCCAACCATTTACAACTCAATTTAAAGATTTTTCAATATTCAAGCTTACTGAACGATTGCAACACTTGTTGGACGCAATCACACTGTCAGTTGGCTTATAAAATATTAAATCAGGTCAAAGTTGCAATGTTTTAAGCCTGAAAATCTATACTAGTAAAACGTTTGAAAATTGTCATTTCGATGCGCAAATATTTGCATTAAAACATTTTAAACGAGCCTAAAGAGCTTTGACAGCCGCAATTACGGCTTTGTGTACATAGTTCTATGTATGTGGGTGTGGTAACATGGCAAAATTAGACACTGTAGTATATAGGTATGTTCTGGAATATGTAAATCAGAAGATAGTCAGGCTAACTAACTATCTGACAGTTGAAAAGGCAACAAAGTGAATTCCAGGGCTGCAAAATATTTCCAAAATGAACCAGTTCAAACTTAGCTACCGGAATATTTCTCCTGACGACGAAACGAACCAAAAGTGGTATTTAGTTTAAAAAATAAAGTTTCCAATAAAAAAAAAAAAATAACATAAATAATTTATATCGGCAACCTCTTTTATTTTGATGATTTTTACATATGTGGTATATTGAGATATTTGAGGTTATGTATCCGAAAAACGGTGTTCTCTTAAATATCTCAAAATCCTGACGTGATTGGCAAATTCTGATTCCCCCGGGTTCAGATCCTACGCAGCAATCTACTCCGGAAATGACCCTCAGCTTTCCAACAACTAAACCAAGTTGACCTGTGTTATTTATGGAGTTATTGAGAACTGAATATTGGATTTTTCATTTTTAGACCTTTCTTTGACAAGCCATGTCTCCTCGAAGATATGAACAAAAAAAAATCACTTAAAAATTATTAATATTTTAATCAACTTTAAAATAATACCGTTCAATTTGAAAACAAATAAAAATTTTTCTCGACAGAAATAATTTATTGACGTTAAGTCTAGTGAAAAACTCAAAATCAGTGATGATCTAGCAGTATCTTTTATCCCAACAACATGTGTTAGTTATACAGAACTTTAGCCTTAACAGCACAACCGTCCAAAAATAAATTTAGGGTATTCACGGTTGCTGTTGAGGACTTTAGCAACCACAAAATGTATAAGCCTGAGTTTCAACTCTTAATTAAACTTTTTCTTAATCCAGCCACTATACTAGTTTTTAGCTGTTCAGTTAATAAATTTTTAACAATTCAATATTCAATCGATTTTTTGGCCATTTTGTGATATAAAAAGAGACGAAAATAAGTAACAGAGTAAGTTTTAATAATTGAACTCCAATGAACGCAATATAACAAAATGAAGCAATTATTAATTATAAGTAGCTCAGTTAACACCAAAATGGCGTAGGGCTTTTCAAAAGCTTGCACCTGAACACAATTTCAAAAAAACTTCGAAGTTTCGTAGCCCTGGTGGATTCCATGTTTATTCATTTCTCTAATTGTGTCGTTGTGTATGTCTAAGTGTGAGTGTGTGTGTGTGTGTGATGGCTAGTGTGCATGTCAGGCCTTTAACTTTTAAATAACAAACGGCAGGATGAAGGACAAGGCTCGCATGCAGTCATGCAATGCTACTCGAAATGAAAATGAGAACGAACGCAGGTCTCTACCCTTTACGGGGGGGCTCCATATCTCCGCTCAGTGCCAAACGCCTTTGTCATTTACTACTCCTGCTGTGTTCATGGACACAAAGAGGAGTGCCAGCTCGGCACATACTCAAAAACAACTAACTAGGTATCTAAATAGTAGAACCAAACCCCAACACGCAACCGCAGGCAGACAGCCAACCAGAACCGCATTTTTTTTTTTTTTGGTATTAAATTGCGGAATTTTTATAAACTTGGCCAGCGTAGAGTATATAGCTAAGTAAGAAAAATCACTTGTCCTATCAAATAGTGTATACTACAAGTGAACTGGTTATTTGCGCATCATCACGGCTATTATATGCTCTATAACAAAACGCATTTCTTAATATTGATCTCTGAAATAATCTCCAAAATACCTTGTTATGTGGGTTTTTTTGTGGGTTTGACTGAATCCTGACGTGCTGGTGTTTTTCATTCTGCGTATAGGCCTTAAACCTTAAATTCGCATTGAGCAATTCCAAAAGAAAAAAGAAGATATGGCTTGGCCCCTGAACCTTTTTTCGTGGAGCTGTATGATAAAACCTTAAAGCATCTCAAAAAGTATATTTTTCGAGTCCGGATGTCCGAAGATATTTTTTTATGTTTTCGGGATCGCTGGATCACAATCCAAGGTCAAAACGACTCAAGCAAGTCGGATTTCTAAGATAAACTCTGAAATACCACGTTTTGTGAGGTTCTTTGAGGTTAGGACAAAACCAAGATCCGTTTCGGATATCGGAGTCGGATTCAAAATGCATCGATTACAGATCACAACACTTTATTATTTATATTTTTTACCATGGAAATTCTATAAAATTGACCAATTCGTATACTATCTGGGACTCAATTTTTTAGAATATTTCATGGAAATTTATTTTCTCAAAATCGTACTAACATTCATATATCATCTGGGACTTCGAAAAACAAGTGTGGCAATAGAATATAGTGCCATCTAAAATAAGTATTTAAACTTCGATATGACAACGTTTAAGAATTTATATTTTTTGTCATGTCCTAGAGTTCGTTACAATTACACAATTGAATTTTTGGCAAGTGCCCATGCCCCGAGGTCGCCATTAAATCTAGATAAGTTTAGACTTTCCACTATATTAAAAAAAATGTGGAAAAGTTGGTGTGAATGTGTTGCCAATCGTGCATCGCCCAATTTTGGCCTAGACAATAAATCAACGCCAATTATGGTCATTTTTTTTTTTGGGCTTAGTTTTCTATATATAAGTATTTTGTTGGCCAAAATGCGCGCACATAAATTGATATACGACTTTCAGCAAGTTGGCAGCATGCAAAATTAAGCCAAGTCAAAACTCGTCAGTCTGTCCTTTTTATTTCCTTTTTTTAACTGTTTTCCAAAAACAATAGCAAAAATCCATTGGCACCCGAAACAAGCTATAAAGTTATAAATCGGCCTTAAGTCTTTCTATATGTACTTCATTATACAGTAAGTAAATTTGTTGTCACGACATAAAACCATTTAAATATTTTAAGGGTGTTCAATTTGTTTGGCCTAAGTAACCAATATTAGCATAAACGATTTGGCAAGCCAAATAAGGCCCAAAGATTTGCAGTCAACCTCAAAGGGAAATGCAATTTTGGGACAACCGCAGCGAATTATACTCAGAAGCTAGCTGGTCTATTAGAGAACACAATCATATACATGTCCAATATATATATATGAGGGCAGACCAGTAAGTAGTTGGCCAAGTAAACAATAGACCTATTTTTAAGAAAACATTTATTTTTATAATAGTTTGAAAATCATATAAAAATGATTTTTTGGCTGAGTCCAGTGATCGTTTACATTTTTTTTTGCATTCCAAAAAGTATGATATAACGTATTTTTCTTAATATACCTAGGCATAACTTAACAGATGACCACATCATGTTAAGAAGATCTTGGTGAAGGTAGTACGTCGAATTTTGTAAAAGATTACAGACACGAGGTACAATATCTGAAGAATATGGCGAAGGGCTAACCAATTTGTAGCGCCTTCCTACAACTTTGCCATGGTCCATATTTTGGTATCTAGTGTTGGTAGTGGCACATGAGCAACGAAACGTGCTCTCAGAATAATTTTAAGCGGTTATTTTACTGCCTTGTTAAAGGTATTCAAAATAAATTATGCCTCGGAAATCCCATAAAATCCATAAATCCATTCACCTTCAACTAACTCCCTATAAGAAACCCAATTTTCATTAACATATCCGAAACAATTTTAGAAGTTGCCACTACTACTTTTTAAAAATTCTTTGAAATTATTTGACGTCAATTTTAAGCAAACACTGCATCGCTGCATCTGCATTGGGCGCTAAGGTTTGGGGCGGCAATGTGATCTTCTCCAAGCTTCAGAAGAACACTTAAAAATTTGTTATCTGACAAACTTTCAAATTAAAAAAAAAGCGTTACGTTTACATTTACCTTCTTGTTAGACTTTTTCTCTTGGCAATTCTTTTGAATTATTAGCACGGTTTGATAATCAACCTTTGTAATTTTTGTATGAGTCTCTGAGTAATTGCCATATACAAGTTCACAAAAAATCCGAAACGCTTGTTGAGTTCCAAATTTGTATAAAAGGTAGATATTTCCACTGAGAGTTTATATAAATTTGCAATTATATAGTGTTGCTTGCTTCTTTTAACTTTAATACTTACGCTGCCTTCTGTGAGTACGGAGTAATAGATGGGATTCAGGAATACTTGCTTGAAAGCCGGTCTTGAACTCAACTTAGTACCTTGAAAAGAAAGCAGCCAGCTGCTTTTTGGTTAGGTAGTCAACTACTAAACCTACAAAAATAAACCAAATATCTCGAGGTCACAATTGATTGTAGCCTCACCTTCTGACGACATATAGAACACATTACAAAAAATGAACGTCAAAAATTAACTGTCTAGTAAATCTCGCAGCCGTTTCCCAATCCGATTCAGCATGATGATGGCTTCCACTTTCAGGTACGCCATCAAGATCTGGGGTATTGTGGCTCGCTTGAGTCGATCACGTATCCAAATGCTTCAATATAGGGCGTCACGTCACTGGATGTAAAAAGAATGTAAGGAATTCGATCTTGCACCATGACCTCAGACTGGAGATCGTTGACCTCCTGATGAATAAATACACGAAAGACTAATAAGACGCAGTAATAAGCTGGCGAAAGGGCTACCGAATGAAATTTCTATCAAAACACTTAAAAAAGGCCTGCTACAAAATTCGATGCACTGAAGCAACATCGTAAAAAGTCCGCTGAAGAGGATGTCCAAAACTTGGCATTCTTACCTCGCCGTGACTAGGATTAAGTACCTCCAGCTACACAGGCTAAATTGGCAATCTATTTCGCTTAAGATGTTCACGGCCTCATTATCTATAAGTAAAGATTTCCCCTGGCCAGCTAACACTATTCTCCTCAAAAATGGCTTTCATCCATCACCAAAATCATGGTTCCTTTCATTTCTGATCTGATCATTCTTTTTATGATAAGCGCCTAAAATTTTGCTTGCTTGCGCTATTTTCTTTTCAGCCCACCCTCGCATGAATGTATCTATGTTTGCATGTATCTATGAATTTCTGTGTTTATGTTTGAATGTGCGCCTGTGTGTCAGTGCGCCTTGTGGATTGGCATGCACTTATTCCCATGCACTTTATTGGCTGCTGCTGATGATGATAATAATGATGATGTTTTTGCTGATGGCTGTCTATAGGGATTTTAGCTTAATGGACATTTGATACGTTTGCAACAACTATAAAGGCAAGAACAGTAACAGATACAGATGCAACATATGGATGAATGCAATTCCAATATGATATAGTTAAACCAAGCGGGTGTACCATAATTAAATACACATATTTTATAATGCATATTATTTGTATGCATTAAAAGGATTTATGTGCAACTCGTGACAACTTATATATAAGTAATTGCTCTGGCAACTCACATAGTGCTTCCTTTAATGAAGGATTATTCTTATTTTTCAGTTTTCGTTCAAATTATTTACTTTATGTCTAAGGCGACAATAAGTAAGTATAATGAGCTCATTCTAACAAAAAGTGGGTTATATCTCTGTGAGTGCTGAAGAGACCGGCAGACACGCAGTTCAATGGCTAATGGGTTGCAATGTGCAACAATCTGAATAGCTCTTAAGAACCCACAGCGATACCAAGTTCTCAGGGTAGAATAGGAGATTAATTTTTTTAAGACGCATTGTTTTCTCATTGTATAAAATAAAGTGTGCTTTATTATTCACAAATTACGTGAACTTCTACATACCTCTTGCAATCAGAACAATTTAATTGTTTTTTAATGAAACACTTTTTTCAACACTTTTCCGTTCTGGTGTCATCAACGTTTATTTATATGATTGATGATCTTTGAATGGAAAATAATTTTTGTATTTTGTGTTTATTAGCACAAATTAAGCAATTTTTTTATAAGTGCTCGACATCCATTAGTACCTACTATATTCCTTGAAATTTCTCAATAAATAAGAAGCCCAAGCCATAACAATAACTTCTTGAACTTAATCTTATCAGCATTCTCAGCACGCTCCAAATAGAGCCATTATATTACTGCAGCTAAAGTTCAATGCCGCTAACGACTTGGTGGCAACCAACTTAAATAATTTCATGACTTTATTTGCAAAAAATCTTTGCATCGACTAAGTAGCTCTTACTGCAAAGTAGAAAAAAATGAACTTCATGCATTTTACAACATTTTTATACCGTTTAAACAGCGGAAGCAATGTCGAACGCCCATCAAGAATGCTAGTAAACTAGCAAGAAACCCATCCAAGAAACCCATTCCCGGAACAAATTTTACTTTCAAATGCATTTAGCCTTTTGCCGGCTGCTGCCTTCCCAATGCAAACTTGTGCATGTTACATGTTTGTCAAATATCACGTATACGACATGTGCTTCCGCCAACATAGAGCTCACAAACACGTACGGACACGCACACACACACACACAGACGCCCACACGGAACGCAAAATCATTGAATAAATTTGTATACATACATACATAGTGTATATAGTATACAATATAATACTATCAACTATTTTCTTGTAATACGTTCAATATACAAGTATTGTATGCATAAATATGGTTACTTAGTTACTTATGTATTTTTGGCTCTTGAACACAAAGTGGCTTAATAGAGTTCTTTATAATTTCCAAACGTATGAGTAATTTATATGCAGAAGGCAGAAAAGGCTTTACTTCATTTGTGAATCCCAAATGAATGCCAAAAATTGTTAAATATGACACAGTCTTTAAATGAGATATTTATATATATTATAGAACGCAAATTAACAGAGACATCTTAAAAAAAATTTCCACAGACAAGATACATGTTTTATCGAAGCTTCATAAGTTGAAAAGCATAGATTAGATTTGAGCGTTGGTCCGTCTGTATGCACCTATAGATATCGTAGGATCTCGTGGAGCTACCCAATTTGGTAGGCTTCTTCTTGCAGTCTGAAGAAGTCTTGATGCGTTCAATATGCATTGTTGAACCCTGGGCCCTCGAGAGAAAAGTAGACACCCAGTGGGGACTATTCCTAAGCCCACTACTGTTTTCCGAAGAATTTAACAAATTTGAATCTAGTTCTGCTTTAGAGAACTTAATCACTACACTTAGCCCCTTCTGAATATATTTTTATTTTTAAACTTAAAAAAATGGCTTTAGCAGCGAGGGTTTGGTAACAATGAAGAGGTGTATTTTTGAGAGCTTATTGAATGGTACATCGGCTATTTCTTTGAGTGTCCTTGTATTATCGCCGCTTTTTTTAAACGAAATTATACATAATACAAGCATGCATTCCTTTCTTCGAATTCTTTGGAGAATTGCCGAGCAAGCAAGAACTAGATTCTTTTTTTAGGCTTCTTCAGCACCTACCCACATTTTCACTGTATAGGAAATTGATACAGTCTCAAAATAACATTGCCTAATAGGGGCTCCGCCTGCTGCGTACTTCGTCCACCACCGCCGTTGGACCTTTTATATTCATTTCGAGACATCCTAAGCACTTTCCTTGGTTTTCAAGAATTTTAGAATGCTCCATTCCAGCCAGCCCGACTGTACCTCGAATACCCTGTAACAACTCAGTTCACGCAGTTTTTAAAATGTCCTCTAGTCAAAGGGTTGTTAATTTGGCAACTTTTGGGTATAACTCCCGAAGTTCCCAAAAGATTTTGATAAAATTTGCATCAAAAACACAAATTTTTATAACTATAACTTTTGAAGTTTCATTCCATTCATTCATTTTTACAGCATATTGTTCTTATAATCAAAGAACATACTAGCTGTGGTAAATTTTGAATGCTGGTTCAAGACATAAATTAACAAACTTCATATGGCTCACTATTTGGTCAAATTTGGCCATATAGTTCTTATAGTCTTTGAGGATTTTTTGTTCAAACGGGCGAACAAATAGACATGGCTATATCGACCAATGATAAAGACTATAAATTTTTTTAAATTCAGAATTTTATCTTTCATTAATATCTTTCGTTTAGGGGATTTGTCTAGCCAAAGAAATGTCTAAATGTTTAAAAAAATTACAATCAGTCTTGCTTCGGAAAACGAAAACACCAAACCGAACAATTTTATGCGGATTCGATTTTAAACCGAATATTTGGTGCTCCCAATTTCACCAAGCCGAATTTTTCATGTGGTGTGAAATCGAATAGGTTTAAAAAAGTACGCATTTTATACTGAATTTTTATACCCTGTACCTATAGGTACAAAGGGTATACTAGATTTGTGCAATGTATGTAACGGCAAGAAGGAGGCGTGGCAGACCCCAAGTCCTTTATACCAAAATGCTTATCATAACCTCGGGTAGCGATTGAACCATGTCCGTCTGTCCGTCTGTATGAACACCTAGATCTCGGAGACTATAAGAGCTAAAGATACGAAACTTTACCAGCTGATGCGCATATTTCCTGAGAAGATCAAGTTTGTTGAATCATGTCCATATCTTTCCCCGTAGCAGATTTTCGCGGTTTTTAGCTACACTGTTTGATATTTCAATCTGAAACTTGACAGAGCGATGCCTTGTGGTTACATGCATCTGCGTGTCAAAAATAAACAAAATCGGACAAATACAACAAAAGTTATAGTCTAAAATGTAAAAATTTCACCACCCCTTGCCTATAAACTGCGTCAATAGTTGACTCTACCTAATTATAGTAACATATGGACTAGAATCACCAATTTTGCTAAGCTGATTCATGTGGCTCTAATAAACAAATCTACATCCAAATTTTATCAATGCGGGCCCCCCACCCCCGCAATCGATTTACCGTGTTTTCTCCCACACCCCTCAACATACCCCATATACTTTAAATAACTTCTTTAACGTAAATTTCGATTTTCATCAAAATCGGTTAAAATTTGCGGAACTTATAGGTATAAATATCGTTTTGCACCAACAAAAAAAATGTTCCAATTGGAAAGTTCTTAGAAGGAATATGCAGGAATGAAACTTTTTTCGAGAAAAAAGGTACAGGGTATTACACTGTCGGGCACCGCCTCGACTGTATTACATTTTTTTTTTCAATTTTCCGAAGTACGGCCGTATATTCTGTTATCGATTTACATGATTACTATTGTCTAGTAGCTCTATCCCAAATGTAAAAATTGTCTAAATCGAACTCGTGACTTTTTTTTGGTTTTGTTAATTATACTTCGATTTCCGATTCCCAAAAACTCACTTATACTCAGGTGTAATATTTGAATTAGATAAAAATGTTGAACCTTACCTTAATGGGTCTTATACAAATCGTCGTTTTGATTTTATTTTGAATAAAAAAATTTAAAAAATTTTTAAATGAACCTGAAAATTGTTAAATGAACCAATTAACGCTAAAATTTGGCTTCGTGATGATGCAAGTATCAAATCACAAGCTGTTTCCTTTTTTGTTAAAATCTTTTTAATAGCCAACAGTCATAAAAAAAGTTCACAGGACCTAATACAGTTTAGTTTTAGCGACATCGAACTAGTCTAAATATATGCATTTCCAAGGTTGCCCAACGCTTTAAGCACTCAACTCCTTTGACGGACCACAATTTGCTCATTGCTATTCCCAAGCAAACGAACGAAATTTGATATTCCTCTATGATATCAAGTAAAAGAAATAGGAAAAAAACAAGACGCGCGGTTGCGGGCAAGACATATCGACTATCATATACTCTGAAATTTTCTGTATACATGTTTTCGCGCTTCGTGAGGCATTTGTTATAAATGATTATTTTAATTTATTTTAATAGCCATAGCGAGGAAAAGTTTGGTAAAAAACTGCCTCCGAAAAGTACAACAAATTTAATATTTTAGTCTAAATAAGGTTTTTGGTGAGTGGAGATTCCTTGCAAACAGTTTTTTTTTAAGTGGGTCTTCTAGGCAAAAGGGCTTCGAAATTCATTGCTTGCGCCTTCAATAATTTTCAACTTTAACTCTCAAAGTGTCCAATCAATTTAAAAAAAAAATAATAATAATCTGAAGGTGGGAACCTAATATACAAAACTTACTCTAAGTAAAGAAGTAGATCATAAGACACACGTTATTTGCAAAATTTCCTGCTCCCAATTCTACGAGAAATAGGCTACAAGCACACGTGTATGGGCATGCCTTAAGCAAACTCATTTGTCGTCATGGTCTATTTGGTATTAAGATTGTTTCCTCTAGTTGTCAGAAAAAAATTGCATTTCATACACTTAACGTACTCTAACTACAATGTCTGCAAAAAGCTAAAAAGGCAAATAAATATTCGAGCTAAAAGGAAATAGCTCTAGCAAATTGGTGCTGAAAAAAAAAAAAAATATTTGCTTGATTCAAAACTGTCAAAGCTATTTCCGTAGTGACCCATTTTGTCTATCTGCTGTTAAATCAATTCAAACTGAAAAATTGCACTAAAATCGGAAGTAGTACGAGCAAATATACTAAGTATAAAGTTTGATGACATTTTTATGTGTTTGCGGGTGTATGTGTGAGTGTATCCATGTGTGTTACTAAGTGTGTACGCATCTATATACAGTGCAAACATAATGAAAATGAAGCGGGGTGAATGCGAAATGCTTGTGCACTAAAACTTGATACGCTTTGCTGCAAGAGCATTACAGAGACGTCAAGTGGGTTTGGTCTGATAAGTCTTGAAGCGTAATTTGCAGTTGCATTTTTATGTAGCGTAGTGTAAGGGCTCTCAGGTCAAAGTTTTTACGCCAAAACCGCATTTCACAACGGTTTTTTATATGTGACATAGTATGGCAAAAGGTTACATATGCCATCAAGATTATTTTTTATTGTAACAAAAAAAAAAACCATTGAAAGACTGGGTTGCGTTATAACTAAAGTGTATTACAATTTAGAACAAAATTAGAGCTTAATTATCTTAAAATCAGTTAAGGAGCAAAAGAACACGCTTTTCTTGCTTTCTCGGCGGCAAAAACAAAATTTAACTCTTTCGTTTTGTATAGAAGTGGAAGCCCGAGTCTTTTGTGTACGTAAAAGTATGCTGAAAATGGTAACTTCAAAACAAATTTTACTTTCTGTTCCTTAAAAAATTAATGAATACCGAGATTTTTCGATTTTTTTATCAAACATAAACGCGTATTGGTCTACAAAGATTGTGTTTGATTCTTTTACCTCTCGAGCACAGCTTGAACTCAGAACTTTGAGTCTGTAGCAAATTTCTTTAAAAATTATCAATCAAATCCGGTGCTTTGCTTAAGAACTCCAAGAGATATTTGAATGGCTACGATATTTTCATAAAAAAAAGAAAAAAACAGACGAACAACCCCAAAAATGTTCGATCGGTCCTACATGGGCTATTTGGTAGAGTGAGTAAGAGTTCTTTAAAACTTTGCAATTCATATACTCTTTTCTTTTTTGCATACTCTTTTTCGCCAATGTGAGAGCATGCGAATACGACAAAGAGAGAAAATATAGGGTGGGCCATCTGATGGCTTTTTTGTTAATTCCATTTTATTCGTATATTTTTCAATAAAATTGGGTAAAGGTATATACCAAATGCAAGTTTAAAACTACTTATTTATGTACAATATCACCACTAAGGACCATCCATCCAATCTATGTGTGACTCCCCCCAGGGGTCAACCGGTGTAACCTATTTGTAATAACGCACAAATGGCTGACTCTACAGCGAATATCGTCATTTTCGATGACTTTTTTTTTGACGAAAACACATCTGGCTGTTGTCCCATCTATTGAACGAATAAGCGATGCTGATAATGGTGATAATCACTGTCGTGATTCAAGCTAAAAGTGTAATAGAGGAACCAGTACATTTTCCACCCGGACCCGGACTTTCTCTCTACGGCCCTGCAGGTGTAGCATATGTAACCCCTGCGAGCGATGACGCGTTGCCTCAAGTATGTTTTATTCACAGAACGACCGTTTTCATAAGTAGTATGTCTCTACCACTTTGACGCATTGTTCGGCTGTTAAACGATCCATGACTGAAATTAAGTATATGGTTTTGAACTAAATAGACATATGTCGAAGAGCATCCACTTGGTATGTTCCAAATTTTTAGTGTTTAACAACCAAACCAACGGATGGCCCACCCTGTATGTTGGAACAGTAATAGCTAGTATACTGTTAATGGAGGTGTGCTAAGTTGATGTCGAGGAGTGTACAACCAAATTTCTTTATATTTCCCTCGTCCGTCCAATTTGGGAATACTGTTGCTGCATTTGGGACCCTCAATACCGTCTTCATCAGGACTGGATTGAGTCGATTCCTCCTTTTTGCAAGTCCAGGTCTGGCTTAAGTCTAACTATTCACACCTTATAAAATTGTCTTCCTTAAATAAGTACACATTACATAAGTATTCTTTCATAAACTATTAATCGGTCATATATCAGTTGGAAACGTCTTGTTATTTTGCATAAGCCTTAATATTGAAAGAATGCAGAATACAGGAGTAGGTACATTGTTTCTAAAACAAACTTTTCAAAAACATGACATCCCAAAACATATAGCAAACATAAGAAAACTTTAAATATGCATACATACACTATTTTAAATTTAAGTTTTTCTTTTTGAGTTTTTATCCGGCAGTAAGCTTTGTCAGCTCATGGGAGTCAAATGCTCCACTAACCATACCCTTAGTCCACGAAATGAGTGTGATAACTCAAGTACTTTAAATTAAAAACACATAAGCAATACATTTTTATACTAATTTTATGTTATTTTTAAGTTTTTGAATAGTACGTCTTTAGCAAATTCTTTGACAAGTCGTTTTAGAAGACGACTCAAGTATGTGGAGTAGAGTAGGAAACGTCTCAGCGTCTAGCAGCTGTCTGTTCCAGGTCCACTAAGGTACAGCAACTGGTGATGTAGATACAGTAGCGTATCGAGTAGTGCGTCCTGTATTGGATGTCCGTTCAACGCTAAGGCATGCGAAATAGCTATTGCTGTAGCATCAGTCGGTTGTGCTTCCATGATGTCTGAATTCTCCTCTAAGTGCTCATGGCTCATAGCAAGATCAACAGCTTCAGAAGCGTAAGCCAAAACGTGTCGAATATTATGTATTTGCTGTAAGTTTAAAGCCATGGCGGTCAGAGCAGCTGCAGCATTTCCATTGTTGGAATGTGTCTCTATTGCGTCTTCGAAATGCTCCATGAACTGTTCGATAATTAGCACAATCTCAAAGAGTGTTTGATCCATTTGTATATTTATATATAAGTGTACATTCATTTAAACAACAAATTAGTTGCAGTTTACTCTACAAAGCACAAATCTATCGATTGCGGTTATCGATATGCATGGATATGCATATGCATTGCTGCCTGTAAAATGCACTAAAGTATTAAATAAATTTTTATAGTAAATATAAAATAATATTTAAGAGAAATCAATATATTGACCAAACAAGCTTGATTGCAATAAGAATTGGCATGTTAAAAAACATAAACTAAAACTCTGGTCACTCCATGCGGCAGCATCGCAGCTGTTGTGGAATGCGTCAGCAACAATTGGGAAATGAAACTCAGACTAAACAACTGACAAAATGTTCTTACAAATTAATTCATCTGTGCATCTATGACATCAGTGCCCTTACTTTTGTTGCCTAGAACCTCTGGATAACCATCGTCTTGTTGGCTGGTGCATCTTTGTCAGTCACTTTTTGTCTTCTTAGACACGGCGGTTGTGGAATGCGTCAAAAACCCTAACAAAACATCAAAAAGTTCAACGTAGTAATAAATACTAGTTTATTTTTATTTAATATTTGGTTATGCAGCCCAACAGTTTGTTAACATGGAACTCAATCCTTTGATGTTTGTTGCGTAGTGTCTAAAACTCCAATTCCCACATTTAAGTGGCAACTGCATCAGTAACCTTAGGGATTTCATCTCCATTGCCTGCAATCTCCAGATTATCTTTTTTCGATGCAGAATTTGCTGGCACCTCTTGGTCAAAGTCTCCCATTTCCTCCATACATTTGAGCTGCACTGCATCTTCAGTTTTATTTTCCAAGCGTGTGGCACGTGGTTCTATTGTGGTAACCACAAAAAGTAACTTCTCCAGCGCCAACATATACCTATCAATGTGAGAATAGTGTTTATGCGGATCTAACAAGAGTTCGCAAAGACGCTGTATGGTAAATGGCGCTCCTTCAAAGCAATTCAGACGCTCCAGCAATGACCTTTTGTTGGCCTCAAAGTCAAACGGTGCTACATTTTTATGATTGGTTGTTATTGGCAGCCGTGAGCCGTCATAGAAATTCTCTATAACGTTAATCATTTTTTGTTGAAAGAAATACTTCAAACGTGACCATTTGAAAATTGTATCTCCAGTCTTGGCCACATGCTGCAAGTAGTTGTCCAACTCTTTCGGTATTTCCTTTTGATTCGAACTCCTAAATTGCTCCAAAAGCAGTAAAATTTCCTCGCAGTTCATGGTAACCATTTAATTAAACTGAGCTAAGATTTAATTTCAACTTGCACTACTTTTATAAAAATAAATTTTTATTTGTATGATAAATTTGTTTCGGCCTGCTACACTTTGCGTACAAAGTAGAAACAAAAATGACAACTTTTAGAGATTCCACTTATCGATATGCAAAGCATAGACATCACTGAATCACGTTCCACAATAAACGCTGCAGTGCAGCTCAAATTTATGTCAGCTTTGACCAAGAGGCGTCAGCAAATCCTGCATCGTATGAAGGCCAAACTTGCAGGCAATAAAGCGGAAGCCCCCAAAGTGCCATGAAATTATCAAAAATTAATTAACACAGCAATTCCACAACAGTTGCTTCGCTGCCTTAAGAGTGACCAGACTTTTAATTTATGCTTATTTGCATTCCCATGCTTCAAAATTTATAAAAAGAGCTCTTAGAGACAGCAAAACTTTTAGGAATGTGTCATTGCATGCTGCATGTACCAACGCATATCGATAACCGGACTCGATAAATTTGTGCTTACCTTGCATGCGTACTGTGCAGTAGACTGCAAATAATTCGTAAGCAATTTTTTGCGTTTCAAATAATTATGGATGAAAATAATAATAACATAAAAATGTATCAATTACTGGCTGAGATTGAGTTGGCTGTCGATCAGTTCATAGAGCGTGTCCGAAGCGAGATGGGGGCACAGTTGAATAATGCTTATATCACTGAAGCAGCTGCCGTGGCCATGCACGAAGAACAACTAGAGGCGCCAGCAAATCCTGCATCATATGAAGATAATATTGAGGTTGTACGCGATGAAGCTGAAGTACCTGAAGCCACTGATGCAGCTGCAACGAAAAGGGAATGCTAAAATGCTTCAAAAATTTCGTGTTCCGATGTTTATTAACACTAAACTTGTGGGTCGCATAACCAAATAAAATTATAGAAATAAACTAATATTGGTTTTTTTATTGTAGATCATTTGTATGTACAGTTTGCTTATGTGCAATTTCTCCCAATTGTTTTTGGCACAACAGCTGCGATGCAGTGCAGCTTTAATCTAAAGAGACAAAATGCGACTCTGATAAAGAGGCTCCAGCAAAACCTGCTGTGGACGCTGGTTAGCTGCAGAGTCTAGGCAACGTTATTGATGGCGCTCATATCTTATATGAATTTATTTGCATGCAATTTCTGTTTCATTTTTTTTTTGTTTTGTTGGTGTTTCATTTCCCAACTATTTCTCGCGCGTTTCGCAGCGGCTGCAATGTAGAGTGACCAGATTTGTAAATTTTGCTGCATTCCTGTGGAGATGAAGCAAACATGCTTCAATACAGATGTCAAATATTTTTGCTTATTTATTTATTTAAAAGATCGTAAAGAAAAGTCTTGATTTAGATTAAATCCTAACATGCGTTTCGATAGCTTCAATAATATTTGACAATTGTGAAATATTTTCTTGTTTAAAATACGAGTGATGCAGATTGTAAAGAAACGACTTACAACTACAGCAGTAAAAACAGTGGAAATAAGCAAAAAAGTAAGTTAAAAAAAAAACTCAGAAATGTTTACTAACGTTGCTTTGTATGCATTTTTTTTTTCTGTTGGCTATGTACAAATACATATATTTTCAGCTTGGTTGCACATACGTACATATTTACATGCGCATGTAAATGGCTGCTATGAAGAATAAAGCGGAAGTTTATCTTATTCTAAGATATTTTACAATTTTGAATCAAAAAGAAGTACCCAAAGAGTTGGATGGCTATTTGCAGTATGTGGCCAAGACTGGAGATACAATTTTCAAATGGTCCCACTTGAAGTATTACTTTATGTTATAGCGCATTTAAATGAGAACTCGCCTGAAATACGCAACCATGCAAACGTTTCTCCGTTGGACTATGAGAACAAAAAGGACATGCTGCTGCAGCACTTGGATTGGTTTGTTGCAGCGCCATTTTCCATACAGCGGCTTTGTGAGCACTAAGTAGATCCACATAAGCACTATTCACGCAAGTTTATGCTAGCGCTAGAAAAGATATTTTTTGTGCTCGGCACTAGTGCTGGAGAAAACATCGATTATCAAAGTTTAAAATATCTATATATAACCATGTTGGCCAACAGAGATGTTCCTCCAGCACTTCTGCACTCATCAAATGGGTGTTTAGTAGTGCTGGAGAAACATCTCTGTTGGCCAGCACTACTCAGCACCATTAAGCCGCTTGACAAACTTACTGAAGGCAAAATGTCCGACCTATCCATAGCGCTGGAAATGCACCAAAACGGAAGCTGAGTTAATTCTTTTACGAATGCGCATAAACGCAATGGAAATGCACCGGAAGCTGCCGGCAGTATGCTCAAGGTTGACCCTAAACATTTGGCTTTAGAGCCTGCTGAAAAAAAGCAAAAGGTTGAATACAAACAAGGGTTGCAGTTTACAAGGGATAAACGCCAGCTACAGCTGATGGTTTAGTTGGTGAAGTGAATATAAACATACAAACTGCCTGTAACTTGCTAGGTAATATGTCCAAACTCAGCTTCCTAATACTGATGTTTTTATTTTTAATATGGCTTTTATTGGTTTACTATAAATATAAATAAATAGTAAGCTACATGACCCAATACAAGATAAACTTATTTTCATCTGCTAGAAGAGTTTTTAAAGCGATCAGGCTTCACTAATAAAAAGGTACAAATTTAGGCTGTTTACTTTGTCAGGCAGAAGTGCATCAAGGCAGATGTGCACGAGTAACGAAACAGTCACGCACAAGTGCTAATTTGTTTAGTGTTTGCTGTTGTTGGACACTGCATGTCTGCATTTATGCATTTCTACCCGATTGCACAATAGATTTTTTATTTCTGCTTTTAAATCAAATACTAGCAGGCTGAAAATTCTATTTAGGTCAAACTTAATGTGACAAAATCATTCTAAACCAAACAACCGACGTAAAAGTTCACAAAAAAATATTGTTAGTTTTTTTGTGGCGATTATATTTTTTTTAACTATGGATAATAAGAATACTTCAGCTATACGGTGCATTGATAGAGGAAGTGTAGTTCAGGTGGTCAGCTGTAATGACGAATCTTACAAGGGCGCAGTGGTAGGCTTGGACCACTGGAACAATATAATTTGCCTTAGTTGTCCAAATCCATCCAATAATATCAATGTACTAAAAATCTTAAAGCTAAACCACTGCAAATATGTTCGTGTTTTGTCGGGAGAGAAGTCAAATATGCTTATGCGTTGTGCCTTGGCCAATGAACTATTTGTTGAGCTAACAAATCGTTTCGGTACGGAGGATGTCAGATGGGAGAGAGATTCAATAATTGTAAAGCACATCGCACGCATTGAGCAGCCATATTTGGATATCAATGTTGTGTCTTTATCTACTCCAAATGGACGCAAGAGAGTGTCACGTTTAAGGCGTATAGTCAGACAGTTCCACGATATGTTCAATCGTAATGTACAACATCAGCGTGATTGGGTAAATATATTTAAAATTATAAATGAATGTTTTTGAAGTAAGCTAATTAAGCTATACAGGACTCACAATGTAAGAAGGACAATGCAATGAACTGGAAAAACGATGAGATCAAAAACGAGCAAAAGTCTGTTGAAGTGCCTCCAGAGAGTATTGTTAGTCCACGTGAAAAACAAATGAATGAAGACCTAACGAATCTTTACGACATGACGGCGCATGCACTTGCAGAGATAAATGACAAGTTTTTCACTAATGATATTGCAGACAAGGCTAACAGTGCATGCAAAATCGAACAAATGGCTCCTAACCAAGAACTTTGGAGCCACAGAAATAAGGAAATGTCTCGGAACATTTCTGAATTAATACCAAATATACCTAGGCTAAATTTGAAAAAGCATGTACAATTTGAAGAAACGACTAGTAGTAACGATACTTTAGTATCTCCATCGAATTCCAAGAATCGAAGTGTCGAAAAACAGTCAGCAACAGGGAATTTAAAGAAAACAGCGGATCGCAAGGCGAACAAGTTACACGGTTGTGTTGGAAAGAGAATAGAAAATACGTCACCAAAAGGTTATAAGCTTAGGCAGCAACAAGTGGCAGAACAAAAGGAGACATCCAAGTATAAACAATCTCCGATGATAACCAGGGATGCGACAACAGGCGAACCAACTTTGAAGTTTTCACCCCATAAAAAGATCACTACAGCTGAATCTAATAGTATTCCAATTATAGTAAAGTCCGCTAAGACTTTATCGAAAACTCGCGACTGAAATGCTAAACCAACAAAGGACTAATATAATATAATACTATAAAACTATATTGATGTTATTTATAAAAAAAAATTTGTTTCTGTAAGATGTAAACCTATAGTTTTAAAAAAGTTGGCAAATAGCACCCACTTTCAAAAATAAATTTTTTAAATCTTGCAGGACAAATATTAAGCCAGTCTAAGCGTTTCTCTAAAGCCATAGGTAAAATATTTTAATATTATCTTAAGACCTAATCAACTTTTAAGTTTTTGTGCATGATGTTTTAAAGTTTAAACGCAGGAAAAAATAAAGCTAATAAAGCTAAAAAGCCTGCCTTTGTATGCTGTAGTAGGCCAGTCAAAAGAAATCTGCGAAATCTAACATTCTTTCAAAACCATGTTGAAGGAATCGCCGTCGAAGTACAGCATTTATTTTAAAACGAGGGTCTTCGTCTCCAGCGCCCTGCACTTTCTCTGCGCACTCCCCTGTTTATATTAATTGCAATATATAGTAAAGTTAAAATGGCAGACTGAGCACTAAAATAGCCATATTGGAAAAACCAGGAACAAATTATTTTGGCGAAAAGAATAAAGGTTACGGCAATGGTCATATTTTAGGCATTTATTATTTACCCATAAAAACCCTTAGTTTGCTTTTATATAGATTCTCGTATACTAGTATAAAAATCAAATCTAGTATTGGTGCGCAACTAAGTTCTCCCGGTTTTTTTGATGAAAATGTAACTTTATTGTACAAAAAATTGTTACCAATGACTTATTCAAAGTATTGCCCATCGCTAGCTACAACTTTTTCCCATCTTTCTGGCTGAGCTCGAATACCGTGACGGTAGAAGTGTTCGTCTTATGAGGCTATCCACGAATCATGCCATTTTGCGATATCTTCATATGAGTAGAACTTCTGATCAGCCAGACCATGTGCCATCGAGCAGAACCACTAATAATCCGACGGCGCAATATCTAAGGAACATAGCGGGTGGGGTAGGATTTTCCATTTGAGCGTTCCCAAGTAGGTTTTAACAGGATTGGCATGTGAGGCCGAGCGTTGTCATGCAGTAAAATCACTTTTTCGTGCCTCTGCTCGTATTGTGGCCGTTTTTCTCGCAGTGCTCGGCTCAATCGCATCAATTGAGTTCGATACCGTTCCCCAGTGATGGTTTCGCCTTGTTTCAACAGCTCATAATAAACAACACCGACCTGGTCCCACCAAATGCACAGCATAACCTTCGCAGCGTGAATATTCGGCCGAACCAGTGACGTGGAAGCATGACCGGGTTATCCCCAAGATTTTTTCCTCTTTGGGTTGCTGTAATGAATCCATTTTTCATCACCCGTCACGATGCGATGAAGAAAACTCTTCCTTCTTTGTCGCTGGAGCAGTTGTTCACAGGCGAAAAAACGACGCTCAACGTCCCTTGGTTTCAAATCATAAGGAACCCAAGTTCCTTGCTTTTGAATCATTCCCAACGCATGCAATCGCTTGGAAATGGCTTGGCGGGTAACTCCTAATGCTGAAGCAAGCTCTTCTTGCGTTTGGCACGAATCCTCATCGAGCAATGCCTCCAATTCAGCGTCTTCGAAGGTTTTGGGTCTTCCTTTACGTGGACGGTCGTCAACATCGAAATCACCGTCTTTGAAGCGACGGAACCAATCACGGCACGTTGTTTCGCTTAGAGCAGCATCTCTGTACACTTTTTGGAGCTCTCGATGGGCTTCAACTGCCGTTTTCTTCGAACGGAACAAGAAAATCAACACTTCCCGCTAATGACGATTTTTTGGCACAAAACTAGACATTTTCACACAACCACAAGTAAATAATGCAATAAGAAATTCACTAATGTGCCATAGCAGTTTGCTTACCATATGCCTAAGCTTCGTTTATGAAGTTTTGGGTATGTCAAAATCGACCAGAACTTTCTGCTAAAGCCATCTATTGACAAACAGCGAGAACTTTGTTGCGCACCAATAATTAACATTAAGAATACACAAGACCACTAAACAATTTTCTAACATCAATTGAGAATTCCGCTCTTTCTAGTAAAAACTACCAATTAGCAAATTAAACGTTTCTATATAATATAGAATGCAAGTAAAATTGTTTTCAATTCATCAACATGCAAAAAGCTCATTAATTTTAAGCTGTGAAAAAAAAATAGCGCATTATACTGTGGGAAATATATGTACATAGAGCTTGAGAACTAACTGAGAATGATGAGCCTGGCGGGGAAGAAATGCAACAACCTGAAAATAGTTGTAGCATGCACCAAGGCGCGAGCATAAACTGCGATTCACATTCTATTTGATTTATGGCACGCAATAATAATCTTCATTTGCATGTTGATAACGATATGCATACAAACACACACAGATACTTACACACACTATGAAGTGCAAACAAGCTGGGCAACAACTTTTTATACCCTGTACGCATAGAGTCATCTAAATCTTGCAGACGAAAATTTTTTTTTAAAGTTTGTCATTCTTCCTAACCCAAAGTTATAGATGGCAATAGTCCCTGGGGTTAGGGTTATTTAAGTGTTGCGGCTCACAGCAAATTTTTGCAAATAAAATGAGTCCTTTTTGATTAAAATCAAATCTTACATTAATGGCATCTCCCATACGAGTTAGATTTTTGGTAGCTTTGTTTTTTTGTATAGAAAGTGCTATAAAAAGAAAACGCTATAAAATTTTAATCGTTATCTTTGAATATCCCAAAAAGTTATAGCGTGCGTATATCCTTTCAACATAAATTTAGTTTCAAGCTGTGACGTCACATGATCATGCCTGAATGCTTGGTAAGAAGATTTCAAGACTTGTGACATTTACAGACTAATTTTTATATGAATTTTATTACCCTTATAAAACCTACGACGACTGCACACGAAATGAAAAGTTCTTGTTTTCTGTTTGATTAAAATCTTTTATAAAGAAATACCTAAAAGAATTTCTGTACATAACGTACATTTCTACTTTTTACTTTCATATCCTCTGCTTTAATGAATTTTAAAAATAACTCAGTACCTTCTAATATTTAAATCCTTAAAATAAATAAAATATACATTTTTAAAAAAAAATTCGCTAATTTGGCAACCTTGGCTACAGTGTATCCCACTGTCGGACACTGTCGCCCGACTTCTTTACATTTCTGCATTTATAATAAAATAAACAACATGGCGTATACTTAAAATGTAAGCAGCCAAAAGCGCAACAACAAAATGGCGTTGCGCTTCCTCAGGCAAGTTGCGCTTTTCACAAATACATTCACACATTCACACACCCCTTACATAGCAGCCACTGCAATCCAAAAGAGAGAGCTTCCTCCTAGACGTCGCTCTCGAACCACTTGAGATGTGCGCACAGCTTGCAATTTTTACCCACTAAACTCTGATATATATGTACAATGTATATACACGAACATCCCAATCTGATTTATGTAATTTTATATTCAAGCTCATTTCTCTTGCTGCGTTTTCTTCCATTCGAATCAGTGGCGTAGGTAGAGGGGACTTCGGAGTATCAGAAAATTATGGCTAATAAAGGACTCCGGAATTTAATTTATTGTTCCCAAAACTTGTTTGTCGATTTAGTAGAGATTTTGTTAAAGAGTTTAATAACGATTTTGAGACCGTTCCAAGAGAAATTTGAGAGAAATTGATTTCTGCGTCACCACCGTAACTAAGGCTACTGTGTAGGTAAATAAAAACATAAAAATAAATGCTGACGATGAGCACGATGACGAACAAAAATTGTATTATATTAATATATAAAGGGATACAGCATGCAATATGAAATCACTATTACATATTTTTTTTTAAATTTCTATTTTTGGTTATACATAATAAAAAATATACAAAAATTAAGGAGTATAATGTTTTTTCTTCAGTTTGTAAGAAGCATTGATTTATTAATATTTAGGTACACCTGAAATATAACAATTACTTATAAAAATATAAAACAGTATTTCCATGAACCCTCTTATCAATGTGCTGTCTACGTCACTGACTCTAACTCTAACTCAAGCTCTTTCTTTTGATTTTTCCTTGCAGATGTTTGCTTCATTAACGACTTAGCGCAGCGTACTCAAGTTTAATGCGCTGTGAAAGCCAAAACCGCCGACTTAAAAACATAGACAACCCCCAAAGAAAAAAAAAATGAAACTGCTACCTACAAAATAAATCTAGAAAATTAAACTTCAAGGAAACGCCAAAATAAAAGTTAACAAGCAAACCACAGAAAATTAAAACCTCGTTGAAATCGTATACTTTTTGCCAGCGAATTTAAATAATGAGTTGCAAATGCAAGCATATATTTTCTAAGCGTATTTACGAGCGCCTCAATGGAAATTGATATTATATTAAATTAGCATAAAATCAATAATTAAATTAATTAATTATAACAAGTTGAAATAACAATAACAATACAATGGCCTCACCACCGGAAAGTCCCATCGAGGAGGTGGTCTATGAGTTGGAACACACACGAGTGCCTAAACCCATACCCGTTGCATTGGAGGATTTGTGCCGCCAAACTAAGTTTACAAAACAGGAAATCCGTGTCATGTACCGAGGATTTAAAACGGTAAGTGTCCTTATAGCCAGACATTCGGATTGCTCATATATCATAAAACATATATACCATAGTAAAAGCCTCTACAGCAACTATGCATGTACGTGCAAAAATGAATTTGATGTATTACATAAAACTAAAAAAAAAATTGCTTTAGCCAAAGCACTCAAATTTATGAGCTACAGTAAAAATGCCACAAAAAAATGCCAAAAAAAAGATGGTGTATGTTAAAGTCGGGCGCTGACGACTTTGGCATACCCTGTACCACATTACAATCAAATCCGATATATTGCTTACGAACTCCAAAAGATATTTCTTTGCTAAATTTGGTAACGATATTTTTACAAACAAACAAAAAAAAAGTCGTATTTCACCAAACACGTTTTTTGACCGATTGGTCCTATGGGGGCTATATGATATAGTCAACCGATTTTGATCACATTTGGTAGAGTGCTGGGGAACTCTAAAAAACTTCCGAATGCCAAATTTGGTTTCGATATCTTTATTAACAACCGAGCTATGCCCTAAAAACTTTGTTTTGATCGATCGGTCCTACTGGAGTGCTGGGGAACTCTAAAAAATTTCCAAGGGCCAAATTTGGTTACGATAACTTCGTAAACAAAAGAAACAGAACGAAGTTTGCACCAAACACGGTTTTTTGACCGATCGGTCCCATGGAAGCTAAATGATATAGTCAACCGATTTTGAAAATTTGGTGCAGTGCTGGGGTACTCTAAAAAACTTCCGAATGCCTAATTTGGTTACGATATCTTCATAAACAAACGAATTATCCATCTAAAACTTCTGTTTTTTTCGAGGTCGTATGAAACACCCCTATGGGAGCTATATAATATAACCCCGATATCAAAAACAAAAATAAGCCATTCTCCTATGGAATAATAAGAGATCTAATCTGAAAGTTTGGTTGCTCTTCCCATCTCTGAGATCTAGGCGTTCATACGGAAGGACAAACAGACATGTGTATATCGACTTCTCTAGTCACCCTGATCATACTTTAGGTAACTTTGGGGGGTCTCCGACGTCTCCTTCTGTATGCTACCTATATTTTCGGCTTGTACAATACGGCACAGGATATAAAAAGTGAGGCATTGGAACCGGTAGCCGACTTTGGGTTGCTCTGCCCTTTGTTCCATTTAGGAACCACGGGAAAATATATATATATAAACATCTTTCCCAAGAAGAGCAAAAACCTTTGGTCAGACTTTTTTTATAAAGCCAAATTGGTTCGGGTGTATAGATGGTAGTCGGTTTAAAATTCCTTTCAACGCAAGCTAATAATAATTTTGTTTTATTAAGCTCACATGAGTTTAGCGATATGAGTTACCGGAAAAAAGCTCATCTTGTTTTTTTAAGGAGTATCATATATTTGCCAGAGCCGTAACCTTGGTCATACCTATGCAATTTTCGAGAACAAGACGCCCTTGGAAAAATAATTAAATATACTTTATTAAATTCTTCGATTTTAAAATTAGAACTTGTGTTTTGGCTCAATACCTTTTTCTTTTTAAAATCTTGAAATTCTTCGTTTTCTAAAAAATAATCATCACTTCTTCAATTTGTAATACATATAATAGGTAAATAAACAGATATTGCTTTGAAGCTAATTTTTTTGGCAGAATATACCTACATCTCTGTTGCATTGGCAGACACACTACCAAGCAGTAGCTAAGAGATGAAGAACGGTCCAGTCGGGAAACTGACTGGACTGGCACGGACGGCTTACGGCAGGCCAAGCAACTTCTTGGTTCCTACAACTTAATTAGTTTCAAGAAAATTAATTCGGCAAGAATTCCCTCAGGATACTGACAGGGTTACTAACGGGACATTGCAGACTCAGGAAACACCTGTGCACTATTGGCATCTTGAATTCAAACACATGCAGGTTTTGTGAAACTGAGGAGGAAACCTCCCAGCATATACTTGCAGAGTGTGATGCCCTTGCCAGAAGAAGGAAATCCCTTCTTGGAGGGCATAGAATATAGATGCATGATATTACCCGACTAGAACCATCTCAGATCATCAAGTTTGTCACGGAAGATGGGCTAGTTGAGGAGCTCTAGGTCTTGAAGGGAGCCCAAAAGATCCTATGGGTCGCAGTGCAGCTTTCATCATTAATATTATTATTATTATTACCTACATTTCTGTATGCCTCCAACTCCTGCTGTGCGACTGCCCGGCGCTTCTAAGGAGACGAACCCAGTTTCTGGGCAAACCGTTCTTTGAGGATCTGGGTAGTTTGGCTTATGTGCCCATTGCGGATCTGGCTGCGTTTGTCGAATCCTTAGGGACGTCCTTAGGGACGTCCTACAGTTCTGATCCTCCTCCCTTCCCTTCCCCACCCTTCTCCAACTCCTTTCTTCCTTCTCTCAAATTGGGCAACACAATGGACCTCATGGTCTCTGGGTGATCTCAGTTAACTGAGCTGCCTACTTAACCTAACCTTAACCTAACCTACACCTCCGTAGGCTACTGTTCAAAGTGCGAGGGTCACTTTTTATATTTTGCGCCTTGGAAATACTTACGCTGCCAGATAAAATCTGATAGTTTCAAAAGTTTGACATTTTTTAACATAAACGTCCTTACAACGTTTTGACCGACTAGTGGCTTGAAAATCTTGTCTCTGCCAAAAAATGAAATTTGAACTGTGAAAATTTTCGTGCATTTCGACATGGACTTTCTCGACAACAGCGCAGCGACATCCTCTAATAGTATTGGCCCAACCGGGCTAAAAAATCCTCCAAAAATCCTCACTTTTTTGTAAAGGCCGTTTTTCTGATCTTGTTTTTTATATGTTCTTGGGTTCGCTGAATCCGAATTCGATGTAAAAAGAGAGATTAAGACATTTCTGGGCATTAGATCCACCAGCGTACACTTTATATAAACATAAACATTTGGGAGCCAAAAAGTTTTATTCGCGTGGGATATCGCATAGCTTGATGATCGCAATGAAAAGCAAAAGAAAGAAAACAATAAGGGTCTTCCAAGACTAACCAAATCCAAGAATAGTTTTTATAGTGCAACTGTGTCAAGCTTCCACCGTAATGTCCTACGGGAAAACAACTTCGTGAATCTAAAAACTTTTCCAGCTTTTTGAAATTGTGCGTTTCTTGTTAAAAATATGGTGTACTTTGCTCTCCTACATCTATTAGTTCATATGTAGAGACTTGATACCCTCTCGTTGGCATATGTTAATATTTCAAAATTCTTGAATACCCTTGACCCTACAGTTACAATGTATAAAAATTTTCCATGCACTTTTTTTTTTTTTTTTATATGTTTATTTTTAACAAACGAGTTTGATAGATACATAAATAAACAAATGTAGCGGTATAACATAGAAAAAAAAAATAATCCATGTACTTGATATATAAAGAAGAAAGTTTAGAAAACAAACCAGAACCTGACTCGAACGAGTTGTGGTCTGCATACGTCAGTGAGAGCAGCAATTTATGTACAAGAGCGTGAGAAAAATGTTGGCCAATTTATTTTTACTTTTTTTTGATACCATTGCAAAATATAAGTAGTAAATGGCGGTCTTAGCTTGCATATGTATTATACTTGTATGCATGTTAAGCCAAGTGTGTGTGCAGGCCACATACAAAAATGTGCTTACATTTATATGTAAAAAGTGCAGCTTACGGAAAACTTGATTATGGGCATTTTCACAGAAAGAAAACCAAAGAATTGAGAGCTATTAAAAATATGTACTCACTTGTATTATTAAGAACAAAATTTTAAAGTTATTAAATTAAAGAGTCTAAAGCTTTCCTCACAAAAAAAATGAATTTAAACAGGCTACAAAGCTAAAAGTTTTCCATCTTCCTTTTATTATTTTTTATCACTAAACAATCATTTTTTTACAATAAGTATGAGCTTATTCAGCTTTATTTATAAAAAATGTTTGAGTCAATTTGAATAACGTCACACCATGTAACATTACTAAAATAAAATAAAAATATATACAAAAAAACGAGAAACAAATTTTGGATTAAAAAACTTACGAAATTGACTAACATTTTTTCGAATCATGCTAGAAAAAAGTTGTATTGTTGTAACGTAACGCCATGCGTAGCTTTGGTTATATCTCTGAATCGGTAAGACCGATTGTTATCATATTTTTACCAAGTACTGTAAAGTAAATCATATATTATAATGAAAAATTAAAAGGAAAAAAAAAAAAATCTTAAAAATTTTACCTTTTCTTTTTATTTTTTCATTCCCATTTTGTAAATGTAACGTCACGCTAAAATGCTTGGAAACGTCCGAAAACGCTTTAATCCTGAAGTTGCGGCCATAGTTTTATTACCCTGTCAACTGAAAAGCATTTAGCCGATTCTGATTAACAAGATTTTATTGGCTAGAGTTAAAAAACCTAAATTGTGTTCTTAGGTAATTTCTAAATAGTACATTGCTTATATTTAATAAAGTCCAATCCCACGCTTTTTTTCTATAATCTTATTCCAATTTAATTAGTCATAGTTGATTGTCGGCATTTTCTAATCTTTTGTAATATGGGATATTCCATTTGAAATTTTTTTTTTTATATGTAGTTTTGTCATTCCGTACGAAATTTTTCATTCTGCGTATAGGCCTTAAGACTAAACACAAACATGGGTTTTTGTCAGCAAGCCTACTAATTATTTTGAAAAACTGTTGCATACTTTTAGTGCTAAGTTTTTGTACATTTTATTTTTTAAATCCTGATGATCCTAGTCAGGACGTTAGAACAAAGTTATTAAATAATTGTATTGTCATCAGTCCTTGAACCCTGTGCAAATTTTCAAGATGATCAGACTTCTTGAAATTGGTGAAAATTATGCTGAAAGATTCCGTTGCTTACATGCATACATACGTACACACATACACACATACATACATACATACATACATACAGGGCAAGCTAATTAGCTAAAAATCATGTTTCTTTTAAAAAGGGGGAGCAGGAAAAATATATTGTAGGCTGTAACTCTTTAGCACTTACGAAAAATGAAATATAAAATTAACTAGGGACTACAAGAATTGTGAAATTGTTTCGCCTACTTGGTTATCTTTATTTTTATGAGTTCTCTTCGCCAAGTGACAGCTAAAATTTGATCAACTGGCGTTACATCACAGGTGGATCCAAGGGGAGGGTCCTTGGAGCTCTAACTTTATGTAGAGTAAATAAAATAATGTTAGCCAAGCACTTGCCTACATGCACATTAAAATATAAAATAATATAAGACCCTCGAACGATCTACTATCTGGAGCTAACCACGGGTAGCTGGTTCAAGATGGTTTATAAACCAAGTTAATACTTTTACATTTGGTACCATTCATGATAAAACCTTTCAACAATTTATAATAATACTTGATTTAAATAAAACTATATGCTACTATAGGAAGTTTTATTATATATTATTTTTTCTTGTACATACATTGAGAAAACAATACAAAATGGCTGCATAGTTTTAAAGTGACTTGCTGCAAGTTTCCAGAGTACTTTGAATTTCACTAGTTTAACTCGAGTTAAGTGACGAGACCCTTAACTCCAATGTGCCTCCTTATGGGGATGTACAGGATGTGTTAGTTTGCGGTTCGACTCTGTACAGTTGAGTTGTTGCGCCTTTCTTTTTCATTACATTTGTTTTTTCGCACACATTTCATAGCAATTTCTTGTTACTTGCAGGAATGTCCCGAGGGTGTGGTGCATGAGGATTGTTTTAAGGATATTTACGCCAAATTCTTTCCACATGGCAGTAAGTATTTCTCTTTAATTCAATGCCCTTTGTTTCTTTTCTTTCCCAAATTTCTTTCTCATATTTATTTTTTTTTTGCTTTTTGCTGCTTTTATTCAATGATTTTTATAGTTGCGCCTCATAAAGCACTTAAGCGAAATTCATTTATGTTTTATTCTTTTTTTTTTGGCAATCTTTGAGCCCCAGTATCCTCCACTAAACGACTCTTATGAACTCATAACCCATTTCTATTTTTATAGATTCCAGTTTATATGCTCATTATGTGTTCAAAGCATTCGATGTTAATTGCAATGGCGCCATTAGTTTTCGGGTAATTAAGCACCAAATGATGTTTATTATATAAAGTCATATATTTACCAATTTTCTACGCTTTATTAGGATTTACTGGTCACCTTATCGACGCTTTTGCGGGGCTCAGTTTATGAGCGTTTGCGTTGGACCTTCAAGTTGTATGACTTAAATGGAGATGGTCGCATTAGTCGCGGCGAATTGAGTGAAATTGTATTGGCTATACACGAGCTTATGGGCAGAAGGCCGCATCAACCGGAGGAGGATCGCAAAGCGAGAGATCAGGTGGGTAAAGACTTCAATTTTCAGTTTGTTGGACGGTCTGTTTACAATTAAACTCAATTTATGTTCAATCAGAAGGTAATATGTCCTTCAGACTGTTAATAGGTCCATATCCGGATGTACGGTCTCCCACTACATGAAACACATTTTTTTCATACGTTCAACGGAACCATCGGAGCCCTAATCTGTAAATTCGCACGACTTTGTCAATGTTATCGTAGAACTCGAAGAGATGGTCATTCCGTCAGCTGGGGTAATCGTCACCAGTGCTTAAAAGGTGCCTTAACTACTCTAAGTGTAAATATATATATGGCAGCTTCAGCGCGATAAAGTAAAATTATAAAGACGATCGTATGGTTCAAAATAAACTCTGTACGGAAGATGGTAAATCAGAAATGCAATGAAGGGTCTATTCCTTTCTCGCGCTTTGGACCAACTATATGTAACGACGATATGGGAGTTCCTTTCGCTAAAAACCTCCATTAGCATCTTCATCGCACAACCGAGGTTGTTGACAGTTTTGAAAAGTGTTAGCTTTTTAATTTCCAGATTCTCAGATAAAAATAGTATCGATTAGTAAGAGTGATTCTTCGCGTGATCCCCATGCTAACGACTTTTATTGGTGTGACGATTGGTAGACAAAATCCTTGACAATATCAAAATTATATTTTTGAGCACATTCTGATCGTACCTTCTCCGCATCCCTCTGCTTTTAGAACACGTATTTGAGATTTTGGGGGAAGCTTTGTTAATTGGTTAAATATTCTGCAAAATCAGTTTTGGCACTTATACCAAACTAAGACATTAGGGTATAAACAGGATTCCTTAATAGGCTATTGAATTTTCTTTCCTTCTACATAACTGGCCTTAATAATAATTTCCCTGACTTGACTATTTTGTCATTCGCCCCTAGGTGGGGCATTGGAATCTCCATTAATAACTGTTCGAAGAGAACAGGGACCTACAATTTATAGCCAAATACGAACGGCGGTATCTTGAATTAATAGAGATTTTTTTGGGCAGAGGCTAGGCAAATGAACCAGTGCCTCTGCGGGGAATCGAACCACTACGCTATCGATGGCCACACATAACTGGCCTCGGGTAACCTTTATCGGATCACTACGGGAGGCTCTGCTTTGCGCATGTCTTTTCCTCTGAATCATTATCACCATCTTTAGTGCCATGAAAAAATTCGGGGAAAATAAACGTTTTATAAAGGCTTCGTCAAGCTAGAGTGTTAACTTCGTCTTG
Source organism: Chymomyza costata (assembly GCA_018150985.1). NCBI lineage: Eukaryota > Metazoa > Arthropoda > Insecta > Diptera > Drosophilidae > Chymomyza > Chymomyza costata. The sequence goes on along the minus strand of JAECWU010000202.1, from coordinate 317,564 downwards.
CTAGTGGTCTAGTAGTCTGTTCTTCTCACTTACCTACTCAGATGACAGTAGCCTCGATTAGATGGAGGCTCAAAGCTTGACATCCATGTCATAGTGCTCTCAAGGCAGAAACTAAGAGTCCGACCCAATCGTCTGAATTCTAGTAGAAGACCACCAGACCTACTCTCAGACCCAAAATTTATAGTTTTGCAAATATCGTCCATTTAGGATGTTTTCTAGCCTTTCGCGAAGCAATCTCCAGCGCAAAGTGAAATGGGTTCACAAAGGACAATCGTTATCTACAACCTCACTCATTATCAGAAGGTTTGGAGAGTTTATTTCGCTAAAGCCACACTCAGAAAATCCAGTCAGAGATTTAGTTAAATTAATCTCATAAACTAAAGGATTTATAGAAGCTTGCATGCAATAGAGAAAAGACTTGTTTGGTTGGCGCATACGGTATTAAAGAAAGAACAATGAATGCCAAGGTTGCAATCAATGAATATATATAGTACTGTCCAGAGCCATGTTCTTGAAAAGAATTGACAGACACATTCTAAAAACTTATTGCAGAAAGTCTTGCACAGTTTTATCAAACGGCTGTTTTGGTGCACTTCAATCCTTTGATGGCAATCTAGAAGCTAGCACGGCTAAGCAGTGGTAGTGAAGAGTCACTTCTTTCGCGGCATTGGATCCATCATCGCTCGCATTAAATCGGATGTGTGTTTACTTCATAGCCTTAGTGCACCCTCTGCAGCTACTACCAGATTTTCCATACTCTCAGCAATCAGCGCAGCTTAAAGGATTAATTTTAATGCTAACGTCATATTGCACGCTTCATTTTTTATACAAAAACAACACTTGACATAACGCGCCGGATACGTCGTTAACGCTGGCTTGCATTGCGTATGAGTAATTATAATTGTGCACACATGCACATACAGACGTGTACTTATTGAAATCCGTTGAGTATGCCCGCATTTTCAGCTCAAGGGGATTGCATCCATTGGCGCGGATGCACGGCTGTCTATCTGTCTGCTTGAGTTTTTGAATCCGAGTACGCGTTTGTTTTTGTTCTTCAATGCGCGGAAACTGCGGCGGAAATTTTATTTAATGATGAAGAGTTTTATGTCACTTTATTGAGTTCATGAAAAATTGTGAACATGTCGGTCGATTGAAAAGTGGAAGCATAATTAAAGGTGGCAGCTGAAGTCTAGAAAAGCATCAAGATTGAGATTGATGGAGTTCGACTGTAGAACTATTTTTCTTACTATGGTTAGTTAGTGTCCAATATTAGGTTCCTAGTTGGAGCAAAGGGCCTTAAAAAGGTGTTTCCTTATTATTGAACTAACATTGGTTAGGTTGCAATGATATTATGGGTGCGAAATTTGAGCTAAGATGTCTGTCAGACTGGCTGTCCGTATTGCCAAAAAGTGCGTCTAATGGACTAGTACATTCAGTTTTTGATATTGGCCCCCGTTTTCCCTAATTAGGTTTATTTCCGCATTTTTTAACCAACAATATTGAATCTAGACACAGAATTTCCTTTTTTGAAACGCCATCTGTGGGTGCAAGTTTTCAATAACCACCCTGTATTTAAGTATGTTTGTTTGGAAGCTAAAGTCCCCAAAAAGTAAACTCATGTGGGCTACAATATGGAAAATCGTTTTACTTTTTGTAGATGCCAACCCGCAGTTTTCCCGCAGAATAACCATAACCTAAAACCATAACCCATCGGATAGAAAAGGCCAAAAACGAAGAAGCTCTACTAAAAATCATACTCCTTAAAATTTGATGAACACTGTTGAAATTAAGGCAATTCCTTGCCGAGGGGCTTGCGTGCGAAGCAGTCAGGGGTCGGATACCCCTAGTTTTTTTATACTATAGGTAATCAGATGGTTAAGTTTGCTTTACATTAGCGATTCCAAGATACCCTACAGTCTCAATTTCCGTAATACTCTGGGGACTATAATTGAATTATACAACATTTTCTAAAAACATCCCTTATCTATTTAAAGGTTGATCGCGTTTTTCGCAAATTGGACTTGAATCAGGATGGCATTATAACGATTGAAGAGTTTCTGGAAGCATGCCTTAAGGACGATTTGGTAACACGTTCATTGCAAATGTTTGACACTGACCTTTGATGACAAGACGATGAGCCGGAAATACGCAATACAAGGACTATAATGTCGCTTATAGATCTCTAAATCTTAAGAGATTCTGGCAAGTGTGCAAATTTAGTGTTTAATATTAAATAAAACAAAGATGCAAGCTAAAAAACAACAACACCAGTAAACAGAAATTAAAAAAAAAAAAAAAAATTAGAAATTAATATTAGTTTAGGCAGCTAACAAAATAATATCTACATAAAAACCAAACTTATTATGAGTGTGTGTAATTGTATAGTAAAAAAAAAACAACAACATGAGTAAAAACTTAAAAAAAAAAATAAAAAAATGTAATTTTTTGGAAATATTATGAATTTAATCCTGCCGTCAAAAGCGAATTGTCTTATATGTATTTATTATATATAAAAATAAATAAACAACTTAATGTCATGGAATTAAAACTAGTGAAAAAAACTAAACCACCAACAAATAAAGAAATAAAACAGAGTAAAGCTAAAACAAAAAATGACAAACCAAATTTACTTTAAATAAATTTAAAAAAATATATAAAAAATACTAAAATGATTAAATAAAATTTAGCCAGCTAAAAACAATAAACATATGTGTGTGATTTGAATTACTTGAAGTAGCTTAAATATTTCTACTAAAAGAAATTAAATACACTTTATTTAAGAACAAAGCAGCAGACATAAAAAATACAATTTTATAAGCTTTCTTTTTTAACAAGACAAACACTTTTTTTAACAATAAAAAAAATTGACTACTTTTGGCGCGTTTAAATAATTTAATATATTAATTATTGCTTTGCCGCAGCATAGTTATGGTCAATTAAGTCACAAAAAAAAAAATAAAATAAATAAAAGCATATGACCTTAATAATTTATGCCACTTGATTGGCATTTAAAAATGCAGCAATAATTAATTTTACAATATTTGTTCACTTCCCTTTGTGGCCTTTTAATTATGCAAATTACAACAAAATAAAATCACAATAATATTTATATTTACGCTATAAAAATATTATTATCACTCACAGAAGTATAAAAAAAAACAACAAGTAAAAATACAACCACCGAATAAATATATATATGAAATAGCACTTGACAATTACAATTTATTTAATATTTATAAAGCATCGTTTATTTATTATTCTACTTTAGCAAAATGCATAACACGATTTTTCGTTTAAATTTAATTTTCAATTCAATTATAAATATGCATAAATAAAAGAAAAAAAACAAAATAAAACATGAAGAACATGCAAACTGTTTTATGTCATATGAAAAAAAAGCAACACATAACAAACAATCACACAAACACATTCAAAGCACATATATGCACTTACTTGAATACATATGGATATGTATGTGTATATATACATATGTCCTTACTAAGTGTCATGAATTATATGTGCCATACACGCTTTATATACTTTAATAGTATTTTTTAGCTCTCAGCGAACTGACATGCATTAGAAAAAATATGTTTTTGAAAATAATTCCGCACATTCCTGTTTTCAGTTTCGATGACATTTTACGGAAGTGAATTTCTCACATTTGTTTCAGCCATATTTGAAACAAGTGTTTTTCTATATACATGTTATTGAAATACATACTCATAAATATTAATATTTTATTGATTAAATGAAAAATATTTTTCTCATCAGTGAGTCAATTTGTTTAACGACATTAATGATTTTGTGAATTAAGTTCATTTAAAAAGATAGTTCAACTCAAGTTCTTTTTAAACAGTAAAATTCGTATATTGTCTTACTAATTAAAAAATATTTTTTACTCTGAAATGTTTTCAAAACCTAAATATTTCATAAGTATATAAAGGGTGTTTTTTTAACAGCGTCCCGATTTCCGAAAGGGTTATCTTCGATACCAGTTGATACTTTTGACAAATTTCATTTCATTTTATTCAGTAAGGACTAACAATTCATCATAGTAAGACTTACACTACAACAACGTCTTCAAATCTTCGAGATTTACAATCAAAATCAGTGTTTTGTGTGAAAACTTATAAAGCTCTTTGTACAATTTATGGAACGAATAATCGTCCATAAGAACGTGATGTTCGTCGTGTTCTTGATCATATACGAACTCATTTGACATTCCACGATGTATGACCAACAATCAGAATGAGAACAGCACGGTCCGAAGAAAATATCGCTGTTGTAGAGGCCAGCGTAGAGGAAAATCCACATTTATCGATTCGCAACGTGTTACCGTCAATGGTGATCGATACAGAGCGATGATCAATGAATATTTGTTTCCAAATTTACGTGACATCGATTTCGAAAAGTTCTGGTTTCAACAGGATGGCGCTACGTGCCATACGGCGACAGCAATTATTGGCTTACTGAAAACTCAATTCGGTGAGAAATTCGGAATTCGGTCGTGTGATTTGACCCCTTTAGATTATTTTCTTTGGGAACACATCAAGTCGTTGGTTTATGTAGACAAGCCAGCAACAATTGACGACTTGGAAACCAACATTAAACGTGTCATTACTGAAATACGGCTCCAAATGCTCGATAGTATGGTCAAAAATTGGACCCACAGGATGTGCTTTGTAACTCGTAGTCGTGCTGATCACATGCCAGAGATCTTTTTCAAATATTAAATGATACAAAATTATCTATCTAATAAAACCATATTTGGGGTCATTATATTAATCTTTCTATGCTTTATTTAAGTTTGGAATCCGGTCGCGCTTAAAAAAAACACCCTTTATTATATATAATTACAGCCGTTGATAAATTTCCGAAGACTACAGCTAATAATAGAAGTCAACACATTTGCAAACAATTTTACTATCATCTACATTTTTTATCCATAGCTTGTTAAAACCATAAACTGAGACGAAAATTTTTCTATGGAACGGATTTTGCGAGATGGCAAAAAAAAATATGATATCAAATATATCCAGCTGTATTTAACCGATTTCAAGAATTTATATATAATCCAATAATTTAAAATTTGTTCTTCACATTCGTTGAAAGATTATTATTATCATTATTACTTGGTGTTTGACAACCCAATTGGACCTACTGAGCCCATAGTAGCAGCTGTTGGCAAGTGTTATACTCCGCTTGATTTCCAGGCTGACATTATTGCTTGTGGACACAGCAGTGCCAAGGTAGATGAATTCCTTGACTGACTCAAAGCTATAGCTATCTGCGGTCAGCTGAGAATCAAGACGCGATTCTCTGCTGGAGCACACCATAAACTTTGCCAGTCCCATTTTAGCTGAATAGATAGCTTTTTATAAATTTTGATTTACAAAATTTTTCGTCTTATTGTTAGAAAATTTATTAAAAAGGCTGAAAGAAAGAATTGGTCCTTGACTAAAATCTTTGTCGGCAGCAGCCTCTCACGGTGTTAATCCACGGTGAAATTCTTGAGCAGCCTGCAATGTTTTAATGTCTGGCACCGCTTTGGACAGGAATAAAGAATAAACTATTAAATTCATTTAAACCGAAAATTTAATATAGCAACTATGGGTACACTTGGAGATATTTTCGATAAAGCGAAAACACTCTTTTTTTTAAATCCATCCATTTTTATCTTTTTATTAGAATTTAATTGAACGCGGAAGAAATTACAGATCGTTGATCTTAAATGTACAGCAAAGATGGAGATTGAGATTTTTGCAATAAATAATAAATCATTGATCAATATAGCAAAGAAAATATAATAATATCGGTGATAATTGCGATACAGTGAATATGCATTTTCCCAATATCCATTACATAGAAAAATTTTAGCAAGTTACAACGAAAATAAATAAAAATTTTGAAGCTGTTTTTTACTGTAAACTATTTCAATGTAAACTAGTTCAGTGTAAACTAGTTCACTCTAAACTAGTTCACTCTAAACTAGTTCACTGTAAGCTAGTGTAATAATTGAATTGTGAATTTCTTTTGAAATTCAGATAAAATTTACGCAAACGTGTTGCCCTAAAGGCAGTACGAAGGGTAATTAAATTATTTACCATATTACATATAAAAGTTTTATATAAGATTTCCACAAAGCCTTTGCTATTTCATGTATACCCGGCCACATTTGAGAAAAGATCATTGTGAATTTTCGTGTGTAATTATTTGGTACACATTTAAAAGGTTTGCTTTGTGCATTTCGCGTTTAAATGAAATTTAAATGAGTGACGTCAGAATATAGTTATTATTTAAACATATTTTGAAGAAATTTTCTTTTTTTTAAACCATTTCTTACGTGCTTTTAAAACGATTCTGATTTCTGTGAACGGCACTTTGATAAATAAAAATGTTATTATCAGAGCGGATCATTTGTGCCTAGCTACTCAGCATATAATTCTGCCAACCCTTTTTCCTAAACAAATTTAATCTATTTGTCTGGCCTCATATTCATTTATTTAAACAAAAGAACGGAAGTTCCCATTTTAAGTCAAAACGATTTTATCAACATATGCGTCTGGTTTTAAAGTCAAGCATTCAGGAATTTGATTTAAACTATGGAAAATCAATTGCGGTACGTAAAGGGGCTCTATCACTGACAGTAGTGCTGTAGAAAACAGCGATGTTATATCCATACATCGATGTATCGAAGTTTAAAATATCTATATATCGATGTTGGCCAACAGATATGTTTCTCCAGCACTACTTAACACCCATTAGATGAGTGCAGAAGTGCTGGAGAAACATCTCTGTTGGCCAACATCGATATATAGATATTCTAAGCTTCGATACATCGATGCATCAATATAACATCGATGTTTGTTTTATTCAGATCATAGTGAAAAGTTCGCTCTGATTTTCCCTTTTAGTATACCAAAGCCAGCAGTAGGAGGCCAAAGAGGGGCAGTAGATAATTTACTTTCCTTGTAGCTATGTTTAAAACATTTTTTATTTTGTTCATAGTACTAAGGTAAGGTGTTAAACAAGTAAGTCTTCTAAATTCTGAGAAGTCTTTGTCCTCTGCTGCACGTTTGATGGCTTTTGTTGACTATTATAATGTTTTGACAGTTATAATAGTTAAACTCGAGGTGATTTCATGAATCCTGACACACTTGGTTCTTTTGAACCTAAGCAGGGCAGTTTGACGATTTGTCAGCCAAACCAATCTACTCGACTAAAAATAATTCTTCTCAAAGCAATTTCTTTTCCAAGTTATCTCTCCTAAAGGCGTATACGCAGAATGCAAAAAAATTTCGCACGGAATGAAATGGGATTTTTTTTTATTTGGTTTTGTAACTCCGTGCAAAGTTTTTTGGATTCTGCGTATAGGCCTTAAGTCGGAAACACTCAAGCAAAGATACAGAGCGTCTGACTTATTTAAGATATAGTTTATCTAAATTTTTTTTGTTTCGCTATGATCCGTGGCGAAGGGCCCAGCAGTTTCTGAGTTTCTTATGCTTTTAGTACTACTCAGTCAAAAATCACGCTGTAAACGAAATTAGAAACCTCTCGAAAGCATTCACTGAATTCGTCGTTTTTTTCACGAAAGCTTTTCCAAGATTATTTTATTAAATATTATAATATTAAAGCATAACAAAATGCTTGTTTTAAATCATGAACATTTGGTCTCAAGGCTTTTGGATGACAGTGTTGAAACTATTGCATGACAGTCAAAAATAAACAATAAAAAGTTAATTTCTTAATCCATTTAACTCTACATTTTTTTTTTTCGTTTAAGCTTAAACAATAGGTTTATCATTAATTTTATTTTTACTATACAATAAAGTAGTACGCACATATGTGTGCATGCATAGTCAAGACAATCAATGTGGTTTGATATTTCCTCTTTTTCTAACACTTGTTCTTCCATTGTTATGCCTAACAAAAAACATACGCAACACTAGACACTATACATGAATACATAACTACATAGTACATAGCTAGTTGTAATAAGTGGTGAATAGTTTATGTGCTGCCCAAGTCCCTGACTTGATAGACAGTTTTTATATAATTTTTCAATGTATAGATTATAAAAGTTGTTTAAATTAATAAAACTTTCAATTGGTCATCAAATTGTATGTATAATCGAATATAATAATTGGATTATCAAGTTCTTAATGGACTAATCGAATGATTGGCAATACCAGAATCAAACGCTTTAGTAAATGTTAAATAATAAATATTTACGATAATGGCATGTAATGAAATTTTGTGCGACCTAAATTTAAAAAAAAAAAAACCACCCTAAAGTTTTACCTAGTAACAAATTTATGCAATATTAACACTGTCCAATAAATTTAAAAAAAAAAATTGAATTATTGTACTATTTAAAACTTCAATGTCTAGTCTAAAAACTAAATAATTAAATCATGACGTCTATACTGAAAATGAAACGCTTACAAATATAAAATAAATTTATTTTAATAAATAAAATTAGCAAAAAAAAATAAAAATACCAAAAGCAGCTATATGTTTAGCTTGTTTAAAATAATTTGTGTAAATGTCTACTTAACTACTACGCAAACTATTAAAAGTAATTATAAATTAAAATTGGCTTAGCAAACAATTAAAAACTAAATTAAAAATAATTCAATGCATATATTGAAAACTTTGTGTAATTTTTTAGCTAAAAAAAAAATTGAATCATGTGTCGTAACTATTTTTAGCAAGTTTTAATTCAACACTTGATTTAAAAATAAATTTAATTCGTTTTTAGTTGAGTATAAATTAAATCAAAATGTACCTATTAAATGTAAATTATGATAATAATTTTTTCATGTAAGCTATTTAAATTAAATTAAATGTAAAAATAAGTTCAAAATAAAAATTTCCACTTTAGATGTTTTCACATTTCAAATGTTTTTAACTTTCGAAATTCTCTTATTAGAAATATATCATTTATGCTGTTAAAAAAAAAAAATACTTTTATTTATATAAAAGAAAAAACCTAAACAACAACAGCAAACGTGGTTAGTGATTTGACTTGTTTATAAGTATGCATAATAAAAAATTCATACACATAAATAATAAAGCTAAATATTAATTATAAAAAAAAAAAAATACCTACATTTTGAATTAAACTTATTTGTCTTAACTTAAATATAAATGCAAACAAATTGCAAAACTGTGTTTAAACAAAATCAAGCCAATCTTTAACTAAGAATATCATATTTGTTGTCAACTTTTAAATTAAATAAAAAGATTCGTAAAACTTACAAAAAATAAATAAATACTTTAACTCAGCATAATTTAAGTAAATAAAAAAATGCATTTAGTTGTAATTAGAATATTATTAGCCAACATTTTTTGGTTTAAAGCCAATTAAGCAAAAATTTAAAAATTTATGTTCCTTAAAACTATTGCTAATGCTATGAACTATACATTATTTACTAAACTTTAAGTTTTTAGTAACAAAAATACTAATATTAATTAATACAAAAACTGTTGAGATGGAAGTTCTTATGCTCTGATAAAAAGTATAAAAAAAAAAACCGAATGCTAAGGCATAATAAACAATTTAAATAAAAATAAAGACCTAATTATATAATTGTAAACTTTGTTTTATTTTTTTTTTTAAGTTTTGAGGTTTGCAAAAAAATTCGTTAGCGTTTTAAAACGAACCGGGTAGAAAATTTTTAAGTTATTATAATTATTATTATTAATGGGTGTAACGATGTAGTGCAGCCCAAATGGATCTATTGTACCCCCTTCACGGCTCAGAGCTCTCCCAGATCTTGATTGGACTTAGGGTAACAACGATCTCCGGTGAGAGAACGTACATGCCCAGAAACTTGTTTCTTTTGCTGATGAGTGCCATGTATTCACATACTAAATGCACTGAAGTTTCTTCCTCCATGCTACAGAAGCGACATAGTCCACTATACGCTATGCCAATTTTATTTAAGTGGCTGCGGAACCTACATTGTCCCGTCAAGAGGCCCGTCAGCATCCTCACGGTATTTTTCCCGTAGGTTATCATACGTTTGAACCTCTTGCGGTTGTAGTTAGAGAGGAGGGTTTTTGACTGCTTGAGTCTTGGTGTCTGTGCCCAGTGAAGCAGCCGTTTATTTTCCTCCTCTATTCTCAGCAGGTCCCGTCAGCTCATTTCCAGAAATATTGTTATGTCCTGGAACCCATCTAATCGTGAGCTTACTCCTAGCACCTAATCTGTCTAGTTCTCACTTCTTTGACCAGCCTTGATGTGATCTTGGCTCTGCTTAACCCTAGACCCGTGCACTCAAATTTCAACATATTTCCGTGTTTTCGGGTCAGATCGACCCATATGGCATTTTACATGCAAGTCGCTATTTTTTCGTCAAATTAAATAAACAAAAGCAAATATTTCGGCAAATAGTAACTTTACATATATTTTTTAGGGCTAAATATCAAATTTTAAGCATAAATTTTGATAACCATGTGTTGGTTACATATGGCTTCATGGATTTTTTTTTTTTAACAATCCAAATATTTATAGCCGGTATACGATGATGTTTTGCTGAACTGTTGTTTGATATGTTTGGTGAGGTTTGAGTATTCCGTGTTGATGGTCCTGCTTGCTCTTCATCAACATTGCCATCTTTGTCTTCTTCTTCACTTTCACAAACTGTTGGTGGATCTTTGTAGTTTTTCATGTAACATATTTCACACAAGCGAACGTAGTGCAGTGGACAGGTATGTTTCAAACAATGATCACACACGCCAGTCGTTTTATTGTCTTGAGTTTGACTACCCTTACACATTTCACATATGCGTCGCTTATTGTTAACCTGGACTTCAGGCATCGAATTATCCATTGCATTGTTTTTTGGTTTGATTCCAATCAAACTCATGGCCAATTTTACAGCTGATTTCAATCGGGGAGTTTCGACGCGACGATTCAAATAGCTTTTTCAAAAACACTTGTCGTCTCTCCTGCTTGTTCAATCTCCATGCAGGGTGGCTCAGTTCATAGAGACGGTAAGCCGCAAGAGCAGCTACATCGATCACATTATAAAATACGGCCATGTGCCATCGATTCGATTTTCGCTTCCAAGTAAAACACCTCAGCATTTTGTCAAACGTGTCGACGCCACCCTTATAAGCATTATAGTCGTGAATTATCACTGGCTTACCGGTTTCTTCATTCAATTCATCGGTTTCATGAGAAATTATCCATTGTAATGTTCGCAGTCAGATACAAGTAATCTTTGCATAGGCGCAACACCACCTCATGAGCGACCCCAGTTGAGCGATTTTCATTTGGCTGTGTGCAGGTATAAATTTCAGCCGAAATCGGATAATTACTCTTAGCATGAACTATCCAAAAAATTTGAATGCCATATTATGCCTATGAAATTGTATAAAATGTAAGACAAACTGCACCTACCAAAAAGAAACGAGCAAGAGGAAAAACACTCTTAGTTGGTTTTGAGGGTATATACTGGCGAAAACTACATCGATTTCTAGTAGTTAGCAATTGCTCATCGATATATAGTTCAAGTGATGGTACATAATCCAACGTACAATTTTTTAAAAAATTTTAACCAAACATGTAGCACTGGCGCCAGCTTGTTTTTTTGTAAACGAACCCATCGTGTCCGTAAATCATCGAATCTCAAAAAAGTTTGAGCTGCTCGAAGTGATTCAAGGACATGTTGGCTCGATAAAACGGCATGTTCTCTTTACTGAAAAGATATTTGGCATGGACACCGTTCGACTTGTCAGCACCGGAATATTACAAAATTGCAATATACGCGTAAATTTCAGCAGCGTCTATTTTTTTCCAAACTCCAATTTTTTTGGCTGATCGTCATGCATGTTTGCCTTGTACTCTCTCTTCGCTATTGTATGTGTGTGGATGTGTACAGGCACATATATTTGAACAAAATATATACACACAACATCACAATAACTTACAATACATATATAATTGCATAAATTGAACAGAGTAATGAAGGAGAGCAATATATGAAGGGAAAAAGTACTTTACAAACCGATTTTCCATATAAAATGTACGAAGAAAATAGTTGGGTCGATCTGACCCGAGAGCACGCACAGAGTACATGTTTGTTTGAGTCACATATATCCCGCATATGTGAGATATGTACTATGAAATTTGGTTGCTTTGGAAGCTAAAGGTTCAAGCTACACAACCATACCAGCAATTCCGTATTTTTTTTTTTTTTAATATGCGCAATTTACATGTAAAAAATTTGTTGGGTCGATCTGACCCAGAACACGGGTCTAGGGTTAATACCTTTATCGCTGCTTGACTGTCAGACAGGATGGAGATATTCTTGTCGTGATAGTTCTTTTGCAGATTGAACTCTGCACATCTTCCAATAGCACAGACTTCAACTTTGAAAATGCTGGTGTGTCTGCCTAGTGATTAATAGTATTTTGTCCTGGGTCCCACTACCCCGAAATCCGAATAATATATTCGAATAAAATATTTGCATTGGTTTCAGGAGTTTGGCCGATTCAGTCATATTGTTCATTTCTAAAATGTTTCTTTTTACTGAAAACACTCAAAAAATTCTTCAATTCAAATGTGTGTAACTAGGGTTGCCACCTGCACGGGCCTCGCCCGGCAATGCCGGGCATAGGAAGTGGTCGTCGGGCCGCCGGGACAATGAAAATTTTGCCGGGCCGCCATATGAACTAAGTAAATTTGAATTTCCCACGTACAGAGCGGATTATCAAAAAATGAACGGGCTTAAAGCTTTGTGAAAGGTCAATAGAATGAACTGAACGACGATCTCAACGAAAATTTTACGTTCCCAGAATGCTATCTATACTTCGTTCATAATTTTTTTCACCACATGACCAAATGTATAAAAAATCTGGAAAAAGGAACAATGATGAGTACACACATTCACTGTGTAATGACTGAATTGAGAGATGGGTTGCAAACCAGAGTAGATGACAAGTACTTTGGATCTAAAGTCAACAAAAGTCTACCTCATTTGACACAGCATCAACGATCGAAATTTGAGAGAGAGGCATTATTGGTTTACCATCGAGCTCTTACATTTTTGGGAAAATGGTACGATTTTGAAAAATCTCCATTTCAACACTTTTCAGTGTGGAACCTTGAAGACGAAATAGTAGACCGAAAACTATTTCTTCGAGCGGCTGAAGCGGTTGATCTTGATGTTGACAAAGACGCTCTTTACGACGAAATACTTTCTTTGGCGAAGATTATCCCAAAAATTAAATTGTCAAATTGACCTCCCTGTCGATATAAAATGGGTAAAAATTTTCGAAAGTTCTGACGGAATTGTCCAATTGCCCTTAATTGTTGGAAAAGTTTTATCGTTCCCCATCAACAATGCCTACGTGGAAAAAGTTTTAACAGTGATGAAGAATGCTTGGACCGATTTGAGGAATCGAATGAGAGTCGAACTGAAGGCAGAGCTTCTGACGAAATTAAATTTCCATATGAGTTGCGAAGAATTTGCTCTTTTTTGAATCGACCGGAACAAGAGCCACCCACTTCTTCGAAAAGCGATGGCAAATGAAAAATACATGTGGAAAAAAAAATAACTATGTAATAACCTTGTAAAAATACATCAAGTATGAAAAAATTTTACATTTTCAAATTTGCCGCTCTCCACGGCATTGATAACTTGCCGGGCGAGCGACGCAACCGAGGTGGCAACCCTATGTGTAACGTATTTTTGAAAAGTTATTGAATAAAATTCCAAAATATATTTCGGTTGCTGGATCGAGTTAAATTTAAAAACAAAAATTATATTTAAATTAATTTCAGTATTTTAAATTATTTATTTTAGTTCTCAAGTGTACATAAGAAAATAAGATAATATTAATCCTTAAGCAGCTTTTAGTATAATTTGTTTGCTTTTATTTTAGATATTTATCCCATGGTAGTTCGGGTTCTCATTGCCACGGAATATAGCTTCGCCCGCAGCCTGACCAGCTTGGTTACCAAGACCTTCTACCGCACCTTGGAGTCCCTTATATAAAAATGATCCTGCTCTACTGGCCCATGCGCCACCGAAACCCTGAGCATTGTATCCTCCGTCTCGATCAAGGCCACCATAACCGCCTTGATAACCGTAGCCATCATAGTACTGAGCATTGATGCTCCAAATTAGGCAACAGATTACCATAAGGACGCAGCTAATAAAAAAAAAATAGTTTATATAAGGATATTCGGGTTGAAAAATAGTTTAGGACTTACCCAATTGCAGTTGTCGAACTCATTTTTGTAATTTGTGAGGCTTGAGTTGTGTCAAACTTAGTTATGATGAAGCTGATGGCATATGCCAAGTATTTATACTCTGATTCAGAATATAATCCCACATATGACACAATTTTTGATAAACTTTGTGTACCAAAATTATTCATGCCGTCATAAAATGTGAGGCTACACCAAATTTTATAAGTTCCTCTATTTTGTTCTCAAATTGATAACCTCAACTATTTTGTGATTATCTCATTTTGTCCATTGTTGAAACGCAGATGAATTCCAAGACGATACAGATAAAGAAATTTAACTGCGCGAAATTTTATAATATTCCAAAAAATGTATTTATAAAAATGAAATTGATAATATTTAAATTATATTTTATCCTCCTCAATTACCCTTTTTGGTTTTTCGATACCGGAAGAAGAAGAGGTTAAATACCTTGGCGTGTACTTGGATCGAAGGCACACCTGGAATAAACGCATTAGGTGTAAGCAAACCCAGCTCAAAGCTAAGACTAGGCAAATGTATTGGCTTTTAGGACCTCGGTCCCAACTCAGCTTGGAAAACAAAATCCGTCTTCACAAAGCAATTTTAATGCCAGTTTGGACCTATGCCTTGCAACTTTGGGGTACAGCAAGTACATCTAATATCGAGATACTTCAAAGATACCAATCAAGCACACTCCGAAATATTGTCAGGGCACCCTGGTATGTTAGTAATTATCAAATACACAAAGACCTCAACATATGTTATGTAAATGAAGAAATTAAGCAACGAACAGAAACATACATAAACAGACTAAATTTTCATGAAAACTCATTAGCTATAAACTTGTTAGATAATAGCTCAGATACAGGACGATTGAAGCGATTTCATATCCTAGATCTTCCCCATAAATTCTAAGTTACAGCTAAGTCTGCTCAATGTTTTATTGGTTTAGCTCATTGGAGAAAAGCCAATCATGTAAATATTTTTTTTGAAAGATGTTATAAAATTTGTTGAATGTCCTTTGGACAGATTACAAATAAACAAATATGCAAAAAAAAAATATTTTGTTCTACAATAGAATTAATCAATTGAACTTTAATAATGAGGCCTCACAAAGTCCAAGCTTTATCAATATTATGAATAATTCTGCGAATCTTAACATTTATGGTGGGGCTTTCCTATGTTTTTGAAACAGACTGCGTTGATAAGACCGCTGCCATGGGAGGTCGAATAAATGAGCACAGATAACAGACTATAAGGTCTATAATACGACAGGCAGCAATTAATTCCGCTAATTAATTAATGTTAATGACTAACACTAGGTGCTTGATGTAAACGATTGAACATTTTAAATGAATTTTGCTAAATTATGATAATAATAATAAATTTAGGATCTACAATACAATCAATTGCCGCGCAGTAATACTTTTATTTGTTTGTACTCTGTAGCACTCTATAGCGATCAAATCTGGTATATTGCTTAAGAACTCCAAAAGATATTTGTTAACCAAATTTAGTTACTATTTTCTCAATGTCAATGTTTTAAGCCCTAAAAACGATTTGTTCAAAAGATGTTCAAATTCTATATTTTTCCTTGTTTGATCCATTATACGGATCCTTCAAGGACATTTTTGGCTCCAATGGAAAGGAACCAATCCATTGATTATGCCAATCATTGTAATGCACATCTTGATTCAAAGGATATTTTTATTTTTATTTTCAAATTCTATATATGTTTTGTAATTAGTCAGTAAATGGATATTTAAAATATTAGGGTAAATTTATAAATAATAATAATAAATTAGCTGAATAACTTTTATTTTTAAATTTATGAAATAATTTATTGGCTTATTTTTATGTATATTTTTATTATAAAGATTTATTTTGTTATTTTTAAATTAGAATTAACATTTAAATAGTATTTCATAGTTTTTATTTTAAAAGTCAAAAAATAAGGGTTCAACTTGATTTTGTTTTTATAAAAATAAAAATCTACCCTTGTTCCGGATAGTTCTTTCAAAAATATGATATGTAGTGCGCGCTTCTATCCAAGGCACTTTTTTTTGCCTCTCTTATTAGTACAGTAAAAATAGGTTTTGACCTGGAAAAAATTGCACACTGGAATTTCTCTTGCTTAATGTATTAAGGACCATCCAAAAGGTCAAAAGCCAAATTGGAGACCTCCTCCCCCCGTAGGGTTTTCCGTTATTTTGACATATGTTTGAGCCCATTTATCGCGAAATCTATAAGCCGTAAACAAAAACTTCCATGGCAAAATATGTTTAAAATTGAATTTCAAATTTTATTTGTACTGGAAGGTATACCCAGAAGTTCATATTTTAGGCGGCAGTGGGCGCCAAAGTTACTTCAACGCAGTTTTTCCTACTTTTACCCACCTCCTTGCCCTTTTTTGTTTTTGGCGTGTATGAAAAAATTGTAGATCTCAAAAAAGTACACAAGACTGGTTTTTGAATCATGTAAGTATCTCTATTAGTTTCCACGTTATGACGCTTTAAAGTCTTCCCGTGCCTTGAAAAACATGCAAGGGCATCGCCGCTGCTGCGCGCAGGGGGCGCTAAAGTGCTGAACGTAGCGCAGCGCTTGCTTGTTTTTCAAGGCGCGGGAAGACTTCAAAGCTTTATAACTTGGAAACTAATAGAGATACTTACATGATTCAAATACCAGTCTTGTGTACTTTTTTAAGATCTACAATTTTTTCATACACGCCAAAAACAAAAAAGGGCAAGGAGGTGGGTAAAAGTAGGAAAAACTGCGTTGAAGTAACTTTGGCGCCCACTGCCGCCTAAAATATGAACTTCTGGGTATACCTTCCAGTACAAATAAAATTTTAAATTCAATTTTAAACATTTTCAGCCTTGGAAGTTTTTGTGTACGGCTTATAGATTTTGAGATAAATGGGCTCAAACATATGTCAAAATAACGGAAAACCCTACGGGGGGAGGAGGTCTCCAATTTGGCTTTAGACCTTCTGAATGGTCCTTAATACATTAAGCAAGAGAAATTCCAGTGTGCAATTTTTTCCAGGTCAGCCCCTGTTTTGGTCTATTTTTACTGTACTATATTTGCGATCCCTGCTCAAGCTATAATAAAAATTATTATATGCCATGTTTTTTATGACGTCATGTGACTAAAAATATGAGATGACTAAGCTGGAAAGGTGATAGCTAAATAACCCTATCGAAGCTTTTTAGGACCAACCTAAATATTTTTTTGTTTTTATAGTATGGTCTTGGGAAGCAAAACTCTCTTTGTAAAGCAATACTTATATAAAAAATAAGTGTGGCACTCGCGGACTGCCGTGGTAAAGCTATTGCATAGCATTTTTATCAACTTATGCAATTATAATATTTATGCAATATTTTTCGCGGTTTACTTCTTTTTATGTGATTTTTTTCCGATATTTAACTCTGTTAACCAGTGCGGATACGAATCCAACAAACCATAGATCATCAAAATCGTCCCAGCCGTTCTTGAGTCATAAATGGTGTAACTAACATAAATCTTAACTCTCTTTTATATATATAGAGATATTGATAAAGCTTGGACTTTGTGAGGCCTCAGTTAAAGTTCCATTGATTAATTCTATAGTAGAATAAAATATAATTTAAATATTATCAATTTCATTTAGGTAATCTCAATTATAAACTAGATGATTTTGATAAATTTTTTGGAATATTTTAAAATTTCGCGCTGTTAAATTTATTTATCTGTATCGTCTTGGAATACATCTGCGTTTCAACAATGGACAAAATGAGATAATCACAAAATAGTTGAGGTTATCAATTTGAGAACAAAATAGAGGAACTTATAAAATTTGGTACGTAGCCCCACATTTAATGACGGCATGAATAATTTTGGTACACAAAGCTAATCAAAAATTGTGTCATATGTGGGATTATAATCTGAAGCAGAGTATAAATACTTGCCACATGCCATCAGCTTCATCATAACTAAGTTTGACACAACTCAAGCCTCACAAATTACAAAAATGAGTTCGACAACTGCAATTGGGTGAGTCCTAAACTATTTTTCAACCCGAATATCCTTATATAAACTATTTTTTTTTTTTATTAGCTGCGTCCTTATGGTAATCTGTTGCCTAATTTGGAGCATCAATGCTCAGTACTACGATGGCTACGGTTATCAAGGCGGTTATGGTGGCCTTGATCGAGACGGAGGATACAATGCTCAGGGTTTCGGTGGCGCATGGGCCGGTAGAGCAGGATCATTTGTATATAAGGGACTCCAAGGTGCGGTAGAAGGTCTTGGTAACGCAGCTGGTCAGGCTGCGGGTGAAGCTATATTCCGTGGCAATGAGAATCCGAACTACCATGGGATAAATATCTAAAATAAAAGCTAACAAATTATACTAAAAGCTGCTTAAGGATTAATATTATCTTATTTTCTTATGTACACTTGAGAACTAAAATAAATAATTTAAAATACTGAAATTAATTTACATATAATATTTGTTTTTAAATTTAACTTGATCCAGCAACCGAAATATATTTTGGAATTTTATTCAATAAACTTTCAAAAATCGTTCAAAAATACGCTTTTTTTTTGTATTCGAAATGTTACACACATTTGAATTGAAGAATTTTTTGAGTGTTTTCAGTAAAAAGAAACATTTTAGAAATGAACAATATGAGTGAATCGGCGAAACTCCTGAAACCAATGCAAATATTTTATTCGAATATATTATTCGGATTTCTTTTGAAACAAATCTTTTTTTTTATGTGGTTGAAATCCAACTACTTTGTTTCAAATGAAACCAAAAGGAATTGCCGAAATAGGTTAAAAAACAAAAACAATTCCATGAATTTTAAACTGAAATTATTTTTTTAATATTTGCTAAGCGTTGAGGATACATTTTGCTATAAGGTAGTGTAATCTTTAAAGGGGTCTACGCAGTTCGGAAAATTTCGCGCGGAATATTTCGAACTGCGTATAGGCCTTAAAATGAAAAAACTATCAATCGTTAATATTATGCAAGTTCAAGTAATCAGAGTTTAAGTGATGAAATGAAGAAAAAAAGTCTTGTTCCAGTTTTGGCACCAAAGAACACTTAATTAATACTTACTTTGAGGAGCTTCACTTCATGCAAATTAAAAAGGGTATCGAAGCTATTGAATATCACTGGGAAAAATTATCAAACAACGTTGAATAATAAAAAAATTTTAAATTTTTCTCTTTCACTTGATAGGTCGGCTGATTCTGGGAACGCCCCCGTAAAGGTTAGTCTTCTTGTGGTGTGTTTGCGATATTTGTTTTGGAACTCCTGTTTTCGACATCATATTGCTCATTTACAAGGAGAGTGTCAGAACTCAAAAATTAGTTTTTTGTTTGAAAACTTTAAATTTTCTGCAAAATGGAATTTTTTGAGTTATGACGTTCTTCTTGTAAATGAGCGATATCAATAAAACACTTAAGAGCAAATCTGGACAGAGGAATACCACATCGAAGACTACCAACTATTTGTAGATTTTTAAGCAGCATTTGACGCTCTTCCTTGACCATTCGTTACTAGCCCGCATTGCCCAAGTTCGGAATACGTGCAAAGTTAGTGCGACTATGTAAAAAATATAGTCGGTCCCCGCTGCCATATGCACATCTCTCTATGTAAAGACGCAACAATATTCGATGCCGAACTATTTGCGATAAACTCTGTAACTCACAAATTACTAGACCGCAATGTGCAAAGAATAAAAATAAATATTCTATCTGATAGCCAAGCGGTACTCAAAGCCCTCAACAAGTATAAATTCATGTTCAAATCTGTCCTTGATGCCACAACAACCTAAACCTACTGGCATCCCATAATAAGGTAAAACTTATTTGGGTGCCTGGGCACAAAGGTTTTGAAGGTAATGAGGCAGCAGATACACAAGCCAGAAAAGGGGCGGAGACAATCTTCACAGGACCTAGCCCTCTGTACGGCTTCACAAAAAATGATATTACAAATATCATTTCAAAAAACACCAAAAAAGAGGCAAAAACCTACTGGGATAATCTGGAAGGACTCCGTCACTCCAAAAAATTCCTTCAGTTCGACTCAAAAAAGGGAGCAGAAGCCCTAGAATTCAATAGAAAAGACCTACGCATCTTATGCGGTGCACTTACTGGCCACTACCCTTGTAGATACCACATGGCCAAGCTAGGTCTATCGGATACTGCAACCTGCAGATACTGCAAGAGGAGGAAACCATGGAGCACCTTTTAGCCAACTGCCCAGCGCTAACCAGGCGCAGAGCTAAATTCTTAAACAGCTATACATTGGATGAACAGGACTACAAAACCCTATCACTAAAGGGTATAACTGCCTTCGCCAAATCAATAAACAGCGATTAGTCACATACGGGTGCACAAAAGACCTACATGCTGGTCGCAGTGCAGAAGGAAGTTAATACCTTACACCCTATTCACATCATACATACATCATCATGTAAAAAATATGTTGCAGAATGTACGCTGCTGCGCCAAGATAGGAAAGGTCCTTTCCCTAATTTTTGATACTGTTCTGCGTTTCCGACAAAGCGATGCTATCTTTACTTTATGATTTTGATATAGAGAATCTGTCTGATAAAAACAGCTTTCGCTCTCAGGCGTAAGTCTCCTTTTGCTTTGTCTTTCTCTCTCACAAAAAAAAAAAAGGCGCCTCTGCTTTTCATAAATCAGATTTAGTTTTAAAATTCGTAAAACTAGTTGACCTTTATTTAAGTAAAGTAAACACACACTAGGTAGATGTTTTTTTAGTAGATGTTAATTTATTTGAAATATCAATTGTATGCCGCAGTTTTATTTTTTTCCATTTAAATTTCATGAAGTGAATTTTATGCATATTTATTTATTTTTTTTTTGTGATTATGATTTTTGTATTTAAATATTTTCTTAAATTTCTTTGACTTTCAATGATTTTATACATTTAAAGTACATTTTTGTTATGGCTTCTTTTTGGTTTTTCGTTTAATGAATTTTTTGTCTATATGAAATTGAGCATTTTTTTTTTTTTCGTTTTCAAAAACTTCATATTGCTTACTTATACAAGTTGTAACTAATGCAACTCTCCCGTTTTTAATTTGTTTTTGAAAAACCCTTTTCTAATAATTTAGTTAGAGTACTTATAGAGCTAAGTTTAAATGATGCTCGACGATGAATTTTCTTTCAAAGTACCTATTGTAGAAGCAAGTTGTTAGTACTAGTACAAAACTTCTGCTGGAACCATTCTTAGTAGATCTATAAAGTAGTTCCACAAATGGCGTTTGCTGTAAGTACTAATAACTTGGTGTGAAAGGTGCAGCGCCAACATTTGGTAGGTATCTAATATTGGCATAGAAATATGCTATTTAATGCTAGTTTATAAAATTCTATAACATTTATTACTTCCACAGACTTAGGACTAAATATTTTAATTATGCATGAACTCGGTATGTAGATAAATATTTTGATTTGATGTCATATGAACTTTATCTTTTACTTTTTAGCTAACTTGCAATCATTGCACAGTTCTAAATATTAAATATATGGGCTAAGTGAATTTTTAGCGCTCTAAACACTTATTATTTTTTTAAATTTAGACCCATAAACTTGTTGTTATATGCTAACACTCATTAAATTATTAGCTTTTGTGATTTTTTGAACTTATGCTTAATATTTAAAATTTATATAATTGCATTATCATGCCCATTTGCGCCTTACTAAAACGAATATTTGACTTAAACTCTAGAAAAATGTAAATAAATCTTTTACTTTATGTGTTAAAAATTCATTTAAATATATTTTGTTTACGTGTAAATTTAAATATATATATATATGTGTATATATTTTAATTTATTTAGTTTTAAATATATTGGATTGGTTGTAGATTTGATTTATTCAAAACGTTCTTAAAAAGGGTACAAAGTATGACGCTCAGCTACGTTTAACTAACAACAAAATTAATAACAACAATTTAAAATTCGTTTCGTTTTATAAATAAAAATTATACAAAAAATATATTTGCAGATGTGTGTTTGTATTAATTTGTGATGCAACGAATAGTGTTTCGGTAGAAAAACGAATATTCGTCCCAATTTCGGCGGAGTTCGAATATCATTCATAGTGTGCTTTAGATAGCATTTTAAGATATTTTCATAAACTCTCATCCATGCGAAATTTGTTTTTTGATATTCATTCTTATGAATTCGTGAACAGATTTAGTTTTCGAATATTCGTTGCATCTGTTGTACGTATGTACTAAAAAATTACAGGTATATGTGGGCAGAAATGCATGCCTGCTTCAGCTTGCGGTTTGTTTATTTTACAATGCAGTTTCTTGTAACTGTTACAAAATATTCCGAACTCAAAGTTGGATTCGAAATCCAAAGCAGACCCAGTCGCATGTAATTTCTTTAACATTTGTTGCTTGTTTGCCTTTGCTTTGTCTATAAATAGTGTGGCTCATTAACTATAAAAATAATAAATAAAGTTTATTGTTTAAAAAACGTTTAATTCAATGCAGGTAAGTAGATTCATTCGAAAAATTCGTTTGTTTGTGTGTGTGTTTAAATAACAACTCGAGCGTTTTTTTTTTTGTTGCATTAAAAATAATGGCAGGTTAACATTTAGCGCTGTTGATTAACAGAGCTTTAAACAGCTTACATGTTAGGCACAAATGTTGTCAACATGAAGCTGTTATTTAACATAATTGGCAAATAATTGCAGTTTACACAAAAAAATTTTAATTTACAAAATATTTGGCATTTAATTTCGTGAAGCTCAACAAATTCAATTTTTTTAGCACAAGTTTTTACACAAGAAAAATGATAACTAAAAATTTGCATACATTTTGCTAGGTTCTTCTTTGGACAACATGGCGCTTAACAATGAAATCAATTTAATTAATCATTTTTACTTGTGGAATGCATTTAAATATAAAATTTGGCTTGCTCTTAACTTTTGCAGATTTTGCTAATTTAATAAGTGTGTAAAGTTTATAAAACAAAACTATTACTTGCTTAGCCAATGCAATAAATAAATAAGTGTTTACATGATTTTGGTTTGGCAAATAACATTTTGGTTGGCACATCAAACCGAAAACACAATTGCTTGATGTTTTCCAAACTTTTTGAGAACTTTGAATTTTAGCTCCATTGAGACATGTGTATGTATTAACCAGTGATATAAGTACATTATGTTTCTATACTTATTATCGTTATAAAGCTCTTTGCACAGAGAAACCCATTTGACTAAGTAATTTCAAAACCTTCAGCTTATCATGCGCGCCAAAAATCGAATTTTTTAAAGGTGAATTTAAACATTCCAAGAAACACAGTACAGTATTCGCGATTTTTAATTCAACATGTCTATCTTAATACATTTTTGCTTTCATTTGAACAAGTTGCAGATGGGAACATTTGAGACAATAGAAATAACTTAATTTAAAAATCATAATCAAAGACAAAAACCAAGCGCTTTTTTGCATAATTTTACGAATTTCTAAGATATTAAAATATCTTTTATAGTATTGTTCTGGCTACAGTTTTTGATTTAACGAAATTTCGATACGGTTTTATCGACTTATGACAAAATTATGCTTTTGACATTAACATCTATCTCTCTTATTTTTAGATTTGCATTGCGATAAATCGTTTTCAGAATAAAATTTGAATAGGCAGATTTTCAATTTTCGCTTTCAAATTTTGATCAATACAGTAGAGAGTAGATTTAGATTTCTTTTTTTCGAAATCGGATTTGTCTTCAATTTTACAATTACAATTTTTTGAACATAACTTAAGGGATTAAATTATTGAAATTTTGGCAAAAAAATCTGAAATTAAATCTTGCAACTGTCTCTCACATCTTTCTCAGCTATCTTTATTCTTTCCCATTTCGGTTTGATGTGCGATTTTTTTGTTTTAAACTTTGTGCTTAGTTGGCTATTTATATAGTATGTATCGTATATATAGTATGTATCGTACTATGATGCTAAAATTTATGCATTTTTAAATTTGAAACTTTTTTTTTTTTGTTTATGTATGCATGTGTTTAATGTCTATGTTTGTAAAACTCGCTATTTACTCAACTATTTTTTTATGTTTTTGTCTATGTAGAAATATTTTAGAAAAAGTTTTGCTTGTCAAGTTTATATAAAGTATTTCATTACGCGACATTTTATATCGTTCGACTTATTGATAAGTTTGTTTTTCTATTTGTTTTTTGTTTATGTATTATTGTTTATGCCTTCCAGGGCCTTATATAATTTGTGCTTTCTTGTACGGCTTTCAAAAAGATTTGCTCTCACAGCAACGATACCAAAACCAAAATACAAACTTATTCTGCTTCTTACTCGCTTGCTTTCTTTTAAATTACATACTATAAAATTTGTTTTAAAGTATTTCTGCCTGCCTCAGCTGACTGTAGTTGCCACTAAGGGCTATCAGAGTCAGCTTTAAATGCATGTCTGTCCACTCTTAGCTAGCTTTTATTCTTATAGCTACTACCGCTTAAACGTTTCTCTGGATGTTCTTTGCTATTGTTGTTGTTGTTGTTTGCTTAGTAACGCTTATGCTTTAATTTACATTTGGTTTGTTAGTACTTTTCATCATCTGTTATTTCCCTATGGGAGTTCTGTAATTCTCAGTCCTTGTAATGCTGATTTCTGACCGCACAGCACAGGCTCAAGGCAAAGGTCAGCGACAGCAGCTCCAGTAGTATAACAGCAGCGGTAATAGCAAAGATCGGTACCCAGTTTTCATTAATAATCTCGATGAGCTTATCAACGCAGCCCTGTAAAAACAAAGAACAAAGTTTAGTATAAAACGTAGTAAGCACAAAAGTTATACAAATCAAACAGTTGCTATGAGTATGGGCTTTGTGTATGTGTCTTCATTACAATTAAAATTTTATTGTTGGTTTGTTTGTTTGTATCTTTCGCTGTCCCTGCTCTTAAATATTTGATATGCGTGCGGAATATCAATATTAATTAATACGTTTTTATTGCTTTTGGTGTTCGCTGTCAGGCGTAGAATTTTTATTAGCAGGGCGTTGAATTATAAGACAAAAATACCTAAACGACTTTTTTGATACTCAGGCTACAGCAATGGTAATGTAAAGGACTATTAACTTTTATGGCCAACCATTTGGGCGGTCTTTAAGAGTCTTTCGATAGCTATTATTGGAAAACAATCGTGTAGCAAATTATGTTTAAGACACACCTTTAAATATGGCATGAAATTGGTTTTTTAATTCTTTCGATTTTTGTGATTGATGGCATGAATTTTAATTTATCGGCGCTTGGTTTTTAATTTGCGAATTTTACCAACTCTTTAATGTAACATTAAAAAGTTAATTATTTAATAATTAAGTGTACATATAGTGTACTGCCTTTAAAATTAAATCATGTTCTATTCTATTTGGTACTTCACTGTAGCCTGGCATTGGCATTTTTGAATCTAAACTTATACTGGACGATTTTTTTAGATCTGTTTACGTCTTATTAACTTTGCTTTCGAAAGCATGTACCGAATCTGATTGCCGGGGAAAGTCATTCTCCTCTCACTTTTTTTTAATGTGCAGCAACAATTAAAAATCGTTGGAAATCCAATTGATGAACAAATAATTATATGATTCAGTGCCTAGATGTGGATGTCTCGTGATGTCCCATTTATGATTGACAATCAAACGTGACTCTAATGTTTCTAAACCATATTATCAATTTTATAGATTGAGGTCTTTTTACTAAAACTAACCATATTAGCATCGTTTAACACACGATTCGATATTGAAAAGTTTGGACACAAGGATTGAAACGATCGTCTTTTATGTGAAATCGTCCATAAAAGTGGCTAGTATGTCAATAATATTAATATTACAGACTTTTTCGAAACTTTTAAGATCAATCGAATCGTGTCCAATTCACCGATTTGCCTTCCTTCTGTTTAGTTTTATCGGTACCAAAGGTATTAGGCAAAAGTATCTCGTCTGCGTTCATAACTCCGACTTGGCATAACGAGTTCCCTTGAATCATATGTACGTAGGCTGACAAACTTATGTATTCTTGGATTTTACCAAAAACTGCGCACAAAACTTATAGACTGCGCAGGAACACTATTATGGTAAAGACGCAAAAGACGTGAGATCATTTAGAGTCACTGAAAAACGCTTAAAATCCATAAAGATGGCTAGAAATTATTTATGCCACAGTTTTTGTGTAGGATCACATCTCGTGTACACCCTCCATTTATTTTTAATAAATTTTCTGGAAACATTCAACACAAATTATCCATTGACTAGATTTTCTCAATTGCTTATCAAATCATTTGAGTTTATTGTTTTTTGACAAGCTTAAAAATTTGTGCCTGGCATTTTATTTCATTAGATTTAGTAGATACCCTAAGCAGTAATCTTGCTTTTAATGCTCATATTTCCAGCTAAGATACCATTTTGATAACTTATATAGGCAACAACTCGTTAAGACTTTAATAAGTTTACTTCTTATTAAATTCACACCTAATTTGAATCTTTTAAGCCATATGGTTTTTTAGATAGGATAACGTAGTAAAACAAACTTTTATCACTCAGCTCCAATTTATGATTATGCGGTTATATGATTTTGGCAATGTTTTTTATCACTCTGGAATTTATTTAATCTGTTCGTAATAGAAAAGACGCATTCAGT
This sequence comes from Chymomyza costata, assembly GCA_018150985.1. Lineage (NCBI taxonomy): Eukaryota > Metazoa > Arthropoda > Insecta > Diptera > Drosophilidae > Chymomyza > Chymomyza costata. The sequence goes on along the minus strand of JAECWU010000202.1, from coordinate 290,655 downwards.
GCTCTTTTTTTGATTCTCTCAACTGTGTAGTAAGTTTACTTGAGGTAAAGTCTTTCTTTCAACAGAGCTTATTTGTCCACACTTGGTCATAACTCTGATATCAAAAAACCATTAACGTTCTAACAAAACGGCCTGTACGTTATAAGTACTATTTAAGTTAGCCCAAGTACACCAGTTAAATACTCAATTCCATGTAATGATACAGCTTACAACTCAAAAACCAATAAACAAAACATACTCAAAACCCCATTTTGCCAGCTGTCTGAGTTCATCAGTCATTTTACCTGCTGATAAATGGACGTATTCAATGGGCCACCAAATTTCAAACGACGCGACAGCTCGCAATCATTTTCCTTTAAATTTTCCTTACAACACGATTCGGGTATATTATAGAAGACATTCATGGCGGAGACGGCAATGTCGACAATATTCTTATGATCCACATTATTGAAACGACTCGTGGCCCAGTCGCCGGGCCCATCGGCACCGCAACACTTTAACTGAAAAGCAAATAAATAAAAAAACCATAAACAAACAAATGAAAAACAAGCTGGCATGACAAATATTTACATTCTTCTGTAGCGTATCAAAGGTAACAGTGCGGGAACTCATGCTCGATTGGCCGTATTCCTCCTGTACAGAATATTTCACTGCGGCACGCACAATATCATCTAGTTTGTCTTTATTATGGAAGGCCCAGGCACCGGCTGCGATTTGTGCTACCATCACAATCAGTATGAGACAGAAGAACTGCAAAGATTGAGATTTATGTACATGCAACTTGTGGTGGGTGTTAAGTAAATAAACAGTCAGACAGTAAAATTGCAAGTTGCAACTCCAATGCACTCTGTGGGTTTGTGCAATCTGTCAGCAACCCACAGTGTGGACAGCTCAGCCCAAGTGGGCTGCCTGCCGTCTGGCCAAGTTTCTTATAATTGCATGCATGCATTTTGATGTCTAGCTGTAGGCCTGTTTTTATACTTACCGATACCAAGAGACATTGGGATTCGCGACAAACGCCCCAACAGCCAAAAAAGGCGCCCAATGTGATGAGTATGCCAATGCCAAGGAAGACGTAGAGTGCTATATGATAATGATTATACGATTGCGTCATCGAGAGCATAAATGTGGGATCCGTTAGCATCCAAACGGATGTGATCACTATGGTTAAGCCAATAACCTGCAATATTCCAAATATAAAGAAAAATTCAAATTACAATATATAGGCGCATGTACGTTTTAAAGAGGCACAGATACAATATCTAATAGATACATTTTACATTTGTGCGCTTCAATGACGCCATATGCGGTCACTTTAAGGCGGCGTCAATTAAAGTGCGAATCCCCCAGCCACCACGAACCGCCACCACCCTAAACACATTATGAAACATTGTTTGTAACTTATGATGTCAGCAACGGAGACGACTACAATTTAATATTACTCAATTTTTTTTTATGGTTTGTGCCAGTTTGTATTTTTCTTTTCTTTTTTTTTGTTTATTTTGGGATTGTTTTGGCAAATAATCTTAATGAAATTAATAGTCCAGTTTATAGTACGATGCCTTTAAGCAATTTAAACAATAAACATTTGCCAAGACATTGAAACAAGCGTCGCGACGCGTCGTGCTTATTATTATCAGTCTTGCAGGGGTTATCAACATCTAGTAGCACACGCTGGTAAGTAAATACAATAAAAAGAGTGTAGGTTGTACAGCTGTATTATAGAATTAAAAAAATGAGTAGAGACTCTTCTATCAACTACCTCATTAAGAATAATTTATCATATTTAAGCAAATAAAGTAGATACAGAGGCGGAAAAGTAAGTCACTGACTTTTTTTTTTTTTTTACGTTGTATAGGTATATAGTAGTGCTGGAGAAACATCTCTGTTGACCAACATCGACATATTATATTTTAAACTTCGAAACATCGATGCATCGATATAACATCGATGTTTTCTCCAGCACTACTATATAGATATATTGATTATGATGGATGTGTATTAGGGCAATACTAAAAAAAAAAATCTGGAAGAAAGGACCTGAACGAAAAAAAAATGTAGTTGCTCTTCAGGCATTTTGCTGTCTTACGATATCAAGCTAGAAACAAAGACCTGTTCTGCATTCGTAATACGGTATGGAATTTACAGTGTACCGGAATGCATCATCTAATTACATAAATAATCATCAGAGCATACCTATATTTATATAAATTTTGCATTATTCATAAACAAATCTTGACTACACAAACTCAGTAAAGTTGACGACAGTTGTCAACATAGCCAGACAGACATAGATTTATTACCTAGAACAAAATTAAAAGAAGTCAGGAGGGTGTCCGCAGGTTGGATACGCTGCAGACATTTTCTTAAAAAAAAAATTTCCATCACAACTTTAGGGAATGGGCATGATAGGGTTCTATGGTAGCTTAGCAGTAGATCAAAGGCCAATTTAACTTCGTAGGAGTAGGGATAAACTTAATCCTAAAAGCAGCAAATAGTTACGATACAATCAAATCGAAAATATTATAAGAGCAGAGCGATACATCTACTGGGAACAACGTCTTACAATTGATGCAGGTCAGGACCCCAGCCAGAATAAAGTTATGATAAACTTATAAGGGTTATAATAATAATTCCCTGACTACCAATTTTTGTCAGTCGCCCCTGGGCGGGGCATGTGGATCTCTATTAATAACTGTTCAAAGAGAACAGGGACCTACAGTTTATAGCCGAATCCGAACGGCGGTGTCTTGAATTAATAGATTTTCTTGGGCAAATAGCGTCTTTCAGCTAGCGATGCCAGTGCTTCTGCGGGGATTCGAACCAACGACCTTCGGTTTGTAAAGCGAGTACGCCAACATTACGCTGCCGACGGCCATAGGGTTATAAGTTGGGTTTAAAATATGAAAACCTAGGCATAATTCTTTGTGACACGAAGGAAACTTAAAAACTTTGTAGCCGACGAAAAAGCAGAATATACGATTCCCAGAAATTGAAACCTTAGTGAAAGTCTTGTCCCACAAAGAAGGAAAAGCTTTAAAATTTCAGCAATTGTTAACTCGATTTTAGAGACGACTCAAAAGAAACCCAATCCAATTAAAATCTCAAATTTAAGCCTAAGATTGTGGTCATTAAAAAGTCAAAGAGCTGGGCTTATATTGCAAAATAATTAACTGATCATAGAAAAGTTACACAGTTCAGGAAGGATTTTGGGATATCCCATTTGGGATTTTTTTTTTTTATATGAATTTTTTTTATATGAAGTTTTATCATTCCGTGCGAAATTTTCGAACTGTGTATGGGCCTTTAAATGAGAAAAAAATCTACTATTTTTAGCGAACCTTTTTTTAATAAAGCATGATTTGAACGATTACATTTAAAAAGATTCGTTTTCTGGGGTAGAGGCGTATATTTGGTTAGGGGCCATACCCAAATTACGTGACCCGATTTTCACTATTTTTGAACCCCGGGTCACGTGCCAATGTCCAAGTCCGTATGTTATCCTACATTGCCCAGAGTCTTTTTAAAAAAAGTTATGAGAGTTTACGAAATGCTCAAAATCACGATTTATTGCCGACGAAGAGTTACAGGTAGTGTTTTAGGGGAAACGTTTGATAACACCGAGACTAAAACTAAGTACAAATTAATATTAATTATCAGTTTTTTAGAGACCCAACTGCCTATCAATTGGGGTGTTCATTTTGCCGGGTAAAAATGCCTAAACGACGTGAGCAACTACAATCAGCTAAACTATATAAAGTTTTGGATATTTTCCAAAGAAATTTCAACTTCAATTTTATAAAAAAAAAAAAACTTTGGCGGTTTTTTACAAAGAGCTGATTTGTTTTTTAAATCAGAAGAAGCACTAAATAATTCCAAAAACAGCATCAAAATTAAGGTCACCATCGTATGGGCGCTTCATTTTGACTACTTTTCGTCAAGGGTCTGGATCCATTTTTATACCCTGTACCGTATGGTACAAAGGGTATATTGTGTTTGTGCAAGCCGAAAATGTATGTAACGTACAGAAGGAGACGTCGGAGACCCCCCAAAGTTACCTAAAGTATGATCAGTGTGACTCGAGAAGTCGATATACCCATGTCCGTCTGTCCGTCTGTCTGTCTGTCCGTCTGTCCGTCTGTCCGTATGAACGCCTAGATCTCAGAGATGGTAAGAGCTAGAGCAACCAAACTTTCAGAAAAGATCCCTTGTTAATCCATAGGAGACAAGTTTATTTTATTTTTTTGATATCGGGATTACATAATATAGCTCCCATAGGGCTGTTTCAGAGGACCTCGAAAAAAAGCAAAAGTTTTACATGGATAATTCGTTTGTTTATGAAGTTATCATAACCAAATCTAGCAGTCGGAAGTTTTTTAGAGATCCCCAGCACTGTAGCAAATTTTATCAAAATCGGTTGACTATATCATATAGCTCCCATAGGATCGATCGGTGGAAAAAATGTTTTTTTTACAAAATTCGTTGTGTTTCGTTTGTTTGTAAAGATATTGTTAGCAAATTTGGCATTAAGAAGTTTTTTAGAGTACCCAAACACTGCACCAAGTTTGATCAAAATCGGTTGACTATATCATATAGCTCCTATAGGATCGATCGGTCAAAAAAACGTTTTTTTTTACAAAATTCGTTGTGTTTCGTTTGGTTTTGAAGATATCGGAACCAAATTTGTCAGTCTTAAGTTTTTTATAGTTCCCAATCAGTGTACTAAATTCGATCAAAATCGTTTGACTATATCATATAGTCCTCATAGGACCGATCGGTCAAAAAAATTTTTTGGTGCAAAATTCGACTGATTTCTTTTTTTTTATGAAAATATCGTAACCAAATTTGCCGAATAAAATATCTTTTGGAGGTTTTAAGCAATGTGTCGGACTTAATTGCAATGTGGTGGTACAGGGTATCCCAAAGTCGTCTGCGCCCGACTTTAACGTACGCCATCTTTTTTATAGTGTAAGTAGTTGTTGCGCACTTTGCCATTATGCATTTATGCCTAACAAAGTATAAAAATGCCCCTATAAATTTTTGCAAGTGATTTTTCTTAGATTGTTTTGGCAGTCTAACTAATTTAATTTATTTTAGAGAGTATTTTTATGATTTAATACTTAAGCATTCTCAGCTTTGACCCACAAAGTTTCAGTCATTTATTCATGTTTCAAACACAACTGAGCACTACTCTTAAACAAATTTGCAAAAATAAATCTGAAAGCTAAATTATTGATTTAATTTATGTCTAGCTTATGTATCATCAAGTTGTTTCAACAGTCAGTGTAAAGAATTTTCAAATATAAATCAAACTGATTCATATTTTATACCTAAATGATTATTATTGAAACAATCTATAAAAACTGCATTAAGAATGATGTCATTGTAAAAATTGTTGCTTATTTTGTGTATTTTCTATACAAAAAGATGAAAGAAAATTGTACAAAAAGTCAATTTGCCGCTTGTTGCAATTTATATAATATTCGTGACTACAAATAAAAGAAAATTTGTGTTTTGTAATTTTCATCTAGTCATAAATATAAATATATGTTATGCGAATAAGTTAAAAATTTGCATGACATCAAACTATAATAAACAAAATTATTCATTGTGCCAGAAGAATTGAAGTTGGGCAAAAAAAAACCCAGGAATAACTGGGTTTAACTTGATGTAGGTCATTAATAGTACGACAATGTACAAAAATGTTCTCCTACTGGGAGTGTTATTATGCAAATGTGTAGGAAACTCACATGCGTGCCTAGAAAATATTAGACGACTGGAAACAGGGTGTGCATATGTATGTAAATTGGTGCACACATAATATGAATGCAAAGGGGCCACAGGCTTGAAGGGATTCACTCTTATATGCAATCATTAGAACAAAATTTGTCTTTTTCTTTGCTTTGCTAGATTTCTTACGGACTTGCAGCATTTTAGAATAAATTAACGTGAGAAGGGGTTATGCATTTATGTTAAAACGTATACAATTTGAATTTTAATTTAATTTCCAGGAAAACTAAGCAAGTGTTATAAACAAACAACGGAAATAGTAAGTATGTAATAGCTGCATATATTTGATAAGAGCACAAGGTCTCGAAGCCCCAAAGTTATATGGTATATTAAGCAGCAATAGTTCATTGGAAAACTAGCGGTGGAGAACTTCTAAAAGTCGGCATCACATAAAGAAAATACAAAACTTTGTATTTTTTTAACGTACAATTCGCCCTAAAGCTTAATTTCGACTTCCACAAATTATGTAAATATTTATGGTTTCAAATGTAACGCTTTAAACACATAAATAACGCCTGCAGCATTTCATGTTACGTCGTCGGGAATTTCAAGAATTTGTTTCATTTTTTTTTTTTATCAAATGTATTGCATGTTTGCAGATAAGATACTCGTAAATCTTACAGCTAACTGTGTGTCTGGTAATAAGAGCCAAAATCTCTGTCGCATTTTTGCTGTGTCACATCATTTTTGGCGGCGCCACTAAGAACGCCCCAGAGAGTATGTTGCAAATGGAACTCGTATAAAAGCGAACAGAAATTTTGGGCCCAACAGGCACGCACATTTTACAACAACAAGTTTTCCATGTAATAATGCATGAGAGAAGACAAACAGAGTAAAATAGAAGAAAACCGCAAACTTCATTAAAATGTAATGCAATGGCGCAATCAGAAAAGCAACCAACAACTAGTAACAGTAGTCATTCGCTAATAAGAATTGTTACTACAATCGTATAACCAAATAATTGTACATAGTTTTCTTTTAAAATCTCGATCAAGGCACAATTGGGCATAAAATGTCTCCTTCTGTTAACTTAAAACTAGGTAGTCAAAATTACATTGCCTATTTAAGTTCGAAGGCGCATGCCACTCAATGTCGCCGTACAGCTCATACAGCTCATCATTCCATCGAATGCGGAAGGTACCGTCAACGCAAACAGGTCCAAAGATTTTGCGAAGAATTTTTCTCTCAAACACCCCAAGAGCAGCTGCATCTGATTAAGTCCTTGTCCAGACTTCAGCACCATATAGAAGCACTAGAAGTGTAAAGTTTTAACTTGTAAAGTGTTAACTTCGTCTGTCGAGGGAGAACTCTGCTATTCATTTGCCTATTGAGCCCAAAGTAGCACCTGCTAGCAAGAGTTATCCGTCGCATAATCTCCAGGCTGGAATTATTGTTGTTGGCAAGTGCAGAGCCAATGTATATAAACTTCTTGACCGTTTCAAAGCTATAGCTTCCTGCTGTCAACTGAGAATCAAGACGTTGGGATTCCCTGCTGGAGCACACCATAAACTTTGTCTTGGCCATATTTACCGCGAGACCTACTTTTCAATTGCTCCAAAAGCACCAGTGACATCACGCTTGGTTAGACCATTTAGACATGGCAGCGTACAGCCTTGTAGTCGACAATCTGGTTTTCGTAGGTCTTTTAGGAATTTGGCGCAGTGTGAAGATCTGAGAGACCTTTTACTTTTACAATTTAACCTAAATCAACGGATTGCATTTGTTTTAACAGTCTTTCAGTAAGATTAAAAATTGAATCATTACCCTGAACCTATTTATCCTAAAATCCTTATTATCTCTTAGGATTAAGGTTTTAGCATCAAAAGGATGTGTGATGAGATATTATTTGTAAGATTTAGCTAAATACATTTGTTCACAAAATAGTTTAAAAAAAATAAAAAATTTATTTAATTCTGTATAATTTAGCTTTTATACGTTTGGCATGCGCAGTGTTTTGTACTGTGTAACTTTTTAAGAACTACCGAAAGTCTGGGTTTGACAAACTTGTTAATAAAATAACATAAGTTCATTAATAAAATGCCAGAAAACTTTAAGTGAGGGTGTGTATAGGAATTGAAGAGAACGCGCTGTGTTCTATACTGACAGAATGAAAGACTAGACATCTATACTTAAATTTCTTATCAACTAAATACCAAAAAATGTATTGGGCAGGTTACAAATGGCAGACTACTTTGAACAGTTACATACTTATGTGCTCTTTAAAAACGCATTTACAAGTAAAACTTAAAGACAGTTCTTGTTGCCTAGGGTTTACTGTATTACGTTAAAGAGCATGATAACGATACCGGCCTGCAAACTAGGCTTTTGCATAAGGCATATACATATAAAATGAATATATAAACATATGTGAGTAAATATGAGAGCATATCTGAGTTTGTTTGTATGCATGTGTACTCAGGTGGGCGGTTGAACCCAAAAATGAGAGTGCGACGACGCAAACAGCGCCTGGCACAGCCTCAGTGAGAGAGCGCGCTTTACAAAACGAGAGAGTCATAGAGAGCGAGCTTCTAAATAAAAACTATGCCAACATTAACTGCATAGTACGAGACGAAGGCTCCAAGCTGAATGGAGGAGCTGTGCCCTGCCAGCACACACACACACACACACACAAACAAACAAACACTTTCAAGCACATAACAGTGTGTTGCAATTTTTACTACAAATTGACTGAAAATTGAATCCAGGGCTGTGGCAACAATAAATAAAGCGTTAACAAAATGGGGGCTCTCACAAACAATATGTTTATTTAGGTACATGCCATAATACATATAAAGTGGGTGGTTGGGTAGGTTTGTAAATAATATGTATACATAGCATGAATGACATGATATTCGCGTGCTGTTGGTAAAACAAATGTATGCCACTTGGCTAATAAAAGTGCAAAGTCCTTGACTGACCTACATTACACAGTGTTAAAATTGCAAAGAGAGCCCAAAGGCTTAACAATGAGTACATGCGCTCAAATTATACAATGTATTACAATTCATTTGCAGCAAGTTGTATTTTAAGATTGTCACGCCTTTGTACTCGGGAATTTCCGCCCTTTTATTGCATGACTTAGTACATTACAAGTGGTGCATAATTTGAGGCTGTGATTTAAGTTAAGACTAAGGCACTTTGCAGCTCATGCTATGTTTACACTGACCTACACCGCTGCATTAGCCAAAACTTTCTAAAAGTTGTCACCAGAAAAAAGTTTACATTGGCTTTGCTTAATTTATATGACACAACATTGTAAAGAAATTCATTCATTTGGTGAAAACAATAGCAAGTTTGTCATTTTTCAACTAATGCTAAGTTTACTTTGGCGTACACTACGACATTTGGGTGATCCTTACCAAAAGTTGTCCCAAAAAAGTGTTTACATTTGCGTTAGCATTTTATAAATGAACAAATGAATATATTTAATGAAAGCTTAGGATTAGACAATGTGCTACAATGCCGCAGTGACCAGATGTTTGCAAAAAATAAACAATCAAATTCTGCTTGAATTCTCTAGAAGGTTTTGCCTTTTTCGTTATATTCTGAAAATTTGATCGGACAGAAACTTTAAACTTTGTGCTGCAATTTCGTTGTGACCAGATGTTCGCAAAGAATAAACAATCGAATTTTATAGGACAGAAACTTTTTGGAAAGATTTATCATACTTTTAGCTAACAACACATAAGTATCGTACCGACGGAATGGATTTAAGATTTAAATTCTGTGTAAAGAGATTTCCGGTACACTCCTGTACAAACTATTTGGTGAAATAGAACGAAGAAAAATTAATTTTGTTTAATTTTTTTTTAAAGAAAATTACGATAATTTTATTATGGTTGCTGGGGGATGATGGTAAAGATAATCATAAGCAAAATGCTCAAGGTCTGCCTTCTGGTTGTGCTTAGTATAGCAATTTTTATACACAGGTTCAATCAAATTTCAAAAGCATTCCGACTCGGCTGCGTCTTCATTGAGCTTGATACACATCCAACATACACATAGGATTGGAATTCATCATATTTACTTGTCGTTGTTAAATAATAAATACAGCTAATGTAATTAAAGTAACCGTCAAATAGTTTTATAGAAAAACGATACTTGTGTTTATACTGAAAGACTATTGTTTCTAAGATAATGTGACGTTGCTCTGCCGTTTCGTGAAGCAGTGTAAACCCAGCATAAGCTGCCGCACTTTGCAATTTAGCATCAAGACTAAAAGAAGTGTTAAGTGGGCAGCAGAAAGCCGCATTATGAATAATTGTGTGAAAATAACGCAATGAATTATGGCCAAAATTAAAATAAGACACACGCAAAGAAAATTTTAAAATTAATTGTCAAGCGGGTGGGCGGTTGGCTCTGAGGATCACTTTGTCAGATTGGCCAGTGTACGTGGTCAGCGCAAGCGCCGGCATTATCAACAGCATCTTAGCATCACTGAGAGCAGCGTCATTTGGCATGTCAACGTCAAGCGAATCGTGGCATATGATTACGGTGCCAGAGACAATGACTGGCACAGTGGTTAAAGTTTATAAAATAGAAGCGAACTTATTCAAGATCTAAAAGGGGTATAGTTGCACATATGTACTTCACGATATTATATTAAGATGATAAATTGCGCCGATAATAACAAATGCATTCACAACATTTTGATACAAAGGCGCTGTTTTGTTTTATTACAGTCAATTAAAAAAATTAAACAGGATCACTGACGAAATTGTTTGGGTCGTTCCAAATCATGGCGAAAACCATCGATGATTTTCGCAAACAGATCGATCAAAATGAAATGATTAAAAAATATAGCTGGCTTTAAACAAATCTTGGACCTACGTCAAAAACTAAACAGCAACTGACGTCTAAGACGTGCCAAATATTAATAAAGGTGTTTGTAGCCGATAAACTGTGCATATGACCACAGTTTCATTAGTTCATCGAAGGATGGTAATTTCTTAATAATAATAATTCGCCGCACATTAAAAAACAAATGCATCTGCTCAAAAAGGATATTTTTAAGCTGCCTTAATCGGAGAGGCAAAAGTATTTCCTAAAATGCAAAATTTATGAAGAGAAGGGGTTTTTTTTCGCCAATTGCGAAACAGTATAGTATATCTTTCCACAGTGGTCAAATTCGAAAAGTTAAGCTCTTTTACTCTTTGACTTTTAAAAATAAGAACAATATTGCGCATCGGTTAGACATTTCTTTACAACTGAGATATTAAAGTTTTTAATTAAACTTTATTTATTATATAGTACAAATACTATATCATATTTTTCCGTATTGCCTGTTTTTCAAAAAGTAACAGATCTAGTAGCATGAAAGGTGCGTCTTATGGTTAGTTTTACTTGCATTCAGTTTTTTTGATATTGGCAAATTTTTTTTGGGGACCGAAGTTCCCAGTAATACCCACAAATAAAGAAGCCAAACTAAAAAAACTCTTTCAACCTAAGGCCTATACGCAGTTCGAAAAATTTCGCGCGGAATGACAAAACTTCATATAAAAAAAAGCCCATTTGGGATATCCCAAATATTCCGAAATTTTTCGAACTGCGTGTACCTGCTTTAAAATTCATGCAACTCAAAATCGGATGAAAACTGTAGAAATGAAGGAAAGTACAGGGTATAGTGCAGACGGAGTGTTTCGTCAGTAGATGTCACCATGGGGTTGGCGTGGAAGCTCCCTTATTTTTTTTAATTTAATTGTTTTCCAACTGCTTAAAGATAGAAAATAATACTAAGGCTAATTGCAACAGACGTAGAACGCATGGCTCTTTAACAAATTTTTTTATTTTCATTTAGGACGCATTCTTAGCCTGCTATAAATCACACATACGTTTTATATTGACAAAATTATAAAATATACAGCAATCATTGGTATAATGTTTATTGCAACTTTTGTTTTAAAAATGACCCGTGCAACACACATATTGTACCACTGTATGCGATGGCATCAGGCAGCATCATTATTCGCTCTGGCAACAACATCGGATCATCAGCAGCAGCAGCAGTGGTACAAAAACATCAACAACAACCACAACTAGAGCGACTACCACCCAACCACCCACCTCACTAATACTACCAACCCAACCCAACCCAACGAAACACGCAACACAGCAGCACAAAATGAACAAATCAAGGAATAATACATACAGACATAGATAGATTGGATGCTGATGTTGTTGCTGTTTTCTCTAACATTCGAAAATAGATTTTGACTAATAAATACTATGGTCGTCAGAAAATCGAAAAAACAACAAAAGCTAAACACAAAAACTAACATGCATATATAGAAAAACGAAAAGGCACCAAAATAAAATTATATATTATTCAAAAAAATTGTATTCGAAAAAATCAAAAAATCTAAATCTAAAAATGATTACGCCAAACATTTCGCAAGCCAAACAAAACAGACAAAATCAACAAAATTGAAAAGCAATTGAAATTGAAAACGTCTGGCGTGACTGAAACGATATTGAAAGGCAAAAATGAAAAAAAAATTGCGTATACAACAAATTGACAGACAGTGCGAAGAACCCTTTCAACTGCTGACAAACGGAAGTAATAGAGAGACGGAGAGAGAGAGAAAGCGAGCAAGGGACATGGGGTGATGACATTAGAAGTGGTGGAAGTGGCGCACCTAAAAGGCGCCAAAAGTAGGTCCTTCACACATACATACACACATATAGTCCTCAACAATGAAAGCGTTTCAATTTTGTTGTAGATAAGAGAGCTAGAACACAAAACGTCGCGATGACACAAGAAGAAGAAACAGTTTGTAAAAAAAAAATATTGCGCACGTTAAGTCGGGCGTGACCGACTTTGACATATCCCTTTCTCGAGGCGGTGTTCGGCTGTGGGATACACTGTACGCTTACTATAACCTATACCAAAGGTACAAAGTTTTATGAATAAGGAGGTTGAAGTACGAAGCACGCAGTATGCGAAGCCCCATGTTTTTTCAAAGTGTCGCAAATGGTATAATAGGAACTTTTGCAGTTGCAAATGTTTGTATGTAATCTATGCTTGTTGGGTCAAGAATTACATTTATTTATCGCCACAGCTTCTGTGTATTGTAAACGACTCTGTTTTAGCTCTAGATCCTAGTGAAAAAAGTTTTTTAAAGTATTTAAAAAAAATAGTGCGTGCGTTAAGTGAAGAATAACGGACTTCGATATACCGATACGAGGCGCTGTTTGCGCCTGAAAGGCCTGAAAACCATAGGAATAATACACATGCAAGAAAATTGGGCTCCATAAGAGTTGAAGCAAAAGATATTGAAAAAGCGATTCCTCACGTGTAATCGGTTGCTTCAAAGACAGAAGTGTAAAAGGTTTTCAGAGGTTTCAGGCGACGAAAAATGTGTCCACTACAGTAATTCCAAGCGCAGAAAATTATGGGAAATTCAATGGCTTACCTCCACGTCGATAGTCAAACCGAATATTCAGGGCGCGAAGGTTAAGTTCTATACTATATTTGGTACAACCAATGTAGATGTTGTACATTATGAGCTATTAAAATTGAGTAAAATCACCACAGGGGATCGTTGTCGAAAGCAATTGATGCATTTGAGCCGAACATTTAAAGAAAGCCAAAAGGGACAACTAAGTCATCATCTATCTCATTTCAGAACATACCTGGATACTAGTGCTGGAGAGAACATCGATGATCGAAGTTTAAAATCTCTATATATCGATGTTGGCCAACAGAGATGTTTCTCCAGCACTACTAAACACCCATTTGATGAGTGCAGAAGTGCTGGAGAAACATCTCTGTTGGCCAACATCGATGTCTTACCTCTCACGTCGTACTCTGCAGATATTACTCTTTCGGATTAAGATTGTCGAACCATAAGAAACAACCTAGCTACCACGAATTCCCACTTCTATAAATAAGATTTATTGTTTTTTTGACATGGTAACCGAAAACTGCCTAAAAGATAGGAAAAACTAGTCGCTAAAGACGAAGAGTACTTTCAAGCATAAATCTTTCAAATAAAAGCATCAAACTTTTTGGGAAAATACGTAAGCAAAATTGCACATCTAAATAAAAACCTTTTTTTATTTATTAATGTAAACTTTACGCCTAATGCACTTAACGCACAATATTTTGATTTTTTATTTATTATTAAATAAAATAAAATATAAAAATCAAAAAGGTTGTGTTCCCAATCGTAACTTTTATTCTTCGAGATGTCAGCGTTTCTGACAGTGTCGGTTATTCATGCTGATCCATATGGATTAAACGTTAAGTGGTGGGAAATGCTTCCCTCCCACTGTCACATACATTTAGATGAACTTAATATGACCCACACCCTTTTGTTACAGTGTATAAAAAATCAAATCAAAACTAACAACACACGCACACGCATATAAAAATACAAGCAGCAGGAAAAGCGTACGCCGCTCTATGAGAAAGAAAAACAACAACAACAAATGTGTGTGGGAGCAGCAAAAGCGCAAGAGCAGGGGGAGATTCAATGGAAGACGGTTTGTGCGGGTGTAGGTGTATGTCGCCTGTTTTCCACCAACAACAACGAAGCTGCCATTGTTTATTGGAGTAGGGAGCAGCAGCAATCCAATCCAGAGAGTGGGAGCCAAGCAGAGCGTGCGCGCAGTATCAGGGGCCAGACCTGGCCAGGCTGCTAGTTGGCCCCACCAAGAGTTGGCTACTGTAGGGAGTACGCTGCTGCTGCCAATATGTATACACACACTCTTGCACAAATATATATAAACATGATTGTGTATATATGTATGTTTACATATATATTTGTGCGTTACAGTTGTTGTTGTTGTGTTTGTCGGTCTTGTGTCTGCGCGCACAATGATACATACCCAAAATAGGATGTTTATAAGGACCATCAAATATTTAACACACGAACAGCAGCCGTTGAGACCCATTTTGTTTTATTTATTAACTCGTTTTTATTTTATTTAATAATGCAAAATTTGTTGGCTTTTTTCAGCACTTAAGGTTGCCTTTTTGATGGCAGTATGTACTTTGATTTGTACAAGAAAAATTGAAGCTGCGCTCGCTCTCCCTCAAGCAATGCACTTTTCACTTTGCACTTAAAACACTTTTATTAATAACGCGCGTACGCGTTTTTTCAATATTTTAAAAACAATTTTAATTCACACTTTATGCTTAAATAACTAAATTATTCGAATTGGCCGTTAAGCGCGTTGCATTTGCACTAAATTATTTAAAAATTTTTAAGCAGCGCAGCGAGCGCTTCTCGTTCGTGTTAGCTTGGTATTTGGTTTGTAGAGTAGCCATGTCTCGCCAAAGCAAAAATACGCATAAAAGCGACTAAGTAAAAATACCAACCATATATTCAACAAATACTTAATACTGCCTGATCGAAGCGCGAAAAATGATTGTAACGTTCGTTTAACTTGAACTTCAAAATTGCATGTAAATAACGCATTAATTTGATAAATTGTTTAATAACTACGCGATCAGTAAACGTAAGGTAAAAAACAAGCAAAATAATTTGAATTTTGCTTAAATTATTGGGATCTCCGAACAAGAGCACACTTAACTAGCTCTTGTTTCGGTGCGGCATGTTTGAGACTACTAATGTACTTTTTAATTTTTATTAGATTTAATAGCTTACTATACTATATTCAATATTTAAAGTACTCTTGAATAAAAGAAATATGCAACATCCTTACTTTAAAATATTTTTTAATATAAAGTCACACTAAATCATGCCTAACGTGCAAAGCGCTATGTGACTAAATGATTTTACCTAAATTAAAAATATAACTTGGATTAGGCAACATGCAATTTTTAATAGCAAAGTCGATTTATTTAGAATCGCGTTTCATTTTATGCAAGTTCAATTTTTGACAACCGCTATGGAAGCGATATTTTAAAATTGAGATTCCGTTTAATTTAAAAATAAATTGATTTTTCCTTTACGATTTACTTAACTCTAACAATTCATTCGAAACATGTAAGGCGCGAAATTTAATTTTTAGCAAGCGCAAGCTGGTCACACTGTTTGCCAGCGCGCAGCTGCCAACTTGCTTCGTTGGTAAATTGTTCAACCCGTTGGCAGCTTAACATAAACCGTAGTGTGGGCAGCGAATAGCTTTAAGCATCGTGAACATTTATTCTTTATTTATTCTATATTTATTTTGTAACAAACAATTAACACAGTGCGATTACAGCAAATATGTGGTAATGAAGCTGTTAACACTAAATACAAACGCGCACAATATACAATTACACGCCCACGCACAACTTTAAAATACCTTGTCGCACCGCCTCCGTCCCAACCAACGCCATGGATGTTGTTTGTGTAATTGATACAGTACTTGGTGAACACTTGGAAGATCGCAATTGTGCCCTTGAGGAGATCAAGCAGGCTGTACAAACAGCGGGCGCCAATTTCCAGCGTGTCCAGGTGCGTTTTTCCTATTGAAAATGTCTTGTCAACTTATTATACAACAGCTCCCTACAGTTTGATAGATTGGATTTTGGAGAAACGAATGTGCTGGACACATTCTATAATGCCGATGTTGCCGTCATAGATTTAAGCATATTAGCGCAACAGCGTCCGCTCTCATATCATTATGGAGTACGCGAAAGTTTTGGTATGAAACAAAATATTTTAATCTACAACGATGTCGACAGCAGGCAGACACTCAGTCTAAGGGTAAGCACAAAAAATTGATTATTATGATCTTTGCAATCAATTTCCAGCAATTGTTACACTAACCAACAGAAATGACACAGCGAAATCTAAAGGTTTTCTGATAAGCAAATATACAAATACACCTAGCCAATCGTATTTGTTGTTGTTAGTTCGCTTTGTGTGCTGCGTTTCCGTTGAATTGTTCTTGTTATTGTTTTGGCGGGGAATGCAAGCGTCCGTTACGGCAACAACAAAAAACAATAACAATAAAAAATTAACCGCAAAACGCACACCAATACAAAGATAAAAATAAACCGCACGCACGCCAAACAGACACACTAACACATGCACACGCAAGCACATAAACAAATGTAATGTAAATAGCGGCATTTGCTTGCATTACAGTGGCGTCCCAAAAAAAAGTGACTCGTTGTGGAGTAAGAGCCGTAGATTAATTAGCTTTAAAGCGTGCAGTCGTTTGTATTTCGTTTGAGCCTAGACACGGCTGCTTAGGTTTCACCTAAAAATAAATCTTAAACAAAATTTTCGCCTCTTCACACTAGGGTGCGGCTCATACATACAACAAGAGGTCACAACAGCCTTGATAAATGCTAGTCTTTGCTTCACCCATTCACCCTTTCAACAAGCCCGGACCCAAATTCGCGACTCTTCGCATACTGTACTAAAGGTCACAATCGGCTGCTCTGACTCTTCCATTGCATTTCCTGTAATGCGGTAGTTTTATCTCTGAATATTCAACGGCGATCGCCAATAGAACTACATAGGTGCAAATTTTAAAATTATAGTTTCTCATAGGTTTACTGGAGTCGTTGTTGTTAAAAGTACTCGTATGTGAGGTTACGTTAATGTCTTTTATTACAATCGAATGGTTCTCTCAAGTACTGGGTGAATTTCGTATGAAGTGTAGGGCGGTCACGGAAAGGGTTCTCGATACTTGTTATTGCTTTTTCATCATCGCAACTACGTCAGAAATCTTAGGGTGGAGGACATGACTGCCTTTAAACAATTTGGCCAAAAGTGAAGTGCCTAGGTAGAAATCCTGTTATTATCCCAGTCTCTTTCTTGAATGGTTGGCCTTGTAACTCGTCTAGAGAGTTCAACATTTTTGACTTTCTTGTCTGAGAAACAGTCAGGCAACTCAGACAAATGAATGGACGGACAGATTGGCATGCCTACATCGCTTTCTTTGGTCGTTCTGGCCGTTTTTGTAACATCTTTTTGGGTTTTTAGCAAATTAACATTTTCTGACCCTTTAAGTACAGGCTATAAAAAGCAAAATATTAAAAGCAAAATCAATTATTTATAATAGTTAAAATAATTTTAAAAAAATGCATAGAATATTTGATAGAAAGTTTCTATCAGAAACATATAAGTTAAAGAAATGCATTACACCCGTCACCATTAAATGTATACCAGCATTGTGTCACACAATCAATTATCTTATGTTTTACAGCTCTCATGTGCAAACTATTTGTTTTTGCCATACAAGCTCAGTGCTGAGACCAACACTTGTACTCTGACTAACCAAACGAATAATAAAGATCCGCCTGCCGATGGACGTCAGGCCACGACTACGCTACAATCACGTCTCAGACGTATATTGCAAGATGTGGAAATACAATCAAAGTATGTACTTCAAGCACAAAACAATAAACAATGATTGTTAACGCCCTTATTATCTTTGTTTCGAACTTTTAGAGCGCATATGCGCGAAAAGTTTCTTGCCGATTTGCGAGCCGCTCGCGATGCCTATGCAACAAATGGAGACAAGCTTCATAGTATTCTACATGAAATGCGCAAGCGACTTGATGATCCTCATGTGCTTTCCGGTGAAGTTGTGCACAGCTTTATGTGTTCTTTGCGCGATGTGCAGGATTATGATGCCATGGTGCGTCTGGTCAACGATTTAAAGAACATACCAAATACTCGCAAGTATGTGGAAACGGGCAACATGAGCTTCCTATACGCTTTTGCCTTGAATAGGCGTAATCGCAAGGGAGATCGTGAAAAGGCGTTAGAATCATCGTTACGCGCTTTGGAAAAGAAGGAAAATCACTTTCCTGACATGCTGTGCCTATGTGGTCGCATCTATAAGGATATTTTTGTAGAATCAGACTATAAAGATTCTGCCAGCTTGGCTAATGCCATCAAATGGTATCGCCAGAGTTTTGAAGTGCAACCAAATGAATATGCAGGCATCAACTTGGCCACGCTGCTAGTTATCGATGGCAAGGAGTTTAGCAACACTGAAGAACTTCAGCATATTGGCATGACTTTGAATAATCTCATTGGCAAAAAGGGCAGCCTAAGCACGCTTAGTGAGTACTGGGATGTGGCCACTTTCTTTGAAATATCCGTCCTAGCTGAAGACTATGCCAAGGCTATACAAGCAGCTGAGTGCATGTTTAAACTAAAGCCACCAAATTGGTACCTCAAGTCAACAATTGGTAATATATCGCTTATACATCGGTTTCGTAGAAAGACCGAGGATCGACAACCTACTATAGAGGAACAAGTATTTCAATTTTGGATGGATTTCTTTTTAGAAGCCACCAACACCGAGGAAATTAATAGCATTCGTTTTCCCATATTGGTAAGTTCAAATAAAAATTCCATCCTAAAACAAAAACAAATTAAAATTTTTTTTGGCTTTTCTTTATTTCTAGATACTAGAACCACAAAAGATCTATATGTATATACCCAGTTATGTTACCATTAATATGGATGCCGATGAAAAGTCCATACAAATTGTCAATATTTGTCTGGGTCACTCCAAAAACGACTGCAAAAAAATACACGACTTTCTGTTTGTAGCTTCCAAAATCAAATCGGTCAGTTTATATAAGCGGGATGAACGCTGCGCCTATCTATATGTGCATCACAATTCGGATGATTTTCAAATCTATTTTCCTTCCACTGAGTGCAGGCAAAAGTTCTACGACTTGATACTCGAAATGACTGCCGATCAGGAAGTCTTCGTCAATCTTGACAACGATGAGGCGCAAATTGAGGTAAGTCTTATTATACAATATAACAATCAAATCCTCGAAAGTATACTTTTTTCTAGTTTGAGTATGATTACGATGATCAGAATAGGAAAATAGTGTTGGGCAAGGGTACCTACGGCACAGTCTATGCCGCGCGTGATAAACAAACTCAAGTTCGTATTGCCATTAAAGAGGTGCCAGAGAAGAATTCACAGGATGTGCAGCCGTTACATGAGGAAATCAAACTTCATTCACAGTTGCGTCATCGCAATATCGTACAGTATTTGGGTTCGCGCTCAGAGGATGGCTTTTTTCTCATATTCATGGAGCAAGTTCCTGGTGGTTCACTCTCCGATTTGCTTGAAACTAAATGGGGTCCCTTAAAGGATAATGAATCTACAATGGCTTTTTACTCTAAACAAATACTCGAGGGTCTTAAGTACCTGCATGAGCAGGACATTGTACATCGCGATATTAAGGGCGACAATGTCCTGGTTAACACCTACAGCGGTGTAGTCAAGATTTCCGATTTTGGCACTTCGAAACGCTTGGCGCGCATCAATCCCATGACTGAAACTTTTACAGGCACGTTGCAGTATATGGCCCCTGAGGTTATTGATCAGGGTGTGCGCGGCTATGGACCAGCTGCAGATATTTGGTCTTTCGGCTGCACCAATGTAGAAATGGCTACGGGAAAGCCACCTTTCATTGAGCTAGGCTGTGCTCAAGCTGCCATGTTTAAGGTTGGCTATTATAAGAAGCATCCAAATATACCGGAGGAACTGTCAGAGAATGCTAAGAATTTCATTTTACGCTGTTTTGCTATAAGTGTGGCAGACAGACCATCGGCTCTGCAGCTGCTGGATGATCCTTTTCTGACTGAGTAAGTTGTCCTCAATTGAAATTAATAACCGTCTATAACTTGGCTATAGTCTGTTTCGCAGCAAACAACGCAAACTGCGTGTTGGTTTGCCTATTAATACGGACTTTGGACGCAGTATCTCCGTTCCTGCCGATCGTCTGGTACACAAGACCACACCGCCTTTAACCTTTAACACCACCTGCAATACGCCGACCACACCGGAACTAGAGTAGGTGAAACTTTAGCAAAGCTTTGCTTTATCCAATATCCCTTAAATAACTATTGATTTTTCAATTCTAGCGTCACACACACTTCCTCTGTGGATATAGACGATATGCCCAGCATGCTGGAACGTCGCAATTCTTCTGGCTTTTTACTATCCCCTGAAATTGAACCCACTACACCATCACTGCGCACTAGCATTAGTGAGACAAGCGAAACAGACGGTTTCTATCGTCTAAAAAAGGACTCCCAGCGTCGCACTACCTTGTCCAAAGTGCTAGCACTTGACGAGTCTAAAATTTGCGACATTTGGCTGGCTAAGATCAATGCGGATCACAACGCCACTATAGCCATATGTAAAAGCGACCTGCAGTTACTCATCTGCGGCCTACGCGACTATATAATCAATGAAAACGAGAAGCATTTGGAATCTGCCATTAATGAACTGAAACAGAAACTCAACAATGATCCAGTAGCACTGGATCATTTACATTTGGCTCTATACTCATTTCAAGCTGCTGTTGTCTCTGTACTACGTTTGCAGTGCATCAAACCACATTGGATGTTCGCGCTGGACAATTTGGTAAATCGCTCTGTGCAAGCGGCTGTTACCATATTCTCACCCGAATTAGGCGCAAATTTGGCCGATAAAGATTTGTCGGGCAATGATGATGAGAGCCTCACGGCTCAGCACACTTCAACGGACAGTCAGGAAAAACAGCAGTGTCTGGAAAAGCTTCAACACATCAGTACAAGTCATAGTGCCAGCGGTGCCATGGCGCAAGCGGAAAGTGATGTTGCGGGCTTAAACACTGGGGGATGTGAACGCATTTTGCGCGATATACGCGACAATCAGAAGCAGATGATGAAACAGATTATGGAGCAGCATCGCCAAAATCAACGAGCTTTAGTTAATATTAGCAAGGAGCTAGCGCATATATTTAGTATGACCGGAAGGAAGCGTTTGAGGTGAGCAAAAAACTGTAACGTTTTTTAAATATTGAATCAGATGTTTAAGAGCCAAACTAAAATGGCTTTTACCTAGTTGAGCTCGCTTTCAAAATATATTTTCAGCTCGTTTTGCTTTTTATTAAAAATTACTTTTATTTTAATAGACGCAGCCTAAGTGGCTTTAACAAAAAGTGCCATAGAGTTCCTTCGAGCAATGCACCACGTAGCACTGGCGGAAATCCTAGGCGTGCTCTTAACAAGCGTAACTTTGGTCTGCACGAGGTAGACGAGCAGTTAGAACAGTGGCTTTCCCAGAATGATATTGATGAATTCTCAAAAACGGTTATTTTAAATGAAAACTTCACATTTGAGGACTTCATTTACAACATGGAAAAGATTGACCTCATGCGCCTGGGCTTACGGTATGAACACATATATTTATGCTCTCTTATTATTAAGAGAATATATTAATTTTGTTTTTAAACATTCACACAGCGTTGGCGTTGAGGTGCGTATTTGGAAGCTGATCATACAGGAACGTGCATGCACCACGGATCGGCTGGACAGTCCTTCAGGCACCTACCACAAGCCTGCAGCAAGTGGCAACATGTCTAACGCCTTACTTAATGCCAGCAATTCATCAACCACAATTACCACACCATCTAGTGTTGGGTCCGTGCCTAAAACCAAAATCAAAAAAAGCGAAAGCGAATACGATTCGTGTAGCGAGTGATAAGCCTAACGGGCGAATTCAATTTGTCCAAACCATACATACAAGCGCATATTAATTTAAACATAGTTTTGCACGCATTAATTGTTGTATTAACTGATTAATTGTTAATGTTTTATCTTTGTGCTACTAACAGCTGGAAAATTGATTTTCAGTTATTTTAAGCGTCTCCCAATGCATGTTAATTTATGAAATGAATTTTATTGTGAAGTTGTGTTAAACATAAGTGCCTTAATCTATGAATTATAAATTGTGAAATTTTAAAACTAAAGAATGAAAGTGAAACTAAAAATTGAATTGACTTCTTATTAATGTATAAAATAATGATATAGAGCGTTTATTTTAGGAGGTAGGTAGGTTTTGGAGGTAATCTATTAATCTAACTTAGTAATAAAATAGTTTCAGGTTTTTTAATTGATATTATCCAAGATCTTTTGGTTCACCATGGTCGATAGGTATATAATAAAAGGTAGAAATATAAAGTCAAATAAGCACGACTTAATATTTGGAAAACATATTTTTTAAAATTAACGATAGTGCCACTTGTTATTTATTTAGATAACAACAAACTCAAATTTGTAACTATTTTAGTTGCTTTGCTTTTATTTTTTTTTAAGATTTTTAGTCTTTAATGACATTGCAATTTGATTTTGAAAATTTTTAACATTTCTTTTTTTATATAAGAAATTTTTTAGTGATATTATTCGAAAGCGTTTCGTTCTGTTGCTGCAGTTGTTCTTGCTGTTGTTCTTCTTGTTGTTGTTTTTGTTGGTATTGATGTTGTTGTTCTTCTTATTGTTGTTAAAATTGTTGCTGTTATTGTTGTTATTGTAAAAATTTGTTGCGCCCACAAATTATGCCTTGGACTCGGCCTCGCTGGCTGTAGCCTGAGATGTAGCATCGCCGCTCGCTTTGCCATCATCGACCTTGCCGAAGACGCAGCATGGGCATTTCTCCTTCAATGCCAATCGATATTTAGGATGGCTAAGGGGCGTTTAATAATATTAGTTGATGAGGTTTTTGAGAATTGCTTAAAATTACCTGATGCCGTAGACGATGGGGTTGTAACAGGCAGCGGACTTGGCAAAGCAAGCACCCCAGATGGTATTTAAGGGTGTTAGACCCTCGAATTTGAAGAGACCCATGCAGTTGATGACCAAGTAGGGTGTCCACGCCATGAACCACAGTGAGATGGTTACCAATGCAACCTTGGCGAGCTTGCCTTCGGCGCTCTTGTCAGCATCCTCAGAGGAGCGCAGAGATTTGACATTCATTTTCTTGGCCTGCTCGCGCATGGCTTTCTCGTGAGCAGACACGGCCTGTGTTGTAAGAGAAAAACAGTTTTGCAGACCAAGTCCAGTTTTTAAACCTCTAAACTTACAGCAATGATGAACCAGTAGGAATAGCAGATTAAGAACAGCGGAATATAGTATACAAAGATTGAGTAGAAGATCAGGTACGAGCGTGGATTCCAATCACGTTCCAAGTAGTCAATGCCGCAGGAAGTCAAGTTGCCCTCAGGCACATATCTAAATCACGCGAATACTTAAATGATCAAAACTTAAACTTGATTAGAGCTTTGCGTGCCACTCACCTGCTCCAGCCGAAAACGGGAGCTAAGCACCAAATGCTGGACATAAACCATATATAAGCAATTTTGCCCAATGCCAGGGGAATTGTCATTGGACGGCCGGCCATGCCCTTGACAATTACTTGATAACGATCCAGCGATATCATGCACATGGACCAGATGGAACTGCAACCGAATGCTGAGCCCAGACCCGCATAGATGTCACACATCAAGGGGCCCAAAACCCATGTTTCGAAATACAAATTAATGCCCATCATGGGCGTATTTGTAATCATAATGCCAAAATCGGAAATAGCCAAATTGATGACCAATAGATTAGCAGGTGTACGCAAAGATTTCGTTGTGGCGAATATATAAATCACCACGCCATTTCCACACCAAGAAATCATGCCAATGCAGATCATATACATGGTAAGGATTTTAGCCCAAATGGGATCCATAGCTGGAAATTGATTCCAATATGGGCTAATTAAGTGCGCCATATCGGGTGTGACCTAACAAATAGTTACAAATTGTTTGTTTAATTTTATAGCAAGCAGCTTTGAAGTGACAAACCCATACCTTATCTGTCACTGATCCATTGGACAGTGGGGCAAAATGCGGCCCCAATTGGGCTGCTGCTGCTAGGGCAAAGCTGTCAAGGCACAGAATTGTAGCATTATAAATACTATAATCCAATAAAATTGGATAAATGCGTCCTACCTCTCCATTTTAAATTTTGTTTGTTTATAAATTAATTAAATCCTAGCACTATATCCCGGCTTTCGCTATCACTCTCGGCTTGTCATAAAAAGCAGCAAATTAAACACTTAAATTTCAACACTTTTTACATAAATTTCGGTTTTTTCTGAATATTTCACTGGAGCGGACTATTCGCGGCGATTGTTCGTTAGAAACCTGCGCCTGCATCTGCCACATTCCACGCTTTTATAGTTTCAAAACAAACCAGGCCAAATTCAATTAGAGGGCACTGGTTCTTTGAGCCCCCGCCTGCATTCAAAGCCAGGCCAAGCGCAGCGTTTAAAAATATCCCAAAACAAACAGATTGGTAAAAGACAATGTGTTAAAAGCAAAAGAGCTTTGGACTTATATTATGAGCATAACAGGTAAGAATGCAATTCTATAGATCTTTCGACGGCAATATGCTCTAAAATATCTAAGAGATAACCTTTCTTAAAAGTTTGACAATTTTTATATAGCAGTTCGTGCCGAAATGCGATCCTGCTCCTAAAAAGCTGTTCTAAGCAGGAAATACCTACACAAATTCACCTTCGACTTTGATTTCCTGTGAGTAATTTCTTAAACACTGCATAAGGGCCATTCCATAAAAAACCGGAAAATATATTTTTCTTTGGAAAAAACTTTTTTTTCTTTAATTGTGTTTTAAATGCGATTTTATGGTTATCGTGAATTGAGCAATATTAAAGAAAGATATCACTAAAAAAAAGTTGCGTTCTTATCAAGGAATTTTGCAACATTTACAAATTCGAATTAACCTCTTTCAAAATTTCTGTAGATAAAAGAAAATAATTATTATATGTTTATTTTATTTGTGAAGACGTTAAGAGGACTACCATTTTCACAAGCTTCTAAAAGATACTATTTGCATATTTTGATATAACCAAATGAATAGTGTAAAAAGTAAAAAATATATATGAATTATTATTCCACGCGACGTCGCAATGTCAATATTTTACTTTGTCTTTTGGTATTTGAAAGGTTTCTCACATGGTTATGGAGACGATGAAAGCTCGAAGACTAGTTGACATTGTACAAAAAAGATGAGAAAGTCAGCGACTTAATATGTCAATGCAACGTTCAATATGTCATAAACAATCAATAATTTTGTAGGGTATTACAAAAAGGGGGGTGCCTGCATAGTAATTATAAACAATAGGGAATACTGACACAATACTAAAAATGGAGCAAAGCGTTCCATTACGGTTTTTTAAGGGGAGGTTCCAGATGTTGGTGCTAGGGAGTCCAAACCAACACCAGCCTTTTGATTTTAATCTCTCAAGTAAGTTGCATATTTTAATAAAACTCCTTAAAGTTTTTTTACCCAGATAGACATCAAACTGTGAAGGAAATATGACTAAATTCAAATTGAATGGAAAACTTAAAAAGACTTAGCCGTTTTCGAAAAGCTGCGATAAAACTCCATTATGTCTATGTTTAATATGTTATAGGTGAACTTAAGTGATCCTAATATGATAAATGATACTATTACACTAGTTTACACGAAAAATGAGCCTTAGTAAAAATTAAAAAAAAGTGCCCAAAACATGTTTTTTGAAAAAATCTCGAAAACGGTACTTAAAAAAAATTACCCTAAAAAACACTTTTATACGAAGGTTCCCTCGATGACACTTAAATTTGTAAACTAGCATTATTAATATCTCTTTTTGAGCTACTATTTTTTTTAAAGAGTTTTAAAAAAATTTTGAGATCCTCTTTTTTTTAAAAAGTTTTGAAAAAATTTTTAAAAATTTTGAGATCCTCTTCTAACTGTATGTTACGACGCGCACTGATAAAAAAGTTGAATAGCTTTTACATTTTTTATCGTTTTTTAAATTATAAAAAATATATTACGTTAATTTCCGAAAAAAAAAAATAATAATGTGATATATTGGACACTTTACAGATTCTAATTTAGAATATTATTATTATATTATATTATATTATATTATATTTTAGAAACTTTTTCATATTTTTGAAAAACTTTCAATAATTGTAACACAAAAAAAAAACTACGCAAAACTGTGTAAAATAATTTTCTTCGTTGAATTTTGCACCAAATTTCGAACAATTTAAAAATCAAGCATTTTTTTCAAATCTGTTCGTTTTGCCAATATACAATACTCATGAACCCAAATGTATAAACGATCCTTACACAAAAACTCCTAGAAAATGCATTTAGTCCACGGTGTTCCTTAATAGACTACACTTCGTTTATAATTTGTGGATGAACAGGCACTTTCAATATAAATCTATGTTACAGCTCCATGAATTTGGTGTGCCTTTTACTTAACTATTAATATGACAGTCAACAGCTGCCGCAAATCTCTTCAAGAGATGGCACAGCAGTTTGTTATTAGCCTAATTTGGGTGCCAGGACACCAAAATATAACAGGCAATGAAATAGCAGATGAATTGGCCACACAGGGCACGACCTCTCCCCTCCTACCGGACAAGGAGGATATTCGTATGCCAATGGCCACTTTTAAGCTACAAATAAGGGAAAAATTTAGCTCTCACGTACAAAGGCTGTGGCGTAATATACCCCATTGCACAATCAGTCGCCAAATATGGCCTAAAATCGACCCAAAGCCATAAGGCTCTGTAAACTCAAACGGTCGCAGTGTTCGGCAGTTGTCAGAGCGATCACTAGACACTGACTTGTCGGGACTCATGCGACCACAATGAATGTTCCGAGCCATGACTTTTGCAGAAGCTGCAAAGACGAAGAAGAAGTTGAATCAGTTGAGCACTTCTTCTGTTCCTGTGTGGCTCTCAGTAGGCGTAGGTATAAACACCTGAGAAATTACTTCCTCCATAACCTAGCAGAGCTAGCACACATATGTCCGAGAAGGATCGCAAGTTACATTGCAGCAACGGGATGGGAATCCCTTAAGCATAACTATCTCACGAGAAGGGTTAAAGAGAGATTCGCGGTGTCACAACGGGCCGGTCCAGGCTTTTCAAGCCAGCAGCCGCCCTTACCTACCTAACTATTAATAAGCGTTTTCATAAGCGCCCGCACAAGTTGTTACTAATTGTCAACATTAAAAAATAAATAAGCATCACTTCGGAATCTTTTTTATTTATTTTTAAAATATTGTTTTTAACTGAATGTAAAAAAACATAATTTAACTGTCTCACAATTAATTGAAAACAATTTATTTAAATACTTATACGTATTCATATGAGATTTATGTGACTTTAAGCCTAAGCAGCTTATTTAATTGTTCAGCTTCTGCCCACTGATTGATCTATTCACACTTCAATTGTCATGTTTATAATAAAAAAAATGCTTTATTGTTTCAGTTTTTTACTCAGTCTGTTATACGCGGTTTGCCAAAAGTTGCGTATACTTAATGTGTGTGGGCGTAAGATTTGTCAATTTATATTAAGCATACGACATATTCATTTATTCCACGCTTAAAGCATTAAAACAGAGAATCGCATCCATAAATTAGGTCAATGGCTAATCCACAAGATATCGCGCTCTTAATGGTATACCTTATATGGATGCAGTACACATACATGCTATCAAAATAAACAATAGATACTTTTTAGCTGTATTGTGTACCGTAAATTTATGTGACAATTAACATGTGCAAAGTTTAAGATCTTTTGGTTTAAATCAATTACATACCGCAAAATATAAAAAAAAAAAATTAAATTAAAAAAATTTGCAAAAAATTGTATAAAACTATAATATAAACAAAAGAAGAGCGTATAAACAAAATGCCAAAGCGCAAAACCGGAAGCTGCGCTCAGGTCTCACTCAGTAGCTATGTTTGCGGTTGCCATGTTGTCTGCTTGTATCTTTGTCTGAGTGTGCGTATGTGTGTTTTGCATCTGTGTGTATTGAGTGTTAAATTTAACAACAAACAGGTAAATTGCAAAGATGCCGCAAATACGTAATTTATGCGACAGACAGCACAAAAATTCTAACATTGTTTCGTTGGTGTTTTAATATAATTGTTGTTTTAATTGTTGTTTTTGTGCAAGCTAACAAAGTCGCGCCCACCTGCAAAACAATATATAAACAATTTGGACAAAATAACATAATAATAAAAAATGACTGCAGCAAACACAATAGACAACAGAACAACAACAACAACAATAAATAAACAAAAAAAAAAAAACGCGTTAGACATAATTTAGCAATATCAAATGAAATAAAATTTTAAAGTTTTTTTCTTTAAGTGCTACGAAGTCTAAATGCTCTTTGAAAAATTTGACAAAAAAATTATTTATGTAAAAACTTTATAAAATGCATAAAAATTGAACAAATTACTCTGTTTTGAAGATTAGAATTAAATTAATTTAGAATTAGAATTAAATTAAATTGAGAAATTAAAATTATTAAAATTACATTTAGAAATTAAAATTAATTTAAATTAAATTAAGAAATTAAAATGAATTAAAACTAAATTTGGAAATAAAAATTAATTTAAATTAAATTTAGAAATTAAAATTAATTTAAATTAAATTTAGAAATTTAAATGAATTAAACCAAAATATTATATAAAATTAATTTTAAATTAATTAATTGCGTTATTTTAATTTATTTTAATTTAAATAAAATTTTATTTAATTATTTTTTCAAATAAACTTTTTAATAGATTTTACATAAAAACTGTTTTTCAACTTTTGAGCATATTTGATTTTATTAGAAAAAATAAGATTGTAAAAAAAAAGTCATTTAGCGCTGCAAACCTGATTTTAATTGGTTGGGTCTGAATATTTTCCGATTTTGTTTGACAAAAAATGTTTCATAAATGATATAAATTGTATGAATAAAAAACCTATTATAATATAATATTTACACATTTTATGAAAATATGTATTAGAATATATTGAAAAATACTTTTACTTTCCTCTCTCCAAAAATATTTTAAAGCAATAGTTACTACTCATTGGAGTTTAACTTTTTCTACTGTTAATTTATAATTTCCAAATCATTTACTTATTGTCTTAGGGATAGATTGTAAATAAACTATATTATAAAAAAAAAAAAGTTTTCTAAATACTTTTCTCTTTTTTTTTAAAATGCCTCGTTTACATTGTATGTATTTATATTTTATGAATTTTTATTTTTAAGAACACTTTTTATTAACTCTAATTATTTTTCGCTTAACTTTATTTATCTTAGCTTATATTTATATTTGTACAAATGGGCAATACTGTAATAATTTAAAAAAATTCGAAAAAATTATTTCTAACTCATAGAGAGATTTAAATAGTAGCGAGAAAGAACAACAATAAAAGACCAAGCCAAAATGCCCCGAAATCAAATGGTACGCCGTCCACTGCAGCATATTCATAACTTAAAGCTATAAAATGATAAGCTTAATCGATTCGTTGTGCCACACAGGACTATATATATCAAAATAAAGTTACTCTAGCTAATGTGGCACAACCAAAGCAATGCACTCAAGCATATCAAAGCAGCTACAAACAAACAACACAACAAATTGGAAATACTCCATTTGAAGCAGAGTGCAATTGCCAAACACCTTTGAAGTGATTTTTTTTTAACGGGCTGCGCTGTACGGCACACTATTGTGTGTGTGTGTGTGTGTGTGTATCTGTGTGTGAGCGTGTGTGGGTACAAATGACGGCAAGTGTCGTGTCTGCGTTTGCTGTTTGCGTCTGCGTTCTGCGTCTGCCTTGGCGTCTACGTTTATGTGTGGGGGTAAGTGAGCGAGTTGAGCACAGACACAGACAGACTGCTGCTCACTGGGGCCGTAGCATGTAGCAGAAAAAAAAGATGGCGCAGTTATTCGTTAGCGCAGACGCATATAAGCGAGTGACGTCACACGTTAAAATTGTTTTAGTCACTTTGCATTTATTAATTTGTTGTTTTTATTGAGCGTTGTGGCATGGTGTTCGCAGGTATCAAAGACTCAGTTGCTTAAAATAAAATTGTTCTGAAAATGAATTACTAAAACACTGTGGCAAAAAATATCAAAAAACAAGGAGAATGAGGCTTTTTTCCGTGAATTGTTTAATAAAACATTATCTGCGAAAACAAAATGTACACCACACCTTAAGGTACAGTGTGTAAATATCTGATCTACTAGTTTTCCACCCCACCAACCACATTTCAATTTTTTAAGTTAAAAAGTCAGTTTGTATGACAGTAGAGTGGAGTAACTTTGTTCATATGTAATTGTGGGGTATAGGAAATTAAAAAACGACTCAATGAATAGATCACTGAACTTCAAGAACCGGTCTTACACTAAGAATATATAAGGTTAATATTTATTTTTTATTTTATTTTAAATACTAATTAGTATTAGCAGTTATAAGATTTCCTTGTCTATTTAACAGATCTTAAGAAAGTTAAATATAGCCTCGATATTGGTTTCGTTTACAATTGTAAATAGTGAAGATGGTATTTTATTTGGGAAAAGAGATTGCGTTATATTGTCAAATTCTGGGCAGATGTCAAGAAGGTGGAGTGTAGTTAAGACCTGCCCACAGTGTTGGCACGTTGGGCGTTGATCCCCAGAGAGTAGGTGGGCGTGAGTTTTATGACAGTGTCCGAAACGTTGCCGCAAAAATGCGCTAATCTTTGTACAGGAGCAATCAGTTGGGAAGTGGATCTTCTCTCGTGTAGTGCTGAAGGCCTTGTAGTTGTGCTGAAACGAGTTCCACTCTATCGCTTGTTGGTCCTTCAGGTGAGATTTTATTTCATTTAGATAATCTTTTGCGGAAAAGGGTGTAAAGTTATATAAGGGTCACTGCGAGGCAAGTTTAGCGGCCTCATCTGCTAATTCATTGCCAGCTATCCCTATATTTAAACTTTTTCTGAGTAAAATGGGTGACTATTTAAAATTTTTTTTTTTATTTTTTTTTTATTTTGTGTATTAATATATTGTATTAGTATTTAAGTTAGAGCTACTTAAATTTTGATCAGTCATCAAGACTGTCACACAAAAAATTAAAATATCCCCCAAACATTGCATTTATAATTTAAAAAAGAGGTGTGAGAGAACTAAAAGGAAAAAACTTACAATTAAAATTTTGTCAAAATTTATAAGGGTCTGATATTAATACTTTATTTCAAATACCTTTTGAGTTTATATACGATTTTGCTGTATTAACAGTAGCCCGATGGCTTTAGGTGCAAAATGCGAACTTTTATATCTTGCTCAAGTTTGATTTTACTAGCTTTTATTCAAGTAGACATCTAAGTTTTTATACAAAGGACGGGTTGAACGTACAGACAGGCGGACAAAGGTTAAAGACCAGAATGCTGATCATTATTACAAAAGAAACTGGTAGATCGTAACCTCTCATTCCGTTTTTTTTTTTCTTACATTGGTAACATATACTATTAAACCTATGGGTACAGGGTTTAATTAATAACCATAAACTAACCAAAAGATAACATTTTGGCTTTGTAGCCAGAGAAAGTTCAATTGAGTCAATTGCTTATCTTAAACTTAGATGGCTGGTGCTCTCTAAATATTTAATAAAAAATATTATATCATACTATCAACTATTTAACTTATGTGACGTAGATGCGATAAGTGACTCAAAAACTGCACACGATAAGGCGTCACCTACGTTCTGCTGCTCCCAGAGTATTGCTCAAAGAACGCCAAAGTAATGCCCAAGAGCGAAAAGTGGCGCTCTGAGTGTGTGTGGGAGCCACATCATTAGCGTTGCAGCATTACAGCCGACGCAGTCGTGTTGGTGCTGCTGCTGCTGTTGAGTGAGATCATTACTGAGCGTTCTGCGGCTGCGCTCAGCGACTGCGAACGTTTCATTGTTGTTGCTGCTCTCATCCGAGATGATGTTATTTGCAGCTGTCAGAACGAACTACGGTGAGCAGCAGCTAAGCAGCTACAGCAGCAGCAGCAACGGTACGCGTCGTGCAATGCGCTCGGATTTTTCATTTGTTAAATTTAGCCGTGTGCGTGTGTGTGTGTTAGTGTGTGCGCCCAGTTTTCCAAAAGATTTTCCGACGTGAGGAGCTTCCTCAAAAGCCGCAGCAGATGTCTATATGACTACGGCCGTGTTTGTTAGTGTATATTTTTTAACCGCGTGTTTTTTTTATACCCATTTTTTTTGCTGCTTTTTTTGAAGTTCTAATGCATTCATAATACCAGACATGAAAACTTGTCGCGCAAAATAGAATTTGATTAACCTTTGTTTGGTCTATTAATTAATGACGAAATTCGTTTGACGCTGTACGCCGTGACAGTCGCAGTCGCCCCAACCCGTACTCGTGCCCGTTTCCGTGTTGATGCAAGCAATTAAATCATTAATAAAGATAGAGATAAATGCTTTATACAACAAGTGCTCGACACACCTAAACTAAAAATTAAAACGGTACAAATTTAAAAAAAAAAAAAAGTGTGGCAAGAAGCAGCAGTCGCAGCAAATAGCGGCAACTACTTCGAAAATTTATTTTCGAATAAATAGTACAAAGTTGAAGAAGCAGCAGCAGACACACGTAAAACAGCAAATAGTACAAAACGCCCCAAACACAAACCGCTTCCTTGCATTCCCTATGCCTTGCCGCCCACCAGCACACACACATGCACACTCAAAGCAGCAGCGGACACTCATTTTTCTTACGCGTGCACAGTGGTCATCAGTCAGTCAATTGACAAATGAAATAATTAATTTAATTTGCCAGCCTGATTGTTTGCAATTTGTAAAGAAGCTGCGCAATCAAGTGAAATGTGAACCAAAGTGTATGCAACGTTATTTCATAAATCTTGAATAAAGTTTGTGATGCGATCATATAAAAATAGATTTTGCTAACAGCTAAACAACGTTTAAAAACGTGATTCAAATTGTGCATGATTACTAATATTTTTGAGTGTCTTAAATCAATTTAAAACTCAGCCAATTTAGTCAAAAATGCTCTCTGCGAATAGGAAAATTTTGAAAATTATTTTAAAATTAAATTAATGCTTATGACAAATAAGCATCAAGTATAATGAGAAAATGCTTAAATAAATGAATAACTAAATTGTGCTTAAAAAAAAACTACAAAATAATAAATTAAAAAAAAAAAATAGCTATGAATTATAATAAGTAACCAAATAAAATTCCTTTCAACCAAATTTTGATGCAACGGCAACACAACAACAACTCACCACATTTCTTTCAACTGAATATCCCCCAAAAAGAACTTGA
Source organism: Chymomyza costata (assembly GCA_018150985.1). NCBI lineage: Eukaryota > Metazoa > Arthropoda > Insecta > Diptera > Drosophilidae > Chymomyza > Chymomyza costata. The sequence continues at coordinate 256,973 of JAECWU010000202.1, read as the reverse complement.
CGATGTATTACTAATATAATTAGTATTGCATTATTATAAGGTTGCAATAAAAAAAAAGAAAAAAAAAAATTATTATTAGGCAGTCTGCCTCAAGGCCTTAACTGCAATAATTTATAAAATCATAATAATAACAATGACGTAGCATCCAATCGCTTGATTGCTTTAATAACGCGCTAAATGACAAAATTGTATGATGCACAAAAAACAATGAACCGTAGAACTTTTTGGTTATGAAAAACAAATATTAAAAAAATTCAAAAAGTTGCAAACTGAAATAGATTTCTTGAAAAAAAAATAAAGTTATCAAGCTTATAAAAAAGCTGATCTTTCCACACTCATGTGACTTTTTTCTTTTTTTAAACATTTTTATAGTGAATAATATTGGTTCAAAGCAAAACTTTTGGCTTAGAGATTCGCGTGCAGCTTCCTTTGAATCATCATATAAGTCCGACTGTAAACCGAATCTAAAACGCAAATTAAAATTGGCAGCTACACTTCAAATTTTTAAATAATAAATGTTAATTATGCAAAAAAAATGTTGTTTTTCTTAAATTTTTAAAATCAATTTAATTCTTACTGCAAAATGAAAAGCTATTCTATTTAAAATCACTTTGTTTTAATAGATCAAATAATACTTATAAAATATGTTATTTAACTAATAAATGATCTACAAATAAAATTTTAAAAAACATTGCGGATGCAAGAAAATTGTTAGTAAAAATAAAAAATTTATTGTAATAAAAAAAGTGAACAAAATCAAAATATTGAAAATAATTTTGCGAAAAAAAGTGAAATTTACCAAAGATTTAATTCGACACGAATATATAAATATTTTATTAAAGCAGCTTTAATTTGTTTTAATAATATAAAAATATGAAATCATTTAAAAACCGACAATAAAACATTTATAAATGTTAGCAAAACAAAATATGAAAATGCAACCCGATTTTGAACGAACTGAACCACTGTGCACGGTGTGCGAGTTTTACGTATGCTCGTGCTTCTGTTTAATATTGTAGTATCGAATACATATATACAAATTGTGTGCGTTTTTCTGGCTTTTTCAGCGTCTGAAATAAACGAAATAGGAAATTTTGGTATTTTCTTTTATAAAAATAGATTTCGCCATACGTAGGAAAGGCTAAAAACGAGAAAAATGTGAAAAGTGAATGAAACGCATGAAAATTTCAACAATTGAACTGAAAAAAACATAAAAATAAATAATAAATAAATTTTATTTATTGAATTAAAAGGCAAAACAAACTCGAAACAAATCAAATAAATGTGAATGCGAAAAGCAAATAAAAAAAAACCGCTAAAATGTGAACAACGAGCTGTCAAAAATAAGTTTAAATAAAAAATTTTCAAATACTACAGTGGTGTACATAAAGTGCTTGTTTTTCAAAAAATTAAAACCAGAAAAAATACACAAGTTTTTAAAAATGCAAGCGGCAACCAGCACCACAACAACAACAAAAACAAAAAAACTCAGCACTAACAGCAGCGGCAATATGGTGAGCTCTGTTTCCGTAACCAGCGCCACCAAAACCACCACAACAAATACACGCAAAGCGGCAGGCACAGCAGCGGGTGCAACCACAGCCAGCGCCAAGTCGCCTAAGGCCGGTGCAAGTGCAGCCCATAATGCCAACGATGAGATCGCGGAGCTGTCCAAAAAGATCAACGAGCATGCCGATGCCATCTATCACACTTGGAAGAGTCGTGGCCTGCCGCCGGCTCAGCTGCTCGAGATGTACACAAATGCTGCATCCACGGGAGACTTTACGGATGTGGCTGCAGCAGCTGCGGCGGCGGCAGCAGACAGCAGCAGCGCCGAGGGACTGCAAAAGTTGGTCAATAGCTTTGTGATCAAAGACAAAGAACAAAGAGGCAAAACTAGTGCAAAAAGTAAAACGGCTGCCCCCAATCCGGAAGTCAAACAGCAACCGAAGAAGACGTTGACGTCTGCTTCGACGCCAGCAGCAACCAAAACAGTCAAAACCACAAAACCGCTAGAGGAGCCGACGCCGGCGCTGCAGTCACCCAAAAAAGTGGCTGCCTTGGCCAAAACTGTGGCCGATGTAAATCTTAACTATGATATAAATGTAAACTTAGATGTAAACAATTTGACACAGCAGCAAACGCAAAATTTGCTTAAAATTAGCGAGCTGCTGCAGCAAAAAGATGCAGCTGCTGCAACAAACTCAAGCATAACAACAGCAGCAACAACAACAGCTGCAACAACAACAACCAAAAAGCGTCAGTTGAAAGCAAATAATGTAGCTAACAGCAAGTTAACAGCGGAGACGCAGCCGGCCAAGAAATTGGCTAACAAAAGCAGCAGCAGCAACAGCAGCAACGGCAGCAGCGCTGCCGCAGTTGACGTTGCAGATGCAGCGCCGCAGCAGCGTGTTACGCTTGTGACTGATAATAAAAATAGTGAAAATTCTAAAGGCAGCGCAGTGCCTGTGAAATTAGTGAAAACCAAAGAACAGAATCTTAATAGCAGCGAATCCGTAAAGCCGGCAACCAAAGAAAAACCACGAAAAGCCGCTGCAGCAGCTGCATCCAGCAGAGGCAGCAACGCCAGCAGCAGCAACATTACTGATAACAGCAACGGCAACATTGTTGCCATGGCTGCGTCTACGCCAGCAGCAGCTGCAACATTGCCGGCCGCCACAACGATGCCAACATTGAATAAAGTCAAACCGACCAGCGGCGCCCGTGCAGCGCTTACCAATGGACAGGATAAGAATTGTAAATTCCAAAAACTCAAATACTAGCATCTACATCAGCTCCTGTTAACCAAAACATCTTGTACATTCTAGTGGGTCGACCCATTTTGACACGCGGTTCGGTGGCCGAACGCGTGCTCATGTTCGAAAAGTGTCCGGATGCACGCAACTCGTTTTTGAATATCAAACGACCCGATCCAGCGGATGCACCGCCCAAAAGTTTGCTTAAGGTGAGTTACAAAGATTTTCTACTTTATCTTAATTTTATGCAAATTTTTGCATCTTATGTGTAAGTTTTTGGTGTTATCTAACCACCAACAACAACAACAACAATTGCAAAAAGAAAATACGTGAAAATTCGATAGAACAACAACAAAAACTATATAGAATATTTAACTTAGGCGTGCCGAAATTTACATACACTTGTGAAACGAAAACCAAACAAATCGAATGACAATTGACTGATACGATATTTTGAAATAAAATGTGCTCAAGCGAGTGACAGATTTTAAACAGAAACTTTTTGGAGCTTCTTGGGCAGCATTCTAACATAAGATTCGGTTGTTTTAATTAAGCTACTTTTGATATTTGTTAAAAGTTAAAATAATCTACTTCTAGAGGAATTCCACTAAACTAAAAAACTAAGTTCTGTGAATAATGAAAACAAAATTGAGCAGTAAAATTTTTAAAATTTATCTATGACGCAGCCGCCTAAACTTGTTGCTTCAAAATTTCACACCTTTTCTATGATTCATCCGGGATCCGAAACTGCCCTACCTAAACCGAAACTGCCGTACTACTGATCCTATCATTATTAAAAAAAAAATGGACTTATATGGCGGTTACTACTCCGCCTGTGTATTATGGATTATAACAGACTAGGGGGCTCCGCCTCCTGCGTGCTTTGCACGCCAACCCCCGTACGGTCAATTCAATTCAAACTATTATTTCCCTCATACATTTCTTTATTTCCATAATGTTCTTGCATGAATGCTATAGACGGTCCAGCCCGGCTTAAAAATGATCGCCCCCCGTATTCCAAAAAATTTAAAAACGGAACCTTAGTTATAAATTTATAAACCATGTCTAATATCTATGTTAACACACAGTGAATATAAACGGAACTGTATAATATGCTTGTGCAAATGTATGTAATGGGCAGAAGGAGGCGTGGCATAAATTATATATATTCTTGATCAGCATCAACAGTCGAGTCGATATGGCCATGTCTGTCTGTCCGTCTGTTCGTAATAGTAAAAGAATATAAGAGACAGCTATGTTGCTGAAATTTTACCAAAAGATGCGCAAAATAGTCACGCAGATGAAGATTTTCTATTTATGTTGAAATCTGGCCCCCTCCCCCCGTAAGAGAATTTCGCGGTTTTCTTCGTTTTATGTGAATTTTTCCGATATTTTTCTGTTAACCAGAGCGGAGACGAATCCAACAACCCATAGATCATCAAAATCTGTCCAGCCGCTTTGAAAGTATTGGTGTGTGGAAAGAGGCGTGGCGGAAAGAAAAAAAATAAAATCGAGCTAACCGGTTATCCTAGTTCCTAGCTCATATGTCTATAAGATCTACTCTTTTAGGCAGACGTAGGGACATTATTGGACATAATTTCGGAGGGTCTTCAATGGTTCTTCTCTATGTTATATTTATTTGCACAAACTAAATATATTCCTTAACTTTGGCATAGGGTATACAAAAATTTAACTTTGAGTAATATACAGATCGTTTATAAGGTTCGCAATTGAACGATAGAAAGATAGACAGTTTGCACTCGAGGTGCCAATGTAGATAAACATAAGCACCAACATTTTGCTGAAGCCTATATAAAAATGGCATTGATGACTATCGTTTGGCGTTCAAATTTAATAAATCTTACTGATAAATGCAAATATTAGGAGCAGGTGCGAATTTGGTCTTAAGGGGGGGTTCTTCACTTCGAAGTGTATGTATATCAGAGCTCGCAAAAGACTGTCAATCCTATTTTCCAACTTTTCGGGCGTACCAGTAAGCCCCTCGTGGATCCGCCTCTGATCAGGAGCTTTTAAAAATAAAACAAAACTAACTTTTTCAAAATAAGCAGAAAAACTCAGATATACAGAAAATATATTTTTAATTTTTCAAAAATAGCTAATTCAAAAAAAAAAAATCAAATTTTAAATACAAATACGTTCATCATTTCTCTTAAAGATACTATTTTGAAAGATAATAATTATTTTATTGTTATACAAATTTATGATGTGGTAGAATTTTATGAATGAGAATTAATGCTTTAATGAATGAAAATCAGTTCCTCATAAACTCCCAGCATTTTTAATTCGATAAGAAAACTTTAATAACACTAATGATACTTTTTTGTATAAGATTTACTATGATTTAACAAACTTCTGAAGACTTTATTAAGTGGCACCAAAGTAAATTTTTATCGCACTGTAAATTCAAAATGAAAAGTATGAGCACTGCAGTGCTTAATAAAAACTTATTTAAAATTAAAAAAAAATGAGTGTTTTTCAGTTGAACTCATGACTGGACCACTAAAATCCCGCCTTTAGGAACTGCCAAGCGGGCTTTATTTCTATGAATTGCAGTGAAACCATTTTTAGCCAATTGATTGATACATGGTCGAAAAACTCTGTTTATCGAATTTCCATCCATTAATTCGGGGTGTGTCCGATGTTTCTTTCAATACAATATCTATCGAAAAGTAATTAATCTAATGCCAGAAATATTTATGAAAATGTTGGGAACCTATAATGAAATATTGTGCTCGAAGAAAATTCAAAATGTTTCGAATAACAATTTATTATTCCAAAAGCTATTCTATCTCACCCTAACTATTTTTGCAAGCAAATACTAGTTTGCAAAATAAAAAAAAAATCACTTTCAAGACATCTGTCATAAATTTTGTTAACATTTTTTGTAGGATCGTACTACTGCTTGTTTTGGTATAAATTCCATAGTCATTAAATATTCATCGAGCAAATTATATGAAACTAATTAAATTAAATGGAAACTAATTTTATCCAAAGGGGTATACGCAGTTCTAAAAATTTCGCGCGGAATGACAAAGCTTCATATTAAAAAAAAATATTTAGCTTAAAAATAAAGTTTTCAAGCTCAGTCTTCTTACAGACGGAACTGAAAGAAGGAGAGTCAATTTACCTGAATCCGGTACTGTTTAGAAAGTAACATAACATAGAAAAATTCAGTAACGGCGCCAATTTAAATAAATAAAATAATCTACAGAATTTTAATGCTTTAAGCTTTTAAAGATCTTAATTCAATTTCACAGCCACACAAAAGAATCTTAAGACGAGGCATATGTTTGCTTAAGTATTTCGACCCGCTGAATCCGATCCGCTATCACAATTGGCTCAACGGGTCTTGGCTTTTTCGGAACCCCAAAAAACCTCACACAATTTTTTTGGAGACTAAACATAGCGCAACCATGGTCAAAAATCCGCCAGCATAATGGGAATTCGATAATAACCTCCAAATACATAACTTGTTTTATTGGATTCTGAAGTCCTGAAGTTTTTTGGACCTCGAATTAGGATTCAGTCACCACTAAAACATGTAGTCAACATGGTCTGGCCTCATTACCTGAAAATTGATCCTAACACCAAAAAACATTACACAATTTTATTTCGAGACCAAACAAAGAGAAACCACTATTGGACCTCTGGTCAAAAACTCGCCAGCATGATGGGAATTTGAAAATAATATCCGAAATACCTCGTTGATTTGAAGTTTATGCCAGAAGCCTGAAGTGCTAAAGTTTTTTAGATCTCGGATTCGGACTCAGCGACCACAAAAACACATAGTCGACATGGTCTAGTCTCATAGCCTGAAAATTAAGAAAAATCGTTCTCGAGTCAGGATCTACGACTATTTTTTTTAAGTGTTTTAAGGGTTGCTACATCAATCCGGGGTGCGAAAAGATTTTTGAGACCTCTGGACTCGAAAATCGTTTTTGTTTTTTGTGTGGTTATGCTGAAAGTTGAGGATTTCTGGGCCTAGATATATTATAAAAAGTTTTTTAAAAGTTTCTTCTTTAATTTACATAAATCTAAAGTCTGAAAACCGCCACACAAATAGAGCTAGTTATATGTAATCGGTTTCATTCAAAAATTGCCTACGGAGCAATATGCCCTCTGCAAGAGTATAACAAAAACAAATCGCATGCTGTTTAACTGCAATTGCAATTAAATGTTTTAGTTTTTAGTTTTCGAAATAAACGTCTGTCTGTTATCGTGCCGCATTGTAGAAGAAGCAGCAACAGTGACGGCAGCGGCAGCAGCAGAGGCAGTAGAGCCAGCATCAACATCAGCAGCATCAGTGATTGATTTAAGGTTACGCCAAAACGCCACGTTTATTTCGTTTGCCAAACGGCACACTGAACACTTACAAATATATACAAGCACACACGCACATGGGCCCCCACATAGATACTACACACACATATAAACACTCACATGTTCATAAGCACAATTGCCAAAGTGGCGTCGGTGTCAGCGTCGCCGCCAACAACATCTATGGCATTAGGGCTAATCACTGAATCAATTAAAAGCCGGTTAAAGCTGTAGAATTCGTGCATCTAGTGACTGCCCCTACTCTTTATGCATATTTACGTATACAAACAATCAAATCAAGCATTAACAATCAGCACGATCGTGCAAAATAACAACAAAACGAAAAAAAAAAACAACAAATATTTCTGTAAAAATATAAAACCAAATACTTATAAAAAGCACCTTAACCACAATAGAAGTACAAATACGAACATTTTAAGCAGTAGCACGAGCTGCATATATTTTTGGTGATTTTGTTTAAATACTCTATGGCATTTGAAGGAGGAACTTATTACTTTTGTGAGATTAAAAGTAACAGGTTTATGCGCTAAGTATGGGCGGATAATAATCAGGCCTAGTTGGAATTTCGATTTCGTTTGGATCAGATGCAATCAGTTTGGAAGATGTTCCGATAAAAGTGTCAAGGTTCAACGCAAGACAATGGCTGACTGCACAATAGAAGGAGCACATTTTCACTAGTGCCTTAAAGTGTATGCCAAGTGCACTATATGGCTCCAGATTTGGGATATTGCTGCGCTGAGAGGTTGAAATCGTATCCAGGCGCTTCAAAATCGATACCTTAGGCATAATGCAACGCTGTCCCGAGATCTCAGCCTGTGCAAAGCAAAAGGATTTAGAATTTCCAAAAATTTTGCATGCATCTCCCAAGTTCAAGAAAATTTTATAGGCAATATTAAAAATATTTCGAGCTTTAAAAATTTCATAAAAGTATGCATAAGTTTTAACTTCCGATTGAGGGCAAAGACCGCCAAAATCAAAAATTCAAGTTGAAGAAATTTAAGAATTCCAAAGCGTAAAATATCACTCCAACGAACTCCCAAAAATTTACATCGTATAGAGCATCACATAGCTGAAACACTTCAATCTAGTTATTCACTTCAAGCTTTAAATTCATTTTTCTACATTTTATTTAATTATCTAATTATGATGATTATATGCATACATATAATGATTGTACATTAATAAGAATTCCATTGTATTTTGTCAAAAATGTTTATTTTGACGGCATTTATCTGTTTTGGATATATTAAACATCTATTGTGAATACACAAAATATACGAATACTGCAGCCTTAGAAAAATTTAAGCTTCGACCTTTTAAATGGTTTTATAATTGATTTATTAATCCAAGCATTTCTCAGCTGGTTTGCTATACATATTTTTAGCTACTTGCCTCTTGACAGCCAAAAACAAACAAACTCGGAAAAAAATATATTCAAAACTAAGTGTATTTTAAAACCGCAAACTTTTTGTTTACAGTACTGAATCGAACATTTTGCAGCAATATTTAATTAAGTTCTTCAGCTTTGATGCCGTAAACTTAACAACGTTGCGTATGCGTAATATTTTGTAGTCAAGTACATACTCGGGTGTAGCCATGCGTATACGTAATATGCGCATTTCGGTTTTACTCTACTACAACACTACTTTGCATTTTGACCACGTATAATATATGTATAAATATATATATGAGCGTATATGTTTTTTTTTGGTGTTCTTCTCATTGAGGCTTGTAGAAGAGATTTATATTAATTCCGCTGTTGACAGTTTAAATGTCTTGCATGAATGCATAGACAAATGAGCGAGCATAAGATAAAACTTCCTATAGTAGATTAAGGGAAAAAATCTAAAAGAAATAAAAGACAAATAGCTGGTTTAGGGTTATTTAGTAAGCTATGTGACAGCAAGTTAAGAATTCATTATTTTCGATTTTTTAACTACTCTATGTATTGACATATTTTATTTTAAAATTCATGATAAATGCTTTTTAGCTTGCGAATTTTAAAATTTTAATTCATGTGCTTGATTTTTGTTTTAAGTTTCAAGTTTTTTCTGAAAGCTGAAAAATTGACAAGGTCTCACAGAGTTTAAAAAAAATGTTTTTTTTTTATTTTGTAACTATTGAGTATATCATAAAATTTATTATAAATTTAGTTTAACTTGCAAAACAAAAATTAGTCCCCGTTGATAGTGACTACCGGACTTTACTTTTCTGCCGACAGCCCTGCCTACCCCCGTAAATCCTTCCCATTCCGGAAACTTTTCAGCCTATTGGTCTGCCTCTTTAGCTAAGGAAAATAAGATAATTTAAATAAGGAAATTTTTTAAAGGTATGGGCTGTCCTTATTGAACTAATTTGCGCAGCGAAATGAAATTTAAGTTCCCTTGTGGTACACTTGCCAAGCAGCCTATACCCTAATTATTGGCAATCAGTCTACTTAAAACTTAGGCTATAATCCAATAGTAAATTACAAAGTTAATCGCTTCGCACTCGAATCTGGTTTTATGAATCTACAAAAAATTGTGAGAACCATTTCATTGGTTTCTCTAAATTTCAAATTAAAAATTTTTTGTTACTGAACTTTTCGGTGCCTCTGATCCGAAGGGTGTAGTCTTTTTAGCCTTCGCCTTGGCCTATGACCCGCAAGAGCACAGGCCATCGAATTTTGATGAGTTTCAAATCTATTCGCATATCTCTCGCCCAGATTGTTTATAGTGTCCCCTATGAAACCTATGTTAAGGTCTTTATGTAGATGCACTATCTGGCGTATAGCTTTGATTTGGAGTGTTTGAATTCTCTTCAGTTTTAATTGTGCTGCCGTTCCCCAAACTTAAATTCCATGCGCCCACGTAGGTGTTATGATGGCTTTGTAGAGAGTCCCTTTGTACTGGGTATATTTCGTAAGCTGAGCAAGGGATTCACAAAATAGGGGTTAGATGCTTTCCATCTCTTCCTCATACCAACTCAGTCATGGTGGGGGACATGCATTCCGCTGACCAAGGTACTTAAGTATAGCAGCCCAAATGATCGTGGCTTGTATTTCAGGTTAAGGACCCGGAATATATAATAGCTAGCTAGATTTGTTTCTATATAATATAACTTTTGTGTAAACTTGGTTATCCTGAGTTTATAGTACGAGTACTTTCACCGATGATTTTGTCAGAATATACGGAAGACTCTCTTTAGTGTCTAGCAGGCCCAAACTCAAAATTACGTATACAGGCTAAGGTTGTTTTCCCAAAACTTGATGTTTAACTCTTTTCGTTAGGTTGGGAGAGGTCTGACTACGGTTATGGCTAGGGTTACCAGATGGTCCGAGTGAAAAAAAGCGAACATACCACATATCCCCATGCTTACTGCTATCAGTACCGATGCTCAAGTAAGAAGCATTTTGCTAATCTTTCAGCAGGCAATTTTGTTTTGGCGATTTCGGTATCAGTTCACTCAATAAAGATCCGTTGCAATCCATTAATTTAAAACTTTCGTGATGTTTTAATGTATGGAATGCAAGAGTTCCTTACGCAGCCCAAATTTGCAGAGAAAGCGGTTTTTTTTTTTTAACGAAGAAAGATTGGATGGCTCTCGAAGAAGCAGTCTTTTGAATGTTTTGGACATACTTCTCTGTGCTCAGATGGGAATACAATGAACGGTTTCCTTTTTAAGAATTTGAAAAAAAAATATTGTACAATCACTTCACTTGAGTATCTCTATTGCTATATTATTCCATAAAAGATATGATAATCTACCATAAATTACAACTTCTGAAGAAGTTTGTACTTCGAAATATGAGAAATTAAGAAAAAGAAAATTGAAAAAAATGATTATATCTACAGAAGACATAGATAAGTCAATAAATCGTAAATACTATAGAATATTACTAATTACATTCCTTAGTAAAGATATGATTCAAGAAGTAAAAAGAATAGAATTTTAAAGCACAGTAAACAGGAACAGAAAAGAGAGAAAAGTCAAGACGTACCACCCTGCGTTACAGAAACATACGAGTCAAAAATTTCGCAGTACGCTTCGTGCTCATTTCTACCTTTTTGAAGCAAGCGTATTGTTTGAGGTGCTCGGCATTCTTCGAATTTTTCGGCTCGCCCGTATTATCGTATCTTTTGGACCAATTCCAGGTTTCTGTAACTAAACGATTTTTAATTTATCAAATTGCCTCCGATTCTTCTCCCTTAAATTTTTTTAAATCAACAAATAGGTCAGGATCATAGCACTCGATAAGTTAATCATAATATGAAATTGTAAATAAAGGGTTTTCCAATAAGAGGTGTTATTTTGGTATTCAAAGAAAAATTCCATTTTTTGAGATAAATGATCGGATGTTTATTTCATAATAAAGAGGAAGGTATGCCATTAATAATGAAAAACAACATCAGCCAAATGGCCACCACGACCACGCTTACAGGACCATATCCTTTTCATGAAATTTTCCATAACCAAATCGCAAAGTGGCTGCCCTATGTCCTCGATAGCCTCACGAATTCTATCTTTGAGGTCTTGAATCGACGCTGGGCTGTTGGCGTAGACCTTATCTTCCATGTGGTCCCAAAGGAAGAAGTCGCAAGGTGTTAAATCACAAGATCTCGGTGGCCAATTGTGATCACCTCTTCGAGAGATAACACGGTCCGGAAACTTTTCCCGTAAAAGAGCAATGGTTTCGTTGCTTGTGTGGCACGTAGCGCCGTCTTGTTGAAAGTAAACGTTGTCCAGATCAATAGCCTCCAACGCCGACCATAAAAAATCATTAATCATCTCTCCCATCAATCCAACCTCATTTTCGAAAAAGTAAGGTCCAATGACACCGCCGGACCATAAACCGTACCAAACTGTCACACGTTGAGGATGGAGAGGCTTCTTAACAATAACACTTGGATTTTACGAGCCCCAGATGCGCCAATTTTGCTTTTTGACGTAGCCACCGAGGTGGAAATGGGCCTCATAAGTCAAGATGATTTTTCGATGGAATTCCGGATCATTTTCATGCATTTCAAGGACCCAATCAGCAAAGACACGACGTTGTTGATGATCGGCCGGCTTGAGTTCTTGTGTTAACTGAACTTTAAAGGCCTTAAGACCCAAGTCTTTATGCAAAATACGGTGTAATGACGTTTGTGGAATGCCCAATTCCAAAGAACGACGAGGAATGGACAAACCTGGGTTTTCTTCAACACTTTGGGCTACAGCAGCAATATTCTCAGTTGTTCTTGAGCGACGTGCACGGGTTTTATGCTTCACATCACTAACTTGTCCCAACAGCTCGAATTTTTCCACCAATTTCTGTATTGCGGTCCGACAAGGTGCTTCACGACGACCCAAAAATGCTTTAGTTTTGCGAACTGTGACTGCAAGATTTTCACCATTTTTGTAGTGAATTTTAATAATTTAAATGCGTTGTTGAAGCGTGTATGGTTCCATTTTTAGTAATGGCGTAGTTTCTACTTGTCAAATGTCAAAGAATAAAATCTTCAAAAGTGACAGCTACCGAAATACCGGGTGTTTCAAAATAACATCTCTTGTTGGAAAACCCTATACTAATGGAATATGATAGAATGTGGAAAAAATGATATATGGCGAATGTAACTTAAATAACAAGAAAAAAACTCGTACCTTTTCTTCTGTGCAGTTCCGATTTGTTGAAAATCAAGAAGATTTGATTAAATAAAAAACACGACACGAGACACGAAACAATAGGCTGCAATAGCTTAGCTGACTCGACTCGTCGATATACGATATAGATCTATATATTACGATACGATCAGGAAACAGCTGATAATTTTCCTAGTTTGCGATTCTTCCACTTTTGTTCTAGTGCCTACCAACTGTCATGATAAAAATATACTTAAATACTTGGTAAAAGACATGAAAATATGTATGACAAAAGTTGATCGGTCTAATCGAGCGAAAAAAGCCAACATTTCTGCAAAAAAGCGAATAAGCGAACACGAAACAGAAAAATCGAATATGTTCGCTTAAAAGCGAACGCCTGGTAACCGTAGTTATGGCTTTCTACAGTTTGCGAATCTATTTAGGTGTTTTATAACTCAGTCTGGAACTTCTTTTATGGTAAGCTTCGAGTAAAAGACTTCGCCTTAAAATTTGCATGCATCATGACGTCATTATGTCAGTAGAGCGGTTTCAGTAACCGCCTCTCTAGCTGCAATACTGCGATATGACCAAGTTATTGTATTGATAGTCTTCGAAGCCGCCTGTTTTGTGCAAACATATGGGACGTATACTGAATATTGCAATTGCAATGGTTTTTTTAAAGCTCTGGAGCTAGAGGCTGTTGTTTGCCTTATTCCTATAGCCAAATTTAGAAAACAAAATTAAATTCAATGACACCGGTAACTAGTCCAAGTGTTTGTTAAGGATAATAAGTAAATTTTTATATTCCCTGCGAAATGTGTGAACTTCATTATTGCCGTTCTACTCGTTCCCATCGGAGGAGTTCATTATACTGCCTTCATTAGGTCATACGAAAACCGTGTGAATTTCAATCTAGCACATCATTTGTGTATGCGTTAACCTTGTGCTCTTCCGCTCCCTACGTCATAAGCGTATACTTGATGTCACTGAGTCAAGCACGTCTTAAAAATTTAAAATTTAAAATACTTTTTTATTTATTTTATTGCCACAACTTATATTTCTATAATCCATCTTTTAGTATTTTAATCAGCGACTATGAATTTTGTATGCTCATATATTCAATTCCAATATTCAAACATTTTTATTGATTTTATGCATGAATTTTTGTGTAGGTGAATTTTTTATGAAGCTCAGCTAAAAAAAAAGCAAAGTAATATATATGTAGATACAACAATAGTTCAAATATTTATAAACAAACCGATAAGTAAATTTAAACAAATTGAATTGTTCCTTTCACCTACGCTTAACATAGCTATTTTTAGTTAAAATTTGTTTATTTAAATAGCATATTTTATAATAAATTAAGAAATGAATTTATGTAGCAGGCAAAAAAGGGCGTTTAGCAATGTAAACAATAAATTGCTTAAATGCTAAATGTGCAGCATATTAGCAATTATTAGGAAATGTTTTTGTTAAATTTTTGCAAAAATTTTATTGAGTAGCGCTTTTTATGGTATGCGCAAAATATTTGGACTTCAAAAAGAGGCAAGCAAATTATTTGCTTTAACAAATTTAGGCAAGTGTAAACAATTTAAGCATAAATAAAATTGTGTATAGAAATTTTTTTGTTGTAGATATTTATATAGAATTTATTTTCTTGTATCTTTCAGGTTAAATTGCATGCGACGCCGCCAGTGCCACAATCGGAACAAAATCTGCTACAAAAGGAAATACGTAACACAAAGAGCGTTTATATACCCAGGTGTGAACTGAATACAATTTACACCTTGCAGTTATACATAAAAAGTAAATAAACAAATTTTATACTGCAGATTTTACTTTCCACATGGCAAACCACAGCCAACCATTGCCATGGAGCGCGTTGTACGTGGCATACTCTCCGCCTTCGATTCCTTTCCCAATAATCAGGTGACCAAAGATGAACTGCCCCGCATTTTAAAGCTATGTGGTTTACCCTTCTATTGGCGTATGCCTGTTATGATATTCTGTCAAACGGGCAATTCTGGTCTAGTAGAGCGTTCACGCTTTGTCGAGTTCTGGAAGCAGTAAGTCTTACCAATAATCAGAATTTTAAAAATTAATTGGTATTCTTCATTTGCAGAATGAATGTGTATTGCCATGAGGCAGCCTCGCGTTTTGTTTATATATTATCACGTGGCCAACGCTTTCGTTCCTATATAGTGCCCGAGGACCTGGTGCCAATGGTGCAGGATGTAGTCGATACGCATCCCGGTTTGGCCTTTCTCAAGGAGGCCAGCGAGTTTCATTCCAGATACGTGCACACTGTCATAGCGCGCATATTCTATTCGGTAAATCGCAGTTGGAGTGGAAAGATCACAATAGCGGAACTAAAGCGATCCGATCTGCTGGAGGTAAGCGACTTCCGTCAAAATACTTTTAGATTTGGTTTTGTTCGATTGTATCGATGTTTCTTAGGCATTTTATGAGAGTTTAGGGATGGGGAGGTGGATTCTATATGCACATATCCCAGTTTGTGACCTAAAAAATAAAATGTAAGCACGGGCACACTTTTAGAATGAAATAATCCAATTCGAGATGCCAAGCGAGGAGTATTATCGTTTCGTGGTTTGATGCAATTTTCAAACATATTTGCACATCCTTGCCAGCTTGCTTCAAACACTGAATAAAGCATATAATTCCGATACAAAGACCTATGTTTTGCCTACTAAATAGCTTCATATTTTCCAGACCACGATTACAAATAGATACATTTGTTCAAGAGAATAAAAGAAAAAATTCGAAAATGATTCAAAATTCACTTCTGTGTGATTTGTAGCCCACATGGCTAATATGTTTGCGGTTCGGGGCACAGAAACTCCTGAAGCCCCTCTTCCACCGAATCTGGTTGATTTCAGTCTTTAGCTCTAAAAGTCGTGAATCCGGGAAGGATCTAAAATTCATTTTCTGTATGGTTTCTGACTCAACATACTGAGGATAATTGCAATTTATAAAGAACTCACATATGTGTTCCAGAAACTGCTGAAGCTTCAATTGCACCGAGCCTGATTATAACTTTATGATAAATAGTGGTACATACAGAACTTACATATTACGACATCTTTACTTATGTATTGTTTTATCTTTATCGCAGATGATTAGCCTGCTGGAAGAGGAGGAGGACATCAATCAAATTATGGCCTTCTTTAGCTATGAACACTTCTATGTCATCTATTGTAAATTCTGGGAATTGGATAAGGATCATGATTTGCTCATCAGTCAAGAGGATTTAGCCAGACACAGTGATCATGCGCTATCCACGCGCATTGTGGAGCGTATTTTCTCCGGATGTGTTACACGCAGCGATAACAAAAAGGCGCGTGAGGATGAGTCAAAAATGTCGTATACAGATTTTGTTTGGTTTATACTCTCCGAGGAGGATAAGCGCACACCGACCGCCATTGAGTATTGGTTCCGTTGTATGGATATCGATGGAGATGGCGCTTTGTCCATGTATGAGTTGGAATATTTCTATGAGGAGCAACAGCAACGCATGGAGGGAATAGGCATTGAGTGTTTACCTTTTGAGGATTGCCTGTGTCAGGTAAAGTTTCCACTTTCCAACAAATGCTTTTTCGGAACTAAGTGTATTAACTTGCTTCTAATTATAAACTTTTGTTTTTTAGATGCTGGACATGATTAAGCCAGCGAATCGTGATTGCATAAAGTTGGGCGATTTGAAACGTTGCAAAATGACGCATGTATTTTTTGATACATTTTTCAATCTAGAGAAATATTTGGATCATGAACAACGAGATCCATTTGCATCACAACGTGACGAATATGTAAGTGCTTTATTTCGAAATTTGGGATTCAGGCAAAGTAACTTAAATGTTTTTAATTAATAAAACTAGTTCGCTGGCCAAAAATCGCACTGAAAGTTCGAGCCCATATGGGTTTATTTACAAAGAAATTAAGACATAATTGAAGAAAATACTTTAATTCACAAAAAGGTTATTCACTTATATAGAAGAATTGCGAAAATATATTAGGAACCACTATACGCCCCGGAATTCACACTCACAAATTTACAAAATTTAATTTTTATTGTACTGAAGCTAATTTTTATGAAACAATTGTTTTTCGGGTCCAAATTTCTTGAAAACAGTTTACGAGTCGAACAAAAAAAAATAATCTCATAAGGGAAGTTGATAATTCATATTGTTAAGAGATCCTGCCAGTTTCAGAGTTGGTAACTACAAATTCTTCTTAGTGCAAAATTAAATCATAGAAAAGAACTGGTTCCAGTAACTTTAAGGTTCTTCATTTCGATAAGTCTTGAACACTTTTAAACAGGGGTCACCTAAAAGCAACAAAAAAATGTTAATATGTTAATTTTAATAATTTAATTTTTTTTTAAGCTTTTAGTTATTTTTTCAAGAAGCGCTCATATTAAACAACTTAATCTATTTACAGACCTCCGATTGGGATCGTTTTGCAGCACAAGAATATGAGCTGCTTATAACTGAAGAAAATGAATAAATTTGGTTGACAATACTTCCCGAAAAAATACCGGCCTATTTATATGCATACAACAATGATATTTATTTACCTACAAATTTTTATACAAATTTATACACTACGAAACAAAAATAAACTAAAAGCCAAAAAAAGTTTAGTCTTTAAAAAATAATTAATATTATTATGAGTTTTTAAAACAAACAAGTTGCAAGAAAATGAGTCAATTTTTTGAGTAGTTTAACTTTAGTCAAATAAATTTGTGCAAGTTTGTTTAGTTGAATAAAATTTAAATAAATTTAAAAAAAAAAATTAAAACGCTGTATGTACTTTATTTTAAATAGCGCGCACGAACAATCAAAACTCTTGTTATTACATTTTAAAATTTTTTATTAAACTTTTATCGAAATACTTTTTTAGTGTCTCGTTTTTTTTTTTTATTTTCATTAACTTAACAATACATTTAAAATATTTGCATCTCATAATCGTCAATTTTACACTAGCAAATTTTTTAAACACACTTTTTTAATTTAATTTTTAACTATGCAAATACATAATTGCCTAATAATATAATTGCTATACAAGAGTGTATACAAAAAATTGCGGCAATTTATGCAGGTATGTTATGATATAAGGATATTTTTTTTAAAAATTGTTTTATTATTACAAGTTTTGGGTGAATATTAGTTTTTACAACTGCATATGAAAAAGATGGCGAACGTTAAAGTCGGGCGCAGACGACTTTGGGATACCCTGTACCACCTCATTGCAATTAAGTCCGACATATTGGTTAAGACCTCCAAAAGATATAATTTATTCGGCAAATTTGGCTACGATATTTTCATAAATAAACAGAAATCAGTCGAATTTTACACCAACAATTTTTTTTTGACCGATCGGTCCTATGGCGACTATATGATATAGTCAACCGATTTTTATCAAATTTGGTACAGTGCTTCGGACCTCTCTCTTCGGACCGAGTGCCAAATTTGGTTACAATATCTTCACAAACAAACAAAATACAACGAATTTTGTACAAAACTCGATTTTTTGACCGATTGGTCCTATGGGAGCTATATGATATAGTCAACCGATTTTGATCAAATTTGGTACAGTGCTTGGGAACTCTAAAAAACTTCTTATTGCCAAATTTGGTTACAATATCTTCACAAATAAACGAAACACAACGAATTTTGTACAAAACACGATTTTTTGACCGATTGGTCCTATGGGAGCTATATGATATAGTCAACCGATTTTGGTCAAATTTGGTACAGTGCTTGGGAACTCTAAAAAACTTCTTATTGCCAAATTTGGTTACAATATCTTCACAAATAAACGAAACACAACGAATTTTGTACAAAACACGATTTTTTGACCGATTGGTCCTATGGGAGCTATATGATATAGTCAACCGATTTTGATCAAATTTGGTACAGTGCTTGGGAACTCTAAAAAACTTCTTAATGCCAAATATGGTTACGGTATCTTCACAAATAAACGAAACACAACGCATTTTGTACAAAAAACTAATTTTCGACCGATCGATCCTATGGGAGCTATATGATATAGTCAACCGATTTTGATAAAATTTGGTACAGTGCTGGGGGTCTCTAAAAAACTTCTAATTGCCAAATTTGGTTATGATATCTTCATAAACAAACGAATTATCCATCTAAAACTTTTGATTTTTTTCGAGGTCCTCTGAAACACCCCTATGGGAGCTATATAATGTAATCCCGATATCAAAAAAATAAAATAAACTTGTCTCCTATGGATTAATAAGGGATCTTATCTGAAAGTTTGGTTGCTCTAGCTCTTACCATCTCTGAGATCTAGGCGTTCATACGGACAGACGGACAGACGGACAGACGGACATGGGTATATCGACTTCTCTAGTCACACTGATCATACTTTAGGTAACTTTGGGGGGTCTCCGACTTCTCCTTCTGTACGTTACATACATTTTCGGCTTGCACAAACACAATATACCCTTTGTACCATACGGTACAGGGTATAAAAAGTTAAGGAACATTGCACTCGTCAATGGAAAGTCCCGCTTTAACAATTCTTCAGTATTCTATGTATATATTTTTAAAGTTGGTTGCTACACGGTTATTGAATAACCAGAACCATTTCATATGAGTTACAATGAATTTTTAAAAGTTATTTCAGTTTTGCACTTGGAAGCTACGTACCCAACGACTAAAAATATAGGTAAAATATATATTATATTAGGAGTCGAAACATTGAGACTTGCGCCAGAAATCTCATTTGAAAAAATTTTCAACTATCAACTATCCCAAGCCAAAAGCAATCCATAAAAATGTATTATGACAGCTCTTGGCATATAACTAGAGATTTCTGGCACTATCTTGAATACGAGGGTTTGGTGTGAACACAAATGAAGCTTATAATGCTTATAAGTGTGTATGTTTTATAGCATACTTTTATGCGCAAACTAAAAATAACTTGAGTCTAAAATAAAAAAAAAAGCAGCAAAAGTTTTACGCAAATTAATAAAAGCAACTAATTCAAAGTGTTGCTTTTGCTTAGTTATTGCCATTGTTGTTGTTATTAAAGGTGTATTGTCTACTGCTTAAGTCGTACTTTTTCACTATCCTCGAAGTTCTTATCTGTATCGTTTGTGTTAACCGTGCCCGTTGCATTTGTTGAGCTAGAGCTACCCGTTGTGGACTCATCTGCTTCACGATTGTAAATAGGTGAAGATTTGCCACGCACAGTATCCCCTGTTATATGCACACCTTTTATGTCCGAACCGGGCACAATAAACATGGGATCCAGTAGCAATTGCTCCTGCAAATATCAAACAGTTAAGGTACGACTTAGTCATGTCATATGAATAGTTCTTACCATTATTGAGCGCAGACCACGCGCACCCGTTTGCCTTTCCATTGCCAATGTGGCAATCGATTCGACTGCATCCTCTGTGAACGTTAGATCCACATCATCTAGTCCCAGCAGGGCCTTATACTGCGGCACTAATGCATTTTTCGGCTCCGTTAATATGCGCACTAGCATATCTATATTTAAACTGTGGAAAGGCACTATAACCGGAAACCGACCAACAAATTCCTGTAAAACAGAGAAAAGGTTCAACAATGTAGTTTATAAATAATAAAGGGTGGTGAATTATGAAGAGGTGTGCCAGAAATATCTTTAAAATATCAAATTCATAGCCTACAACAGATATATTGCCCCTTAGTTTTAAAATTTTTTTTAGATCACTACAATAGCGTTTATAATTTCCTCTATTTTGAACAGTCGTCGACAGACTTTTTCTATTTCGAGTCATCTTGTCTTGGCTTCCCAAGCAATCTTGACGAATTTTGATATGGTGTACCGATTTTGTCAATTGTGTCCTTTTGTCTTTTTGCTACATTTAATTGTAATTGTTATTTCCATATCCATTAAAGTGCTTTAAATACGAGGTTTGTTCAAAAAGTATTGCGAATTTTGAACTTTCGCGGGCTACGGATGTTCGATTTTCGATCTTTTTGTGGCGTTATGTTGGTACTCATGACCCTCACTTATGTTGACAATCTCGGTCATTTTGAATGTTCAGTTTTTGACAGCTATTGTGCGTGGACTCGTTTTAACTTGTCCATTGGGATGATTGAGCTGTGGTTTCTACGTCATAACCATAGACCTATGATTCGTCACCAGTTATGACGGACAGAATCCAACAACTCCTGAGCAATGTTATTGCGATGCTGTTTTTGGTCGAAATTGAGTAATTTTGGTACGAATTATGCGGCGACCCGCCTCATGCCCAAACTTTTGGTGATAATCGAATGACACGAGCCAAACGATATATTTAGGTCCTCAGCAACTTCTCTGACAGTGATTCGACGATTGGGCAATACAAGATTCTTTACTTCGTCAATGTTTTCGTCTGTTGTTGACGTGCTCGGGCGTCCGGAACGCTCTTCGTCGCTCACATCTTCTCGGCCCTTTTGTCCGGTTTCTTTTGTCCAAAGTAGCTTCGCCGTATGCAACAGTCAACATTCGGAAAATTTTCGCGCACTTTGTTGTTTTTCACACAAAATTTGATTCAAATTCTTTGATCCATTTTTCGGTATAGACAAAAATCGAAGACAAGCTAAAACACGTCCACGCACAATAGCTGTCAAAAAATGACTGAACATTCAAAATGGCCAAGATTGTCAACATAAGTGAGGGTCATGAGTACCAAAATAATGCCATAAAAAGATCGAAAATCGAACCTCCGTAGCCCGCGAAAATTCAAAATTCGCGATACTTTTTGAACATACCTCGTAAACTAATGAGCTATTCCCTTCTGTTCGTTTCTTGACTTATACCATCTATTAACGGGTGTATAAAGATAGCGTGCATGAAAGACTAAAAAACTATAATGCGGAGCTATATACTTCTTAAAAACGAATTAAATCCGAAAGGAACTAGATCTCGACTATCTATTCGCTTAATAAAAAAAGGGGAGTGAAAAAAAACTTACGGGTATCATGCCAAACTCAACGAGATCACGCGCCTGCACTTTTGTGAGGCATTTATCACGCTCCTCCTGATCGTTGTCCATGGGACTGGCTGTGGACTGAGCGGCACGACGTCCCGAGCCGCTCGTCGAGGGCATGCCAAAGCCAAGATACTGTAAATGCAAATACATTATTAGTATAGTGACAGTATAAAGCCTCAAGACTTCTTCACCTTCTCGTTTAGGCGACGCCCAATTAGGCGATCCAGACCCGTGTATGCGCCTGAGGCTACGAACAGTATATTTGTGGTATCGACCTGCACAGTTTCGCCACGCAGCTTACGCGGTGAATTACGCTCCGGCACATTAACAACTGTGCCCTCGAGCATTTTAAGCATGCCCTGTTGCACGCCCTCGCCGCCCACATCTCGCAGCTGGTGTATACCAGGAACAGCACCAATTTTGTCCACCTCATCTAGAAACACAATGCCCGTTTGGGCGCGCTCCACGCTGTTAATATAAAGGAGAGAGTTAATATAAAATTGATTCTTGCATTCTTTTCTACTCACTTATAGTTGGCATCTTGCAGCAGCTTGGAGATTACGCTCTCAATATCCTCGCCCACATAGCCCGCCTGTGTCAGTGTGGTGCAATCACAGATGGCAAAAGGCACATCTAGGCAACGTGCAATCGTTTGTGCAATCAGTGTCTTACCCGAACCGGTAGGACCCAACATAATTATGTTGCTCTTTTCCAGCTTGACATCATTTGAATGTTTGTCTAAAATCTCTGATCCGCTACGATGATTATCGCTACGTGTTGTGCCACCACTAGAATTGTGTAAGCCACCCAGACTGCTTGTTGTGCCTCCACCCATGGAACCACCCATGCCCATTTGCGTAGGTGACTTTGGCAGCTCGTTGCCACCAGTGCTATTTAGCGTATGCCCTATGCCGGTTATATGTAGCAAATCCGTACGTGACATGCCATCCAAACCTAAGCCGCTACCACCGCTTCCAGCGCTGCCCTGTTGATGCAGCTGTGGCAAATTGTGGTGTATGCGTTTGTAGTGATTGTATACAGCCACGGAGAGCACTTTTTTGGCAAAATCTTGACCCACTACATGCTTATCCAAATATTCCATGATCTTTTGTGGTGGTGGTGGCGGCTTACGCTGATTTTTTGGCTCCTCCTTTAGACGCTGCTTGGTTTCCACATCGGACAGCACTACGAAGAAGTAATTACACTTGGCGCATTTAACAAAGCGCGTCGAGCTAACAAATGTCTCCACTTGTGTGCAGGCACTGCCGCATTTCGGGCATGACAGATACTTATCACCGCCTGGTGGATCTCCACCACTTGTTGTGCTTGCACCAGAGCTGCCAGCTCCAGGGCCGCTGACCTTTGATGAACTGCCTCCCGAGCCATTTGTATTGCCGGCTGCACCAGCTGCGCTGCTAGAGCATGAGGTGGGCACTGCATTTGTTATGTCAATATAGGTGGGTATGACAAAAGCTGGCTCTAGTAAAATGTGTCTACGGGAGCTGGCACAATGCTGTGTGGCCAGATGAAATTTGCGTGCGCCGGATGCTTTCGGGCTGCGAAGAAGGCATCTGGCTCTTTGTGTGTGCGTGTTTCCTGAGAAGAAGGCAGAAAATAATGGAATGATGATAATGATTTACAATATACGAGAATATATAGGTACATATAAGGAGGGCGCAGTGCCATAAAAAATTGTTTGTCGTTGCTTTAAAACATTGAAAAGCAAGATCTTATAACATATATATTATCATAATACGATTTTTTTTTGTTTATTTCCATATTATAAAAAAATTCCATTATATTTCTGGGAAATACTTGCATTGATTGCTTATCTATAACAACATTCGAAATAATAACAATCATGGTATGAACGATCAAGAAAACTTATAAAGTATATAAACCTAAAGTAAGAAATAAGATTGGTCTTAAAATTGGTAACATGGCTGGTTTGTAGAAAGAAATATTTCAGAGATTACATATAAACATAGCAGAAAATTCTAGTCTTAAGTTCAACTTATTATCAGTTTTAAGTTTAAGTTGATTTAAATTTATTGTTTCGGTTATTTCACCATTAAATAATAAAATCTTGAAAGTGTACTTTCTATAAAAGAGGATTTTTGGAACTAGATCATTCAACTAAGATTAAATTTATGTTGTGAATAAATTTTTTTATTCTGCTTTTAGACTAATGTGAAAAAGACGTCTTCTTCCTCTTTTTTTTTGTGCCAATATTTTGATTACAATTATCTACGCCAAAATTTTTTCAAAGTCATTTAACTGCACTTAGATAACGATTTATATCAATAGGACTGTTGGTTTAACTTCTTTTTGCAAAAAAAAAAAATGTCAAAGGTAATGTAACCATATCGAAAACCGAGTTGCCCGCAATTCAAATTTCGTTTTGTTGAAATGGCAGTTAATAAAAAAAATATCAACAAATGAATCCATATAAGAGTAATAATAGGTGATGTGTGGCTGTGAAAATTTGATTTTGGAAACGGACAGGATTTGTTTCATATTTCATTCGTCTAAAGAGGTATAATGCGGCCGGAACGATTAATTCCATTGCCAATTCGTATGTCGTACCGAGAAGTTGAAGACCGTGAATTTACTTAATTTAGTGCCAGTTAACACGTATTTGCTTGTAGTCAATTTAATATGTTGTGAATTGGCTCAAACATTGACTAATGCTCTTTGGATGAAATGATATGCTATTAAATTTTACAGCATTGCATAACCAACTTGATTTACTGCACGCAAATCTTTCCTATTGCTTTACCTTTTGATGATCTTTGTATATATGAATATGTATGTACATTGCTGAAGGAGGATCAAAGTATAGGCTTATTTACATAGAGCCAAACACGAAAAAAAAGAAAATAGTCCACCAGTCTACACAGATGCATTATAATTAAACTACACGGAATCGAAAAAACCTTGAATTTTGGCCTGCTAAGTTCTTATATATTTTCATTGTTCTTTGCTTTGCAAATTGACCACCAACATAAAGTCAAGGGCAGGCAATTAGCACCTTACAACTATACAACTTTGAGGCCTTGATATATGGAATTTAACTGATCCAATTTTATGAGTGTCACTCAGTAAATAAAAAATGCGTGATATAAAATAATTTTGCAAATTCATGCAAAGTGCTCAACAATTTTTAGTGGCTTTTATAGAGTCAGGAGGTCTAGACTTGAGTCTTTTATCATTGTAGGTGGAAACAACTTGTATAAAAGCAGACCAGCTGGTTTCCTGATTATAATAACAGTGTGTAATAGAAACGAATATTATTCAAACACTAAAACAAATACTTATATCAAATAATACAATTACAATAAAAATATTTTTTCTTTAATTAGCAAACACAGTTTTACAAATTATCTATGAAAGAAAAATGGGAACCTTCAATAGATAATCAGAAAACAATACTACCGCTGGTTAGCAAAAAGGTATATGCACATAAATTGTTGTTGCTTCTCCAAAGGAGACGAAAATCTATCTGACTCAAGTCTGAACTGATCAATTAAATCGCGTTTTATTCGATTGTTTCAAACCAAATGGTTTTTACGAGTTATTCAGATAATGAAATTATAACCATTATATGAATTGTGTACTGATCTATTCAAAAAGTTTTTGGTCATCAAAACAAATTCTTCCCCAGTAAGGATCGTAATTTTTGTTTTTTGTAACTTAAAATAAGTATAAGCTCACTAAACCTGGGTGAACTCAATGAAAGTTACTTCAAAACGTCGGGTTGTGGACCATTAATGCAATTGGAATTTATAAAAAAGGTTTTACATTTATTTGTATTTGTTAGTTCTTGCATACACGTAAATCAGTTGGTAGAGATAAAGCAGACCAGCCGGTTTCCTGTTTATAAATATACTTGGCAAATAATAATAATAACAGATACTCCAATTGCCTTAATAAGCTTTTTAGATAATAATTATAGTCCACTTACTATTGCGTCAATAACAATAACAAAAAAATCAAGTTCAATTCAAGTTAATCGTGGCGGCAGCAGCAGCTGTAAACAACAACAAATATTAGCAACAACAACTGCATACGATATGCACTACGTTATGTTGCTCTGCTCTGATTGGAAAGACGTAACCGCAACGTGTTACATTTACACACACTAACACGTGCACAGCAGCTTAGTGTTATGCTATGTTTACACTGCTTGTCAGATGATCATGTGTTTTTTACTACGGTACTTGGAGTTTACACCTAGTTAGTTCACATTACGTGTTGCTTATGCACGGATTTTCGCTAAAACTAAACAATGAATAAGTTTTTAACAGGTGAACGAAAATTAAGTAGTTTTGTCTATTTTTTCCAGTTTGAAAAAATAAACACAAGCGTAACGATTTGCGGCGCATGCTGGAAGATGATGTTTCAAGCTTGTACAAAAAAACTTGATGCGTTAAAATGAAGAGATGTTGGCGAAATTAAACTGCTTGCTGAGAAACAATATGCCGAAATTCAGAAACTACTTGAGAGTGGTTGGAGATGCTGTTTTAACCAATTAGTTAAACTCAAAACAAAAGCTCGCAAGAATACATAATAGACAAAATTGAGGTTGACAGAAAACAAAATATGGAGTGACCAAATAGCAATGATTGTTTTTTATGTTTCAGAAGCTGTCAAAGTTACCAATGAAAACTCAATGAGTAGACTCCATAAGCCATCAAACAGACAGAGACGGGTTCGAAGTTAAGAAAACGTAGCAGCCGTAGCGGCAACCACTGGGTCTCAGTCCACCCGGTTTATTTTGCGGTTGGATATGGGCTTAGATAAGAAATGACAAAACTCGGTTCTTTGGCCAAAAATTACAGGCAGCGAAGCTACAGCGGCAATTTAAATAATGTGCTATGCAAACATAATGGCATGAGTGTACCTTTATAAAAAAAACAATCAATTTGTTATCTTGTAACGTTGTTGTTTTGTTTGAACTATCAAACTGGTCAAGCAGATTTCACTAGAATATTTGTCAAAAACCATGCCATCATAGTTCGTAGGTGAGTGGTTACACTACATAGTAGATGGGAACGGCGTTAATTAAACCATTGCGGAATCCACGGGATATTTAAAATCATTAAGAAATTTTAAACAACCCAAACATTTTAAAATATTTGACCCGCCCTTAACACATCGAAAGTTTCCACTAAACTGTGCTGGCGTGGGGCTCATTTATGCTGCTTCGCAAGACAGTGTGAACATAGCATTATATTTGCTAGCACGCACACACCTAACATAATATTGGTATTAGTAAATTATGCATAAGCGTAGACTTGACCTTCGTTATGGGTGCAGTTTGGCATACATAACCAGTTGAATCGCGGTGACCCCTTGCGGCAGACGACGCTGCGCTGAACCAGCGCTGCTGCGGTTTTGATATCGAAACATGATGACCTTCGAGACGCGTCGTCCGCTTTGGGGGGCAAATAATGAAGTAGCGCAGTTTTTGTTTTTGGTTTTATTTTGTGTGAGGAAATTTGTTTAAACGTTGCAATAATTGTTGAAAAAACAGCCAGAAAATTTCTGATTGCTCGAGATTGTTTTTTTATTGTTGTTTTTATGTTTCTTTCTTTCTTTTTCAATTGTCGTATTTTGTTATTGCTTTTTCTCGTTGTTGCTTTAGCTGCTGTGTACTACGTGACGCCCGCAAATGACGCAGTTACGTATGCGATTTTTTTTATACTTTTTTTTTGCACAATATGCACTAATATAGGTTTTTTTGTTTTTGTTTAAATTGTCGGCTTACCCTTTGCCCAGACGCTGTATTTGGGGCCTAGAAAAATAATCCGCCGGACCATGCTCATACTGGCGAGGTTTTGATATGTGGATTGATGCCCGCTACTGCGGCCTCTACGCTACGTTGTTGTTACGGAAGTCTCAGCTGGCTGGCGTGCCGCTCACACACACACACGCACACACTTGAGATATACTTTGCGCACTTTTGTTGTTCCAGTTTGTTCTATGTTATGTTATAGCACAAAATTTCCGCTGATTTAATTTATTTTCACAAACTGGCAAGTTTTTGATTTGCTGCAGGATTTAACACTGTTTTTGAACGACGCAATTGTGTTTTTTTCACGCTGGCTTTTTTTTCTTTTTTGTTGGAAATAGATTGCGCTCGGCGCTTTGCTCTATCTTCTGCACATAAGTAGGTGTAAACTGTAAGTGTGTGTGTTGGATTTTTCTTGATTTCTTTACACACGTCGTTTCGTGCGCTCTGCTAGCTGTTGTCTATTTCGACTGCTGTTACAGCTGCTTCTTCTTCTTCTTCTTGCTATCATCAGCGCAATTCACAACGATGGCTTGTCACTTTTTTTTTTAAGTCCTCTCTCTTTGCAGTGACCGCGAATTTGCGTGCACAAAAATCTGTAAAAATTAACAGATAAGTAAATCACAGCTATACAATTTTGTGCGCTTGCGCAAGAACTTGGCTGTGTTGAGTGCGCTTTTAAGCACAGCTGTTGCTGGCGTTGTGTTCAGTGCGCTTTAAAGCTCAGCTGTTGCACTCACACAAAACAGCTGTTGCTTGTGTGCTATTCACCTGCAAACAGCACAACAACTAGGACTAAACTGTTTTTGTGGATTACTTAGAAATTTTGGTTTCCAAAAAATGTTCCTATGAATTTGGAGTTTTTGTGTTGGCCGAAATGTGGTGTAATTTGTAGAACGAAAAAGTGCACAAAAAACTTTTTATAGAACACACATATAATTTTAATTGCTTACAATATTTAGCATTTTGAGTGTTTAAGCTTAAAAAAAATTAGAACTTTGCTCTAAAATTTGAGATACGGAAATGTTCTGTAAAGGATTTGATGGAAACCACCTGCATAGAGCTGCCATTGGTAAAGATCATGGTGGTAATAGACTGAGATCTTGAGGAACTGAAACGGAGAGATTTTCTGTGTGAGCTGAGATAAGAGCCGAATAATAATACACAATAACAGAAAATATGGTTTCAATTTCGTAACCAGGAGACTATCCACTTAATCTGCGCCTCGTGCTCATTCTGGTATCACAAACAACCAGAAAAGGAGTTTGTTTAATAATCGCCATTCTGACAAAGATGTCTTTAACAGAGATATCCGATAGATGGGCTGAAAGCATGACACAATCTAATGTATTCATATTTTGCTTTTAAACAGTAAAGATTTATGTTGTGGATATCCAAAATTCATAATAGGTCGCAGCCGGCCTAGGCTGTAAGGAACAAATAATCATTAGAATAATGTAGGTAAACAAAGTCAAAAAAGTAGATCGGATTGATTGCAAAAAAAAAAACATGTTTTGGGTGATCGTTCTGGGTAATATGTAGTTTTTGTAATTTATGGTAGCAATTTGTTCCTTGCATAGAAGTTACGTAGTCTTTTGTTGCAAAAATGCGTAAATAAAAAAGTAGTTTACTAAACCTTTTATATCTTTTAATGATAAAAGTTATTTTGGACCAATCTCTATACTTAACACTTTGTACAAGTCAAGTAACAACATGATGCAAGGCTGGCTTTTGGATTGTTTAATTTTGTATTGAAAATATGCATTATTTTAAAATTTCACTTAAAACACTAATGCACTTTACAAAACTGAGCAACTAAAGCTAAGACCTTACAAAAATATAAATCATCCTAAAATCCCGCTATAACGCGTCCCTTTTTGCTGGCGCGCTTCAGTTTTCTATTCTTTTTGTCCTTGCTGCGTTGTTCCAAATTCTCTTGACGTTTCTTCTGCCGTTTGTTCTTCTCATGATCCACACGTTCCTTTCGCTCGCTCCACTTTGTCTTGGACTTGCGCTTTTCTATCTTACGTTTTTTGATAGCTTTCAGCAGCAACTTCGGATCATCCTTGACTTTTTTGCCTTCAATCTTTTCAAAAGCCTTTTTCCAGGCTATTTCACTTTGCATTTCCGCCGCTTTCGTCGTCTCACCTTGCTCCTTGAGCTCGTTTATTTTATTTTTCGTATCCTTAAGCTTTTTCAATATTTCTCGCGGATTTTGATGGGATTTCTTAGCCTTGGTGCCAGGTTTAGCCGCAAAGTCTATTTTAGAATAAACTATTTTGGCCTCCTCATTGTAGACGGGCTCTAATTTTTGAGGATTGATGTCTTTTTTGCTGTCAGCTTCGTCAAGCTCCTCTGTTTTAATAAAACCATTTTTAAGCGTTTTTTGCTTAGCATTTTCATTTTTCACTGATTTCGCTGTTGAGAGCAGTTTTTGTACGCCTTTACTGCGTTTTAATTTTTTGGCTTCTCGTTTCTTCTGTGCACGTTCTGTTGTGGGTCTTTTCTTTTGACGCAGTTTATTTTTAATAGATGCGATGCGTTCATCTACATCATCCTCAGGCACTTTGGATACTTTTGATTTTACAGCCAGATTGTGTGCCTTGCGTTTTAGCTTGTCGGTTTTCTTGTTATCCGTCAGCAGATATTCCTCATAATCGTCCTCCTCTGTTGTAGAAAAACATCAACTGGCTAGTATATGGTTCTGTTTAATCAACTTACCCAGCTCTTTATTTGTAAAGGGCACAGCATGATCCGAAAGCAGATTTAGCACATGCTGTTCAAATTCCTTTATTTGTGAAAATATGTCCTGCGGCTTTTGTTGCTTTATACCATGCTCACGGTTAAAGTACTGTTGTACGTGATTTACTGCATCCAAATCAGTCATTTTAAAAGTTGCAATTTAAAATGAAACAAACCAAGTTTATTTTGTATGTGCCGCACACGTGCGCAAAGCAAAAACAAAATGCACTTTCTGGCAACATGGCGTTTAATAAACATTGACGTGTGTTGCCAGATGTTTGGAAACACATATGTTTTTGCGCGCCTAGTAGTGTGCCCATATTCAAATATGCCTATAAAAACATTGCCTTAACAACTTAATTTTGTGTTTGCCCTTATTATTGTGTCAAAGTTAATTTAACTAGTTTTTTAATGTAATTATAAATATACAATAATTAATCTAAATATTTACTGTTAAATTTTTTATATTAGCCATAGAATAATTATCATTTTACGTTTTGGCAGTATTTTTCTGCAATGACATTTTTTAGTAACATATTTGGTATTTTCGTGCACTCAAACAAAACAGTTTTTGTGCACTTTCAACTTTCGGTCACACGGCTTACATCATTATCGTTTTAAACGTCGTCGTGTGTTGGAGAATGACTAATTTGTTAGTTATATTTACTTGTTGTTGATGCCAGGCTAATTACAAATTAAAAACAACAACAACAAACAGCTGCATTTAAAGTCAACGCAACTAACTGAAAAAGTTAATAACAAAATGAAGAAACAGTTTGCCAAAATTAAAATTGCTGCAGAAAATTTATCAAGGTAAGTTCAAAGGCCAAGAAGCAGAGCGCAAGCACGAGCAGCAGCAGACAAAGTAAGCAGCAACTTCGACGTAACTTCTACAGACAAACAGACGTCGGGGCAGGTGTGTTGCCTCATCATAATAATAACAACAACAAACAATACGAGTTCAATGCCAAAATAAAGCGAAACGTCTGCGTTACGTTACTTACGTCAACGTTAGCGTCGCAGCGCTGTCGCTTTCAAGACGCTTTTAACAACCCGAGGAACGATCCACTGCTGCATAGGAAGCTTCTATAAAGGAAGGACTCTGTTTGGCTGAGACCGTTTCCCCTCTTACTTTGTCATTCTTTGGGAAAGCTTTTATAGTTTTAATGACCTAATGACATTTGGCTGATTTTTATGAGCTCGTCGACCAAGAAGCTTCCCTAAATGATGTCCATCACTTAACCCCATCCTTCATGCAACCTCAGCCTGTCTTTTCTTTGTGGCAATTCCCAAAGCATTGATGACCTAATGGCACTTGGCTTATTTTTATGAGCCCGATGACCATAAGCGTCAACCAACTGCTGCTGGTGCAAAAGCATTCGATTCCGTACCGTCCCGTGTAACAAAAATTTCGGTAACCGGCAGAAAATACGTAACCCGCTTATATTTTGGGACCATGAACAATTTTTTGTCCGTGTCTCTCACCCCGCAGTCTTGTGCGTATTCCGTCCCAATCTCAACTTTAGTTTTAATGGCCTAATGACTTTCGGCTCATTTTCATGTTTCTTTGCAGGTCAACAAAAACGGATTGCAAAGATTATGAGCTAGAAATTATAGAGAAACAAGTGGATCGCTATCGTGAAACAATTGAGAAAATTGTGCGTAAATTACCAGCGCTAAGCAGCAGCAGCGGCGGCAGTAGCAGCAGCAGCAATGGCACAGTTACCATAGAGGAGCATGACAAACGCATTAAAAAGAACACCCATTATAAAATTGGCCAAGCTCTGGATGAATCTGCCAAGGAGTTAAGCAAGGATTTGCCCTTACACAAGGTTCTGGCCAATTGTGGTGAGTAGGCGATAAAAACCACAACAACAATTTAGTGCAGGGATGTCCAGGCCCATTGCTCCCATGGCTCTTTTTGTTTTTGTAATGGCTCTTAGGCATAGGCAGGGATGCGCGTGTACATGCACGGCCCTAACTGTATATCACCCAGTGCCAATGCAAATTACAAAAACAATTTCGAGCGTTCTCTCACTTACTCGCTGTTACTCTCTTTACTCTCTGATCTCGTGTGCACAAAAACAACCCTTGCGTATATTTGTTGTTGGCCCACAGATTTTCAAGGTAATTTGTTGTTGCTTTTCGTTTGAGCATGCACTCACAAAAATCGGTATAAGATTCTTTCGCTATTTTTTGGGAAACTTGTAAAATGGGACTTTTAAGGCATAGCTTGCAAACAAAAACTAGTTATGGCCCTGTACCTTTCGGTACAAAGGGTATACTAGATTCATGCAATGTATATAACAGACAGATGGTGGCTATAGGTAAAAACATAGGAATAAAATATATATTTTTTGTAAAATCCGGTGATAAATAGATGTTTTTCGGGAAATCCCTTGCGAATTTTATCTATTTTTGGAAGCACATATATTTGTGAATGTGCGTTTACAAGCTTAAAATTAATTTTTTTTAAATGGAGAAGTTGATTAACAAACGTAAATTTAGAGGCATTATTAAAACTATCATTAACTAAAATAAATATTGATATTGACAAATTTTTAAGTTCTTTATAAATATATGTACCATAACTTTTTTTCATTATTTTTTACCACTCTTATAAGAATGCACATACAATTTCTTTCAGTGCACTCCATAAACCGTAATAACTGTTTACTTTAAATGTGTTAGTGTTTTTCTTTATATGTATTGGTTTTTGCTCTTCCATAAGCAGTGTTTGGACATCCCTGATTTAGTGTAAAGGCATTCAGTGATTATGTTGTGCTATGTGAGTGGGTTGCGCGCCTGTTTTGCGGCGTCGATAGCGTCGCGGCGTTTGCTTATCACTAACAAGCGCTAACGTCGACTGCACAGTGGTGTGTCAGTTATTGTATTTGGGTGCCACAGCGCAGACAAATGCAAGGTGTGTATGCTACCAAACAAAGAGCAAGCATTGCATACACGCAATTTGCACATGTGTAAGATTCCTCTATGCATTATGATGACTGTGTGTCACGGCTTTGCGTGCGGCTGACGACTGTCAATGTGTGAGTGTTGTTTGAGGCCTCGCCTTGTCTCTGCGCTTGGCCTTGTGGCATTTACATTTCTGAACGTCGTTTTTTGATGCATAGTGTGGTTGTTAACGAGGGTTGCCCTCAATATTCGGAAACAGGCGAACTTAGTTAGTGTGACCAAATCAAATTGTGCATAATAAAGTTTGACAAAACGAATTTGCTTTACAAAATGGTGTGCAATTAAAGTAAATATTTGCGAAATTTACCATATTGAAAGCTATCATAAAGATGATGAGTCGCGAGTGTCAGACTTGTCTTAACTGACTATCTTATTTGCTATCTACTCTCAGTTTCCCTTCCAAAAACTCACACATCCCTAGAGGGAAAAGGCATTAAAACCAAAGGTAAATTTTTATCTGTGGTTTTTGTCTGCCACGTTGGGCTCTCTATTTCTATAGTAAAGTAAAATCGCTGGGGTACAGATTTTGTTCGGAATTCCAGGCCTCTTTACTAGAACCACTGGAAACAAGTTAGGCCCCAAAAAAAGGGTGTCTCTATTAATTCTCATCAACAAAAACCCACGCAATTCTCTTTAATATGAGCTTTCGCTGATATCTAGATTGCGCTTAACTAACACCAAATATGAGGGAGCTCTGCAGCTCCGTTCAACTATCAAGAAATTTGATTAAATATAAACCGTAAGTTTTTCACGTTATCGTCGCAGGGAGTGAATTTCATCTAAAGACTAGAGCTACCATGTGTCCGCTTTTAAGCAAACATGTTCATTTTTTCTGTCTAGTGTTCGCTTGTTCGCTTTTTTGCAGAAATGACTCGATTAAAATGATCAACTTTTGTCATACATGTTTGTATATTTTTCAGCAAGTATTTAATTATATTTTCCACAAAAGTGGATTTTGAACATTTTTAAAGGATTAAAATCATATTTCCTGTCCCAAAAGCATACAAAATTTCTTTGTGAGCGATTTTTCTGAATTTTTTTTGTATTTCGTCCTCTCTTATATGTCAATTTCCCATGACAAACGGTTAGCGTTAGAAAAAGAATCTAACAGCATTTTGGAAACTTTGGAGGTGATTGTTTCTGTTCTCAAGTCTCTGCGAAACAGATTCCAACACAAATTTTTGCAAATTTTTAAAAGTTAAAAGTATTCTCTCGAAAACCCGAATTGAAGGTCAAGATGTTGAATGTGATTATTTCGAAAAACAAGCTTTCAACGTTTATGATCAAGCACTCCACATACTTGGAGAAATGGACCCAAAATGTCATCATCAATGACTCTCTACTTTTCGATCAAATCATGAATTTGAATGAGTTTTTGAGCTCTAGAAAAGGGGAGCCGGTTGTGGAATGTCCGTTTTTTTCACTCAGACTATCTGGTAACCCTACTAAAGACGTCTCTTATCAACTTTATGGGTCTTCAAGCGGAAGCCAAATCCTAGACAACTTGCTCGACGACGACATAAGGCAAAATCACTTCAAAGGATTTTTAAGGTAAAAACAGAACATACGGCTAAAGTAATTCGCATTATATTGCATTGGCTACCCAGTAGAATTTTTGGGTTCTAAAAATGGCGAAGTATTTCCTATTTTGACACATAATGAAATGGTTTAAAAAAAGACGGGGTCAACGTTTTTTCGGTCATTAAGAAGCGTTTTTTTTTCGTTAAAAACGTGTGCTGCGTATATATACCGCACTTAAAACTGATTAAATCGAATGCAAAAGTGCATTGAACTTCATGTATTACATTTTAAAAAGTATTCGATGTTTAAATACAATGTACTCGAGAAATCATTGAATGGGTTTTCATAGGGCAAAAATATCCACTTAGGAGTAAAAATCTGTGTTTTTTGAATGAAGAGCCTAAAATACAAATTGTTTTTAAGTTGGCAATTTTCTTACCTACTGACGGAATTTAGTAGAAAGAGAATTCTGGCACGCTTTTTGCAAAGAAAAATGCTTGTTTATGTTTTCTTCTGCCGCAATTTTATAAGTAGCCCTCGTATTGTGTATTTTTTTGTGACTGTTGTGTGCTGTGTGCGCTTTTTTTTTAATGATTATAATAAGTATGTTTTTTTTTTATTATTATGAACTTTTTGTTGCTTTCTTTTTTAACTCGTTCGTTGCGGTTAGCAGTTGCCGCTGCTCTGCTCTGCTCTTATTAAATTTGTATCTTTGTATCTTTTGTGTATTTTGTTTTTGTATTTGCATTTATGTTTTTGTTTTTCCTTGTTTATTTTGTAAAACGCCGTTCGCCTTTTATTATTGTTTTGTGCTGTTTCTTTAATGCCATACACATTTTATGCTCATTATCTATGAAATTTATTGAGCATTTCATTAAAATCATAAACAAAACACTCGTAAAAATATAAAAGAAACCCAAGTAAAAGTAAACTATAAAAGTAAACAATGGCCAAAAAGTAAAAGTTGCGCCAAAATCATATAACCCCACACGCTCACACACTCACACACACACCACACACTCAACAAATCTATTATTAATATATTTATTTTTGTTTAACGCTTAACTCTATTACTCATATTTGTTTGTTGTTGCTTCTCTGAATTTCCCACAAACATTCGCCAACATGCGAAGCATGCGTCAGTTATAATTTTTGCAGCTTGCAGTGGATTACCGTGGTTCAAATGCAATTGGACTGAGCTCATTGTTTTAAAAATAGAATTAAATTTTTAATATCAAACTTACCGTACCGAAATTTTAGGCAATTCCGTTCTGTTGTTTAAGGAATTTTCCCTCAAAAACATTTCAAAAGTATGCATATTACATTTTCTACACAAAAGTATACGATTTTGATTTTTTTTTTCGCTTTTTAAATAATTATAAAAAAGTACCATTAAAAGTCAAAAGTTAGTCAGGCATTTACTGATTTAAATAATTCAAGTTTTTATACCCTGTACCGTATGGTAAAAAGGGTATATTATGTTTGTGCAAGCCGAAAATGTATGTAACATACAGAGGGAGACGTCGGAGACCCCCCAAAGTTACCTAAAGTATGATCAGGGTGACAAGAGAAGTCGATATACCCATGTCCGTCTGCCCGTCTGACCGTCTGTCCGTATGAACGCCTAGATCTCAGAGATGGTAAGAGCTAGTTTATTTTATTTTTTCGATATCGGGGTTATATTATATAGCTCCCATTGGGGTGTTTCACAGGACCTCGAAAAAAACCAACTTTGGCACTCGGAAGTTTTTTAGAACTCCCAAGCACTATACCAAATTTGATAAAAATCGGTTGACTATATCATATAGCTCACATAGGACCAATCGGCCAAAAAAGCTTTTTTTGTACAAACTTGACTGTGTTTCGTTTGTTTGTGAAGATATTGTAACCAAATTTGGCATTAAGAAGTTTTTTAGAGTACCCAAGCACTGTACCAAATTTGATCAATTCGGTTGACTGTATCATATAGCTCCCATAGGACCAATCGGTCAAAAAACCAATTTTTGTATAAAATTGGTTGTGTTTCATTTGCTAATAAAGATATCATAACCAAATTTGGCACTCGGAAGTTTTTCATAGTTTCCAATCAGTGTACCAAATTTGATCAAAATCGGTTGACTATATCATACAGGACCGATTTGTCGAAAAAAATTTTTTTGTGCAAAATTCGACTGGTTTCTGTTTGTTTATGAAAATATCGTAGCCAAATTTGTCGAGTAAAATTTCTTTTGAAGGTCTTAAGCAATATTTCGGACTTAATTGCAATGTGGTGGTACAAGGTATCCCAAAGTCGTCTGCGCCCAACTTTAACGTACGCCATCTTTTCTTCAAATTTTATTGGCGCTAACAGCTACGGCGACGTAAAAAAAACGTAAAAGCATCTCAAAAACATGTTTTGTACGCGTTTCACACCTTTTTATGATTTTAGTAAATAAATTCGTATACTTAGAATAATAATATTATCGGCAAAGACTGGAATAAAAAAAAAGTTTCTTGATGTGCAAAAGAGGCATGTGTTTCTTAAGTATTTCGACGCGCTGAACTTTAATCCGCTAACAGAATTGTTCCAAACTATAGGCACTACCAAAGACAATATAAACACTTTGGTCCTACTCTAACCTCAAAAAACGCATGCAATTTTTTTGAAGACCATTTGTTGGGCGATGTTTTTTATATGTTTTTGATGTCGCTCAATCTAAATCCAAACCAAAAAGACAACTGGGACCTATGAGATAAACACCAACATAACTCGTTTTGTTCTGTTTTTTGAGATTATATTCGCGTTCGAATTTAGCGACCCCAAAAACATATAAAAGACATTGTCTGGCCTTTGAAACTGAGAATCGTTTTTTTTTTGTGCAGCTGTGCTATAACTTAACCTCAAAACACGCCACAAAGAATTTATTTCGAGCCCTAATATGCGACAATATTATTTATATGTTTTTGGGGTCGCTGAATTCGAATCCGGGGACAAAAAGACCCAAGCAAGTCGGGTTTTTGAAATAACCTTCAAAATAATTCGTCCGGAATTTATGCTGAAGTTCACCAAACCTCCAAGTATTAAAGACTATGTTACTGACGCTCAGATAACTCAGGTGTTCCTCTAAATTAAAAAGTCCTGTCTTTCTATTGAAGTTTTTGCTCATTTAAAAGCTCCTTTAACCTATATATGTAGCTTATAAATACCAAGTGTAGAGGCTGTTTCCTTGAAGCTTAGATCATGTTTTTTAGATCTCTCGTTTTTTATGGGTAATTGCATAATTCTGTATCTCTTAAATCCATAAAAATATGTCACATTATAAAACGTTTCGCAGCGTCTTCTCTTGCTCATGCCCGTCGAGTTGGAGGGGGGAAGGGGGGATTCCCCCTGGTTGTGATTCAAACTAAAGGTGTAATAGAGGGGCCGGTACATTTTCCCCCCGGGCCCGAATTTTCCTATACGGCCCTGAACATTCATTAAATAAAATTCAAGTTTGCTTATACAAAAGTTAATTCAATTTCATTCATTAATTTGTTATAATCATTCATTCATTTATTACACCCATTCATTTCATTGAATTTAGTCATTATCATTACATTTTTTATATTAATATTAATTTTTTTTTTATTAATTATTAATATGTATTATCAAATACTTAAATATAGTTGTTTAGTCAGTTTAGTAGTAACTGCTGAGCTGTTAGGCAAAATGTTAACAAATAATCAAAGTCTAAGAATATCTAGCTTTATCATAAATAATGCTTTAAAAATGACAGAAACACCTACAAAATATTTAAATATTCAAAAAGTTACAGTCTATACTGTGTTATTACTACATAGTACTAGAACGCCTAATAAAATCGAGCAATATATCTATACGACCATTGACACATGTTTGGTACGTGCACTGTACATTATTTTTAAAATGTTTGCGATAAACAAGCACATAAAAACAAAATTTTGCAGCTGTACGTACTTTGTGCATACCAATGGAACATTCAGCTAAATTGCTTGTTTTAAAAAAAATTTGAATCGGTCGGGACGTCACCCGACAGAGACGTACTCTGCACCCATTTTTTTTACAAAAAGCTGAGATTTGATCGCGTTTGTTGGGAAATGTTTTTCGAGGGTTAAGGGTTTGGGGATTACTTATCTAGAGAGGGTCTGATATTGATATTTTACAACGTATGCTGATGATTTCGGTTCAAAACACGTCTACTTTTGCATGATACATAAGTACAAATCTATAATACACTTGACCCTACAGGGTACAACAAATAGGCAGGTTTTTGGTTCTCTTTACTGCTGTTTTTATTTTTTAAATCAAACGAAACTATAGGGTGGGCCAACTGTTGATTTGTTTGTTAATTGCATTTCATATGTATATTTTCCAAAAAATTGCGCAATTGTATATACAAAATGCAAATTTAAAACTACTCGTTTATACGTATACCAAATACAATACCGCAAAAAACCCACAGAAAGTGAGTACGGCAATATTTGTCTCACTGTGCCACTGGACAACCCCTTGCAGAATGCCACAATTTTTGCCTATGCAATTCGCTTCAATTCAACTCGTTTAACTATCTTGCAAAATATCAAAAAGCAAAAAAAAAACCATTGAAACCCACATTGTATCTTCAAAATTATATACTCCATTGCTGTTGCGCCCCCATTTTGTTGTTGTAATTTTGTATCTTTATTTTGCCCTCTGTTGGCTCTGTGTGCTCTAGCTTCAAGAGCGGCACACTCAACACAATTATCACAATTTTGCTTACTCAGCTCCATAGTGGAAGCGCGCCCGCACACTCCCACAATGGATAGAGCAAACCGAAACTAAAAAAACCAGCCCAAGACGCTGACGCTCTGACGCCTTCGCTGTCGTCGCTACCGTCTGCGATAAGGTCTTAAATAAGCATTGACTTCCTCACTTGTGCTTGCCAAGTAACACTCATGTTCACACATACACGCACACAATCATGCAAACCGACTAGAGATGGGCGCGTCCTGGGACTTTTTCTCGTGACAGCGTGCCTTAAACTTTTTGCAACGAAAATAAGTGCTTCTTCGACTGCAAAAAAATAACTCTTCCAAAAAATGTTTTATACTCTGTACATATAATTCATATATTATATGCCAAATATATTTTATGTTGAATAGAGCTGGGAGCGGCAGAGAAGATCGGTCGCACGTGCTATAACATAATTTTAGTATCAAATTCCATAAGATTCTATTCCTTTTTTTTCTCCCGTATCGATTCAATTCAAGTTTTTTTCACCAATGGATTACTTTTTTGCGATAAAATTTTGGCGATTCTCGTGAATTTGGGGATTTAAAAAAAAATCGGCACTTTTTAAAATCCGTTCCCATCCCGTTTCCAACACGGCTATCAATGGTAAGCATATTTGCCTTATACTTCGCTCTCAAAATATTAAATAGAGAGAGGTTTGAGTTTACTTCATATGTTCCCAAAATTGTAAAACTTTGTTGAATCTATAAAATGTAAGACGGACGAGGCTAAAAACCACAAATTGAGTGAATTTTTGGGATTTGCAATGAAAATAAGTGTATGCTAGTACTTCATAACATATATACAAAGGCCGTTCCATAATTAGGTGACCTAACATGCATAGTGTTGCGAAATGTTCGAGAAAAAAGAAAAATGAAAAGGAAAAGATCAATGACAAAATCGAAAAAATTGGTAACCACTTCAGAAGTTATGAGCAAAAAACAAAAAAAAAATGGTATCGACTAAAAGTTCGTGAGCAGGCCTGTACAGAGTATATTCTTGCTGGCTAGAGCTTTACTTTTAATTTCTTATTTCGTGTTCGTGCTGTGCGTCCATCTCTAAACCAGATGACGAGACTCTGAAATACGACTTTACATCATAGCATGGAAGTGACGTGCCACAACTAAAGTTTTGTTTCTTTCTTTTTCTTTGGTTTCTTTTTTGCAGGGGAAATGGAGAAGACAATTGCCGAGTGCATCATTGAAAACGAGCTGGAAACGGAGACCAAAGTTGTGCGGCGTTTAAAAAATATTTTGGATAAAGAAATACAAGAGATCTCAACATTAAAGCGTAATGTCTCACGTACATTACAGGAATATACATCATTGAAGCGCAGTTATGAGGTGAGTATCTTCATAAATCTTTCGCAAACAACAAATATAAAAGGAAAACAGCAATGAATTATTAAGTGTGAACGTGCACAGACAACTTGGTAAATGTCAAATTTCCGCTCGATGCGAACTAGCTATTAAGGTTTCCAACCTTTTATTATTCGTGGATTGTTGTTGTTGTTGTTTGGGCAATTAATTAGGAAATATGAGAGCATGCGGTTTGTGGAACTGGGTGTTTGTCGTTAGTTAGTCAAGAGTTTGATAACAGAGACA
The DNA here is from genome assembly GCA_018150985.1 of Chymomyza costata. Classification (NCBI taxonomy): domain Eukaryota; kingdom Metazoa; phylum Arthropoda; class Insecta; order Diptera; family Drosophilidae; genus Chymomyza; species Chymomyza costata. The sequence goes on along the minus strand of JAECWU010000202.1, from coordinate 215,842 downwards.
ACTTATCCAATTTAGAAATTTATTTTGATTAAAAACCACAATGAAAATAAGTGACCGATTGCTATTGTTAGTTATTATTGCGTCCAATGCTTTTTATAGAGAGTCTAACCGCAAACTAATATGAATTGAGTTGGAAATGTCTAATGAATCTTGTCATATTCGTAATTTATGTAACTTAAGCAGACGGTCAAAGCAATAATTTTCACTTTAGTACGTAACAATCTTTTAAATCTTTATACGGTTGCCACCACTTTAAAAACTTCTAATTTAAGGCCCATACGCAGCATGCAAAAATTCCGCACACAATGCCAAAACTTCATATAAAAAAAAAATTCCCTTTTTTGGGGAATTTTTGCATGCTGCGTATGGGCCTTTACTAAAACCGCAGGAATTTCGGGATCACGACAAAATCCGAATCATCCCGCAGATTTCGCCGCACCTGCGTGATTTTTTTCCCGATTCCATTTCTAGTACAGAGAGTGCAGTTCTTCAGTGAGCGTGCTGAAAATAAGCAAAAAATTTAGATAACAGAGGTACACAAAAAATCAAATCCAATTGCGGTTCCAGGGGTCGAACCACTTTTATTTTGAGTAAAGGCCCATACGCAGTTCAAAAAATTTCGAACGGAATGACAAAACTTCATATATAAAAAAAAAACTCATTTGGGATATTCCGTATGGGCCTTAAATCCAAATCAGAGGTCCAAAAAACCCAAGCATGCAAGCTTTGACATAATCTCGAGGTATTTTTTACGTTATCTCTGAAACCTGATGCTGCATTTTTTTATCTCGGAATACATTTTATCGACAATCGAGCTTGTAAAATATTTTTCATGCGATTTTTTGAAGGAAAGTGAGAACACAGCTATGCAAAATAAGATCCATTTAAGGATTGTAGGCTAGACTTTGCTGGAGCCGTATTGGACTGTCTTCCCGATTCCATTTCTAGTACAGATACCAAAGTTCTGCAATAATCGTGTAAAAGCGTAGAAACAAAAAATAGCCAAATAAAAAAAATAATGAAATGAGTTTTCGGATCTTGAAATCAGATCATGTTTTTTAAATGTTATTGAAATCACTAAATCCGAATTTGAGGTCAAAAAACCCCCAGGTGTTTTGGAGGTTCTTTCAAAAATCTGACGTGCTGGGTTTTCTTCTGACATCGCAATCGGATTCAGCGACCGCAAAGACATTTGAAAAAAATGGCGGCAAAACAGGTCTCACAAAAAATTTTCTATGGTTCCTTAGAGGTTAGGATAGAGCCAAGTCCGGTTGGGCCAATTCTGATAGCGGAATCGGATGCAGCGCGTCTAAAAACATTAGAAAATATCTTATGCCTCTTCAACAGTTCACGCACTTCTTTTTGTGTGGCTCTGTTATTGGAGAGGGGTCTTGACCCGTAGAACCTACTCCTGGAACCTTGAAGCTAAAGCACAAAAAAAACCCAAATATTTAAGGTAATTTTAATGCTCGAAATAACATAGCTTTCATCCCACTGTGCCTGGCAACAAGCGCTGTCAAAAACGAAGCCATCATATTTTAATTTTTAATTTATAGTTTATTTCTGTTTTTATCATACTGCCTCATTATACATTTATATACTTCCCCTTGTTGTTGGCGTCAGCCTTACGTAGTTGCTTACGTAGTTTGATATGCCCAATTTTTGGCCCTGTCCCTTGAAAGATCGACAATTGTTTCATTGAATCTCGTTAATTTTTTATTTTCGTTGCTTATTGTATCTCAATTTTTTTTGTTAAGGTTGCCCGCTATCTTTGGATTATATAGGTTGCGTGAAATTACAAGACAAATTCGAAAGCAATTTGATTTTTTTCATAGATATGTTTGGATGTAGGTTTTCCGTGAACGCGACACGCTTTATGCCTTATAAAGACAGCGCCAGTGTCGCCCAAACGGGCATGACTGGTCATTGTTGTTGTTTGTATTGCTGTTTAAGGTGTCGGAAGACGTTCGTTGACTTGATTGAACATAGTGACATCATAATTGAAATTGAATGAGTTTTAGATTTTATAAGTATATAATACATATCTATATAGTTACTGTCGGGGATAACAAGTTTTTGCAGCAAGCGATTCCTTCAATATTTTCTGCTATATTTCTAATCTTATCGTCAGTTGGTCAGCGTATAATGATTTGCTAATCAAGAAATGGCTCTCTATTGACTGAGTTCTAATTGAGTTACATTATATACATATATAGCATACCGATATACCTTGCACAGTGCTAAATAGACATAGTTGTTTTGCCTTTGGAATTTGAAATATTATGCGCGCAATTCATTTGGTTGGGCTTATTGGAATGTGTTTGATGTGGGTCATTAGAGGTTACCCTGGAACACAGTGTGATTGAGTCATGAAGCGTTTGTTAAAAGGTGTCATTGATATGTATCGTAGTTGCTACAACAAATGGATGCTATTGTAACGTAAAGTTACACAATAAATATTTCATCATTTGTTTATTTATAAAAGATTACGTTGCATTTATTTTGCATGAAAGATATACGGACTGATGATGTCTATTTTGTTAAATCCTTTAGCAAATTTATGTGCTTTACTAATGTCAAACAAAGTGTGGAACTAAGTATCTCTTAAACATTTAAATGCCCATAAATTAAAGTTGAGACTAAAAAAAAAAAAAAAAGTGAAGACAGCAAAAATGTTTGCACTTTTTGCAAGTTTGTAAAAAAAACCACCATATATTTAGGCAAAAGATAAACGAATTCATTTTTATTTATTTAAGTGGTAGTACAGTGTTCAGTTGATCTATAATATAAAAAATTAACATATAAAAAGAAATGCACTATGTTTAAATATCTATGCTAAAGCCCAAGGGGTGATATTTTTAAAGATATGCAACTATATGAACCCATATGGCCTATGCCATTGCGCTATTTTATATAGAATACGGAATTCTATTTTAATGTATCAGTATGCAGCAGTCGAAAAACTTCCGAACAAAACAAAACAAGTTTTAATGTCGTACGCAGGGGTCCTAACCAAGCAGTGCTGCTCTATTTTTTTTGTGGAAAAATAGAAGCAACTTTTTTTGTTTACAAAATATACAATAAATCGGTGTGATACATTTATTACAAGGCAATTTAAGGATCAAGTGGTGCTACAATTATACGAACAAAAAATTAAATTAATTATTAAAATTAAAAAAAACTACTTGATTCTGTACCCTACCCAGACATCGAACTGAAAATTTCCCACGAAATGTAAATATTTGTTTTGAAAAAATTATTTTATTTCAAAATATATATGTACATTTCTGAGCAATCATTTACTTCCTGCTGTCTATCAAATATGCCTTTTACTGCGCCATTATTAACGCATTGTTTACATAAAATAATTTTAAAAATAGATATTGATGATAGTTCATGTTTTTTTACTTAGCATTGTCAATGTTTAGTATTTGAAAATAAAACAGCTGACTGCAGTATGACCGTTTGCATCTTATACCAAAATACCACAACAAAATTTGGCAGAGACCAAAATTACAGAAAAAATACTAGATTTCGTTTGTAGATGATTTTGTTTAGACGTGTTTTTGGCTGCTGCGTACAAGCCTTAATCTTTTTCTTAAATGCCCATTACAAAGCGTTATTGAGTAGCTGCCTAATGTAGAGTATTAAAGGTAGGTAGTGCGCACACTATCTGGTCCTTCCAACGGGAGAAATGCCTATCACGGAATCAGTACGACCGCTAACTTAAACTACTTAAGCTGATCATCTTCAAAGACTCCAGTCTTCAAGTAAAACATGATTTTTAAATATAAGTTATACAATCATAATAGTATGCCCAACTATAAAGTTTTTTTAATTCCTATAAATTAATAATCTGATCTGCTTATATCGGTTTTTATACATTTTGCTATCAATTTATTTTGTCTAGCTTTGATATCTTGGTATCATTATATTTAAAACCTTGCCCACCCAGACCTTCGCAATAATTAAAACTCAATTGCAAGTAAGAGTTAAATTTCTACATACAATAAAAATTTAATAACTTAAAAATTACGTATCAATAAAAATATCACGTTACCGTTTTCTTCCGCGAATTCAATTGATAACTTATCTATTAGAAATGCGTAAACTCTAAATAGTTGTACATTGCTCTCTCTCTATCTGCAATAGTTTTTTATTGGTATATTGGAGAGCACTTTTTGACGTAATTGTGATTAATGCAATAAAGTACGAAGAAAAATAAACAGGTGTGCTATCAAATAACTTTTTAAATGAATTAAACTAGACTTTTATTTGTTATTAAGTAGGTTTACAGTAGAAAAGTCGAGAGGCTAAAAGAAGAAAAACACTTTTAAGACTAGGAAGACACCGTGAGCAAGATTCATTTTCGTGGCACTTATTATTAAGTAACTTTAGAAGAGTTGGCAAGTGGAGAGTCTAAAAGGAGTAAATCGCTTTTAAGCTTAAGGGGACAACGTGACCAGGGTTGATTTTCTTGATTTTCTTTGTTGAGTTTTGAAAGAAAAAAGGCAAAACCAATTTTTATATGGCAGCAAGTAGACTTAATCGAGCATCTGAAGATTGCAAATTTTGCAGTCTTTTAAAGATACTTATTTGAAGAGCAACCATCTGTTTAATTTTGATTTTAACACCGCTGCATACTGCTAAAGCTTAACGCCCTGCTAAATAAATAAATAAATTATAGGAATTTTTTTTTGAAAATCTTCAAGCAAACGTTGAATACTCAAGCATCTCATAGAAAAATTTTTTATCTAAAACTATTTGCCGCTCGATTTGCGATGACTCAATATCACGGCTGATGCCAACTGTCAATCGTCTATAGCATGTTTGCATATATTTACCTATAGTAAGTTCATACATATAGTATATATACCCCATACAGCTATTAAATGCACGCTTGAGCAGTATTTTATTTTTTTGAAGAACAAAGACCTTGATATGGCACAGCTGGAATTGCAAAAATACAAAAGTTTACTAAGGCATATTTATAGACAAAAACATCAACACGGGCCTGCCACACAATGTCTTGCTCTCTTAGTCATTTTGGAAAAGCGTAACAACATCAACAACAACAACAATGGATGACATTGTATGGTGGGTAAAGATAAGATAGTCTACCTAAAAAGAAGACAATTATGGGGCGTGTGAAAATGACGCGAAAAGTGTCAACTTCTATTTGACACCTGAACAATTAAAAGAATTAGTGAAAGGCTAGCTTCGGGATGTAGAAGTTTATATACTCTTAAGTAGTTAGTATAAGGTCTATTCCTTTTCTCATATTTTTTCAAAATATACTCTCAAATTTTTTAAGAAGTTTTCTGTAATTGCAGAATTTAGGACAAAGCGACTTATTTTAGGCATTCAAAAATGTAACGACATAAGCTACATTATGATCACTATGTTTATAGAGTATAAAAAAAAAACTAAATTAGAAATTATGCCTTATCAGTTTGTTATGATGATGATGATGATGACTGACTATGATAAAACTAAACTACCTGGGTCAATGAAACTTGTTAACAATCATTTTTTAAATTTTTATTTACAGGCTGCCATTAAGCTGGAAGAGCCCGCCAGCAAAGTGAATCACATTAAGAGCCAGCAAGAGGAATGCGAATTGAAGCTGGAAAAGGAACGCGATGCCTGGGCAGCACAAATGCTGGAACTTATTGCCAAAGAGGATGATATTGTTAGCTGCATACGTGAATATGTGCTCAACCAAAGAAACTATCATGAAAGAGCGCTGCTGCATGTAAATGCATCACTAGCGCGCATTCAGGATACTATACAGGGCACGGAAAAATCGCGCTTTGGTACCTCGCTCAAGGAGCATTTAACTTCCACAAATCGCGATATTTCCTATATAGTGGAGCTGTGCTGTTGCTGTCTTGTCGAGCATGGCCTGTATGAGGAGGGTCTGTTGCGTGTGGGCTGTGCCAGCACCAAGCTGCGACGCATGAAGCATGCGCTAGAGGCGCAGCATGTTAAGACGCCCTTGCCCTTGGACTATCAGGACCCACATGTTATAGGCTCCATTCTCAAGCTGTATTTGCGTGAGCTTCCCGAACCATTGCTGACTTATGCCTTGTATAAGGATTTCATACGCATTGCGGAGCGCCACACGGAGTCGGAGCGTAAAACAGAAATTAAGGCCATACTTGGCAAATTACCAAAGGAGAACTACGCTAATCTGCGCTATTTAACGCGTTTTCTCTGGCTAGTCATGCAACATGCTGATCACAATAAGATGAGTTCGCAAAATTTGGCTATTGTAATGTCACCGAACATGCTCTGGCCGCGCATAGATAAGAGCAGTAACGCGCCAGCCGATTATCTGGGTCAGGTGAATAGCTCCTCAGCAGCAAATATTATTGTGGAGCTGTTGATTAGTCAATGGGAGTACTTTTTCGATGGTCAAGTGGATTTTTTTGTAACGCTTGCGCCGCATAAACTGTTTGTGGAGAGCAAGAGCAAATCGAATTCATCGAATGAGAACTTAGACAAGCATGATGGTGGTAGGTACTTATAAGCTTTTAATTATCGTAAACAAAATTTTACACTTTTTTTTTACAGAAGTGCTCGAAAGTCCGCGCTATGGTACGCTGCGTCGTCATAAGGCTGCTGCGCCTTCACCGCCCACCAAGGGCGAGGCTTTGCCACATGCCAATACCAATGGAGGTTCTGCCAGCACAGTAGAATTTCAAAGGCCCCACGCTAAGGAACTTTTTCCGCAGCAGCAGGAGAAGCCAATTAAACCGCCTCTGCCCAATCTGCCGCAATTCCAGCAGTCACATACACAGCTTGAAGCACAACCACCACCGCCGTCAACGCCAGCCAAGCCTGTGCCAATGACTCGCACACAGTTCTTTGGCCTGGATAACTTGCCCTCGCCTACAGCAGATCGCAAAAGCACGGACAGCATTGGCTCCTTTAAGCTAAAGCCTGACCTACCACAAAAACCTCAGCTACCCAAGCGTCCCGCTGTGCTGGGCCTGGGCGGCAATGCCACTGCAGGCAACAACACAGCCAGTGGCAGCAAAAGCGACGATGAAGCCACAACGCCAACACAGGCGCTAATCAATAATAATACAGGCATGGCGCGCTATACAACTGAAAAGTTTATTGATAAACTACGTCAGGAAACTTGTGATACGAACGGCACTAGCGCACAGGAAGAAACGCGGGAGCAGAATCATAACAACCATGAGAAACTTACAGCAGCAGCGCCGCAACAGTCAACGACAGCAGCCTCCATGTCAACGTCTGCAATAACAGCGTCAACAACAACAACGACAACAGCTAACAGCAATACGCAGCAAACCACTCCTACCACGCCCATTTCGCCAAATTCATTTCAAAACCCCAAACGACCCACGGTTCCAGCGCCGCCACCGCCCACAATACGTAAACAGGCGGATTAGTTTTTAGCTCAAGAGCTGGCAAATAATAACAATAACAACAACAAGCCGATTTGTATTTTAGACTCATGCGGAAAAAAATAGTCATAAAAATTATGCAACTTGTGCGCAACATTGTAGTTAACTCAAACTTCTTAACGCACAGTAATTAAATATGTAACTTAATTTAAAATTATATATAAAGTAATTTTCAAGATTTATTTCTTGTTTTTGGAGCTATCCAGTGTTGCTGCGCCTGTGCATACGCATATCATTAAAATCAAACAATTTATGAAATAGTCAAGAAACAACTTATTGTGTATTTTGCATTTGTATTTTTCTTTGAATTATGTAAAAGAAATTTATTTTATATACGTGTTTAGCCATATAACAATATAAATATTTAACCTGCCTGTAATAGATTTCGGACTCAATATTGCTTTGTCACTTGGAACTGTTGTTTTGCAATCGGTTCGAAATCCGAAACAGGCATGTTCATGCATATACAATTATGTATACATACATATGTATTTAGTCTATAGTAGGCCTATATAACTCAATTGTTTTAATTTGTATTGATGCTGCGCCCTACTTTTTAAAGTATGAAAAAAAATATTAGCCCTTTCTTTGATGTGCGTAAGACTCTTATTTAAAAGGTTGTGATAGACAAAAGAAAAAAAAACAAGGTTTGTGTTTCCTTAATTTTGCGTTTGCCTCTAATAATACGACGAAAGACAATTTGTATGTGATTTTTTTAGTAAAGAAGTATAAAAAACAAATTGATTTAATTAATTTGAAAAAGTACATTTAATTTTTGGCATTACTCTTTTGTTTTTTTATTTGGGCTAATATGAAACCATAAAAAAAATGTATTTTATTGTTTAAATTCGAAATACCTTGTACATGTATTTAAAGTTGATTGGCACGCAAGTGTTTTGAATGTATTATTATTGAAGTTATTCAATTTTAATTTTATGTATTTTTTGCTTTATTAATTTGTAATGCTATTATTATTATTTTTTAAAGAGCGTATAAAATTATGTATGAATATTTTGTTGTGTATATAAAATATACATAAAAATCAATATGATTTAAAAAAAATTTTGTTTGTTTTGTTTGTTACGTTTGAAAATTTGCGACGGTATAATCAATAGGTAATTATTTTAATGGAAAATAAAATATTTTGTAATTGCCTGTTGTTCCAAAGCTATTAAGGTCTCTAAAGAGAGGTTTAAAAAGGTTTACTGAGCATAAACTTTTCTTATGCAGTCGCTTTTGTTAAAACTTTGAGCTTTAAAAATATTTTAAATACTAAATCAATCTCTTAAGTCAAAACTTTTAGCTTTATAAAATTACTCTAACAATCAATTATGTTTTATATTGAAAGCACTTTATGTTAATACCCTAACAAATTTCTAAAAGCTCTATCTAACATTTATGTTTGTTTTTTTCAAGTCACCATAACGAAATTTATTCAGATCAGTGCAGCCAGGCTTATTCTACACCGGTTTCTATAAATTTCCAAGGCTTAGTAAAACGAAATATAAAAGTTGTATATACAATACAACAGATCAAAAGAGCTCGTGCATAACACATGTGCCATATTAGAAATACCTGAGAAATCAATTCTAAAAAAAATGTTTAGAATATAATTAGAATGTCCTACATGAAAAATATTTTTTAAAGCTTAAAAGTATCAGAAAGCTAGCTGAAAGATTTTAAAATATAAATTTATATCATATGATATAATGATATGATATATCACTAAAAGAAAAATTTAAGTCATGCTTTAAATCGAACCGCAACTTGAATTAAAAACACTTTTTTAAAAAGTTTGTAATGCTATTGGATTCCGCATGTTACACTGGATCTTTCGGTTACTACAATATAGCATTAATATTTATACAAATCTTTAATTTTTAAACAATTTTCAAAAAACTGTTCAAATTCATGTAAAGAAAATGCCGAAGGCAATCGAAACGAACTAAATAATTTAATCTTGCTTTGAGTTTGATTGACCTAATGTAATGAAACACATTTGACTGTGCTCCGGAAAACGAGTCTGACAACTTTCAAGTGAAACCAAATGGAATTGGATATCTTTCACCCTCGAAAAGCATTATGATAAAAGTATTCTATGTTCTAAAATATTTGGAACAACTTTAAAAATTTTGGAATTTTTTTTTATTTAAATTCAATTGTATTGAATCGATCTTTGGTTGTAAAGGGTGTTTTTTTAACAGCGTCCGGATTTCCGAAAGGGATATCTCTGAAACCATTTGTTACTTTTGACTAATTTAAATTTCATTTTATTCAGTAAGGACTAACAATTTATCATGGTGAGATTTACACCACAACAACGTCTTCAAATCTTCGAGATTTACAAACAAAATCAGTGTGCTGCTGTAGAGCTTTTCGTACAATTTATGGACCGAATAATCGTCCATAATAACGTGCTATTTGTCGTGTTCTTAATCATGTACGAACTCATATGACATTCCACGATGTCTGACCACCAAGCAGAATGAGATCAGCACGGTCCGAAGAAAATATCGCTGTTGTAGAGGCCAGTGTAGAGGAAAATCCAAATTTATCGATTCGCAACGTGTTACCGTCAAAGGTGATCGATACAGAGCGATGATCAATGAATATTTGTTTCCAAATTTACGTGACATCGATGTCGAAGAGTTCTGGTTTCAACAGGATGGCGCTACGTGCCATACGGCGACCGCAACTTTTCTGAAAACTCAATTGGGTGAGAAAGTTATTTCAAAAAATGCCCCCACCAACTGGCCGCCGCGGTCGTTTGATTTAACTCCTTTAGATTATTTTCTTTGGGTACACGTCAAGTCTTTGGTTTATGTAGACAAGCCAGCAACAATTGACGACTTGGAAACCAACATTAAACGTGTCATTACTAAAATACGGCCCCAAAAATAAAAAACACCCTTTATACATACGAATAACAGAGTCAAAAAATGGACATATAGCAATGTTTTGAGATAATTTTTGAGTAAATTTTCGTTTGAAGAAAAATCCTATTGAACTGAACCTTATAAGAAATTTCGCATAATTGCAGTGATCTTATAATAAGTTCATTAGAAATTGAAACATTTTCTGAGAATATTTTCGTAGTATTGAAAAAAAGTAATTCTTGTATTCTAGGAAAACTTATTAATACAATTAATTCAATAAACATTAAAGACTTGTAATATATTTTTTTTTGCTCCAAAAACTTTAAGTTCAATTATTCTGAAATGATATATATTTTTATGGCAGCATATGTAATAAGCATCAGCATATAAAAATCATATATTCAATATCATAAGAAACCTCTAATAAACATAAATATAATATATTATAGAATATAGCATGGTGTGACAAAAAAAAAGAAGAATATTTTGTATTGTAGCAACTATAACTGCTAAAAAACACTCAAGCCCTGGTCAGAGAAGAAAAAAATTTGTCAACAAATATAGTAACACCGAGGTCCTTGCTTAATTTATTTGAATATTATGAAAAAAAATGGTATTAAGGCCGTAGTAATCTTACACAGGCAGAAAAGCCATACGATTAGAGCTAAGACAAATTTTTGACTGACCAGGGCCTTTGATACACATAAAGAATTTAAATGAAGCTTAAAAAGGCGTTTTGTGAGTTTTGTAGATCACCCAATGTTAACGAAAAAAAAAAAAAAAATTAAATGATATAGTTTGACAACTACCTTAAAAATGGGAAACAATTCTTAAATTAAAAAACTAAGTGTTGGAAAATAAATGGAAACTATATTCTGCTACATGTATTAAAAAATTGCAATAAAAAGCGTAACAATAAACATTGAAACCACATATCATAGATTTATTTTAAGAAAATATGTTATAAAAGAACGCGTAATTAAGGAATACAGTTATGCTTAGAGCTGCGCCATTTTTTTTTTTAATCTATTACTGTAATTCTTTTATAAAAGAATTTCAGTGCGCCGAGAAATATTTCTGCCTTATTTTAAAGAAAACCCAAGCGTTTCTATTGGCTTGAAATTTGAAATAAGATTTATGGCACTCTACTTATTATCTCTTATCTCTAGTAAGGCCTTACTACCATAACATTTTGGAATCTGACAAATACCCATAGTTGACCAAGCGCCAGTCAACTGCAGAAAGCTGCGTGCACAGCAGACTGTTAGATTTGGAGCAACAAATTCTGGATCCACAGTTGTCTCACTATAGCTACTATCCAATTCACGCACATAGTCCATAAAGTTGTCCATATTTAGAGACGGTTTTTCAGCTGACTTGGCTGTTTCCGTTTGCAGTTTGCGTTGAAACTCACCGCGATAATAATCGTTGATCAGGGACATCATGCCCTTGGAGTAGAAATATATAATGCCCAGTAGCAACATGCCCTGCATAAAAGGACCCACCATTTTGTTTAAGATTCTTAGCACTTCTTGTTTTAAATTTGTTTCTCGAGCTTAAAACTTTCCCACCATTGGTTAAGCATAAAGAACTGCTCTCTTATATTGGGCCAGGCCATAGTTACAATTAACATAACTGTATTGGCAAATACAAACAGTTTCATCATCTCAAATGCTGCAAGAAAAAATGCTTAATCATAAGTTGAGCTACACCAAGGGGTACAAAATTTAACTATTTACAGACCCTCCGGCGTGCGCAAATAATCTCCAAATCCGGAATTTAAATCCTTATCCTGCTCTTCCTTGGCAGCATGTTCAGGCGTGCGTTTATCCTTTTCCGGCTTCTCTGCTTTTCCCGTCTTTTCACCTTTGGAGCTGTTATTACCTTTACTACTGTGCTTGTGCCTGCCGTAACCTGTAGATGTATGCGCAAATGCTGACTTTTTGCCTTTCATGACAACAGCGGAAGTCCCAAGCAGCTCCGCCGCCGAACTTAATTGAATATGGCTGTCCAACAAGCCAGATAATAAAGTTTATTACCAAGTTAGGGTTGTAAGCAAAGCTATAAACCCTGCAAGGGGGCACACACTCTTTGGATCCCTAGGGTTGCCCCCAATAAGAGTCTTATTATTATGACGTCCTAACGCGACAATTGCTGCTCTAACAATAACGATTCTAACGATGATGATTTCACCTTTTAGTTGCTATTTGTGTCACTGTGCAATTTTATGGTTTCATTTTTATTGATTTTCTTCTTTTATTTTTTCTTTGTGTTAGTTAAGTGTGTAAAAATAGTAGAACAATGCGCTTTAAATATTTATACATACGATTTTATTATTTTTGGTGTCACTCAGTTAGTCGACGGACCCTGTACCTTAGGGCTGACCATAGCGTGCAAACCAATAATAATATGCATATGATTAATTACAGCCCAGTTTAGTACTATACATGATTATGATGATTATTTCCTTTAACCCCCAGAGGGCCCATAATCTAGTCTAGAAAATAAACTAATCAAGCTAGACCGGACCAATAGGGACTTAAGAATGAAAGATAGTAAGCAAAAAAGCCTGCTCAAAAGACTCCATTAATATCGTTAAATAAATAATATTTAGAAAAAGGACGTTTCTAAACGATTTTTCTGAAAAAGAGATTATTAGGTTATTGAATATAGAAAAAGGAAAACTTTAAATATTTTTGTTATGCCCCGTACTGAAGTTAGAAAGGTATAAAAAGTTCGTGTAAATGTAGGGCAGAAGGAGGCTTGACAGATCCTCTAAAGTATGCATATTCTCAGTGGCGTAACTATACCGTGGCAAATTCTTTGGATGGGACCCTATCCGTAAAAATCGTCACGTTGTAGTTAGTTTAATTTTAATAAACCACTTAAGTAGTTACCCAACACTAATAATAATTTTATTTTCAAGAGCATAGGTTTATACATTTACAAAAAAGTAACAATTTAATTTCAATAAGAAAATTCTTTTCTCCGAGCTTTCTGTTCCGCAAAAGTATCTATAACATCATCAAAGTTTAAATATCGGGCCATAGAGTTTTCAATAGACAGAATAGCCAAGTTACGTAACCTGTCTTGTCCCGTAGAGCTTCTTAAATTTATTTTTGAAAATGATCGTTCAGCACTCTTAGGCCGGGGCTCCCTTGAGTTGGGGGCCCGTGGCATTTTGCCACCCCTGCCACCCTATAGTTACGCCACTGCATATTCTTGAACATCCAAGTTGATATAGCCATGACTGTCTGTCCATATCAACAAAAGCACTATTAGAGCTATAGAGCCCAAATTTTTGCCAAATGTTGATATCTTGCTCCGTTCCGCTGTAGGAGACTTTCGAGTTCTACATCCACACTATACAAGCTACCCGTTTCAAAGAGTTTGGATTATAACTTCAAAAAACCTAGTTACAAATACGATTTTTTCTTAGAACCTCCCTTATAAACTGCACTTAAATAAAGATATTTTCAAAACTTGTATAAAAAACCCGGTATATAAACTAAAATATGAAAGTTATTTTGACTTTGAGGGGCTACTACCTCCCAGCCTCCTCAAAAGTTCTTTGCCAATAACCTTTCTAAGTAGAAAGTTAAAATTCGCCACAAGCTGCTTTCGTTTTTTCAGGCGAAATTGATTAAGTGTAAACCCCTTTGCCCTTTAAAAATTACGTGAACTGCGTCGGTACAGGGTATTAAGGAGTCGTGCAGGTACTTCCCAAATTTATAAATTAAGGATAGTGCAGGGTATCCCTCGAAATAAATATAGAAGGCCTTAAGAGGATTGGCAGGCAGGGAGTGGAGTCCCCTAGTTTTGTATTAAATTAATGTTCAAATTCTGTTTTCGGGACCGACAGTTTATAGCCGAATACGAACGGCGGTGTCTTGAATTAATAGAGATTTTCTTGGGCAAATGGCGTCTTTTTGCTAGCGATGCCAGTGCTAGGCAAATGTACCAGTGCCTCTGCGGGCAATCGAACCACCGACCATCGGGTTACAAAGCGAGTACCAGTACGCTATCGATGGCCACACTCATAACAATTGTCATAAAATATTCTTCCGATTTGGTCAGGTGTACATTTATAGTACAGGGATACATGGCGTATACGTAATTGAATTAGAAGTTTAATGTTACTAATTGTGTGTTTTTTGTTCAACACTACTAATATATATAGCTTGGCGTTGTAATATACAACATATTAACTTAAATAAGACTATGCCATTGGTAACAATTTTCCATCACATAGCGAGTTAAATTCTAAATTTTGTTAGTAATACTTATAGGTTTTTAATCAGCTAAGAGTTTGAGTAGTATTTGTTTTGATAAACCAGTCTAAACAGAGTTCAGAAATTTTTGCTGAAGCCACACATTAAAGAGGGTGACATGGCTGATGAAATTTTCCCAAAAACCAACAAATGTATGGAGCAATGACAAAATGTGGTAATAATAAGTTTTATATTTCAAAGGACAAGTTAAAAATACCATAATTAAGTTTAGAAGCTTAAAAAAATATTAAGCGATTATTATGTACATATTATTCAATTCAAAGTATTCACTAAATCTAAAACAAAGTTCACGTGAAGTTTCATATTTTAAATCTAAGGAGTTCACACTGGACTGAATTCATCAGATTTAAAATATCACACTCTTAATTACTTTCTCTGCTTAGTTATTAAACTATAACATAAGGCATAAGAGTCATATATGGCGGAAAAAAAATTGCCATATTTTATTTTCGTTCCATATACCATTATCTTTATTTATTTATATTTTACTCAATTCTTATTGGGGATCAGAATTTCCAAGCTTCAAATTTCAGGTTTGTCATTACATTACTTATATAGGGTGGGCCATCTGTTGGTTTGGTTATTTAACACTCATATTTTGGAATTAAATTTTTCACTTTTGACAAAAGTTTAATAATTTAGCTTTAATAATCCTTTGGTCTATACAAGAGTCTCATCTTACAATAGTCAGAGCGGCTGTTGTAGAAACCCGTCGAAGGGTTAGTGGGTATCACGGAGCAATACCTTGGCATGCACCAAACAGAAGCGCCTAGAGGGAGGCTCTACGTCTGTTCTGTAATATTTATGGCAATATATTATACTTATGCAAATAATAAGAATAGGCGGCGTTTTGAAGCGTCTTACTAATGTAATTATACCTTACGCAAAACTTCTCAACCCTATCTTAAACCTTTACATATCTTTACTAACCTTAGGTAATATATTATATTTGAACCCGAGGTATAGCCAACGGCTTTCAGTTTTCCATAGTTAATGGATCTAATTCGATCGCGAAATGAGGCAATACCCATATATGATGTAAGGTCTGGCTGGATGCAAAATATGTTACGTATACGCGCAGGCGCCAAAGTTGTTTACGCCGGTCAAGTGAATTTACGTTAGGTAAATTGCAATGGAAAATGGAAAAATTGGAAACTTGTTTTTCTAGGAGCGTCTGGGCTAGTTGCAGCATGCAACGCTTTTCACTTTCGTTACAACAATTAAGTTGCACAGTTGGTTAAACTCAAAGCGGTTTACGTGTTGCTGCAAAAACGTTGGCATCAGTTGCATGTTTGGTTTCAAAGTGGTCACATCGTGAAAATTAAGTGAAAATTGCAGAGAAGTAAAATGTGCGAAAGCGTGGATATCTATAAAGATGCGGTTATCTTTATAACGGGCAAGTTTAATATAAAAAAAAAATAAAATGAGAATCTTATTCATTAGTTATACAAATTAGGCGCCACGGGTTTTGTGGGCAAAGCGCTGCTGGAAAAATTACTCTGGAGTTTTCCACAAATCAAATGCATTTATATGCTAATACGTGCCAAATCTGGACTAACCGTCGAAGCACGTTTTCATAAATTTTTGCAAAATGGCATTTTTGAACGTTTAAGGGAACATTTTCCTGAACGATTGCTGAAAATTGACTATTTTGCGGGAAACATAGAAGATGATAACTTTGGTAAGTTGTTGGTGAAAATTTTATTTTTTCAAACTAATTTTAGCTCTATTCGATTGCAACAGGTTTAAGCGCTTTGGACATAGACAAGTTATGTGCCGAAGTGAACATAATTTTTCACAGTGCGGCTACGGTAAGCTTTTCTCTCGAGAGATCTCTACAGATAATGGAAAATTCTGTGCTTAGGTTCGCTTCAATGAGTGCCTAAAGGTTGCAGCGCGTGTGAATTCAGTGGCCACGTATAATTTGCTGGAAATGTGCAAGGATATGAAGAACTTGAAGGTAAAAATAATGAATTATATAGTCGGGAAATTTCGACTTTAAAAGCTTTTCCCCTATTTTGAATATTTAGTGCATGCAATGCATGGGTTTTTATATAGCTTCAAATATTTCTTTATATGTGGATTATATGGGACCGGAAAAAGACAAGAATTCTTTTATGCAGTAACGCAAAAAGTTCTGAAAGAAAACAAAACTTCATGTAAAAAACACTCTCATAATTTTGCTCTTTGGTTCGCAGCTTTGTTGACCACCAGTGCTGCTCATTTTTTGGGCACTTAACCAGATGGCGCCAGCAGTAACATCACCTGTTCTGTTCCAGCGCTTAAAACAAAAACTAAATGTGCAGCAAGTTATTTTGATAGCAATAAAGACATATGTGTTGTTACTGCTGGCGCCATCTGGCATAAATTGCTGGCGACATCTAGCTGCCAATTGCCCAAAAAATGGGTAGTTCTGTTTGCCAAGCTATAAGGGTTGCCAGAAATTTAATCTTACTGCTTTGTCGAAAGGCCGTAAATATGTGGGTACTTTTCAAAATGTTGAAAATCTGCCAGGCAGATTTTTCAACTAATTAATGCATAGTAGCATACTGCATGTCTATTATAATAAGTTTACTCCCGATTTGTAGCTTTGTGCCCAGAAATGTATAACTAGTCTGCAGTACCACCATCTTCCAGAAAACTTGGATTTTTACGAAGAAGTTGTCTGTACACGTCTATATTTTTCCTAAGCCCGATATTCCAATATTTCACTTAGAATTTTTCTAAGAACAATGTCCGACTGTGCTAAAGTAGCCATGTACTAGAAATATCTTTATGTCGAAATCCATCCCATCATCATTCTGTTGTTGCACCAGATTTAGCGATTAATCGAATTTCATAATTAAAGAAATCAGGCAATGTGTTTTAAACAGTTTTTAAGAGCGTTTTAAATATATCATGGAAGGCTTTCACCAACCAGACTAGAGATTTTTGGAACACACCTTTACAACAACGAATGCAGATTGAAACAACTAAATCTCTAGTGCACTGAATTGAATTATGTTATTACAGAGCTTTCTCTATGTTTCGACCGCCTACTGCAATCCGGGACGCAAATATGTGGACGAATGCATTTACCCAACGTTACCGCCCGTGGATTGGCTGCAGTTTTTGACCTGCACCAAAAAAATACCCGACGAGTATCTGAATCGCTTGGCTGACTATATTAAGGGTCCACATGTGAATACCTATACGTTCACCAAGTCTATAGCCGAACAAATTGTCAATTCCTATAAGCACATAATACCCATAGTTATAGTAAGACCCTCCATAGTCACAGCTGCATATCGGGAGCCTTACCCCGGTTGGATTGATAATATGCAAGCGATAAGTGGAATTATGATGGAAATTGGCAAGGGCGGCATAAGTAGCATATTGGGTGACAAGAACTTAATATGCGATATAATACCCGTGGATTTTGTGGTCAATGCTATGATTATGATGGTGCCAAAAGCCACATTGAACAGGTGGGTTAGCAGTAGCTTATAAATATCCTTCCAAAAATTATTGTAATACTTGCAGCATAAGCATCTGCAATGCCACCTCGGGCGTTACAAATCCCATAAGCTGGCAACGTTTGGGCGATTTGACCATGAAATGGTCACGCATTTATCCAACCAAGCGTATGATAATGTTTCCCAATTTTAAATATCGTCGAGGTGCATTACAACACGAATTGGCGGTTTGGTTTTTGCATTTCGTGCCTGCGCTAGTAATGGATCTGCGCACCTTAGTGCTGGGTCAAAACAAACGCTTGGTTACTCCCATAGCAAACAAGTTTCGTCAGGCTTGCTTAGCAGGTGAGTAGTGATACTAATATAAGTAATACGCTTCCAACTAAATTTTGTCATTTTAGGCAGTTTCTTTTCACTCAATGAATGGATCTTTAAGAATAGTAGTCGCTACTACTTCAAGGAGCTAATCAATACAAGCACTTACTCCAAACTTTATTGGAATCTAGATGAGCTGAACTATGATGATTATGTGCGGCGGCATATGATTGGCATAAACAAATATTTACACCGCGAGAAGTTTACAGTGGATTCCAATAAAATGCATGTCACCAGGTGAGTAAACTACACCAAGCATGGTCTTCTAATAACTAATGATTTACTTTTTTCAGAATCTACTGGTTTTGGATATTTCTGCACTTATGTTTTTACATGTTTTTGTTATACATAATATTGTAAAAAAAACATCTCTTGAGTAATATAATAATAAACATTTATTATATTTTAAAGTCTACACGAAATTAAATTATGGAAGCCAGAAATTTCTCTGGAACGGGTGGATGACATTGCGGCTTAGGAGGACCCAATGTAGGATAAGTGCGCAAACGCAAGAGCTCCAAAATTGTTTGTAACTCCAAAACGTGCGCATAGTTACGACGCACCTTGTCTAGAAGACCGCGATGAGTTTTAATCTGGTTCATGCTAGGGGCAAATTATGATTAAAATTATGTTTAGTTCCATTCAGTAAGTGCTTACCGTTCAGCTTGCTCACGATCACGCCGCTCTTCCATCATATAATCACGCATGGTGTTCTGATAGGCTACTTCGACTTTAACACGTTGAATTTTCGAGTCCAAAGCATGACTATCTCTCTTAATCTGCAATGTCTTCTCCTTGACATGATCAATTTTCAAGTTGCTGCAAAAGAAATAATGGGTACGTAAATTTAGGGAGCAGGCTATCTTAGGTACCGGTGAATTAATTTTCTATGTCTCACAAATTTAGTGAAACTACGCCGAAATGAAGTTCCGATATGTGCGCAAGAAAAATTTCATTGTTATTTTCCCGTGGCAAGTTAGCGAGAGTAGTGGGATAATTCTTAGCATGGCAGGCATGTATTATAATGAAAAGATAGCTCTTATTATCTTTGAGATCGATAAACTTATACGGACGGAAAGACAGTAAAAAAGACATACCTAAATTGACTTCTCTCATCACCCTAATCACACTACAGGTAACTTTGGGAGTCTCCTACGTCTTCTTTTCTAAATCACAAACGTATTCGATTTGTTCAAACTTAATATAGGTTATATAAGGATACCTTAAGAGACAGCACATAAAAAACTTTTAGCATTGTGTTCATCTTCTAGCCCCAGATGCTGCAGCTTCAAACGCGACAAAGATTCTGTGAAAAATCTGCCGGTCGAATGAACTGTATTATTTACAAAGTATTTTGCGACGCAGATAAAGTACAGCGGGCTAGCTGACTAAGTTAACTCGAATGAATAAAAAAAAGCACCAAGTGGGAACGAACTTCGGGTTTAAGATTTTCAAAGTATTTTGCGACGTAGACTAAGTCCAGCGGGTTAGCCAACTGATTTAAAACGATTCATATTGAAGCGGTCGTCACTGGGAATCAGCTTCGGGAAGAGTAGACTAGAGGAAACTCCTTAGAAATTCTAAGCTAATGATTGTCGGTCTCAGAATAGAAGATCATACTAATTACAAAAAGTTGAAGATTTGAAAAAATAAGCATCTTAACCAGAGGTGTAACATTCACCTTTTTGATCGTTCTTGGTTCATGTTTATTTGTACTTACACTCGATCGATGTACTTTCGAAAACCTGCAATCTTTTGCTCCAAAACACGTTCTATAGCACCAGCAGCCATATATTTTTGACGCTCTTGTTTTACTTTTTCCCAGTTGCGTAAAATGTTGAGAAACTCAACGGTAACCTTACATTTTTCAATAGCATCGAGCATGTACTTGAGATAAGCTATATTGGCTTTGTAAAGCTTGTGCTCCCACTCCTTATAGATGACTTGACGTCTGAAGATCGCAACACGTTGCATTGATTTGAGCTTTTGGTTGCCAGCTTCCTAAATGTCGAAGAAACAGTTAATGATACTTTAGGCGATTTAGATAATTTTGACATATACTAGTAATTTAAGGAGTTACTAAAATGAGACAAAACAGATGCTTACAAGTTTTGTGAGAAAAATGTTATTTAAAATTATAAAAAGAAAAATAAATGCCTTTTAGTAAAAGTTGTTATTGGGCACTTTGTCCTTTTACCATTACGCGTAAGGCCGGACAAAGTGAACACCCCAATTTTATTTTCAATGATCTGCAATCATTGTAATTTAGATCTCTTTAGAGTATATTAGAAAAATAAAAATCAAAGAGATTTTAAACCTTCAGTACAAATATTGGTGAGTTACTTACAAAAATCAGACGATTAACGTCATTTATGTCATCTTCATGCATGAGCACACAGCCTGACAGGTTCCCCATGTTGCCCCTTATTGCAACTTCAACTTGTCCCAGAGACAAGGTCAGCTGCAGTGGCATGTTGCGCATAAGCTCCAGCTTTAACAAAAATTTTGGCATATTTTTAAAAATCATATAAAATAAGTCAAGTTCCGTAAAGTACTCACATATTTCTGCGTGCTATCTTCCATCTTGTGATGGGTCAGCAACTTGGCATCTTCTAGTGCTTTTATATCTATTTTTATATTATTGCAATAAGCCTGACAATCATTTAGCTGAAAACCAATGCCCTTTAGTTTGAGCTCACTCTCAATCTTCTGGCGTCGTAGTTTAATAAATGCCTCCCAATTTGCGGGGCTAACTTGTTGGGGACACTGCTTGGGCTGATCATTCTCCTCGAGTAGTGCCAGAAAATCGTGTATTTCCTTGGACAATGGAAAGGCTGCACGTTGGGTTTGTTTGCCCATCAGCTTGGTTGAGGTTTCCATGCAGACCAAAGGTGAGCCAAACAACTTGGTGGTTAGTTTGGGTCGCTTCTTTAACAATTTGGTCATTTCGTGTTGTGCATGCGGCACGGTATTCAAAAAGTTATTCCGAAAATATCGGTCTAGGGCACGATCTCGATTCTGTTGCGTCTCCAGACGCATGCGCACATCTGCCAGCGCCTTTTCCCAAAACTCAGCCAGCTTGCCGTATATGACTATATACTCATCCAGCTTTTGCTCATCATGGTGAAACATATTGATGCGCTTGCGCAATTGCACACGTCCAAAATTTATGCCCTTGAGATTCAGGAAACGTATGCGATCCTGTTTGATAGCAAAGTCATAATTCAGCTTGAGCATCATAAGCTCCGCCACACGCTTGTTAAGCTTTTGTATTTGTTGCGTCTTAAGTTTTAGAGTTTTGGTTTCTCGCTCGCGTAGTATGCCCAGATATTTGAGACGATCCTTGCCCAGCTGTACCACAGCCTCCTCATAGGCACGAAACATTCGTTGCTCTTCAATGTTATATTCGTGCGGCTGTTTCTTGTTCACAAACTCCGGTATGGGTATGTCTTTTTTGATTTCCTCCTCCCACAGCTTCTCCAGCACACCATCCATCATTACGATTAAAGCACGTGACCAAAACTCCACGGACCAAAGCAACAAACGTCCACGTTTGCCACCCAAATCTATGGTTTTTTTTCTTCGTCGATTTATAGCCTTGATCTCCGAGTCATCCACCTCCATAATGCATTTGATCACCTCATCTTTGGCCAATTCCGGTATGCTTAGCTTTGGCGGCTCAAACATGTCCATATATAGTAGGCCCAGCATAATGTTCATGTTACTATAGATCTTGTAAAGCACATCATTTGTACCAACCACGCTTTCTATAGTTTCCTGCTTCATTTGCTGTGCTTCATGGAACAGCTTGTTGAACTCCTGCTTGATTGGATCGAATATATAGAAGCCATATTTTTGGTATACATTAAATATTTGATAGGATGTGACTATGTTTTTATTCTGCAGCTGAAAAACGGGTGCCATCACATGATCATAAATGCTTTTGTTTTCCACCACATAAGGCTTAAGTTCAGTTAAGCCTGTCACTTCTGACTTCTGCTCCTCAGTGCCCACTTCGTCGATATCTGTGGTCGGTTTGCCTGTCTTTGCTGGACCTAGCTCTTCCTCATCATCCATTGAAATCAGAGACAGACGCATATGATCTTCCAAGTCATAGAAACGAAATTTATCAAAATCATTTAAAACTGGCTTGCGCCATAGAGCAAAGTTTTCAAAATTTGCATCAGCAAATATGGAACGCACTTTGTAGTTAATATTTATAGCATCCTTGGTTACCAGCTTCATAATCCAGTCACGTATGCGCGACTGATCCTCTATGGCTTGCTCTAGTGAGGTGCGCTCTGCAGCACATAGCTTTTGTGCCTCCTCTGTAACCGCATCCAGCCAATTGTAGTTGAAGCAGAACTTTTTGAAAATACCCTGAGTTTTGCCTGTTACTGACATATCGTAATCTATCAAGGCCGTAACCTTCTCGGCAAAATCTTTGATCATGTCGAATACTTTATCGCGCCTAAGATAATCTGCTGCAGTATACTGGGTCTCCTTCATCTCTTGCAAAGCAGATATGGTTATAATGGGCGTTGTTGTTACCTTGGGTTTGTTCAAAAAAAATCCCTCCTCCACATATAGTTCTGTATTTTCGCGCACATTGTCCGACAGTGAAGGCAAACGATTGACGCGTAAGACCTGACCAGAATAGAGCACTATGAGGTATCTGTAAATATGGCGATTGGTATAATGAATTATCAGAGGTACTGCCTCAACCGGAAAGTAGTCGGGTCGGGTGTTTAGCGGGTTCTTAGTTAAGTAGCACAGCGGCTGCCCAGCTTCACTTCTTTCAGGAAGACGAAAGAAATTGACTTAGCCTTGTCTGTCTATCTGTCCGAATTGACCTAGAAATTTTTAGAATGTCAAGGGAATGTCTCGACTATAAACGGTCCATTTGTTTAAGTCTGATCTGGAGATGCGGCACTCGACTGCCCCGACTACTTTCCGACAGACACTCCAAAAGTTTCTAAATCACAAACTTACTTTGAATTAAAACAGTCACGGGCGCGCACAATAAACTTGGGTGTAAAGAGCAGCTTGACATAACGCGAGATCATGAAAGGTTTCTTGGAACGTTTATGCTGCCGTAGATGCACCATAACACCATCAACTCCCCAGCTAACTAGTTGTTTAGATAGGTATAAGCCCGATATGTGTGCAAAATGCGTGGTTTTTACAGACGAATGCCAGTGAATATCATTCCGATTAGATAGCGCAAAAATATCAAAGCAATTGCTGTCCTTGACTACGGCGATAAATTCCACATTTACCCAACGACCAGTAGGCGATTGTACGGTAAAATACACATAAGCCTTGGGTAGCTTGAACATGTGTTTGTGCAGACGTTTATCCTTGGACCATTGATAGATCCACAATTCCGTAGCATAGCCCGGCAGCTTGACGTCTTTATCTCGTGTTACAAATATAAGCAAGCGTGGTCCTTCCACCAGACGAAAGCTATGTACAAAGGCGTCCTTTATCAGCACATCCTCATTGATGTTAAAAAAATGTGTCAACCTAAAAGGCTTGTAGTCCACATTAACTACCAACATGGCCTTGGTAAGATCTTGACAGACTATGTAGTTGTCGTGATATTGTATCAATGCTATAGCAGCAGCCTCCAATTGAAGCTCACAGACAATTTGCATTGCTGTTGCCTTTTCCACGTGCACCAGCACCAAACGCGCATCTGCAGTGCCCACAGCTGCGAAGGGCAGCGTTTTGTGTGTCGCAACAAAGGTGCCTTTGTCTATAAACAACTCGCTTTGCGTCTGACCGCGTAAGATATCCACCATGGCAATGCGATCCTCATAGAGTAATAGCACCGACTCATCCTTCAGACCGTGCACTATACGAAAGTATTTAATAGGCGCCTTCGTGGCTACCACCTCCAGCAGTGTGGCCTTATTTCCCTCAATTAACACTTGATGTATGCTGCCCGGAAGCCGCTCTGCATACAGCTCACCATTGCCATTGCTTACAAATGTATTTATATTACTGATCATATCATCTATGCTCCATTCTAGTGAAAAATGTCCAGCCTTCTTTTTTACATAATAGGCCATGTTACTATTAGCTATTATAAAGCCATTCTTATGTGCTGCCAGCTTGTGTGCAAGTGGTTCTTGCTCTTCGCCCATGATGGCCAAAGTGCTAGGTGACCAACAGGGTTTTATGAAAAAACAGGCAATTTCAATTTGGGAGAGTTGTCCGAAATCGTTGACCACATAGACCTCATTATCATCTCCAAAGCAAGTGCATTGGAACATGGATTTAAAATAGTGTTTGCCCAGTGATATCTGGGATACCTTGTGCAGCGAAGAGTCTTTTTCTACAAAGCACATATCATAGCATATTAGGCTCATCTCGGTCTTATGCAGCAGCACAATAGTAGGCAAACTGCTATTGGATAAGTATAAATGACGTCCTATAGATGGAACATTGGTACTATGTCTTAATATCTTGTTACCAGTACGAAAATTAAACACCACCAGTGCATAGGTGGGCTGCGATCCTATGCCAATAAGCAAATCGAATTCCGAGAAGCGGAGCTCCACATATTTTAAATTTTCGGCTGCAAGTAAGGAATTTCAAGCCCGAAATCATATTGTCATAATACCGAATTTGTTCCGGTATTTGTGTATAAAATATACTCACGTGGTATGGTGCTAAACCTGGTAAATTCCGGATATCGATACACATTTATATTGGGTCGCTGCACGCCATCGCTAAAGGCAAAGAGCGAAAAGCGATTGTGTCCAGCAAAGGCGTCTATATACAGTCCAGTTGCTACAGTTTCAGCCTTAAAGTAGCTTACCGTCATCGTCGACATCTTTATGAATTTTATGAGATTACCCTGACGTAGACACAAGACATCGGGCCCAACATTTCTTAGGGTATGCGAATCCCAGATGTTGGACCAACTTCAATGAAAATCGTTTCAAGTCAGTTGAAAGTTTAATTTTTTCGCATTACTTACCAAAAAGTGGAGCTTATATTCATTGTACCAAAAATTTCTTTCTCTTGTTATTTGGCTAAAACTAGTATTTTTTTTCTTAGTATAACTTGCTTTGAAGAGTAAGCTAAAATTTTCATTTAATAGAATCAACAAGCAAAAGGTTGCTATGGTGCTGAATAAATTTCTAATATTCATTTCCTTCACAAAAGGGAAAAAAGAAAAAAAAAAAAAAACAACTCGTCACCAAGCAAAAGCAAGGAGCCAGGCTTCCAAAGGTTTTCCCGAAAAAAAACAAGAAAGCAATCGTGTTTAGAATGCAATCCCTCTCGGCAAAGAACAAATAAAAATTGCTTGGGACGATGACGAGCTTGGAAAAGGGGTCAACTCTCAAGAGAGAGTGTAGTAGCCCTTTAAAATGAACTTTATCAATTTTATACTGGAGGAGATACAACATATTGGAAAACCCACCATTGTCGCTGTCAAGAACCTGACACTCAAAAGCTCTGGGCAAACACACCTACGTTAAGCCAAGCAACCCTACGGTTCTTATAATTTTAATAGGTTTCAGAAAATATTCTAATTGGGCAAGAATTCCCTTAGG
The DNA here is from genome assembly GCA_018150985.1 of Chymomyza costata. NCBI lineage: Eukaryota > Metazoa > Arthropoda > Insecta > Diptera > Drosophilidae > Chymomyza > Chymomyza costata. Next base: position 189,837 of record JAECWU010000202.1, on the reverse strand, counting down.
ATACTAACAGGGTTGCTGCGGTGTGCCGTCTAGAAATAACTGAGAAATATAGGTATCGTGAATTCGAACCTTCTAACCGTTATTTGCATAGTGTGATATTCTAGCCAGAAGAAGGGTACTCCTCTTTAGCGGGCATAGAATCTTGAACGATGTTGTTCAACTAGAAACGTCTTAGATTATTAAGTTTGTTACGGAAGTTGGTCAGGCTGAGGAGCTTTAGGGCTACTAGAGTGTACAATAGACCCACACTATCGTTTGCATCAAGATCTTTCTTGCTATTGCACCCCGAAGTAATTACGAGAAATGTTTCGTGTACATCAATTAAAATGACAACAAACGATATCGATTTAGTTAAGCTCGTCTGCCTGTCAGTTTTTCAAAGATCATAAGAGTGAGTAGAATCAAAGAATATAGAACTACAGTTCTATTCAACTAGTTCTATATTCTTTGCTAGAATGTAAGGTTTTCGCTTATACTAGTTTTTTGGTCATCAGGCTGAAATGAGTCATCTTACCAAAATTAATGGCTCCAGCTTAAATATGAAGATATCCGCAGGGTTTGAAATTGATACATTATTGCCTATAAGTCTTTTTTGAAATTTTTAGCTTTCCTTGATGATTTTATACAAGAATAACTCAACGCAATCAACTCATTTCTTAAAAAGAAACCTTTCATTATTTACTCATACCCATTCCGCAGAGGGAGGAGCAGTTAAATAAGAACCCAGAAATAACTTTTAAAAATATAAAGTCCACCATTAGCCCAAATGCTTCTAAAATATCTTAAACACATAGTATATTTTCGAAAGCTTGTTCCCTAAATAGCTTTTGTTTAAGTTCTTACTTTGATAATAAAGGCGAAGGAAGGTGAAAGTAGTTTTTGATATCATGCTTTAGTTAAAAGTTTAACAATTATCACGATGGAGTCATTTTCGATTGAAGATCTACAAAAATAGTGAAAAAATCATCAAATCGACGTGAGTTTTTGTCAAACGTAATTTTTAATAACTTCACTTTGAATGGGATGGCCAACAAACAAAATTAACGCATCTAGGTCAAAGAAAATACTTGTGAAGATTATGAGAAGCCGATGTCTTCAAAAAGTATGTGTGTATGTATGGGGTGCATGACCATATATTTGGATCGATACTATTAAATGTTAACTAATTATTTTTTCACCCAATTGGAGGGAATTAACTTGGAAGACTTAGGAAGAAGCTATGCTTATTCGGAAGCATTGCAAGCGTTCTTCGAAAATCGTTTAATATCGCGTCGATCATACGATTTGACCCCATTAAACTTTTTCGGTTTTTTGAAACGCAAAGTGTACGTCAATCGTCTAGTTACCTGGACGATTTGTCAAAAGAATTAACCCCATTTTTGCACTTGATCAACAAGGAATGATGATGCCCTACTAATTTTCATTAAAATGAGGAGAGTACATTTTGGAGTATCTGGATCTTTATCTAATAATAAGTTTACAAATTTAAGTCAGAGGTTATCTCTTTTAAACATATAAAGGGTCATCAATCTTGAGGTATTTTTCAATATGGTTTTTTTGATAAATCACGCGTGAGTACTGTAAAGTTGCCATGTGTTTTTTTATTCAGTTTTCATTGCCATTTTATCATGGAAAGACTTACACCCGAATAACGTTTACAAATCGTAAACGCGTTCTGTAAAGAATGTTTATCACGCGCTTAGGCAATTTTATGGAACCAATTCGGTGAACAATTAATTTCACGCACTGGACCAGTGAATTGGCTACCAAGTTCGTGTGATATCACACCGTTAGTGTTTATGGATAAGCCAGCTACGATTGAAGCATTACTCGTGTTTTTCGCGAGATACCGCTGATTATGCTCGAACGCTTCATCGAAAATTGGAAACTTCGCATGGACGAGCTACGGCGCTGTTGCGGCCAACATTTGAAAGGAATTATCTTTAAAAAGTGAATGGCAAGAATGGTTCTTTCTTTTGATAATATAGATTTTCCGATTCTTTTTAAGTTTTTGGGTTTTTAGAGTTTTTTGTGAACTGATTTGATTAGTTTTGCGACAAGAATTTCGTATTTTATTTTATTGTTAATTAAAACTAATCACAGAAAATGTTTTATTAACTAATATCAATAGCTGGTGCTCCTGATTTTACATTTTTCTTACGTCTTACAACAATACAATAACTTGGGCTTACAATTTGACAGCTGAGTTTAGCTTTTTAGAAGCAGGTTTTTGATTCGTAACAAATTATTTTGCTATTAAACACTGCGCTGTAAATGAATTTAATGTTTAAGGGAAATTCTTCTTTACATTTTACTAAAAATAAAAACCGGAACAGGAATGTCAATTCATAAATCATTAAAGGTACATGAATACTGGAGCACAGCGGAATAAGCTTATAATATTAAAAAATTATATTATAAATACGAGAAGCAAGAAGGAAGTGCCCTACAAACGCGTATTATTCACATCCGATTCGATAGTCCACACAGCAGCACTCAATGGCGATGGCTCCTTTTGGACATTGTTCTCTATGCTAGGAGCAGCTGGTGCGACACTGCGAGGAGTCAACAACAGGCACAGACAAATACCTCCAATAATACTAAAAGTGCAGTAAGAGGTCAAAGAAAGTGCCGTATCGATCTTTTTAAGTACATTGAAAAATGGTGCCGATAGGAGCCAAATGCGTGCCCAAGTAACTACAGATAAAACAAATGACAATTTTTTATTAGCCGGCATTAATTCATTCATGCAGGCTAATAACATGGACTGCGCACAAGATACGCCCGCCTTGGGAATTGTAGCAATAATCATCCAAAGTGAAACCTTTAAGTCGGCATCCACTAAAAGCAAGTTTTGGTTAACATTCAATATTTTCTAAGATATTATTTGAGTTTAATGTTACTTACTCTCATCAGCTCCAGTAAAAAGCCAACCGCAATAGCCCAACAGGCCGGCTAGTATATTGAAGCCACCAGCCCATTGCCATTTCCATTTGTTGAGTCTTAAAGCAAAATGTAGTGCCAGAAAACAGCCCACAATTTCAGAAAAACCTTTAAAAAAAATGGATATTATCAACAATTGTACGATAAAGCTGACTATGTGTAGAATTTTTACCCATAGCAATCGTATTCGGTATTAGATAATCCCTGCCAAAGGAGCGTATGTTCAAGAGCATGCCCATAAAATTTATGATAAAAGCAGCCAAGGCAATATGAGCTGCTAACATATGCGTCTTGGCACGTTTTCCATGCCATAATTCCTTCCAGCGCGCCGGAGCAGCTTGCGCCTTGAGTGTCTCACTAAGCTTGTCCAGTTGTTGTCGAAAGTCGGGTGGTATTTTAAAGGTACGATCATTAATGGCGGCACCCTCGCGTACTATAGCCTCTACATTATCTATGGAGTAACGATCTACTGCATGCTTAAGCAGCCAACGTGGGGAATCCGGTGTCCAGTATAGTAGGAAAAGCAGCATTATTGTGGGAAAGGTAATGCCTAAGTAAATGTGGGACCAGCTGTTAAAGAATGAGGAAAGTCCGGGTAGTAAAATGACGCCAATGGACCAAAAGGTGTCATATAAGATGATGGCGCCAATGCGATGTCTGCCCGAAGTGATATCAGCAACTGTGGGGAATATGAGGATATTAGATTATTAAAAAAAAGTTTGAAAGACACTTATGTTAAATTTTCTCTAGCAACATATTGTTACAAACTTTGGTAAAAGTGGTTTACTTAACATAATTCCCATTGTCATGTAAAAACTTTCTTTGTCATATAGGCTTAGTTGGTGCCATTTTTTGACAAGTGTGTCAAAGAACGTATGCAATGAGGATATGTCAGTATGGATACGCCCATTTTTGATAGACTGTCTTTTTTTTATGCCGTAGTTATGAAAAATTCAGTTTGTTGTAAATATTGTCATATTGGTGGCATATAAAAGCCATATAAAAGTGTAATTGTAAAAGATTGATTTTTTGTTCTTTAGTAAAATGTGTACGTCATCTATGACGATACGTGCCCGCTAATAAGATGAGAAGCTTTAGCATACAATGTTTCGTAAAACTGTCATATTATGATACCAATATGACAATGACAACGGGTATGACCATATGGATACTATTAGTGTATCAATATTTTAAACAGCAGGAAGATTAAGTTATTGGTTTTTGACATATTATACATACGAATTTATAGAGCCATTATGCTGGAAAAATGTGATAAAATATTATGCTGCAACAATATGACAACAAGTTCAATTACCAGACATCATCTTAAATGCCGGCATATCGTCAATATATATGGCAAAAAAATAAGGGAAACCCTATTTTGTAATATTCGTAATGACGCTGCGGTAAAGATTATAACCATATGGCCATATATGTCAAAAAACTCGCGTCATATCGTCAACATATATGTCAAAAAAAGTTATGGGAAACCCTAAATGATGACCATCGGCATCTTTGATATGAAGTCAATGGAAACGTACACTTAAATAACTATCAGGGTTTTGTATTCGAAATGAATAAAATCAGAGAGATGATTAAAAAAATCTAAGAACGTTTTTCTTCACTAAGGCAGTTTATGGAAATGACTTAAAAATAATCTAAACAGACGGTGAAAGCATTACAAAATCATAGACTTACAAATAGCCTGTCCTGCCGTAAACATGATGGCACAGCATACAGCCGAGAGACAGCGAAAGCCACAATGCAAACTGAAGTCTCCTGCATATCCAGTAACAACACCACAACAGATCTGCGCCACTGCGCCCACGCAATAGGTCGCACGTGGACTAATACTGAACATCATAATAGTGCCCGTAAGTCCACCCACAAGTACACCGAACAGATGCCAGAACTGCGTCCAGGCAATGAATATATCCCTCAAACAAACCAAATTGAATCGCATTATAAGTGAATCAAAGTCCGAATTGTACTTGAAGTGAGTGCACTCGCTGGTAACATCTGTGACGTCATCATGTATGTAGCACTGATTTGGTGTGATCGTATAGTTGGACCCACTGGCCAAGTAGTTGGTATCGCAGCTAAATTCCGTTTCCGGATATAGCTCAGGTGCAGTAAAAATGATACAGGCCATAAACCAGGCGGCAGGAATTTTGCAGAGAAATATTATAAGTATGGTGCGCAGCTGCCAGATGCCAAAGTCACCCACCACCTCACCTATGATATCAGTGGCTGGTGCAGCGGGCGTGGTTTGAGTAGGTTTCATGTCTGCTGCTGGACGGTGCACCTCATGTACATCATTTGGAGGCGTGGCGCCATGAACGTGCGAAATGTTGCGATATGATAATTGGGGGCTCGGCGTTGGCGAGTTGCCGCGTTGCGTTGTCACTTGGTTGGCCATATTTGTGGTTATCTCAAAAGTTCATATTGTTATTGGCGGTAAATACTCTGAGAAGAATAAAAAGTAATAATATTATGATAAAATATGTAAAAGAGTAACAAATTGTAGTTTATGTGCATGCCACAATTCATTTAAACATTTTCATATAAAAAGTAAACTTTGCGCAATGTGGAAACATTTTGCGGGCAGCTCAATTAATTTCAATTGAATGCGGTTACAACTGAAATCTGGAATCTGTTGACCATGACGACGTTATTGAGTCTCTCGCGGAATTATTGCTATGCTTTAAAACAATACGAAAAAAAGAATTCAAATTAAATTATGTTTTGTTCAAAACTTTGGGCAGTTTGGTTTTGAGTAAAGCTAATTTTTTTGGAATCAAGCTAACACTGATCCATTTTTTTTGTGTCAAGAGATTCAGTCAAACAAATGTTTATGTAGAGAAGCTTATTACACTAGGTTTTTTGAAGCGGTACAAAAAAAAAAAAATTTTTTCGAATATTTTTGGTGAAATCATGAGCTTTCGTGTACTCAGTGGATTCATAGAACTGCTGGTGTTCAATTCGTACAGTAAAACTAGGTTTTGACCTGGAAAAAATTGCACACTGGAATTTCTCTTGCTAAATGTATTAAGGACGATCCAAAAAGTCTAAACCCAAAACAGTGACCTCTCCCCCCGTAGGGTTTACCGTTATTTTGACATTTGTGTCGGCCCATTTATCTCGAATTATATAAGTCGTACAAAAAACCGTCAAGGCAAAAAATTACCAAAATTAAATTTAAAATTTTATTTGTAATGGAAGGTATACCCAGAAGTTCATATTTTAGGCGATAAAGGGATACAACGCAGTTTTTCGTATGTTTACCCACTCCCTTGCCCTTTTTTGTTTTTGGTGTGTATCAAAAATTTGTAGATCTTAAAAAAGTACATAAGACTGGTTGAATCATCAAAGTATCACTAGTAGTTTCCAAGTTATAACGTTGAAAGTGACAAAAAAAAATTCTTTGAAAAAAAATTGTATTTTTTTCATTTTTACTAAAATTTTAATAAATCAGTCATTTTGTATCATAAAAAAACAACACTATACAGAAATCGCATCTACATATTATGACCAAATAACGTTAAATAGCTAACTTTTCAAGTGTCAAAGACTTTTGCCGAAAGAAATATATAAGTATTTGTAGAAAAAGGCACCAAATTTTGTGCTTTTCGGGGTTTTGAGCGCACACTTTCGGCTGTAGTTTCTTCTTAAGGTTACCAATTTTTATGATTGGGGGCATTTTGGAAAGATAGTCGACTATTGTTTTAAGAGTTTTTAAAAATCAAAATAATGAAAAAATTCCTATTAGTACAGTTTTTATGACTTCATATGTGAAACCGTATTTTGAAAGTGTCCTTTTTCACAAAAATAGCTATAAAAAAACAAGCCATGGAAGGGATAAAAAAAAACGGATTTTGAATGCTGAAACATTGCCCTAACATAAAATATAAGTCTCATTTCTGGAGAAAAAAAAAGTGTTAAGTTTGTCAACTAGTGTTATCGGCAGTGCTCCGAAAAATGAAAAACCAAAACGAACAATTTTATTCAGATTCGTTTTTGAGTGCTCCCAAATCCGAGTTTGTTGCTAACGCCATCTTATATTTTACGCAGCTCTACAGCTTTCAAAGGAAATTATTCACGCTTATGCTATTTTTATTACAAGGTAAATTTTTTTTATCCAAGACACGAACCATTCAAGCAAGACATGAATTTTTATACCCTGTACCTATAGGTACAAAGGGTATACTAAAGATTTTTGCAATGTATGTAACGGACAGAAGGAGGCGTGGCAGACCCCAAGTCCTTTATACCAAAATGCTTATCATAACCTCGGGTAGCGATTGAGTCGTCCGTCTGTCCGTCTGTCCGCCCAACCGTCTGTCCGTCTGTGTGAACACCTAGATCTGGGAGACTGTATGAGCCAGAGATACGACACTTTACCAGCTGATGCGCATATTTCCTCAGAAGAAGTTTGTAGTTTGTTGAATCATGTCAATATCTTTCCCCGTTCCCCCGTAGCAGGGTTTCGCGGTTTTTAGCAACACCGTTTAATATATCAATTTGAAACTAAACAGAGCGATGCGTTGTGGTTACATGCATCTGTGTGTCAAAAATACACAAAATCGGACGAAAACAACAAAAGTTATAGCCAAAAATGTACAAATGTCACCACCCCTTGCCTATAAACTGCGTCAATATTTGACTCTACGTAATTATGGTAACAAGTGACCCAGAATCACAATTTTTGGTAAGGTGATTCATGTGGCTCTAATGAACAAATCCACATCCAAATTTTATCAATGCGGTACAAAAGGTACAGGGTATTACACTGTCAGGCACCGCCTCGACTGTATTACATTTTTTTTTTATGGACCATATACAAATCCGGTTTGAGTTGTGAATTCCATTTTCTAGTAACAATATTTATCAATAGCTAAATTACTTGAAATTGGTATAAATAGAATCTAACAGTATGAAAGAATATTTAAAAAAATATTTCAGCTTAAAGTGCGTACATTTTTAAACCTATATTGCCAATTCGATTTAATTCCTCTTCGCACAAAGTGGTCGGTTTAAGCCACATAAAAATTTCGTTTTGGTGAAATCGGCGGCAACAAACATGTGCAGTTTTTTATAAACTTTTGAATTGTAATCCTAAACTTTTCATTAAGTTTGCAACAGGAACAAATGGGCGTCAAATTAATAAAAAATGTGAGTACGAACAAATAAGTTGAGTTAGTCAATTCTATCACCTTCGGGCAGTCACTGAACACTTGCTGGAACCAGCTTATTTGGATTACAAAAGGTCATAGTCCCCACTGATAAGCTTCAAGCCTTGGTATGAAAAAGCTAAGGTACAAAGTATATATATCAAGTTTGAAAGGTGACTAGGGAAGTCAATGGCATAGTTATGTCCGTCCGTCGACACCTATATCTCACAGATCATAAGGGCTTAGCAACAAAACATTGGATTCGGATCCCTATTATGTATCGGGAAATAAGTTTATTATATTTTTTTGATATCGGCGTTATATTAAACAGCTTCCATACTCATATATCACATAAAAATATCAAAAGTTTAAGGGGCACAATTTGTTTGTATATAAAGATATCGTAACCGAATTCGGCAATCAAAATTTTTTTAGAGTAACTAGCATCACGCGGATTTTGATCGAAAATGTTTAATTTATAAATTTTTTTGTCGTGGTAGTTCATTGTATTTCCAAATCGACTCGACTTTAACATTCGACATTTGTGAAAGATCGATTGCCGTTTATTCTGGGTTCAACTTCTGAGTGTGAAATTTAAAGGTAAGGCTTGTTTCAGGATCTCGGATCTTTTCGAGCGGACTTTTGCATTAAGGCTCACAAAAAAATAGACTAAGTGATAAAAAAAGTCCTAATCTTGGCAGACTTTTTTTTTACAAATTCAAAACATTTGTTTAAATTTCTTATTTTGGCTACCGTTTTTGGTTTTAGATCAAAATTTTTAGTTTTATGATAATAGAAAGGAAAAGAAAATATTTTAAAATTTATAATTTAAGCAAAATTTGATGGATATTTTAATGGTTATAGCGTCACGATTGCTTGATATCCGGATCTAAAAAAAATGTGACAGTTTTAATAAATTGATGTCAATGCTAAACTATAAAAAAATTTTTATTTTTATGATACAAGAAACGAAAAGAAAACATTTTAAAATTTCTGACTTTGGCTAGAGTTTTGATTTTTGGCAACAAGATTTGATTTTAGACTACACTTTAAAGGTAATTGCTTTATTAATGCTTGATATCCGGATCTAAAGAAAATATCTGACAGTTTTATGATTTTTATGATTCTAGAACCGAAAAGAGTGATGCTAATGTTCGCCAACTTTTCATTACACAAAGCATAAATCCAGCAGAAACATTTTCGAAAATCTCTTATACAAACATAGTATATGCTATGTTTATATGGCTGAACATATTTGTTTCTGTGCACTAAAGTCATTAAAAACCAAATGCTAATACTGAGGGCCTTATGCTCAAAAGTTTTTGTACACTTAAAGATAATATATAATATAGAACATTTAAATGTCTAAACTATTTTTAAACTTAGGCATTGTGCTTATATCAACTAATTATTATGTCCGCGTAAAAAATTTTGCGCAAATTTCTTTTAGTTTTACTTAAATTGTGGGCCAAGTATTGTGATTATTGTTAGTAAGTTGGTCTTATCGTATTAGATGAGTAGTCTTATGTATTTATATATATTTTTGAATCGATAGTATCTTAAGACAGTGTAAATCACGCATAAAGAACGTGCTATCTTATCTGCTAAATTGCGCAAGTCGAACAAGCTTACATCAATCTTACTATAAAAGAAATACATATATGGTTGCATTCTACTAGATACGTTTTTATTGCCATAACTAATTATTAGATATTTTTTTATTTTTTGCATATTGCCAATTAGTGCTTAATTCAGCAAAGTAATTACTTAAATAAACTACTGAATTGTGTTTAAACTATTTTCTGATTGTGTAGCAACAATTGCGCAAATATTTCGCATAATAATGCTCCAAAAAGTGTTAATTATGCATTGTCTGGTTCAACTGACAGTGGGCAAGTCCACCTCAGGCACTAGTAAGTGAACCAACTGACAACTTTGCTACAGATATGTCACCTGTTAATCTTGATATGTAAATATGGTATACTATATATGAATTTTTAATTTGAGTCAGGGTGTTAATTGTATCTAAGATAATATTTATATACATCTTGTGGCAAGGCACTGTTTGTGACTAGTTTTTGTTTGAGTTAAGAGTTATTGGTATGGGACACGTATTTAATACTTTTACATATTAATTATAAACGAGGTGTGTTTAAAGTGTTCAGAGCTGCTGGAACTTGTCATAAAAAGGATGCAAAAAGAGTTGAAACGTGAGAAATAAGACTGTTAGGTCAAGTTAGACACTTTTTTTGTATTAATAAATACAGCATTTTTTACTTGAAATTGCAGCAATCTTTTTATGATTAGATTTTTAAAATTGATTTTTTTTTTAATTGTTGACGAGTTTTGTTGTCAAAGCATTATACGAGTTTATAACAATAGATTTCTATCAGTCCGATCAAATATATATGCTTTTTTTAGATTTCGACCTACCGACTTATTAATGGAATTAATCGGCACCCAAATAATAAGAGGTGTTATTTTGGTATTTAAAGAAAAATTCCATTTTTGAAATAAATGATCGGATGTTTATTTCATAATAATAATTAATTCATGCCATTAATAATGAAGAACAATATCAGCCAAATGGCCACCACGACCACGCTTACAGGACCATATCCTTTTCATGAAATTTTCCATAGCCGAATCGCAAAGTGGCTGCCCAATGTCCTCGATAGCCTCACGAGCCTCTATCTTTGAGGTCTTGAATCGACGCTCGGCTGTTGGCGTAGACCTTATCTTCCATATGGTCCCAAAGGAAGAAGTCGCAAGGTGTTAAATCACAAGATCTCGGTGGCCAATTGTGATCACCTCTTCGAGAGATAACACGGTCCGGAAACTTTTCCCGTAAAAGAGCAATGGTTTCGTTGTTTGTGTGGCACGTAGTGCCGTTTTGTTGAAAGTAAACGTTGTCCAGATCAATACCATCCAACTCCGACCATAAAAAATCATTAATCATCTCTCCATAGCGCAATCCATTCACCGTAACTGTTGATCCAAACTCATTTTCGAAAAAGTAAGGTCCAATGACCCCGCCGGACCATAAACCACACCAAACAGTCACACGTTGAGGATGGAGAGGCTTCTCAACAATAATTCTTGGGTTTTCCGAGCCCCAGATGCGACAATTTTGCTTGTTGACGTAGCCACCGAGGTGGAAATGGGCCTCATCAGTCATGGAATTCCGGATCATTTTCATGCATTTCAAGGACCCAATCAGCAAAGACACGACGTTGTTGATATCGGCCGGCTTGAGTTCTTGTATTAACTGAACTTTATAAGCCTTAAGACCCAAGTCTTCATGCAAAATACGTGTAATGACGTTTGTGGAATGCCCAATTCCAAAGAACGACGAGGAATGGACAAACCTGGGTTTTCTTCAACACTTTGGGCTACAGCAGCAATATTCTCAGTTGTTCCTGAGCGACGTGCACGGGTTTTATTCTTCACATCACTAACTTGTCCCAACAGCTCGAATTTTTCTACCAATTTCTGTATTGCGGTCCGACAAGGTGCTTCACGACGACCCAAAAATGCTTTAGTTTTGCAAATGCGTTGTTGAAGCGTGTGTCGTTTCATTTTCAGTAATGGCGTAGTTTCTACTTGTCAAATGTCAAATAATAAAAGCTTCAAAAGTGACAACTACCGAAATACCAGGTGATTCAAAATAACACCTCTTGTTAGAAACCCCTATATATAATGTGCGACTGGTTGTACAACTCGCCTGTTTAGCGTGTACGTTGTACAATCGATTGCATCCAAAAAGTTTTGCTTGACAGTATATATATTTTTATACATTCCCGCCGTTCCAGTGGTATACAAGTCAAATTGTTTTTTTTTTTGGATAAACAACAAAGTTGTTTAATCAGTCGCACCGTTTATGGCTTGGGTTTTAGTTACACCTGTAAGACCTTAAAATATGCAAGTCGTTTGTTTAATAGAATAAAATTTAAGCAATTTCTTTTTTAAATACAATTTTTTTTTAGCTTTAAAAAAATAATATATATTTTATACAATATATATCCAGCGAAAAAAAATCTCATATGCTAAAGACAACTTTTTCGTTAATCTTAAAAAAAAATTTTTTTAATAATTTTTATTTTAAGCATAGAATATTTCAAACTAATATGTATAAAGTAAATTAACAAAAAATACATGCATTCCTTTTAATGCAATAGTTTTTTTAATCTTTAAATTCAATATTTTCAAACTAATATTATATGTATCCCAAGAAAAAGAATATTGCTTTAAAAACTATTGTAATTTTTTTACACATTTTTAAATTTTTTAGTCTAAAAATCCATTTTCAACTTAATATGCATCCCGAGTAAAATATATTGCATTAAAAAAGACACTAAATAAACAAACTAAGAAAAATATTTAAAAAAAAGTACTTAAAAATGTCAAGATTGATTTTTTCTTCAATCTTTCAAATATAGTATACAAATTTTAAAAAAATGTTCAAAGCAATAGTATTAATTGATTATCTTTTTTATTGTTCTTCGGGTAACTATATAAAAATGGTATTTTTATATTTTGTAAGCAATCGTCGATGTTAACCAACACTGTAACAAAAAATATTTTACAAAAAAATATTCGGCACTCTTTTCGAGCACACCTCGTACATATTCATGCATAAAATATGATTTATTATCTCACATTTGTAAGTTAAACAGACAAGTATGGTAAATAGTTGCACTTCGTGTTTTAAATATTAAGATTGCTTTCAAAACTCAATAGATTTTTTAAACAATAAATAACTAGATTTTGCTCACTTTTTACACAAACCAACTGACTTATTGTAAAACTCACATTTCACTTACATTTGAAATTATTCTGCCTTATTATTATTATTTTTTTATTTTTTATACACTTCCGTACTTTCTAAAATTTTTCTTTTCTTAATTAGAATTTTATATTTTTTATGGCATACAAATTAATATAAATTAATTAGTTGGCAATAAACATTATGTGAAGTGTATATATGACAGTTCTGCAACTGGCACGTCGCGTTTCCCGAGCGTTTTTGTTCGCGTTTCTTTAGACGCACGCGTCTCAACCGCTTGAGAATCAACTGGCAACTGACGCTAATGGCGCACGAGGCAACATATTGAAGGCGCTGAGCTCGATAAACCAAACAGTCATATCCAATACCGGGGACAGTTGGCGCGTTAATTTTCTTAATGAATTTGCGTAAATAATAAAAATCTATTGAGTGGAACTTGTATAAAACTTTATCAAACGCTTCGTTACAAAGTTGATTAGAGCTTTTTATTAGTACTTCTGGGTTTGCTTTAAGACACGCCTTTGACATTGACGTTACTGACACTTTCAAGTTCAATAGGGATAATATTACAATTACATGCCTTATATATTTTATGTCTTATTCCTTTGCGCATTGTTTGCACATTAAATATTTAATTTAAGTAAATGCACTTTTATATTATAATCGTTAAATAAATTGATTTTACTGCATGATAAGCTCGTCTGGTTTTCTTTTTGTTGTTGCCGGTATAGCATTACAGGTTCCTTGCTTATCATCGCAAATGTCACTTTTCAAATCTTCACAATTAAGTTGAGTTGTTTTAAAAGTTGTCAAGTACAAGCACAAGTTTTCAGACTTCCGTAAATTTTAAATGGATACTTGACTCAATACGATTAAAAAGTGTACTACGTAGGTAGCTACTTAAACTAAGTTACTACCTAGAAATACTATACATACCTAAGATCTGGGTTGTTGCAACTTGATGCAGTGTTGCGATGTAGTACTGGGTGCGACTGGTACTTGGGGTACTTATAGACCGTTGCGCTTGAAACTAACAGGCATTAGGTCATCAAAACAGATTGGAACAAGCTTTGATGGAGGGTTAACTTAATAACAAAGAATTTGTGCTTTGATAATTTTTTGAAACGTTTGGGCTTAAACATTGTTTTCTTAAAAATTTTCCAAACTTCTTTTGACAAACAAATTTACGAAATTTGTAAAATTTTTTTTTTTTAATATTTGCATTTTCTTAAACGAAAAAAATCGTATAAATGTTTGCGTTTTTATAACATACGATAACATCGTTGTTATAACATAATTTCTATGGCCTCCGACGGTTTACGGGGTCTCTTTTTACATATTGCATCCCAAATTGATAAGCATTAAAAAATTTGAATAAATATGCTCTGTTGCAAAAATTAACTCTTTTCGATGTCTCATTAAAATTTGATACATTCGGCCGTGCTCTGAAAAACGAATAAATTTATGTTCCTTCAGGTGTTCTCCCAATTCCACATTTTTTGTTGTCGATAACTCGAATGTTTCCGTTACTATTTTCCACGAATTCACATGGGGTCTGGCGAAGCGTCACGATCATATGCAAAATCTCCAAAAATATTCTGTCACTGTGTCACAAGGAGGAGGGTGGTCTATTTTGACGAAAATCAGCGTCACGTTGTTTATGGATGATCCCCAAGTACTTTGACTTTTAAATTTCACAAAATTCAAAAAGTGTAGTTAATCGATTTGACAGTTAAGCCATTCATATATCGTATATATTTTAAATAAATTTACACAATAATATTACATAACTTTAGTAATAATGAAACTAACCACAAGAGAGAGAGAAATTTTTTACTTGTGCAACTCATCAATACTTTCGCACCTATCAGTTATCGATATCCCAAAATGAGTAAACGTATACCAAAAATTCGTTTTGAGTTGTGCATTCTACTTTTTGGATTGACTAAGAAAGAAAATAATGCAATCTAATCTAACTTAAAAATTATATAAATAGAATCTAAAGCAAGGCATGTTGTATTTTGGGACTTCGTTTTTGTTCCTATTGCAACAAAGTAGTTGGTTTCAAGCCACAAGAAACATTCGTTTTGATGAAATTGGGAGCTGTAAACATGTTTGAAAACGAATGCGAATAATATATTCGAATTCGAATAAAGTATTAAGACTAGCTTTCACACTTCTTACGATATGATGTTTCGCAAAAAAGATAATCTAATCCGAATATTTTATTCGGATTCGTTTTCTGGATCATAAGCCGATTATCTTTTTTGCGTAACATTTCATCGTTAAAAGAATGAAATATGTAAAATACTCGTATCTATTAGAAAAGAAATTTCGCTTTGTATAATTTTTACCACCCTCGGCGATTTTAATGAAAAGATTTGATGATAGCATGTGAACGAAGTAGAGAAAGGTTTTCCATGGGGCTGTTGAATGAGCTGGCGAAGAAGAGTAATGGACCTGATAGTGGGTGCACTAGCTAATTTTGGTATTATGGGGTGGGTCTGATGTTTAATATTAACTTATGCTGGCTAAACGAAGCATCAAAAATTTGATAAGACCGAACTTCACTTATGTGACACCTGTCGGGTACTTCGGATTAAATTTTGGCACAATTTGTTTAGGTATAATGACCGTTCACGAAACGAACAGTGTGTCTCTAGCAACAAAATGTGAATTTTATCGGAATTGTTATCGATAATCAGCTGCTTTTTATTTACAAATAGCTAATTTCTAAAAGGCGCGAAATAAAACATAAAAACATGAATTATCGTCAACGTTTATTACTTTTGACATGCAATGCAATTGATGAGGAAAAAAAGCGACTAGAGGAGGCAATACAGAGGAAAAGGCGGAATGTTTGGGTTATCCCATATTTGTTGCGCAGAGCTGAGTGTGGACGAATTGCATAGACGTATTTTAACGCACATTAATGTTACAATTGAAATATTTTATTATTATAGCTATTCTCTCATCCTTTCCCAACGATCCGCCACGATTTTATCGACCAGCCATAAATTACGCGACGAAATAACTAGCTGTACATAAGTTTTGTTTGTGGCGCCAAAACCGAACAGCTGTTTTTGCTGAGTGCGCCATCTATGGTTTGCTACTGGCATTAAAAAAACAAAAAAAAAAACGAGCAACACTGGTCTAAATACCAACTGCAAGAACAGTTTGTGACCAAACCTTTGTGAGCGTTTTTTTTTATATGAAGTTTTGATTATTTTTCGAGTCTTCGTATGGGCCTTTTATTTTAGAATTTTTGTTTTTTGCTTTAATCTTCTCTTTTAAGTTCATCTCTGCTACTGAGATCTTTATAATCGCATTACTTGTAAATTGTCTTAAGTTCTGAAAAGCACATGTAAGGGTAATTATAAGTCACCTATTCTTGTTGCTCATGAATTGGTTTCATGACGCATAGGTAATTATTTTAAGATTCTTTGACATACATTTTAATTTAATTTAAATCAAAATAAACTTTCTTTGATTAGCTAAAACACAAAGATCTCAGGTCTGTGACACAATTGAATACTAGTTCAAGATGCATTTATGTAAAACGAACCACTTTGCAAATGCAGTTTTACTCTACAAAATTAGTTTTTTTTTTGTTTTGACTCAAGCCGACGATGAAACGATAACTTAATTATTGATTTCATCAGGAATCACATCGTTCGATTAACTTCAACTGTTCCTTAACTCAATAAATAATAATTTTACAATATTTCAACTCAATATAACTATACCGGTGATAAAAAATTGCAAAAATGATCTCTAATCCGTATAAACAAAGGGATTTCAGGGACTATATAAGTTCAATATAGTTAAGAAAGTTATACGGTCCAGGCGGTGTAATACCCTGTGTGAGGAGTCGAATTGCCACCTCACAATTTCCTAAAAATCTCTACAGGGTAGATGTTGAGAGGGAGTAGCGAAGAAAGCGCGCGGTTTCACTCTCAACAGCACCGTCTTACGTATAACGGACTCAGAGTTGGCGCGCTGCTAATGCATTTGTAAGAGTCTAGAGTAGGTGATAGGGATATTGTAGGATATGGCGGGCTCTGTTTTATCTATCAGGATATATATATAAATTAACAGAGTGCCGTTTATGTTTCATTAATATAAGTTTGGGCGGGGAATGAGTGATTTGGCGGCGATCGAGGCCTATATAAGGCGATCAGAAGCCAAATCAGGGAGTTCTGTTCGGTACAAGTTGTATTAATTTTCAGTGCAGTAAGTCTTGTGAGTGATAGTGGTAATGAAGTAAAGACAATGTTAGAGGACGAGAGCCGGTGAGGGAAGTCCTGTACCAGGAAGGACGTCATTAGACGGCAGAGAATACGTTTGGTCACAAGGTACGCGGCGCTGAACAGTGTAGTGATGCGAGAGCTACTTGTGAGCGGTACCGTCGAGGCAGGTAATGGCCTAATCCAAGGAAATTGGCATTAATGCGCTCGGGTCGGACCAGGCACAGTAGCGGGAGACCACGGCAGCACAGTGTTAGCGGTTACCAGGCAGCGTGGTAATCTGGCCGGTGAACGCCTTGGTTGAAGATAGGACAGGGAAAACCGGTGAGTCCGCACTGATAGCTAATAATATCAAGGCTATAAATTGTTTAGTGGGCGAGAAAACTGTGGCCCTATAAGTATGACAAAAATAAGTAAACTAAATAAGCCGAGAAAAGGCGAATAATAAAACCAAGACACAAACTAGAAACAAGACTGGCGTTCTCAATTTTACTACAGAATCTCAGTGAATATAAATTCGTTGTGACATTTACCCTGGGTTTGTTATGAACTGTATTGTATTGTATTTTATTGATAATTTTTTTGACTCTACACACTTTGTTTTTTAGTTCCTTTGCGCTAATTGGAAGTTAAAAATTCATAACTTTTAAGTTAATTTAATTGCCCGCAATACATTTGTTTCATACTATTAGCAATGTATTAGCATGTCTATAACGATGACGCCAAAACCACGGATTGAAAATGAGCATCTTTTGAATGCCATTGTGAAATAGTCCATTTAATTGAAATGAATTGATTAAAAAATGCTAAAATAAGC
This sequence comes from Chymomyza costata, assembly GCA_018150985.1. Classification (NCBI taxonomy): domain Eukaryota; kingdom Metazoa; phylum Arthropoda; class Insecta; order Diptera; family Drosophilidae; genus Chymomyza; species Chymomyza costata. Next base: position 171,873 of record JAECWU010000202.1, on the reverse strand, counting down.
AGAAGACAGAACGTTTCTTTGCAAATATTAGATAAGAAGTTAAGCTTACTTATATCAAACACTAGTGGGGCCCATAACAAGCGCAATATTCACTGATCTTAAAAACTGTCACTTATAGTTTGATGAATTACGGAAAACTGTATAAAAATTGCAAAAACCAATTTATACTTCTTGATATCGTTCGCAATGCTCTTGAAATTGAGTAGGTTAACGCTTTAATAGCTACAAGATAAATATTATTTGATAAGAAATCTTATCACTTACAAATCAACAAATGGGTTTGCTATAGCTCATTCTGGTATTATGTCAAGAAGTCGTTGCTGTTATCATAATCGTATCAGACGCTTGTTGTCATTTATAAACAGCACAGTTTTTATACTGTGTACCCTAAAGTAACGAGTATAGTACTTTTGCGATACCCGAAAGTGTATGTCACTTGGAGAAGGAGACCCCTTAAATGGTGAGGGTGACTAGGGACGGCGATTTACATAGGTATGTCCGAATCCCAAAGAAAATGGAAGTACAAGTCTATACTTGTTTATACCAACATTGCATTTACATTTTTATACTCTCTACTTTAAGATATATTATATATATCTATTTCGTTTTTTTCAGTGTGAAACAGAGCAATAAAAAATAAATCCCATTTGATTCTATTGAGAGCTTAAAATTTTATTTCTTTCCAGTTTCTACCTTGCTACCCTGTGGATTTCAATCAAGTGAGCATTTCTGATGCAATAGGCATTGTATCAATAGGAGCTACCTATGCCTTTTTTCTGTCTTTTCCCCTTTTACCCCCAAATAATATTAAAGCGCTGTATTTTCTACAATTTTAAAGTTTTTATAGCTTTGTATGAACAAAATGTGGGAAAGAAAAATATCTTTCAATCAGTATCGTCATAATAATCGAACTATAAACTTAAGCGATAATTGCAGTATAGTATTTTAGAGCCAATAGTTCGAATAGTCTCTGTGACAAAAGCATAGAAAAAGTTAGCTAAGTTGGTTGAGTGCTGACCGCAAAGTGGTCTCGAGATCCAGATTTTTTTTTTACTTTTTTTGTTTATTTGAAATGATGCCTTAAAATAGGAGGGTACAGAGTATCCTGAAGTCGGACGAGCCCGACATTAACGTTTGCCATACATTTTTTACTATGTTTTACTAAGATTAAGGAAGGTGTCAACTGTTAAATAACATTGTAAATAAAAGATTTTTAAATTTATTGTACTTACTGTTCATGCAATATCGTAAATCTTTTACCTCTGAGTTTATAGAAATTTGTATACCCTGTACCTATAGGTACAAAGGGTATACTACATTTGTGCAATGTATTTAGCGGTCAGAGGTGGCGTGGCGGACCCCAAGTCCTTTATACCAAAATGCTTATCATAACCTCGGGTAGCGATTGAGTCATGTCCGTTCGTCCGTATGAAAACCTAGATTTCGGAGACTATGATAGCTAGAGACTAGCTTTACCAGCTAGTGCGCATATTTTCTGGGCAGATGAAGTTTGTTGAATCATATCGATATCTTCCCACGTTTCACCGCAATAGATTAATAATTATGGTAAGGGATCATCCATAAACTACGTGACGCTGATTTTCGTCAAAATAGACCCCCCCTCCCCATCATGACTCAGTGACGGAATATTTTTGAAGATTTTCCATATGATCGTGACGTTTCGCCAGACTCTCCTTCCCCACCCCCTGGAGCGTCACGTAGTTTATGGATGATCCCTAACAAGTGACCTAGAATCACCATTTTTGGTTAGCTGATTCATGTGGCTCTAATGAACCAATCCACATCCAAATTTTATCCGCCCACCCCTCGCAAACGATTAACTGTGTTTTCTCCCACACTCCTCAACATATCAACTTGAAACTTATCGCATATACTTTAAATAGCTTCTTTGAAGTAACTTTCGATTTTCATCAAAATTGGTACAAATTTACGGAACTTATAGGTATAAATATCGTTTTGCACCAAAACAAAAAATGTTCCAATTGGAAAGTTCTTTGCAGGAATACATTTTTTTTCGAGAAAAAACGTACCTGGTATTACACTGTCGGGCACCGCCTCGACTGTATTACATATTTTTAAATGCACCATAATTACGGGCAACTCCATCCGTTCTAAAATTTTTTTTCGAAAATTTGGTTTTTATTACTTTCGGAAAAAATTCTTTGGGTCATATTTCCCATGTTCTTTCTCTGGAAAACTTTATTTTTATTTCAAATTTAAACTTTAGAATTTCGGTTGGACCCGAAGTTCTCTAAGAGGCCCGCAGATTTCAACAAGATATTTATATTTCTTAATGTATTTCATTTCTTAAGTTTTAAAAAACGCCAAATAAAAATTGTATTTTAATGGCCGTTACATGTATTTTTATGAATAATAAATGGCCACCGGGACCTTTTTTTGGAATTTTTTTTTTTTGTAAAACCCACGTAAAAAGACGACGACAAAAAAGACAAACCCTTGATAAGCAATCAAATAACAGGTTTTCGAAAAATCTCTAAAGTAATACCATCAAAATCAAAATTTTAACTATTACTATAAATTGCGGTCAACTTAAAATTTGTAGCGTAACAGCTAAGGATAAATATTGACCACAACTCTTTTAAGACCTTCACGCTTTCGTTTTTCGACCACAATTTTTGTTTTTTCCATTTCAACGACGTGGATTTTCATTTACAGCTTGAAAGTGTATGTGCCAAATGTCAGAAATACTAACATCGCCATTTGGCTCGGAGTTGATGGATCATTCATTGCTGTAAGCACCGCGAACTTTCTATAGAACTGCGACTACATAATATAGTAGTGGAATCGGTGTGGGCACCTGCCCGATTTGCGGTTGCTCCACATTCCAATAGTAACGATTCAAAAGACGCAGTACCTGACCATAAACCCAGCCCAGGGTTGCTATAATTGTAATTGGTAACTGACGATGAACTACACCAAACGTGGAGGGTAAAGGTGCAAACACCAGACAGAGACGACTGGAGGTGCCTACTGAGAGCATAAGAAAGCCTCGCTTCTCAGCTGAAACCATTTCACCCGTGCAGGTTGAGAGAACTGCAATTGTAGCAGCATTGGCGAGCTTGAACAAAAGCCAGAAAAATCGATCCAGACCCACGCGACGAGATTTGCGAGCTAGAAAAGAAGTAAAAAGTTTGATGATGCACTCATAAACAAAAAGTTTTCTAAAACTTACTGCTTTCCGATATAGCCTCATGAAGCCTCATAAAGCTAGCTCCAGGTATCGAAATAAATGGATATAGCTGTTAGTAGCACCAGTGCTATAGACCAAAAAAGTTCCGATGAGGTAACGACTACAATGCGTGCCTTACCAGCGGTTATGTCATACACTGTAAGTGAAAGATTTTAAGCAGGTTTGTGTCTTAAGTCTTTTGTTTTACACACATATAAAATGACCCGAAATGTACATGAAGGCACAAAAAAAGGAGGTCAGACAACGAGATTTTCTCTGTGTAATTGATAAGAATCCACCAAGCCCGTAAGATTGCCGCAAAATATTAAACTCATCATGCCTATAAGCATAAGACGGCGTGGTCGGATGCTGCCGGAAACAGTCAAAGGCTCGAGTCGGAAAAAAAACTGAGAACTTACTAACTTATTGCTTTTGGGCATGATAAGCCAGCACGCCGCCAATAGTGGCGCCTAGCGCATGGCAAGATTGTATCAACGCCACAAGTACACGTCTGGAGCATATCAAATCTAATTGCATAACCAAAAACTGGTCATATTTTTAATCCTCCACATGCGCACAAAAATATAGATTGGGCAACTGCTCCAATTTTTTCGCAGACATATTTAAATCATGTCCATGATGCTCCATAAATCTGTGTCTCCGGTTGTGTGCATATAAACTACAAATATCGACATTGAAATGTCTATCTGTGTTACGACCCTTACTGTCCACCTGTTCGCTACGACTGCTCGTTTCCAGCTCCGTTTCATTCCAAGCTGGACGACAGACCAACTCATTTTGTCGTGGCGCGGGCGCCGTATAAATAAAGCATGCCATGAACCGTTGGAATCTTGCATAGAAAGATAAGCAATATGGTGCAAAGCTGCCAGCGCCCGAAATTCCCATTGATTTGTTGCATAATATCGCCAGCGCTGCTGGAGATGTTTGGCGTTTTTGAAGGTATCATGGTTGATATTAGCGGAGAACAGTTTATCGCTTCGCGTACCAGCGCGTACTGACTATGCTAATTATTTTATCAATGATATATGATACTTAAAAACATGTGCTGATCTTGTAAATATTTATCCATGTTGTTAGTTTAATCAAAATTGATGCAAATTAGTAAAAGGTTTGTCAACTAAGGTAGTATGTAGCAGTAGTTAGGAAAATCTTTTCCCACAACGAAAATTGCAAACAGCCGTGATCCTATTTTGCCAATACGGCAATCGTAATGCTGCTTGAACTGCTTGAACTGCTTGATGAGAGTAACGGTGAAAGTGCGCCTATTCACACCAATACTATTAAAAGTATAGCGGCCTTAAGCTTGGCGCGCTGTTTATTGTTTGGTATTAGTGCGTAGGGTATTGGTAATAGTGCGAAGGTGTGAGTGTGGAGTAGGCTACACAGATATTGTAGGATACGGCGATCTCTGTTTTACTTTAAGGAAAGATCGACAGAAAAGCTGAGTGTTTAGGATTTATAAGTGCTGGGTTGGGCAGGAATTCCGGATCGGCAGGCAAATTTGGGTCAGTCTTGGTCAGCCAAGTGAATTAAGAGTGAGAAGCGGATAGTGAATCGGAGGCTTTCAGAATGCAATCGGTGTTAGTAAGTCAGTGCCGCAAAAGCTTAAGCGTAACGCCCAAACTTAAATAGTGAGAATAATCTTTCTTGAAAGGATGAACGCAGGATTGATAATCAGAACAACGCTTCTTATTCATTTAAAATACAAAAAGTGTCAGGGAATATAAATTCGTTGTGCACTAAATACACGACAGAGCTGAGCCATCCCAGCCAAAGATTCGTTACACTTCTCTTTGGTTTTCTGTTGACCATCATGTTATTCCAAATTAGTTTATGGCCTTTGATTTTTCTACTATAACCAATTAAAACAGAAGACGCCGAAATTCCGGTTTTGGAATTTAAAATTTGTGTCACTAAGCCCGTACTTTTGATCTTTTAATGTTCTAGTTTGATCCGTACTCCCAAGTATTGCCTTCAGACTAAAATTGAATTAGTGGATAGTTCCTATTACTTTTTTTAAGTGTAATCTAATCAAGGGAATTTTGGTAACCATGGAATTTTGACTACAGCTAAAAATATCTTCCTTTGTCTTTTAAGAATTCGAGGAATTATAATAATAATATTAGTGGGGAATGCTGCACTGCGACTCGTAGGATTTATTGTGCTCCCTTCTAGCCCTAGAGCTCCTCAACTATATCTGCAACCAACTTAATTATTTGAGATGGGCCTATGCCCGCCGATGAAGGATGTCCTTCTTCTGGCAAGGGCGTCACACTCTGCAAGTATATCTACCCAGGTTTCCTTCTCAATCTACCAAAACCTGCATGTGTTCGAGCTTACGATACCAATAGTACTCATGTGTTTCCTGAGTCTGCAATATCCCGTCAGTAGCCCAGTTAGTATCCTAAGGGAATTCTTGCCCAGTTGGGACACTGGAACCTATTTAGGTTATAGGAGCCGAGAAGTTGCTTGGCTTGCCGTAAGCCAGCCGTGCCGGTCTAGTACATTTCTCGTCTGGACCTTTCCTCTTCGCTTAGCAGCTGTCTAGTGGTGTGTCTGCCAATGCCGCAATAAGCTTCAGGCCCTACTAGTGGTTTTGCAGCACCATTCCCGGGAATATTCTTGTGTCCCGGGATCCATCTAAGGGAGACTCTGTTCAAGATGGTTGAGTTTGGCTGTAGTTTCCCGAACCAACAATTCGAGGAATATCTGTAGTCAAAATAATGCATAATTACAGAGAAAGAAGTTGTTGCTGAACATGAATTTGATTTACTCACTAGCTTACTGGTCATTAGAGCTTAGAAGTACTAGGATAACGTTTTTAATTGATTTAGATTAGACACCCCTGGATTTCAATTTTCTTATTTAATCCAGACTGTTTAGCTGAAGATATTTTCAACGGCTTGCAGGAAGTAATCCACCATAACGTGAAGATCTTCTTCAAAGGACTTATTGCGATGTTTTTTTAGTGAGTCGCAATGTGTAGCAAGATTTTGAAGCATTTTTCTTTTTTCAGCGTCTTGCTTGGGTTGTCATCAGGTTGCCATTCTAGGATGTCTTAACATTTTAGGTTGCCTTAGTAGCTGCGAGTTGCAGCGGCTAGTGCGTACTGTGTAAATATGTATATTAATAATAAAAAAATAGAACAAGCACGGAACAAGTATTAAATCATATTAAAGTTATAAGATCACCTATGGCTAATCACCATCTTCGTCTATTCTATTCTATATTCTACATGTCCCAAGGTTATTTCCAAAATATAAGGTTTCTTTAAATTCCAAGTTTCACTTTCAGTTATTTTTTAATAAACTCTAACTAAATAAATAAATTAACGTAATAAATAATAATAATGTAATAAATACATTATTGTGAACTAATTAAAAAAAATATATATATTTATTTTAGAGTTTAATATTATTTATCATAAAGGTTGTTGTTGTTAGTGGACTTCATTGAGAAGCTTTTTAAGACATATAATTTATTTTAATTAGGGTACTGCAATTTTGATATCACTTTTGATATCATTTAAAATATGAGATCTCTAATTGTAATACTGAGCTAGTGGCCTCTTGTTTTTAAAATGCATGCAACGATTTTTTTTACCACTTTGATCATCTTCTATATATTGTCCAGCGAAATAAGTCGTTGTTCTTGTAATATCCAAGGACATTAGCTGCGCGGGCTTAGGCTCGGGCATTTCCTTGTTTATTACATTTGCTTTTATTTGCTTATAGGCATACAAAAATCGATCCCACAGCTTTGCAACCCTATCGTATAAATTAAAATTCCAAAACGTGAATGAGCAATCATTTTTCTGGACATAGTTCTTGGACGATTCCTCGTTTTTTATGCGCTTATGGGTATACAAAAATCGATCCGATTGTAAGATCGTAAAGGCGATTTATAAAATTATAAGCCCCTTCCCCCACTGGATGCAGCTTATTGCAAATATTTTTTCTTATATACGCCAAGAAACAGTAAATTACCTCAGTATTGAACATTTTCATTATTTCGTAAATCGATTTGCCTCTCCCATCTTCCTTCATCTGTTTATTACAAGAGGGCAAGTTTCTGGGTACTTCAAAAAGCGCAATTGCGGAAGCCCAATTACGTCTAAAAGGACGAATATCAATTTTGGGTCTATGTTTCCTAAGTGGAAAAATTGATGTATTCTCGTTTACGCTGGGCTCATCCAATGCATAGCTGGAACTAGTTGACCATTCGTCTTCCATCGAAGTTTCTTCTCTTATGTAGGCTGATTTTGTGCATTTACTTTTAGAGTTACGGATAACTATTTCACCACAACCATCATTTATAATGAATCGAAATTCCTGCGCACGCTTCTGGCTTAGAAACACTGTGCGCATGGTGCGCTCTATTGTAAGTGGATTCAGTGTCTTACATGCATTCTCCGAAGTAAAGATTACATATTTTGACTTTTTGGGTACAGTAGCGTCTAATGCGTTTCTTGGATATGCTTTAGACTTTTTAATCTGTTCATATATCTCTGAATTAAAAAACTTGGACATTATGCAGGCTTTTAGTTATGCGAAATTTTGTGAAACTTTTTATTTTGATTGTTAAAAAAATAAATTGTTTTGATTGAAAATAAAATTGTAACTAAAATTCCGTAAGCTACTAACTAGGCTGAATATATTATAAATGTAAAATATGAAAACTGCCATGTACTTACGTTTAGTCTGCTTAGTTTTTAGTTTTCGCTAAAAAATAGAATGCCACAAATTATTCAAGATAGCAAAAAACTGGAATTACGTTAGTTAAAAAAATTACCCCAATATGTCTTTATTTTTAATTGGTGTCCATTAGTCATCATAAGAAACAAGGTGAAAAAAAACCTTTTTTCTAGTATTTCATGGCATGTGTTGTAATACCCTAAGCTATAGGATAAAGAATTTGTAAAAAACCTTAACTTCTTAATACCCATATGTTTACCATATCCGGTAGCGAATACCTTAATTTCAAAGACTATAAGTGCTAGGGACACAAAATGTTACCTAATGATTAAGTTTATTTGTATGCAATTGAAGTTTGTTGATTTATGTCGATGTCTTGCGCCGGTCGCACGCAGCAGAATATGGCAACTGTTGGCGTTAAACAGGATATTCGAATGTCAAACAGATACTTGGGGGTACCGGGCCTACCAGTGTCCGCGGAAGGGAGCTTGCTTGTTGCCTTTCGATGCACCAACGACTTTGACGCTACAATGGCATTCAAGACGTAAAATTATCAATCTCTGACAGCAGGGATCTGAAATTGGATCAGTCACAACTGGCCATCAAACTTGACATGGAAGTTTCGGATTTCCTGCATCCGCCTAAGCTACCTTATAAACGTATAAAGATTATATTGAAATTTTGTTATTTAAAAAACTATAATACCTATTAAATTTGCTTGAAGATTATTTAATTTATTTTACATTTTTATTATATTTTTTATACTGTTAATGTAGTTGTAGTAGATCAGATCTGTAATTCTGTAAATCTTTTGTTGTATAAATAAAAAATATTAAAAAAAAAAAAAAACAGAAACATTTTTATTTTTAATTTTCTTCTTTAGATATTAGTATGTATCTCTTAATGAAACATTTTTAAAATTTGTATACAAGTCAGAAAACATATAAAGTAGAGTCTCTAAATCAACGGCCACAAAGAAAAAAAATAGTTTCTTGTATCAAGAGGAAACGCATTCGATTGATATGGAACTGAAAGAAAATAAATTTCTGATCTCAACTGCATGAAGTCTTTCAGGATCGGGCAAAACGCTAAGGAACGAGATTCAAATTTTTGCAAACAAATATAGTAGTATTTAGTTAATACTTTTCAGTGCAGGATTAGCGCCTCGTATCTATTTATCAATGCTGGTAACAAATTGCAGAACGGAAATATATGTCTAGAAATTGCAACTTCTCAAGAACAGAAGAACATGACATTTTTGCAGTTTTTTTTTTTTTACATCTTATTGGTGCTGTTCGGGGAGCCTACCTACCTCATTTTTAATGTAAATCTTAAAAATTTTTAAACTGAGATACCAGGCGAACAGAAACTATAGCAAGTTACCACTATCAAAATAAAAACGCTTTGAGCTCAATTAAAATTAGGAACTAAAAGTATGCTACAGAAAAGTTTTGCACTCGAGTCACTTTTAAACCATGTTTGAAAATTGTAGCATACTTTTAGTCGCCAATTTAAACTCAATCTACATTTACTTTTTGATGCTGCAGTTGCTGGCTGCTGATTCTGATTGCCTGGTATTTTGAGTCAACATTTTCATGATTTTTGTTAAGAGCGCTCAGCCAAATAAATAGGGTCCGTTATAGTAGACAAATAAAATAGCAAATTGAATTTGAAAATTACTCATCATTTTTTTGTTTCAAGCAGACAGTCATAAAAATAAAATACGATGCAATAATTTGTATTTGGTTTTATTGTTGTTATAATTTTTTTTAAAGAAATTTATTGATTATAATCCATATTAGAAATATTTACTTCTTATTTAATTTTAAGAATATTTTTTTTTTGCTTTGGTTCAATCAACCTAGGTCTTAATCAAATATACATACATCTTTTAAATTATTTTTATATGAAAATACTCTTGGTTTATATTAAATAGATACTTTTTTTATTTATTTTTTATGTGCAGTAAATATAAGGATCTCCTAAGTACCACAGATCGTTTGCGTTTATTTAAGTTGTTTCTGTAACATATGTATAACTTAAATTTTATATATGTTGCGTCGAGAGATCCAGCTGTTGATGAAATGGGTCCAAATCTTTTGACGAGCATTGTCGGGATTAAAAGAAATAGTTTTTCTTTGCATAGATTTTTTTGGTCGTCGTTTTTAAAAACTTAAAAGATTCGCATAAAACAGAAAAAAGAAACCAAACTGAGAATTAATTTTATAATACAAAACTCAAAAAAGGTATGTACATATATAAACAGTGTTATCAATTTTAAGAATATAGTAATTTACTAAGACCTCTGAATATTCCAGGACAACAACATGAGGTATTTGTTTGTTCAGAGGGGGAAACATCAGAGTCTTAAAAGAATCTTACTATGTAGAACTTTGTTTTAAATCTCAGTCAAAAATAACACTTAAAAAAAATTTGGACACCGTGAAATGTTATGCTTTTCATAGAATATGCTTTATTAATATTAAATTGTATGCAAACTACTTGATTTGGTTACAAATTCATCTATTTCAGCTCCGCTAGCACATTCGCTGATTGTTTGGAAGTTTGTGCGCCACAGATCGGAAATACTGACGGCTATATTCTCTTCGAAATAGGTTAGACCCTCATTACTAAAGGCGCTGACCTCCGAGCTGGCTGTAGAGCTACGCCGTCGCAGTATAGTAGCCGAACATCTACGATAAGTATGCGGACTTGGCACTTGACCAATAGATGGTTGCTCCATGTTCCAATAGTAACGATTCAAGCGTCGCAGCAACAAACCATAAAGCCAGCCCAATGTGGCTATAATGGTGATAGGCAGCAGGCGGTGCACAACGGTGAGCGTGGTCAGTAGGGGTGAAAAAACTAAGCAAAAACGGCTAAAAGACACTACGGAAAGCATGAGCAGGATGCGTTTTTCCGTGGAGACCATCTCACCCGTGCATGTGGTGAGCACGGCTAGGGAAGCAGAGTTGGCAAACTTGAGTAAAAGCCAGAATAAAAGTTCCAGTCCCACGCGGCGTGAATTGCATGCTGTAAGAAGCATTGGAGGTGGTAAATATAAAACTGCATAGAAGAAATTGCTGTTACTCACCGCTTTCCGGTAGTAGCCACACCAGGTAGGTGCACAAACCGGCAAATATCATCAGATTACCTGCCCAGCGCCAATGTCGACGCGTATAGAGTATAAAGTAGAGACCCACAAAGACGCCCACCATTTCAGCAAAGCCCAAGGCGGCAGTATTGACATGAACCTGTGCTGAGCCCAGGCTGCGTATCATCAGCAGTATAATGTTGTAGAGCACCAAAGCACAGCCCCAAATCCAATGAATGTACACCAGCTGACTGCGCTTGGCCTCCCCATCCCATAGTTGGCAATAGTTGAAGCGTTGTTCCTTGCTCAGCTCAGCGGCATGTGACGTCAGCTGGACATCGAGTGTTAGGGGTACCTTGCGATTGTTGTAAGTGGCAGATTCGAGTAGTAGTTGTAGCACTTGGTCGATCTTCTGACGCCGTAGCAACCAGCGCGGGGAATCGGCTATCCAGCGATGCAGCCAGACCAATATAAACAGTGAGGAAGATATGGCCACATAGAGCTGACTCCAGCTATCAAAGTATATGGAAATGGCGGGCAGTAGCACCAAACCTATGGACCAAAAGAGTTCCGATAAAGTAATGACTATGATGCGTGCCTTGCCAGCGGTTATGTCGTTCACTGTGGGTGTAAGAGTATAAGCAAGTTTGTGTCTTAAGTCTTTTGTTTTACTAACATATCAACTGTCCCGAGGTGTACATCAAGGCGCAGAATACAGAGGTCAGACAGCGAAAGTAGACATGCAGCTGATAGTTTTCCACAAGTCCAGTAAGATTGCCGCAAAAGATTTGACCCAACATGCCTGCCAACATAAGGCGTCGTGGACTTATGCTGTAGGAAACAAAAAATTAGTCGAGGCAGGTTGAAAGACAAACCAAATCTTACCTCTTTAAAGCCTTAAAAGCTAAGAATCCACCAATTAGAGCGCCAAAGGCATGCGATGATTGTGTTAGAGCCACCAGCACACGTCTTGAGCAAATCAAATCAAACTGAGTGACCAAGGAGTTGTAAGCCGCATTGTGCTTAACATGTGCGCAGGACACAGTAGTTGAGCTAAGCTCCAGTGTGGTTGCTTCAGCACTTAAGTTCTGCACGAATATTTGATTCAGTGTCTGGGCATAGGCATTACATACTTCTATATTGAATTTACGATCCGTTGTACGATCCTCGCTCCAATGGCTGTCCATCAAGTTGCTGCGTACACTTTGTTCCGACAGTGTTTCATTATAAGCTGGCTGGCAAATGAGCTCACCAGGACGTGGTGTAGGCGCTGTATAGATAATGCAGGCCATAAACCAGGCCGTCGGAATCTTGCATAGAAATATAAACAATATGGTGCGCAGTTGCCAGCGCCCAAAATTGCCAATAATCTGTTGCACAATATCACCCTCTGCCTCATTTGATTGGTTTGTTTTTCCTGATAACGGCATGGGAATATACTCCGCTCACTCGGACAACAGCTTACACCTTGGCGTATTTGGACGTACTGACTATGCTAATTTTGCATCAAGTTTTTGTCTACCTTTAATATAAGTATATGCTGTGGGGATTTTGCTGTTTGTTTGAGTTATTAGTCCAGTGCCAAATTGGTGCAAATTAGTTTCAGATTTTACAATAAGTTGTGGTGACGTTTTTGTTGTTGGGTCTGTTATCTATAAGATGACGTTGCGTTTATATTATTTATACAAGTAGCTACAGATATGGGATGCTTTATACAGAGAAATTCACACTCCTGCTTAAAATAGATTTAATGACGAGTAAGAACTTGAAAAATTTTCACCGATTAGGTAATATAAACAGAATGTAATAAAAACAAGCATACAAGAAAGTAAATTTTTAACAGATAATCAAGCTAGTGCGTCGCAGTTTACATACTCTTATATAAAGCAACTAAGGTAAAAATCTTAAGCAAATTTTCCAATTCATTTGTATATTTATAGGGGGCCAAGGGGCTTATAATTATTTTCAAGGTACGAAGTTTAAATTTCATCGCGGTAAAAAAATAATCGCCCGTGCTCCGGAAAACGAAGCAGAACATTATAGCATATCGGAATCGTTTTAAAACACAAGTTTGTGCTCCCAATTTCACCAAAAAGAATTTTTTATGTGGTTTGAAATCGAGTGTTGTGTTACTTTTTTAGTGTTCGCCATAGTAACTCGTAGTAATATAGTAGTACCTCGAAAAATTACAAATAAGCATAACTCCTCGGAATTGAAAGAAAATAAGTTCAAACTCGACATGAATGTTCGTTTTGAAATTTTAAGATAAATTTCAAATGTAACAATGAATATCATAACTCCCCGTTACCAGATATTTAATGCCAAAGGTAACAAAAATCGGTCCACAATTCTAAGAATTACTAACATTATTTTTTGTTTTTTTTTTTTTGCAACGAATTTACGCGCATAAAATTACATTAACATTTTATAAAAAAAAAATATGAAAGAATTGTTAAAAAATTAAAAACAAAAAAATCTTAAAAGAAAATTACATTTTTTTTATAAATTCAAAATTTTATCTTTCATGAAAAAAAATATAAATATCAATATCTTTATTCGCTTGGGAGATATGGCCTATCAAAGAAAAGTCTAAAAATTATAAATCCAATATTCAGTTCGATTTATAAATAGTCGAAATTTGAATAGCTCTATTACATATGATACATGAGGTCGACCAAAAAAGTGTTCTGCTTCACTTATTTTCGCAGATATGTATATTCCATAACATCTACAATTCTTACCCGATTTGAAAGATCTTAGACTCGAAATGTTCGTAAAAGAATTCTTTTTTAGCCTAAAGCTAACATAATTTTAAAAAAATTTTCGTTAATAAAAATCAAACCGAAAATTTATATTTTTGAAAAATTTGGTAATAACTTGTAACTTCTATAATTTTTACTTGATGTGTACATAATTATATATCACTGTAAAGAGCACATTAATACCTTTCGATATAATTGTCTTTAATGTCGATACAAAATTTTGTTCACGAGATATTGACGAATAACTGAAATAAGTGCCCGAAAGCATGTTTTTCGAAAACATCTCGAAAACGGCGCATAAGAAAAAAAAAAAGGTTGCTATTTTCGTGTTTCTCGACTCTAAATTACCCTAAAAAACACTTTTTTACGATAATTCACTCGATGACCCATAAATTTGTAAACTAGTGTTATTCGGACACTTGTTACCAAATATGAACAAAGTTTTTGCTTTAAATGAATTTACTAATTAAAAATATAAGCAAAAAAAATATTTTCATAAGGCAAAAAAACTTCTTATTTATGTTTTATATTTAGTTTATTCAGTTTATTCAATGTGACCTGCATTTATATTTAGTTTTTTTTTTTTCGTCATGTTCAAAATGTTTCCTCTTGCTACAAATTGTACATTTTGTTTAAAATGGAAATGAATTTTTAAATTTAATGTGTTTTTTTAAATAAGCTGTACAAAAGTTAGTTTAATAGAATACATATACACTTTAATCGCAATAATATGTTGAATTTATTTTCGATTACTCTTAAATGGCACTGTCTGTCAATTATGCAGTTTGTCAATAATTTGAAATTCTTTTTAATTTAGTTTTTTGTGCAACTTTTTTTTTAGTTTAACTGTTAGGCAATTTTTTATTTCATATTTCGTTGGCTTTTTTCATTAAAGTTTTGCTTGGCTTTATCAATGAATTTTTTTTTTAATATATTCGATTTTGTTCGTTTAGTTTTTGTTTCCAATTAATTATTGTCTTAAACAATTAGTCAGCTAACAATACCAACGATTTTAGCTAGTTTAAGTTTCTTATATTGTTTCAGATACTTGCACATGATATTATTATGTATGTTGAGTAAAAAATAAATGTAAAACACATGTGTAGAAATTTTTGCATATATTAATTATATTTTAAGCTTATTTTAATATATTTACATTTATTATTATAGTTATTTTTAACTTTTTAAATAAAATAAATGCATAGCTTAGATCGTTAAAACATTTTGCAAACTACTTAATTATTTAACTAATTTTAAATTTGGCTTTGCAAAAACTTGGCATAACATTTAAACAAAACATAAATAAAAACAATTAAACGGCCTTTTTAATTAATTTTTAAACTTAATTATGACATAGTTGTTGCGCTGTTAAACTAAACTCAGTGTGCAGTGTTTGTTACTAAAAACATAATAAACTTAATTTTTTTATTTTATATTATAATTATGTATAATATTTACAATTTATTTGAATTTGAACTTGACAAAATTTGAACCGCTTAATATATTCCGAATCTCGTGCTGATGAGTGTTTTTTTTTTGTTTGACTGCAATTTAAGACTAAGGAGTATGAGTACAATTAAACTACGGAGTTCTGCTTAATTAAAAAAAAGTAATACGAGAATAATTTTTATTTGTTTAACTTTATTGTGAACTAATAGCAGTTATCAGTTATGGTTTTTAAGCAGAACTACTTTAGCAGCGCTTTTGCGTTTTTAATTTTATATTTTTTTTATCGTTTTCATTTAATTTTAAGCTTAGACACTAGTTTAAAGTCCTTCGTGATTTTTATGTTGCGCACTATAACTAGATCAAATTTCTCAATGTGTATGCTTATGATTCCTTCATTTTTAATGCCTTTTGATCTTAATCTAAATGCTACACAATAATTTTTGGTTTCGAGTGATTTATGTTTCAATGATCCGTGCTGAGCGCATCATCAATATTGCTATCCCAATTGAATTCCGTAATGCCCTGCTTATAGAAAATGTTGCCCAGATTGGCAAAACGCTGCTCAAAATTTGTATCCTTCGCTTTAATATGCTCAAAGCTGAAAGTATATAAAGAAAGGTACAATTTAGTATAACATTTTATTTTATAAATAATTCTTATATTTATTGTTATAAGTTTTTAAATTTATTAACAGCATTTGATAGACTTTAAATGTTCTAGAATCCTAGCTATAAAATATTTTTTTTTACAAAGGTCTACGAATACCGGGGTCATATCAGTTGTTGTAAAGCTAAGGGTCTTTCCCGAAGTAATATGATACGTAGAATCCGAGTTCGGGTCCATCACGTCAGGATTTTAAGATATTTGATGTTATGTACCTAAAAAGTAGGAAAAAAAACTCAACTTTTTGGGTACATAACCTCAAATATCTCAATCCTGACGTGATGCGCCAACTCTGACCCCGGATTCGGATTCTACGCAGCAATGACCCTTAGCTTTCCAAAAACTAAACCATGTTGAGACATATTATTATGGTAAGTATAGGAATCTCTACAAAATTAGTGTACTTCATGATTAAGAGGTAGGAACCGCGTAGACAACTGGTTTCTAGAACGCCTTTTCGTGTATGTGCTGCCCGTCTAATTGGTTTTTTTTTATTATCAAAATTCAAGCAACAAATTTTTATAATTGTAGTCTTACACCTAAAGTTGTAAAAAAACCTTAACTACCTTACTTGCTTTGTATGTTAAAAATTGGCAATAATCGCAATTGATTATGAGAGATGCCATTAATTTGGTCAAAGTAATTCAAATTCTCTAAACAACAGAACACTTAAAATTTTATTATTACTTAATACTCAAAAATTTTGTTGGCGGAATTTTGTTCCATTATAGATCTGGTTTAAAATCTAAAATGATGAAAAAGTTTCAGCACAGTGGCCAAAAAATCCGAAATGTTGTAATAAAGTCGAAAAAAATGTAATAATATAGAATGAAAACTGATTTATTAAAATAGAATATTCTTATATTCAGATATTTAAGCAACATAGCAGTGCAATAGTTCTGCTGCGTTCACAGCTAGTAATTGTTACTGGTGTTATCAAGATTATCCTGCATAAGGGTACGATTCGTTAAGATTGTAATTGGTTTTTGTAGATTGTATATGACCAGGGCAAATTGTTAGCGTCGTATTCTTTAAATCGTAAATCTTGCCAATAAATTCTACTGCACTTATTTTTCTTTCATAATTCATTGCTAAATCAGTTGCTGCTTTTCTCAATTCAGTTTTACTCTTTGAAAGGAAGGATTCGCCAGACAAGAGTCCCATTTTGTCAACTTTTCATACCTATAATACTAATTAATTTCAGTCATCAAGGTATAAACTGCACCAATTGTAAGAACATGTGCAAATTATTGACTCCTCTGAAATATTCGGCTTATCATGTTATCCCTCATACAAAGTTATCTCGTCTTCTTTCTTGATCTACTTTTTTTTACATTCCACCTGCAAAAATTTAAAATTTTTATCTAATTCTCCATTGCGAGTTTCTTGCAATGTATTTTGCAAGCCTTCAAAAAAGCAGCTTTTTCCAACAATCAGTTTTCTCAATATCTGAACCCAGGCATCGAAAAAGAAGAGCAAATTTTCGGCAGATGATTTTGTGTCAGAATTATTTGGGTTGGCAACCATTTTTTATAATTCTTCATAAACCTTTTTGATTTGGCAATTCAATGTTTTTATTGCAGGACCATCTTGTTTCTGAATTCCTTTTTAAAACAATTTTTAAAGTTTCCATCAAGATTGACCATCGAGTCCTATGATGAAAATTTAAAATGTTTTTCATTGAATAGTATAAACAAATTCAATCATACCGAAAAAAAAAATACTTGACTATTGCAAAATTTTTTCTTCTTATCCATTCAATGCCTTTAAGGCGGACCCTCATCGTTTTCAATCAATCCTATCCATTCGTGATATTTTATTTTTTTCAAAGTTGTCCCATTGTTGTTATAGGTATATGTTTTAAATAAATATATAAATAACTCATGTTAAATAATGATGATGAGATAAACCTGCGGCTTCCACCGAAAACTCGGTTTTAGACGTTAGAACTGTTTCCCAAACAATCCCTTATTAAGTATTCTTTTCAGGTTCAAACTCTTTGTTTACTGTACTATAAAGGCCAGAGTTCAGATTGCCCTAGGGGCAAATACGAACATAAGAGTAACTGAGTTGGTAGAATATTCACCTTATAAAGTGGGCTTGAGTCCCAGAGAGAGACAAACTTTTTTTATTTTAAGAGTTCTTTTTATGCAATTCTGAGACGAATTGTCGGTCCTCTATATGGTATTAGGTTAGTGAAATAATTAAATAATATTTATAGTCTTTTTCACATTTTTAGTCTTTTTTTCATTTTCTACTACTACTCTGAGGAACTAAATATTCGGCAGTCTTTCCGACTTTCGAATCATTGTAGCGTTTTTTAAGCGGAGATCCTTGCCATTAACTCGGCGTTGATCTGCTTACGTAATACCGGCCTGGAAACCGGTGCCATAAACATATACTCGGATAGCCAGGCCGCCATCAAGTCACTTCGAGCACTGTCCTCAAACTCGTTGACAGTCAAGAACTGCCGCAGATCTATTCAAGAGATGGCACAGCAGTTCGTTATCAGCCTCATTTGGGTGCCAGGGCACCAAAATATAACAGGCAACGAGATAGCAGATGAATTGGTCAGACAGGGCAAGACCTGTAACCTCTTGCCAGACAAAGAGGATATTCGTATGCCAATGGCCACTTTTAAGCTTCAAACTAGGTAAAAATTTAGATCTCATGTACAAAGGCTGTGGTACAATACACCTCACTGTACAATCAGCCGCCAAATATGGCCAAAAATCGACCCAAAACGGTCCGCGAGGCTCTGCGGACACAACCGGTCGCAGTGTTCGGCAGTTGTCAGAGCGATCACCGGACACTGGCTTGTCGGAACACATGCGACCAGAATGAACGCTCCGAGCAACGATTTTCGCAGAAGCTGCAGAGATGAGGAAGAAGTTGAGTCAGTAGAACACTTCTTCTGCTCCTGTGAGGCTCTCAGAAGACGCAGGAAAAAGTACTTAGGAAACTATTTTCTTCACAACCTAGCGGAGCTAGAGTGTATATGTCCGAGGAGGATTTCAAGTTACATTGTAGCAACAGGATGGGAATCTTTTTAGTTTTCCTGAGGAGAAGGGTGTAAAACAGTGATCCATGTGGTTTCACAACGGGCCAGTCAAGGCCTAAGTGTACTGGCTTTTTAAGCCAGCTGCCGCTCCTACCTAACCTAACCTAACCTAGTCTTTTTCATTATAAAAACTGTTGTACGTCACATTTAGTTTTAAATTATTAAAAAAAAAAAAAATTCCTAAAAGAAATTTATTATATATAAACTTGAGCGATCATTAGAACAAACTAATTTAAAATTGTTGATTATATTTATAATTTAGAAATGATAAAATTAATTAAAAAAAAAAGTACCCTTATAATATAAAGGGTAAGCTAGGGTAATGATCAATAAATTCCTAACTCCATATTAAAAATTGAACTAACACAATATAAAAGAAAACTCAAAGTGGCTTACTCATAAGATTAGTCTCATTGAGAATTTTCGTTATTTGAGTTTGTGCTATTAAAACCCACTCGGAAAAAGGGCAGTCAAGTTTTTCATTAAGTAGCTACTTACTTCGTGTAGTTTCTTGAACACCTGTACCACTATTAGTTACCTAGAGTAAGCCGGAAATTCCAAAAATTTGAAGTTCTGCGTATTCTTTTGTGGGTATTTAAAAGCTGCACAGGGCAGTAGCCTGACAACATTTACATAAAATACTACATGGTTCGTTATCTGTCACCGTTTAAAGGTAAAGTAAGCATATGTATTTGCAAATCATAACTATATATAGTATTGTACACGCAGCTGCAGCCAAGACGCAGCTGTGGGTACATGGTACACAAACGTAGGTAAGTAAATATGTATTAAAAGTCTTACATGCATGTGCATTTACCTTGCCAGCGAAACAACAACAACAAGAGCGCAAAATGTCAAAAGGTCATAAGACTCAATTGTTGCACGTAAACACCCCAGACAAAAACAAAAATCCCAAAGAAATTGCTTTAAGATGAACAATGCCCAAAGATTTACAGCCAGAGAAACCGCCCTGAACGGGCTTAAGTCACAGTTAATGTTTTGTTATAGGCAAATTTGCCCAAAGAGCGAAATACTTTTACAACTTGGAACTTGCTGGAACTACTATGCATGGGTATTTACGCTGTCCAAGACTTGGGTCTTGCATCAACTACCTACCCCTGAGCAGCGGTAACTTATGAATGCTTTGACGCAGGCGCAGCTGCCGTTTCGCTGCAGTGCTCAGCATAATAAAAAAAAATAAAAGAAACCCTACAACAAAAACTTCACTTAATTCTTATGACGACGACACATCAAGGAAGTTACGCCAAGTTGAAATGGGAAAGTTTCCGTTGAGTGCACAAAAGATGTGTGCGCTCTATCCGAGGAGGGTGCCTCACGTGTGCGTAATCAGCGCATCAAAGATTTCTCGGGCAGAACGTGGTATACCTATCGGGGTGGCTTTGGCTACGACGCACATAATACTACTTGTAACCCTTGACTTCCTTCCTACTGTGAAAGCCTGGGAAAATTCTTGTGCTGTATTTCTGTAATGTTCCTCAGAAAAAAAACTCAAACTCAAATCAAATCAAACGCAAAAAAACTTGTTGGGCAGCCATTTTGTTGCAGCATTCAACGGTATTTCGTATATATATTTATATAATTCTTGTTTAAATTTAGCCTAAAGTACATACATATAGCATAGCGTCTAAAAGGGTATAAAATAGTCGTTACTAAACATTGCGCGCCTTGAGCACCTGTTTCTGCGGCGGACTGGGCACATTCTCCTTGCCGGGCGCAAAGAGCACAGTTTTCTTGGGCGTGCTATTACGATGTGGCGTGGTGGATTTAGGCGTGCGCGGTGTGCGTGGCGTACGCGGCGTATTTGAGCCGGCTGTCTTGGGCGTGCGCGCCTTGGGTGTGACTGGCTTGCCCAGCAGCTCACTAAGCTCATTGCTGTTATCCTGGCGCACACACTTCTCGGAGGAGTTAAGCAACCAGGAGGTTATCTTGTCGCATTCTGCACGCAGCTCGGAATCTATAAGCAAATCTTCAATCTTTTCCAGATCTGTGGTATTCGGCTTGTTAGCTTTGCTAGGCGTCAAGGCATTGCCTACATCCAGCTGCTTGGATTTGAGTGTTATGTTCTCCAGCTTCAACTGTTCGCATTCCTCGCGCACCTTCAGCAGCGTCTGATCCTTGTTGTCCAGCTCGAGCTGTGCAAATTGCAGCACGTTGGCAAACTCATCCAGCGCCTTCTTCATATCGGCCATGTACACCTCACGTGTCTCATCCTTACGCTTGAGTTCGCTGTACATGTCATAGTAGCGTACCACATCGGCGTCACTGTCAATGCGCGCCTGGAACGAGTTAGCAATCTTATTGAATTTGGCCAAAGTTTCCGCCTCGCTTGATAAAATCTCATGCAGCATGGTTTCTTTTAATGATACCTCATTCTGCAGCGTCTGGCTGGAGTTGCGCAGCGCTGTCAAAGCAGCCTCCGAGTTGTTGAGCTCCTGACGCAGCTGCTCCGCATCGGCTTGTAGCGTTAGATAGCTTTGCTCCAGCGCGCCCTTGGCCAGCTGCACAGACTCTAGCTCGGCCTTGAACTGCTCCACATCGGCATCGGACTTCTTCAAACGCTCCATGAGTATATTAACCGTGGAGCGTGTATTATTCAAAGTCAGCTGGTAGTTGTACTTTTCGGTTATGGTCTTGGCCATGTCCTGCTTTAGATCCACCAATTGCTTTTGCAGCGTATCCGTCAGCTGTATGTAGTAGTCTATGCCATTACGCAGCTGCTCCTCATACTTTTGCAGCTTCTCGTCACGCTCGCGTAGCATATCATTGGTGGTCTCTAGTAGCACCATAACATCCTGCTTCTCCAGCTCAATCTTGATCAGCTCGTTCTCGGCCAGCTTTTGACGCTTGTCCAGCTCAGCGCGCCAGTAGGCTTTTTCGCGCTCTATGGCCGTCTCTAGATCGTTCTCCATCTGCTGCACCTTAGCAACGGCCTGCTCTTCGGCCGACTGCACTTGTCGCTCCTGCTCCACATACTTGGCTTTCTCACGGCACAGCTGTCGTATGGTATCGCAGTGCGCATCTATTTCACAATTCTTGTCCAGCAGCTCATCCTGCAGCGAACGTATCAACGTGCACTTGTTGGCCAAGTCATTCTTGAGCGTATTACGCTCCAGGCGCAGGCACTCCATCTCCGTCTGACTATTCTTGGTCTCCTGCGCATAGGCCAGCGCATCCTGCTCGATTTGCTGTTTGAGCTGTGTGACATCCAACAACAGCGCATCATTGGTGTTCTTAAGATTCTCCACGAGCTCAAAGTTCTTGGCCGTTTTCTCCTGCTCCACGCTGCAGCGTTCACGCGCCTGCGCCACATCTGCTTGCAGCGCCGTTAGCTGTTCATTGAGCTCTGTCTGCGCCGTCAGCTGTTCGGCTGCTGTACGCTGCAGCTGTTCATTCTCAGCCATCAAGGCCTCGTTTGTGGCCATAAGTGTGTCCAGCTCGTTTTGATGCTGCTGCTGTTGTAGCTGAAGCTGCGCATCCAAGCCGGCGCAGTGCTCCAATAGACGCACGTTCTCTGCGCTCAGTTGCTCGTTAAGCTCCTTTTGCGACAGATTCTCACCAGTGAGTGCTTGTATTAGCTGATCAGTTTTGGCCACAGCGCACTCATGTTCTTCGCGCATTTTGCATTCGCTGTCCTTCAACTGCTCCACATGACGACGCAGCACATCCAGCTGGCTAAGATAGCTTTCAATCAGCTCATTCTTGCTGCGTATTTCATACTGCAGCGCCTCCTTGCCTTTTAGACGATTTGCGGACTTGGCCTCCTTAATGGGTGTGCTGGCAGCCGAGTGCAGCGGTGTGGAGGCTGCTGTGGTGGCGCCGCTGTTGGCCGCATCCGCGCTTGACTGCGAAGCTGGACGAAAACGCAAACGTTGCGGCAATGAAGGCGTGCGAAACAAACGCAAACCCTTGGATTTTTTATCCTCCTTGGGTATGGCAAACTCTTTGGCGTCCTTAGAGCTGGAGGCAAAACGCACGGCATCCTTGAAAAACTTTTCAATTTGTTCCTTGCGCTCTGGTGCATTGGTTGTCGATGTGCTTGTTGTTGCTGTTGTTGTAGCAGCGGCAGCTGCTGTGCAGTTGACGGAGCCGGCGGAGCCCGCGGATGTGGTAGACGTGGAGCCAGCTGGCGAGCTGCAAACCACATCCACATCATTGAAGCGCTTTAGCTTGGCTTTCGAAAAAGACATTTTTTTGCTTTTTTTTTAGTATATAACTTTGGTAGTTCGCTTCTTTTTTTTTTGTTAACGTTAAAAACTTATTTATGGTAGTGCAATAACAAAAAACTTCATAAATGATAATTAAAACACAACGTAAAAGTTTCAACAATTTTGGATAATAGTACACTTAATATTCTTTATAAAGTTTTGGCGTCCGTTAAATTTTGAAAGCCCCTATTGCGTCTGAGTTACCCGTCGTTTATTCCCTTGAACCGTTTTTACTAAAACGTACCTACGCGTTTCACTGTCAAATCCTAACTGAAGCATGGCCAGGCGCGCCAGCGCAGTATAACTCGAAAACAACCCTCGGCTAGAGACGTTCCAGGTTAGTTGTTTTTGTTGTTATTGGTTGTTGCATGTTTTGGTGGTGGTTCGTGCCACATTTCGGCTGCATATTTCTTATCTTTGTTATGTCAAGACACACAATGTTCGCCCCGGGGCAGTTGGTGAACTATGTATGAAAGAAAATTTTTAGCGCGCGCAAATGTTGCAATTGTCAAGACGTGGCAGGCACTAAGGGGTCTCCCCGTCTCGATGTAGGTATGTCTTTTTACCCGGTTATGTACTTTATCTTGTTGTCTAAGTGTGGCAAATGTGTTAATGTGTCTTCGTGCCGCTCACAGCTGGCTGCTCTTAAAGAAATGAGCAT
The DNA here is from genome assembly GCA_018150985.1 of Chymomyza costata. Classification (NCBI taxonomy): domain Eukaryota; kingdom Metazoa; phylum Arthropoda; class Insecta; order Diptera; family Drosophilidae; genus Chymomyza; species Chymomyza costata. Next base: position 148,031 of record JAECWU010000202.1, on the reverse strand, counting down.
GGTATATAAACCCGTAGTCTCCATCATAGCGCTGATATCTTAGCTCCAAATGCAATCCAGTTAAACAGCTGTGCTAGAGCTGTGCCTTCAACCAGCAGAAATTGAATTTGATACTTGCGCTCGGAGCCCGCATAATTAGAAAAAAAAAAAGGTAGTGATCATAGCGGAAAAGGGCGAGTCTAATGACAGCTCGTTCCCCTGACTCAATTGAATTGCAGGAAAATAAGTGTCACGAATAAAACGCGTAAATAGTAGCTCAAATTTTCTTATATAAAACGGTTTATCCACAAGCTCAGATATATATAGGTCCTTGATCCTGTGCTGCTGCCACTGCGCAGTATGCAGACACACCTTAGTGGAAAAACCGCAGCTGTGACAACTGCACCGTTGGGTGTTATATTATATGAAATACACAAATGTATCTGGCTGTGTAACTAGGATTTTTCTCAAACTGACAGCACTAATTTTTGTATATTGTTATATAAGGTTGTAATAACTAGTCATTTTGGGAGACGGAAAGATTGCCAATGCATCGTTAGTCAAACTAAGTGAAGGCACCAATAACAAGGAAAATAGGTGGCTACTTAAAAGATCTCAGAATCTCATCAAAGCGAAACACTCAGTGGAACTAAACTAGTGCATCAGTAGAAATTTAAAAATTTTAATCAGTCAGAATATCTATACCAAGTTTTTGTTCTTATGGATATGTCGAATGTTGTGGGCGCATTCATTAAAATTGATTTGCGGTAGGGATGGGGTGGTTAGAAAACAAGTCAATATCAACTCAAAAGGAATTGTACTCTATCAAAAAAGAGGCGACACTATGCCTTTTGTCCTGGTGTGCTTTAAGACTGTATGAGACGACCACAAAGAAACTACTTTGAAACTCTTAAAGCTCGTAATATTATTTTATCTGAGTAATTGCTTGATCTAAATATATTATTGAAGCCCAAAAAATGTCATTCGTTTAAGCTTAACAACCAAATATGAGTCCTTGAGCAAAGATTTCAAAATTTTTGTTATTTTTTGTAATGTAAATTGAAATTCTTTGTTTTTATTCAAATGATTAGTTGATCGCCCAATATTTCCTTCAAAAATTTATTTAAAGGACATAAAGAGTAATCTACGTCGCGACGTTTAGACGTATCGTTATCTTTTCACGACAAAAAAGTTTTTCGGAGTTAAGGAGAAGATATAAAATAAATGGAATATTTTCCAAATATTTTTGGAATCTTACCGATCTTGAAAATTTGCGCAAAATATCAAAATTAGAAAAAATGTATATAGCTCTAGCCGGATGCCTTGTATGCTGCGAGTGTAAGTCGGGAAATACTCCAAGATAAAAAGTGAAGTCAGATATTTTTATAAAGCAAACAAACGTACGAAAAATTTACTTTTTTTTTTTTGCAAAATAAGGTGGATACAGCTATTATGTCTCCTAGTTATAGGTTTTCATATGGACAAATATAAACGGAAGAGCGGATATGACTTATCGATAGCCAAATCTGTACTAATAATATTGGAAGAAGCAGCTTGGGGTCTGTCTTATCTCTTCGATCAGTTTCATACATGGCACTAATCTATAAAACCCGTCATTCCTGACGAGATGCAGGAAGTAATACTAAGCCATTAAGCAGCTAGAGTCGACGGGGCTACCGCTTGAATGTGTCTGACATGAAAATCTAGAAGACTTAAATTTTGAGCAGTTTTTGGTAGTTTCTACTAATCGTCTTTGGTTTTACGATATAGTATTTTTAAGTGTTTATTTTTTAGCCATGGAAATTTTGGTCATAATTGAAAGATAAGTAAAAGAATCTTCATTCTGAGCATTGCAAGCTTTTAGGATTTCTACCTCCTATAGTCTCTGAGATCTCTTTGTTCATACGTACAGACAGACATGGCTATATCGACTTATCTGTTGATGCTGCTCAAGAATATATATATTCTCTTTATCCGGCCTGCAACGCCTCCTTCTTCCGGTTACATAGATCTGCATGCCTTTGGTACAGCGCATAAAAATATGTCAACCAACATTGAATGCTTAAAAATCTATCCCGGCCAACTGATTCTGGAAGACTATATATGCTAGGATCACCAAAATTTTGTTGCCTCGGATTCTACGAAAAAATGTTTGACACACTCTATTACCTGGGCAAAAAAAAAAATCACACAGTAACTTCTAGTTGATTCTTACATCGGAAAATTATCAAGAATGGTTTGTATTACCGCACATTTTTCCCACGCTTATATAAGCATTTTTCAGGTTAATTTTATAACAATACATAAAATACCTATAAAACCTATTAGTACATTATGGACTTCTAATATATACCAGCCATTATGTAGTCATGTTTCTCTATGTGACGATGTCAACACAGAACTGTTTAAAAGAACAACAGCAATAGTTTTACCGAAGGGTTGCGCACCCTCAATGGATAAAGGAACACTGAGTCATCGACCGGAGCGAGTGCAAATGCAACATGAGAGTTAAGATCCTGTTTCGAACTTAACAGAAAAAATTTGGCTTGTTAGACAAGTTACAATTATGTAGGACTGTTTTAAAACAAAATTGGAATCCAAGCCGGAACGGGTCTGAAAAACTGTAGAGGTACAGAATACGACATAGATGTTGCACAGTAAATCTTAATAAGGCATTTAAAGACGAATAATGCTTTCTTTTATACAAAAAGCACATAATAGGCTTTGGTATATATAAGATATAAAGTACATATGGCAGCAGGGTAGAAGCTGCAGCTGTAGGGTTCATGACTTACCGTTGGAACAGCAAATTCTTGGCAAAAGCATAAAGCTCAATATCCAAACCATTAAGCTTTTCAATATGCCGTCGTTGATCTGGACGCAGATTGTTTACAGCTGCCGCTGAAATAGTTGTATTATGCTGCTCAAAGAGTATGGCAAAGCGCAGGTTAAAGGTTTCCTCAAATACATATTGGGACATCTGTGGAATAAACACGCCATAAATAACTTTATTAGACTAATTGGCATTATTTTGAAACTCACCTTTTGATATTCCGTCAGTCCAAAGTAGGCCATGGCGGCCAGATTGCGCTTGGCGCTGGCCAGCATAACACGATCCCGCTCATGTGCCGGCATTGAAGACTTGTTATAGCAGCCAACCAAGGCCAGATCCGCCAGCATGCGAGTCTGTCTGTTGGCAGCCAAATTGGACTCACAGGCGGCAAACTCATCGAGATCGACATCTAGCCAGTCTTTGCCTTTATAGCAGGGCGGCAGTTCGCTGGGTGTAGCCTGACGTCCTAGACACCAATGTCTGGAACCCTTCCAGGTGGCGCCACGTCGCACATGTCTGTATTCGGACATGTAGCGTGAGATCGGTTCGCGTAGCAGCGATATATAGAAATAGCGTCGCTTGGCCGTCTCGCCCTCATTCTTGTCCAGCTCGACGTCCACACAGCTGGTAAGCTCAGTCCAGTCAGCATGCAGACCGCACTTCCAGCCCGTGGAGTAGCGCGAGAATAACCAATTCTCATTGCGATGCGGACGAAAGCAGTAGCAGCGTTTGCGCTGACGCTGGCACTCACAAGGACGCTGAAAAGATAGATATTGAGTGTGAATAAAAAAATGTTCTCGGGACTTGTATTCACTGGAATTGGATTTGTCATAGTCAGCTATTATTGCCTAAATTCTTGGAGAAGAACACTATCCCGATTAACACGCAATGAAATTTTAAGCTCAACTCTAAATTTTAATCGATCTTTAACTGAAATTATGCTGAAAAGGTTTTTTAAAATCTCTTCAGTAAATCGATTGGAGGGATTGAATATTTCCCTAAATAGACTCCTTACGTGATATAGCGTCAAATTTATATGTATCCCTAAGCCAGTTGAAAAAATTATAGTATTTTTCGAAAAAGAGACCCAATTACTTTTCAGCCTGCCCTTTTTGTTTTGATTTAACTATAACTAATATTTTTTTAAGCTTGAACTTACCTTCAGGTCCAAATCGCGCACCAAATGTCGTCCAAATGAGGTGCCGCCTGTTTTCTGTATATGCAGAAAGACCATCACATCATGGCCATCCATATCAAATTGAAAATCATCGTTAAGCACATCCTCGTAACTGAGTCCGGCATTGGCAATGATGTTCTGCGGTGAGGCGGATTTCGAAGCCAATGCCGTGCTGCCTCCGGTTCCCAGGTTATTGTTGTTTTGATGTAGTGCCACAGCCGATGCCGGTGGTTGCAGCTCGTTGTAGGCCAGCATGTCCGATGATTGCAGTATCACGGCGCGTTTCGATAATGCACAGACCTGCGGGTGGCACAAGGTGCAAAAGAGCAAACAATAATGTATAAGTAAGTATGTTAAAGCGAGTCAGAGCAGCATTGTGGGTGCAAGTTGGTATGCGGGACTTATCGAATGGGAGTGCAAAAATGTTTAATGTAATTTCATTTTTCATTTTTGCCGCTGGCTTAAAATTAAATTTATTGCCTGCAAAATGGCAGCCAGTGTGTATTTCAGCATTAATTAAATGCTATTGTGGTTTAAATGCATATTTGTGTTTTTAAACATGGCCACGACGACATTTTACTCAACTGAAGAGCAGATCAAATTGCATTGCACTGTTTATTTGTCTGCCTTCAGTGAGGCATTAAGTACCAAAAGGATCTGACAGAACCATATCTATCGCTTGCGTTGCCTTTAATGTGCACTTTCGTTGCATTGTATTGTTAAAACACTTATTAATATTGAATGTAAGTAATATTATATATCGTTTGTATGCCATGTAATTAAGGCTCACATGAGTTTTACTCTTGTGATAATTATGAAGTGCATTAACTTAAGTGTATGTGGCACATAAAATATTACGTGCAAAGGACAAATGGATGTACTTATTTCTTATAGAAATTCTTATAAGAACTATTTAGTGCAGTCTTACCATTTCATTAAATAATGTGTTGCATACTTTTAAGCTGCAACTGTTATACAAGCTAACACTAGGGTATGTAGGACAGTTAGTATGATTTGATACAAATAGCCAAACGGCAGAATATCTCGGTTGACACTAGTGCTGGAGAAACATCGATGTTGGCCAACATCGATGTTTTCGATATTTTTTAACTTCGAAACATCGATTTTTCGATACATCGAAGTACATGTGGCATGTGGTTATACAACGAAAGCAAAAGATAATACAAGCCACAAAAAAAAGTGGTGTAAACTTAATAGGTAACAGAGGCATCATTATTTGGATACTATCTAAAAACCCTTGCATCGGGGTTTTTTGGACTTCGGATTCAGCTGACCAAAGTCCATAAGGGGAGCCTCTGTCATATATAAAGTTTACACCACTTTTTTTGTGAGCCTGTGAGTAATAACAAAGAAATGCTCTGTTCCAGCCAGAATTGCACTCGCCATGGAATGAAATGGAAATGGATGAAATCTTTAAACTAATTTGAGATCCATTCATTATGGTTATAAAATTAAATCATGTCAACGTTTTTTGATTAAAGCGAACTCCGCTTGTCGCTCACTAGATTGGCAGCCTTGCTAAACTTAAAAAAGTATAAACTTCCAGCAATTCAACGGGCACATGCTTGAATCTAAGTTTTCGACATTAAAATATTGTCGAAGTGCCAAAATTGAGTCAACCCACTTATTTCGGATCTTTTGAGATTTGTTTTTTGCTAATAAAGCGAAAAGTGTCTGCGACGTGGATGTCGTTGATTGCCCATATGTTGTCCGTTAAGGGATTTGGTCGATAATCGAAAATCGAAATAAGAATATCGATGATCCGAAAAAAATAAAAAACATCGATGCATCGATATAACATCGATGTTACTTCCAGCACTAGTTGACACTAGCTTGCTGAATATACCCTACAGCTTAAGGTGCAAAGGGTATTATATGATCAGGGTGGCTAGAGAAGTCGATATAGACGTATGGGCATTTCTAAATCGCAGAATTTGATGTTGTCAAGAATTCAAAGTCAAATAAATAATAAAATACTTTTTTTTTAAGCTTTTGGGAAGGCCTGTATTTGATGCTAAAGTTGATTTAAAGGGATTTACTGTAAAAAAATGTTGAAAAACGTTACACGTGACTAAAATTTAAGTGTTTTTCATTACAAATGTTAAGAATGTAGATTTTAGTGAAAGCTGTTAAAGTATTTTTATGGGACAAGTTTTAAAATGTATCCAATAATGTCGCTTCCTATTTTTTAAATTTAAATTTAATCGCTCTCGCACGCGACACGTTTTCTCCAACTGCTAAATTTATTATTATATATTTTATTTCAACTTTTCTTATATAAAAAAAAAAGAAATTGTTATAATTAATGACAACACATTTTTATAAACATACTAGGGGGCTCTGCCTCCTGAGTGCTGCGCACGCCAACCCCCATGCGGTCTTCTTTATTCAATTTAGATCATCCAGACCATAATGTCCCCTGTACATTTCTATAATGCTCATTCCAATGCATACGTGACTGCTATAGTCGGTCCGGCCGACTTTAAAATACCCTGTACTTACGAATGTGTGCCTTATCATAGCTATAAATTTCTTCTTCTCTGATTCCCTATGCGCAGGAGAAGAACATATGCCCTTTAACCCTTATCATGACAAATAAGCTCATTAATTTCACTCTTTAAGTTCTGTTCTAGGTGTTATGTCTTGAGAGACACTAAGCTTTCGCAAGTAAATTGGTGTTTGGTCTCTTATATTGATCAATTCCAATTTCCTAAAATAGAACAAAAATTGATCTATTCTACAGACTTCTAGTAAAGTTTCTAATCTTGGACCTAACTATTTTTGTGTATATCTCCGTACACTTTCTCTTCATCTCGGCATAAATGGTGGAAAAAGACATTTCCTCACTATCACAATCTAAGATAATATCCAGAGGTTGCTGTCCCTCTCCTGGAGCAATAGCTACTCCTCCTCTTTTGCCTAGACGTCCTTTCTAACCCAGGAACTGCTACATATAATTTAGTTTTCTAATTTAGATAACAAATAAATAATGAAATGGCAAAGTGACGCGACACTGAAATTTTTCTTACAAAAATAGTAAAATCGCGATTTGAAAAAGTTGTGGGTTATTGAACAAATTTTCATGCAACGTAATCGTAAAAACTACAAAACTATCAATAAAGGTTTTTCAGCCTATTTTTGGAGGTCAGTAGTAACCTGGTCCCGAAGTGTTAGAACAGTCGGAATCATTGAGTTCAAAAACTTAACACTCAACCATGGTCTGGTCGGAGCGCCCTTTTTGAGCTCTTTGTTATGGTAATCAAAATTTTACTAAAATTTACCAAATTTTTAAAAACATTTTCTTTGCTCATTATTTTTTTTGTTAGCACAAAAAAGTTAAAATCGGCAAAAAAAATTGCTTAAAAAAGCCTTTTTCCAAGTTTCATTATTCAAGCTTATCTAAAACTCAATGCCAAAGGTTAGCTTAGGCGATAAAAAATATTTTGTTAAAAAGCTCTTTTCTAACTTTCAGCAGTTGCATAAAAATTAAAAAAGTTTGCGACATTATACATCCTTCGAATTAAAGCTGTAATATCTTATAAAAGCAAGTAGATAATTTTAAGCACATGTTTTAACTGGGGTTTTTAAAAGTAGATGGAAACATTTGACAGCCAGGCATCAATACGAGAAGTTAAAGCAGCCAAGACTTTGGCTAAAGGCAATCAAAGGAGACAAAAGTTTCTCGATTAAAATGAGCAACTTTGTGAAATTTCTTATCTAATCATTTCCGCTGCTTATGGCAAAAGCAACAGCAACAGTTTTCCAACATTTTCCTTCGAACAACTTTCAAGCAGTGAGCTGCGTAAAATGAGCATCGAGGCAACGAGTAGAACCAGCAAGAACAACCACAACAATATGAAACAACAAAAATGTGAGACAGTCGGGCCGGTGACCGACACTGGGATACATTGCATCCAATTTTTTCAAAGGATATTTGCGATAGATTTGGCATAGATGCGTTTAGGATTGAAAATATTTCAGGGGTGATAAGAATATGTTTGTAGAAATTTCGTTTTTTTTTCTTATTAGGCTCACATGAGTCTACATACGGGATTTGGTGGATCTTGCTTGCTTGTTACTTCAAAAATTAAAGTGCGGTCCTAAAATTTATGTCTCTATAATGCGCTTACTATAAGGTGGATTTTCTAGTCAGGAACTTTCCCACGAGAGAAAGAAAAAAGATATCAATATAAACCAACGAACCTGCAATCTGGCGTATCTTTTGGTGAAATTTTATCTCCTAATTTAAAATTCTCTGCGACCTACGAATGGAAATACAGAAAAGGTTCAATTGTTACTCAAAGATATGGTGAGCATTTCGGGCTCGTAAGGCACTTACGATCTGCACAAATTCAATATACCCTTGCCCCAATGAGCACAGTGTATAATAAAGCACAGCAGCTCATTAAGTCATTGTTGCGTGTTCCTTATACAATGTTTTTGAGTTGGCCATCAGATACTAAGATACTATTAAGCACTATGGGCCAACTACACGCAATACAAGTTATAAGTGTGCAACATTTCGCAAGCCTAAAGCTTATCTTAAAGTTTTGCGTGGCAAATGCTTACTAATGTGTTCACGAATGCGTGTAAACTTGTTTCGTAAAAGTTTCACATTTAAATTGCCAAAGCAGCGGGAAAAAAAATAAGAACCAGGCAACAAAGTTTGGCAACAACGCAGCAATATACAAGAGCATACAATGCAGCCGCTAAAGGTGTATAGTATGCAGTGACGTAGGTATTTTGTCGATAGTGGGAGTATGTTACACCAGAGTTAATCAAGCAGGTTCTTGAAAAAGAAGAGAATGAAGTTTTCTTCAATTTCTCAATTTCATGTCAATTGTGATGCAAACAAAATTAAAATCTATTTCTTACATCTCTTCAATTAAAACTATTGCAAAAGCGCTACACTACTTCTTTTTTATGCTTTTGGAATGAAAGAAATGTTTGCTAAAATAAAGGAAGAACTAGAATTTTCTATACAATTTTTATTTTCATCAGTTGTGATGCAAACAAAATTTTTAAGACTTTCTTTTGTGCAACTTTAAGTGCCTTGCTCCATTTTAAGTACTAATCGTAAAAAGTTCAGAAGGCACTTGATTTTTTTTTAGTTATAGTTTAAGTTTAGTAATAGTTTATACATCTTTAAATGTTAAAATAGTTGTAAAGTATAATACGCTTGCTTTTGTCATACGAAAATAGTCTTTTGAGATAAAAGATATAAATAAAAGATAAAAAATATAAATTGGACTTGAAACTAAGAATTTGAGCTGCCGGTATTTAAAGTATCCCTAATTAAAATTAATTTTTTTTAAATACCATGTAAATTTGTTTTCAGTACATAAGTAGTTGTTTCACGAAGTCTAACGTATAACAAATATTCACGTAACGATGTGAAGTACGCTGTGAGTGTATGCGTGAGAACATCGATTGCAGGATAAAAAGGCATTTATAAAAAAAAATTTAAGGAAATGAGTTTATTAATTATGAAAAAATAAGCTTACTACCACTCTCTAAAACTTCATAATTTATTCCAATAAAATCGTTTCTGTTACTTAACATTTATCCAACGATTTCAGTTCGACATTATTGTAAAAGTCAAATTGAAGATAAAGCCAATTACTATATCTTATATAGTACATAGTAAAAATAATACTAAGAATCAATTTAAAATGTTTGCGACAATCCTTATTTGTTTTTTAGTGTGTTTTCAACTCTTTATTTATTGTTTTTCTTATTTTGACTGGTTTTAAAGAATTTTGCAAGCAATGTTTTGCCAAAAATTAAAGACTGCTTGCCTTGGGCTGGTTTTGAGCCCCTTAATCCACTGACCACAATCTACGCCACTGATAGGTATGTATATAGCGGAAAGTTTTAAATTTATTGCAGCTCTGTGCTAGGGCCAAGAACCACAGCAACAACAAAAGCAACAAACAAATTCGATTACGAAAAACGCAAAAAAATAATGGCATAAAGCAAGTGCAAGAAAAATGGCCGCAACTGGCAGCACAAAATGGCGACTGGTCAATGGCTTAAGCATCTAGTTGTAGAATTGCTTGGCAGCCATGTTTTTTTTCGCTCTTTTGCTTCGTTTTGGTGTTATTCGTTGTTGTTGTTGCTCTAATCCCTTCTGTGGCATAGCCAGCTTCGATTTATTTGTTGTTGATAAATTGTTGTCGAGTTGTTTAGTGGCTTACATTGTAACATTTTTCTGGGCAGACGAGGTGTCTGCGGTTTTAACTTTTTATTTTTCTTTGTTGTTTGCCCTTAAACTTGAAACGTTTAAGCACGAAATTGCTCTAAGAAGCTTAAAAACAATTCTATATAGTATATAGGTTTCTATTTATATAAGTACATAAAAAGCTTTATTTCTTTTTTCCGCTCATTTATGAAATGTTTTTTTTTAGTCTTATGTTTTATTTATCTCTCTTGAAAGTGAATAACGTTGTACTTTTTCAAGCAGTTTGTCACACATTTAGGGCGGCAATGTCGACAGTCCAAAGAATAGATATAGTACATATATAAATTATGCATGTACATTAAATAACACATATTAATTCAAGAGGTACAACTATAGGCCTTTTGAAAATTGAATTATCATTACCCTATTAGTATATCGTTATTCAAAAAAAGAAAGATCGACTATCATAACAAAAGACATGTTCGAAAATTTGAAATCATTTTTTTAAGTGGAATTACTGAAACTCGCGCCTTTACACTTGCTTCATTTTTAAATATGTCAAAAAAATGTTTTTTCCTTAAAACTTTAGTTAATATTTGAATATCTATATAAAGAATAATCACATTAGAACATGACACAACTGCTTATCACCACCTCGATTGATTTTCGAGCCCGATAAAAAAATTTCCTTGAAATCAAAAGAATTCCCTCAAATTTAGTCAAGATTTGTAAACGGGAAGAGCTCGTATTTGTATTATCTTACAAAAAGCAGGTTGAACAAAAAATATGATTTTAATTAAGAAGTGCAAATTGTTGCTAATACAGCAGTATACGTTTCTCATTTAAATTTAGAACAAAAAAATATCAAAACTACAATTTAAAAATGAGTTCAAATTTAAAAAAATTTTTATTTTATTTTCTTTTAGTTACGTTGCTCTTTGCAGAGTATTAAAGCTTACAAAATTAAGGACTTTTTCATGTTTAGTACTTACATTTTTTTTTGAACATTTTCATCTTTATTTTTTTTGTACAGCAAGTGTTGAGTGCCGTGTAATGAGCCGACATAAATTAACATAATAAATTTATGTGTGCACAAAAAATAAAATAAATGAGCGTACAAATTCGAGCATAAATGAGTAATTTAATTTTATTCTGGGCACAGAGCTTTTAGGTCTTTTTACACGCAAATTAAACTAAAATGGCGTCAGGCTTGCATTTCCTAGCCACAAAACAATAAAAATACGAACACACAATATATGTAGTAAAGTATGTACACAGTACTGTTGTGTAAGTGTGTGTGGATTAGTTGCAAGTATGTGTGTGTGCTCGTTGAACACTTAACTGTCGCTTTAATTGCTTTTTATATTTCACATAAAAAAAAATAATAAGAGTACCAAACAAATTGGACAACTGGCTCAACGTGATGCGAACGTTATAATAAAATAATGATAATCATCATTTTGTGGCAATTTCGTTAGAAATTGTATGCGCCAACGCTCCTAAATTCTGTCACACATAAGCGCACACAGAATTTAGCATCATTTAATTTTTATACCCTTTACAATATAGAGTAAAAGAGTATATTAAGTTTATACGAATATACAAAGTAGTGAGAGGAAAGCAATTCCGAGCCTATAAAATCTTGCATATTTAGGAGGCGAGTATATATGTTGGTTTATTGTTTTACAATTTAAGGAGGCGAGTGCAATGTAAACACGATTTTTTTCATTGTGTAAAACATTTTATGAAATTATATATTCTCCATTTTGATCCAATACCTTTTGCTATCTTTCGGGCAAGAGATTGATTCCACGCTCATAAAATTTTTGATCCTTGCAGGCAAAAAACTGGTCCAAGTGGTTTTTGACGTCCTGATTTGAGGTGAAGGTTCTCCCATCCAAAAAATTTTGCAGAGACCGGAACAAGTAATAGTCCGAAGGTGCCAAGTCTGGAGAATATGCTGCAAAAGCTTTTGGCGAGTCATCAAACTTGTATGAGGTCTCGCATTATTCTGGTGGAACCCTACACCTTTTCTATTGATCAATTCTGGCCTCTTCTGTTTGAGTGCATCACTCAATTTGTCCAGCTGATCACAATACACTTCAGAATTAATCGTGGTATTGTCGGGCAAAAGCTCAAAATAAATGATCCCTTTGAAATCCCACCAAACAGACAAGATAACCTTTTTTTGGTATATCGGCCTTCGAAGTGGTTTGAGCTGGTTCATCCTTTTTAGACCATGATCTCTTGCGCTTTACATTCTTGTAAACAACCCACTTTTCGTCGCCAGTAACAATGCGCTTCAAAAATGGATCACTTCTGTGACGTTTGATAAGCAAATCACAGTCGTTAATGCGAAGAAGCAAATTTCGTTCTGTAAGAACATGAGGAACCCATATGTCAAGCTTCGAAATTAATCCCAGACGTGTCATGTGCTTGTGAACGGTCGCGTTAGACCAATTTAATCTTTCAGCAATCTCTTGAATTGTTATTCGACGATTTGCATCGACCAACGACTTTATTTTATCCACATCGGCTTCAGGACGTGGTGCATCCTCAAGATCGAAATTGCTGGAACGAAATTTTGCAAACCAATTTTGGCATTGGCGTTCGGTCAACACATCTTCTCCGTACACATCACATAATTTTCGCCTTGCATTAACTGAATTTTTACCCTTTTGATAGTAAAACAGTAAAATATGCCAAAAATGTTGTTTTCGATCTTCCATCTTCGATAGGGTACCAAACAAAAACTATTCCAAAAAATGTAACAAAATTTTTTACAAAAAAGCCTTACTATATCAGCTGTTCAAATATACAAAGGTAAAGCGGTTAAGTGTGAAGTTGGCTGCGAAAAAATTCAATAAGATCAGCTGTTGTCATCAAACGAAATTACTTAGTGAACGACCCAATAGATCTCAAAGTCCATGAAAACTATCAAGATATCAAGGTACTAGAAAACTAGCCTAGTCCCCAATCTGATACTGTTGATTGATTTAAGAAAATATTTTAAACAAAAATCGAATAAAGATTGAAACTTATATTCTAAATGTACTAATTACACCTGTAAGGAGAAGCAATTGATTTGAAATTTGAACGAAATTCGAAGCGATAATTTGATTAAAGTAGTAATAATTGATTGTATCGATAGGTTAAGTTGATATTGATAAGTTATCGTGGTCAGCGCCGAAGTAAATTATATGATATTACGAGGTTAATGGTGAAATTTTGAGACGGAGCAGACGTATGAAAAATACAAAATTGAAACGCGCGCATAATAATGGAAATTTAGGGAGCCAAATAAATATATCTTTGGTTTAAATAAATTCGTTATGTGTTTTATTTTGCCTTTTGAAGCCGAAATCTAAAATAACCTTTCTATTACCTTACTATTATTTTAAAATTTTACTTTATATTTATATGTATAAATTGTTGAAAAACATACAAAAAGCTTATATGTATGTCTATATTTCGGATTTGTCCTATGGAGTCAAATCAAGAGAATTGGCAGGCAAATTATTGTCACAATTTAGAAAATAACGCGTTCTGGAAATTTTTTTCAAAATTTTTGAAAAAATCGAAATAATGCCCAATAAGTTCATCAGATCAGCAAGCATCGGAAAATCACTTTAGGTGGATGTTGTCTCTCTAAAATCACTTGGGGTGCTTAAACACTGGTTATTAGTGAAAAAATGTACGTTTCAGCATTTTTTTTTTGTTTTTCATCCAAAGATCCATTTTCATTAATTACAATTAACACGATTTAGATGTCAAGAATTTCATTTAGCAAAGTTCAAAATAATTCATTATTAAGATGAGACTATTTCTTATGAGAGCTTAATAAATAAAACGATGTTAGACTGTCCCATTTTGTGTCAGGGCCACGAACGACGGGTATATCGAAGTCGGTCATTCCTGATGTTATGTGCGCAATTTTTTGAAAAGAGTTTATAATGTGAGGTAAACGCGTGTGTGTTCGGTTGCGTGTGAGAGTATTTGTCACAAAACTCGCTTTATACGAAATAACTGCATAAAATGTAAAATGTTTTACACACAACAACGGATATGCTAAAATTTAGAGCAAAATGGCGGCTATGTTAATTTCATAGCATACTTTTGGGCTGACATAAAAAATTTTTAATGAGATATTCACTTGGGTCTGAACGGAAAAACTTTGATAATTTTAAATTGAGCATTTAAAATACAAAATAGTTGAACATATGATAGGCCTATGATTTTTTAAGTTTTAATTTGTTACGTGCATGTTTGTTGCCGTTTCGAGTTGTTCATTTAATAATAAAGCAATTTGAAAAACTGTTTTTTTTTTTAGATAAGCCACTACAATGAGATTGATCTTATTTATTATTTGAAATATTTTTATTGAAAATATGCGTTGACAAAATAAAAGTCATAAACATGTCATATCAGACTTTAATGCGGGCGTCTCAAAGAATACTTGTAAGTCGTTCGAAAAACAGAAGGAACGACGGGGAAAGGAAAATTTGAAAGCAATCTTTTCGGTGGCTGGTAAACCTTTAAGGAAGGTATATATGTACAATGTACACTGTACATAGATATAGGCGACGCCTAGATTATGGCAAATTGTGCGATTACGGAAGTATCATGGATTATTTAAAAGTATACGCAGATACATTTTCTTCATCTCCACACGACAAACTCCTCGAATGTGAAAACAAATTCAGAGACAAATGTGACAAGTGGCATTAAAAATAAGTAAGCTTAAAATTAGCAACAAATCCCAACTCAATCTATTTTATATATAAGTCATAATTTTAGCTCAGATAAAAAGAGAGTGCAAAAGGAAACAAAAGTCAAATAATAAAAGCTACAAAAGCCGCAACTTTCAGCAACTAAATTAATATTTATGTGTGAACATGTGACTGTATCTTAGAGTGCAAATGCGGGTTTGTCGAGATCCAAGAAGTGTGTATGATATGCTTTATGAACTACCAAACTACACAAACTCACTCTGTGGCAGTAACGTTGCAAATAGTGCCCGAGTGCATGACACATATAAATTTCCCGCACGATATAAAGGACAACAAAAAAAGCAACAAAAAACAAAAAAAAAAAATTAAAGAAATGACGAAGCTTTGATACTCTTTGAAAAAATGTTTTACTCATCTTGGTTGCTTTATACATATCATTGGACTGTGAATGTATGAACAATAAACTAACTCAGTCTGAAGGCCCTAGTTGCTCCGGCTATAAATTTTTTTATAACTAAAATAAAAAATAAAATTATCTAAAATCTGAAAATGCCAAAAGTTTTACATTTTTTATTCTCTTTCCCGAAAAAACTCTTGAAAATCGTATTTTTATATGGAAGTTGCAAATCAATGCAATTTGATTAAAGAAAAATTATATTTTTTGCCAAAAATAGTTTGAGTCTCTAACAACACAATTTAACACATTATTTTGGTATGACAAATCTTGGACTACGAACACAACTGTTATATTTTTGTATTTTTAGCATAAATTCGATATATTTTTTTTGCATACAAATAAAGTTGTTTGTTGTGGCCGGTAGATGGCGCAAGCAATTTGTGGTCGCTGGTAGGCTTAAGCAACTTATTGTCGCTAGATGGCGCACGCAAGTTGTTAAATATACGTTTCGCAAAAAAATACATATAATTGAAACATAAAGTTAATTCTTTACATAATAAAATTAAAATGTAAACAGAAGTGGTGGAAATTCCCTATTAATACGCAAATCCAAATTTTAAGTCCCTCAACTGAAATATTTGATCTTGGCACTACTATCAAACTATATATCAAAAAATCAGCATACAGGCTCAGGGGATAAAAAACATTGGCTGTAGGCAAAAATTTTATGGGTTGAGGAATAAGTGTTCTTATTTTTTTTTATCAAGAAAACACAGCACAGTTCTCGAGCTTGTACCTCAAAAAGCAGTCTTGAAAACAAAATTCTTTTGAAAATCTCAAAATTTTTGGGATTACATTAATATTATTGTGCATTGCCTAGTCCCGAATTTATTTATTTATTTATTTGTTATTTTGTTTTATTTTTTGTTTCGTAGTCCCATATCCTACCAAAAACACAATAACGATTTTTATTAAAATATCATTCTGCTTATTTAAGCTTAACCACTTCTCGGGTTTCTCAATCGGTTTTCGGCTGCTGGCTTTCTATGTGCTTTATGTATTTCAGATTAAGCATTAAAAAGAGGACTTTAAAAAATTTTCTTACAACCTCAAGATCTGTCTAATATACACGCTTTATATTTTTAAAGATATTTTAAATGCAAAGCTGATTTAAGTATGCAAAAAATTTATTTTTTAATATATGGAACCACTAATTTGGATTGTGTTTGAAAATGGCAATACCTTATCAAAATATTATGTGTGCATTATAATGTATGTATTTTTATAAAAAAATTCTCATAATTTCTACTACGATTTTTTCACTGCGTCACAAGTTCCTTTAAAAGTTTACAATACCCTTCATTTACCTAAAGGAAGCATACAAAAAGAGAACTATAAAAACTTTTTGCGAAAAAAAAAACATTCTCAAGATACAATTTGACTGTGTTGGCCATAAAGAGCAAGTGAAACAGTACAAACGTAGTCTGGGGCTATAAAGGGCTTCAAGTAACATGTGGAGCACCGCAATTGTTTGCATCTTAAGGCAACAAAACTTCGCTTCAATAAAATAAAAATAACCAAGGCAAATACTGACATAAGCAATAAAATATTTGTGTTTATATTGTTTTATAGCTCATATATAATAAAAAATAAAATTATTGTGATTCAGCTCAATTTACTTGTAACACATGAGATAACCAACTATATCGTCAGCACAAACTGCACAAAAAAAGTCAGCATAAATTAAAAAATATAAAAATTTTTTTTATTTTACAACTCACGCGTTTTTTTTTTAAGAGTGCCATATTCGCCATCCGGCGGTATAACAGCCCAAGAGTTATTAAAGAATTGTGTACAGCATACAAAAAATGCCAAAATTCTTAAATATTGCCAGGATAGTTTGCACATTTTGCTTAATTTTTTGCAGCACTTCTGGTTCTTAGATGTAGTTTGATAAATTTAGTGACAATTTTCACGTTTAACGCTTAAAATCAGTTAATTTAAGATTTCATAATAAATCATGCGTTAAGTTTCATCTTGGCGCCACCATCATTCAGCATTCGAACGCAGGTATGCATTGCTGCGTTATATCGTGACGTAGATAGCCAAACTTGCAGCCGCAACCCAAGTGACAGGTATTGAAGTAGCGGCAGCCCTTTTCATAGAAGTAAGGCACGGAGCAGGTTGCCTCAATGCAGGGCATACAGGCTAGCTCCGCGTTGATACCGCAAGCTGTGTGGATTGAGTAAACATTTTGAACTTCGGGCTAAATGCATGAATGCAGCTTGTCCTACATACGTTGACTTAGGGGCGCCGCCTTGGTCAGGAGCAGGGTAGACAGGCAATTGAGCAGTAGTAGCAACAGCAGCAAAGTTGCTTGTGACGCAAACATTCTCTAGCTTCGAAAGCCGGAGCACTGCAGCTGAGTAAACAGCAGAAACACTCCAAAATGGCAATCGATGTGCATTGATGTGGCTTTATGGCAAATTGAAACGGTGTGCAAATGCAATTGGTCATAGCCGAAATCGAAGTTGACTATGGCAACATCTGTGTGGTAGGGAGTTTGTGGCTGAGTTGACGCCACCAGCGTAACTCATCAATCGTAAACTGCTGTTGCAAGTAAATGATACTATCCCTAGAGATGGCAAATAAGCGCACACCTGGTGAAATAACATGAAAAGGTGAAGATAAGCGAAAAATGCTTGCTAGATCTTAAGTTCTTTATACCCGAATGTTTATCATAACGTAAGGTAGCAGTTAAGGCAATCATTTCAAATTTGTCACAGCCAGTTTATATGTTTAATCTTGTCTATGTTCATAAGACGTAATCTAAATGCATACTCTATGGTTTTATAATGTATAGAATATCAATGCCTAACTGACATTAAACTTTATCAAGCGGCTGTGCATTCATCATACTATAATTAAAAAGGAAATTCAATAAAATTGTTTATAACAAATATGCAAATTTTATATACTATATATACATTTAAAACTGCACATAACAATTGAAAACCGGCGTCTATTGCTCATACTTCTGGTTTATTAATGTGGTTAGTACACAAAATGATCAGCCTCAGGGGCCACCCAAATGGTATTCAGTGCACTCACACAGGTAAATAATAAAATAAACCTATCATGCTTTACAGCAGGACAATAGGAGATAGTAATCCTGAAACTATGGCAACAAATGCGACAAGCTCAAAAACGGATATATATATAAAATTTACACAAAATTCTCGGACAAAACACATTTACACTGACACATACTATATGTATAATAGTGATATATGACGCCACAGTCTGCATTTTATTATCACTTTAACAAAAAAGCTGGCATTTATCCAGTTACAGAGACCCTAAAACCCTATAAAATGGCGTCAGATGAGTAAAAATTTACAAGCAAGTTGTTGCCAGTTGATGCATTAGATACCTGCTAATGATTATAAAGCATGTCAATGCACTTATTATATGTAAAATAATAAGCCTAGGCCAAATTTAAATGGTGTCCACATGCAAAGGTTACTAAAATTATTCATTTTATAGCATACTTTTGTGCGCGCATAAAAATGGCCGTTTATTATGAAGGCACAGTGGGAAGAAACGATAACACTAGTTTACACGAAAAATTAACCTTCGTAAAAGGTGTTTTTTAGGGTAATTTGGGGTCGAGAAACACGAAAATGGCAACCTTTTTTTTTTTCTTAAGCACCGTTTTCGAGATATTTTCGAAAAACATGCTTTTGGGCACTTATTTCAGTTATACGTCAATATCTCGTGAACAAAATCTTGTATCGACATGAAAGATAATTAGATCGAAAGGTATTGATGTGCTCTTTACAGTGATATATAATTATGTGCAGGTGCACATCAATACCTTTCGATCTAATTATCTTTCATGTCGATACAAGATTTTGTTCACGAGATATTGACGTATAACTGAAATAAGTGCCCAAAAGCATGTTTTTCGAAAATATCTCGAAAACGGTGCTTAAGAAAAAAAAAAAAGGTTGCTGTTTTCGTGTTTCTCGACCCCAAATTACCCTAAAAAACACTTTTTTACGATGGTTCACTCGATGACCCATAAATTTGTAAACTAGTGTAATCTGCAAACAATAGGTTTTTTTTTTTAATATTTCGAAGCCAGTCTCAATTCGTTTTTAATTTTCAAGAATATTTCGCTTGAAATAGCTGTTACTTATATACATGGTGTTTTGTAAGCTATTTTTTCAACCGGCATTGCAACCAGATACAGTATTTTTGGTTTGGATAATAAAATTTGTAAATTTGTGTGTAAATCTAATTATGATGAAAAGTTACGGACTTCAATTCAAAACGCTTACTGTATCCCACATTCCGAGTTTTAAGTAGTTGAGGGATCTTGGCATAAGCGCCATCTATACAATATCCTCAAGTATAGCACAAGTCCGAAGTTGGCACAGGGTGAAAGTGGCTTAGAAACGTTTGTGGGTTATAAGTATACATTGTCATCACGGAAAATTCGCGGTTTTCTCAAGGCATATAACAAACTTTGTTTTGAATTAATGCACTAAGTGATAGTGTAAAACACCACTAAATAAATAAAAATTACTTTTTTTTTTCGAAAAAAAGGGTATTTTTTTGCACTAGCTTGCGGTGAACACGATATGTTTACAATCGATGATCTATATTCTCCAATAGAATATTACAATGTCGAGGTAGTGAACGGATAGATTCGCAAAAATCTAAGCAAAAAAAAAAAATGATTGGTGTAATCAAACTTAATCAACAAAACTTAAGGCCAGTTAAAAACAAAAAAATTAGAGGATTCGGTAAAATAGTTTCCCAGAAATTGATTCGAATAGTGACATTCGACACTATTTCGGGATAGTCCAAATTAAATAGCCGTAACTTCAGATTTACTGCTCCGATCTGCATAAATTACTTTTTTGAAACTATTTACTTCCAAAATATGTCATACATTTATTTTTTCGATATTTGACGTCGTCGTTGTTACCGTCATCATTTATTTTGCTGTTGAGTATGTCCACTAGATGGCGCAAGCAAGTTGTTGTATACTTGTGTTCGTATACATGTAAAAATAATTTAAACATAAATAAAGTTGTTATTACTAAAAGCAGGAGTGGGGGTTGGTGAGTGAATCAAGTGGAGGTCAAGCACCATAGTTTTACTATTGTAAACGTAATATCTTAATAAAAACATAGAATTTTATTGTGATAATTCTGCTAAAATTTTAAGGTTAGTAAGAGCATTGGATCGAAAAATAGATTTTCCAAAATTGGGAAGTTTTTTAACATATCTCTTGCGACGTCTAATGGTTCTTTTTGTTTTAATTAAATAAAATCATTTTTTGCAAACTGACATTAAGCTGTTTTTTTGCTTTATTGCTTAAGATTATTAATTTATTGTTGCTGCATGCACAATTTGTCCCACTGTGGAATGCTAACAATACGATTGAGTGCTCCCGTTTGTTTTGTGCAGCAACTCTCTAGAAAAAATATTGTATTAGGCCATTATCAACATTTGCATAGAGTTCTTCCTGCTTGATTTTTTTCTATTTTTTTTTTTTTTTTGAGTTAGGACAGGCCAATCAACAAGCAGCATCCTCTACGCATAGATAACCAGGACAGCTCCTACACAGATTTTGCAGCAAAATCACGCATAGCAGCTCAGTTAAGAGTACCCGTCGGGGCCCAAAAAAAAAATTTGCATAAACAAACAATTTATAAAATTTCTCTTCGTTGACCTTTTGTTGGCTATGTAAGCGATTGAGTAGCGGCAAATATTTTTCCCTTTTTTATGGGCCTAACAAAGGACCCACCCAACAGCAACAACAACAACGGGAACAAAAACGACAATAAACAAGATCTGGCTGTTTGTCAACGAAACGCACATGTATTGTACCTAGTGCTAAGCATATTTAGTTTGCCTCGTCTTTGTTTTGCGCCATTTTTTTTTCTTTTTTTTTTTCTTGTTCCCCCCCAAGTTGATGTATACCCTGAAATATATGCAATACTTTTTTATTCCCATCAACACAAAGGGTTGAGAATAACAAACGATGGAAATGTAGCGCCTGCTGTGAGCTTATGTGTGCAGAGTATTTGCAAATAATATCAGAGTGGGCTTAAAAGTACGAGCATGTTTTTTGAGGCTAACCAAAACAATCAATAGCACATTGTTTTCAGAAAAGTGCTAAGGGAACAGAACACTGCAAGTGCGAGGTATACACTTTAAGTATTATAAGACTGCGATGGGCTCAATTTTGAACAAGACATAATCACAAAAAAAAAGCCCCAAGGATTTCTGAAAACTGACAAAAGAGGTATTAAGGACTTTGAGGTAAAGCAACAATATGTGATTCCAAGAAATAATAATATTGAAAATTGTTTAATGCTTTTGGGATAAGTTTAATACATTATGCAATCTAAAAAATGGTGTGTGGTCAGTTGTGATGTGACATTCCCAATGATAAAATACAGCCTCGAATTTAAATCGGATAACAAAATCGCATGTACTACTTTTGACAAATGGAATTTGTTGTTTGTTTATAATCATAATTAATAATAATCAAATTCAATTCACATAAGGTTTAGCGGCAGATCCAGGATTTTACCAAGGAAGGTTTTGGATTTTTGATTTTCATTCAAATTTCGATTTTATATCATTATTTGTTAAAGTAAATTAATAAAAGTTATATTTTTTATTTTATCGATATTTAAAAAAACGATTAAGCTTAGTTTTTCCCTAGCGTAGTGTACATAAAGCTATCAACGTAGCCGCATCAGATTCCTATACAACGCCTACATTTTTAACTTAACATGGTACTTCCTGTCCTTTGCTTGTTTTGTTTTTGTTCCTTATTGAAATGTTATTCCTAGCTGTTTGTCATTTCATTTATCAAATTGTGTGCTCTGAACTATGGGCTGCCCCGTCACGCGTATCCTGCCATTACTTGGGTCAGCAATAAAAAATGGAAAAAATAAACTTCACTTAAGAACACGAACTGGTATGCTCTTTGGGATTTCAAGCATTAAATCATTGACAGTTGCTTATGTTTTCAATGGATTTTCTATAACATGCTGGCGGACTCAAAAATAATAAAAACAAAAACCTCACAAAAAAAAGAATTATTATAGTAATTTTTTATTTTCCTTGTAGCATAGTGAAATCTTGTCGTGTTGAAAGCTAATCTATTTTAAGTGGCTGTAAAACATTCCATTTCTAGCCATATTACTTATGCGGCTATATTACAAGGCGTGTGTGTATCCTTAATGAAATGTGTGCGGCAAAATATTTTAGTGTGTAAGGTTAAATATGTGTCTATGTGTACGCGTGAGTGTGTGTGGGTGTGATAAGCGGCAAGTAAATCCCTTAAATAACCAGGGACACACACACATACACACATGGCCAACCACAAAACATATCCCATTCGCACACACTCCCAGTCCAAGTGACCATTCGACCAAACTGTCCGCACAACGACCATAAATTCAACTAAAATATATTTTGACATTTTGCACGCAAAGGTCCAAAACTAACTAAGCGTGTTGCTCTGTCGCCCCAATTGTCAGTGCTGTAACTCAGCTAGCCGAGCCCCAGAGCCCTAAAAACAGCCGGAAATTAGCTTTTATTGTAGCGAGCCTTGGAATACACTGCACGCTGAGTTGGGTACAAATGAAGTGTGAAAACATTCCGTGTCAGTCTGAAATTTTTTTGAAACCAAATTTCAATGCAACAAGCAACTGTGAGTATACCAGAAATCTTTAACTACCATATTTAAAATCAACAAACAATCTGTTTGTATTTACAAATATATTTCGAATTGTTCACTTGAAAAGCTTTTTCAAAAGATCCCAAATATAAGCTCAGTTAAAACTGATTAGAGTTTTATGGTACAAATGTGTGAGTTTGCTTAAATTGATCTCGTTTTTAATTATAATTTAAAGCTTTTTGTAAAGGAATTATAAAAGTTTTACAACTTTTGACATTTTATCTCTTAAAATTAAAAAAATTTCAACGTATCGTAAGATATTGCACAATATTAAAATCTTTTGAGATTTAGGATTTAGAATTTTGAAGTAAAATAAAAAGCTCAGGAAATCGATAATTGTATACTGAAAAACTAATATGGAGCAATTGTGCACTTAAAATATATATTTTCTTCAAATTAAGTATACGCAACAAGAAAACGTGCGTAGGTGCAAAGAATTACTTTTTAAAGTTCAAGCTAGAATATTTGTTCTACATTTTTGAGACTGTGGTTGCTTCGATTACAAAAGCGAAATACTTGATTTGATTTTCATAATAGCACCAAACTTCTCTAAAAACTAATGACAAAAAGTTCCAAAGAAGAAGAGTATAACAAGAGAAGCCTCCACAAGAATAGGCGTAGTTATAGTTACATAAAGGTCAGGCCAATGATGATGAAGGCGCATTTCATATGAAGTGTTAACCGATGATAACAGTATACTAATAACAACAACTATAAGAAAACAACTGTACTAAGAAGAACAAACCATAGCAACTGGCAAATAAAACACAATGAAGCGCAACTGATGCCGGCGTCTGCCTAATGCGTCCTGCTGTTGCCACGTCTCCTATGCTCCATGCTACTTTCATATCTCCCTGCTTTCTCTTAATGCTCTCTCTGGTTGTCGACATTCGCTTATTGCTCTGTCATTTCGCATTGTTTGTTCTCGAAGTTTGAATTTTCGGGGGTTTCGACGTTTGCTTTTTGTGGTTTTGTTCAGAAAAGCGTCTTGTGGCTTTACGTTTCTAACGAGTTTGAAGAAATAAATGAAGTGAAATGGCTTGAAACAGATGATAAAGAAAATCAATGGTCATATTTTATGAAATGCTTCCTTTTTTTTTTGGTTTTTGTACCATTTTGTTTCTGTTACTGGTGTTTTATTTGTTGTTTTGTAGCTTTTCAAATGTTGCGTAAATTCAACATCTCACAGTCACCACACAAAAAGCATTGCATAATTTTATGCGCTGCAATAAATTTAACAGTTTGCGGTTGTTTTCTTTTGCTTTTTGTTGTTATTTTTGCCCCTTTTAATTGCTTTACTTTTTATACTTACTGTACTTTATTGCATTGTCTTTGCTGTCAGCTTGTTTTGCATACTTCTTAGCTTCCTTTAGACATGCCATAAATATGCTACTTTATTTAACACAAATTCTCAAACTTGCCGCCATCTTATAATTCGGTATGCACTCACTATCTCGCTTACTCTTTCACTCCCTCTTCCTTTTTCTATTTCCAGCTCATTTTTTGCACGCTCATAAAGTCCTGCAAAAAATGTAGCATAATAAGCGGCGCAGTGCGGTTATTATTTCCTTTTACACCACTATGCATTCGAATAGTGACAGAGCTTTTTAACCAAGAAATAAATTATAGTTGGCCATAAAAAATAAGACGATTTGCAAAATATAAAGACACAAAATTGATCTTGCAGTCTTTTTTAAAAGAGCTTTAAAAATGCTTTGTGAAAAATATTTGTTTTTCGCACAAAATTTGGCAGTCTTTTCGAAACTGTATGAGAAGTTTTAGAAAACTCAAATTTCTTCAAAAAATGTAGATTCCAAAAAAACCTGATTGTAAGATGCGTACAGATTCTTATTATTAAGTTGGTAAATACATTTTCGGGAAAGTAATAAATGAGCGGAAAATCATAAGTTTAAGATATACTTATATCTAAAATACAAGGCCACAGAACAAAAAAATTGTGTGAACTTCACATGATATGGATATTTCGCCGCTGAATCTGAGGTCCAAAAACCACAACACCAAAAAACAATTTTCTAAACAACATAAAACGAGATATCTTCG
Organism: Chymomyza costata; assembly: GCA_018150985.1. NCBI lineage: Eukaryota > Metazoa > Arthropoda > Insecta > Diptera > Drosophilidae > Chymomyza > Chymomyza costata. The sequence continues at coordinate 122,881 of JAECWU010000202.1, read as the reverse complement.
TGGCTGTCTCAAAAACCTCGGATTCGGATACAGCGACCAAAAAATTATATTGAAACATCTTTGAAAACCATCAATCGAAAATATATTTTATGAGGTTTTCGGAGGTTGTCTAGGAACCCTTAACTGTTGTTAAATTTGTACAAGCCTCTGTGACGTCTTTTAACATAAATTAGGTCTCTTCTAGAACTCGGCAAGGGCAAGAAATTGCGGTGTCATATTGTGATAGGCATTTGCTATAAATCAATCTCTGACGGGAGTTGGCTAGAGATTATTTCTAAAACTTTGCCGAATTGAAGTGCATCTTTTTTTCAAAAAAAGTGAGGGTAAAAAAAAATTGAAAAATTTGTTAATTTAATCAAATTTTAGTAGTTGGATTAAAAATAAAATCAAAGCTGGTGCGAGAAACGTAAATGAAATAGAACTGTCTAAGTTAAGATCACAAGTTCTATCTATGGGTCATCATAACATCAGTATATTATAAGAAAAGTAGAGAAAAACATAAAGTTATGAAACTACTAAGCGAAGAAGATAAATGCAGTCAGCGTGGATCGTCGCTTCAGCTCTCAGAGAGGCCAAAGTTAGATCCTATAACTGCTTGGTTCCTATAACCTAAGATATTGTAAATTGGCATTAACTAACATCGGTTACGTATCCATCCCAGCTTATAAGACAAAGATATAAAAGCAGGGTATGACAAAAAGAACAGCTTTGCTCTTTGTACCTATTCATGCGACACGGAGTGTGAAACATGTTTTTTTTTGCTGCCACCATCATAAAAATGTGCAAAATATTTTGTCCGCACTGGGCGTTGGCTTTAAGCTAATAAGCAAGCAAAGTGGGCGAATACTTACATATAAATACGTACAGTGCCTAGGGGGGTGTCAAAAGATTTTAATGCATGCTGCACAAAATATTATAAGTGGCAAAAAAAAAAAATATATATTCCATATATATATAAAGGGCAGCTTATATAAACAATTTTCTTGTTAAGTGGACTTTTGGACTTTGCGTTTTTTCCTCATTTATTTTATGTTTTTGTTTTCATATTTCTTTTTTGGCTGACGTAAGTTTCATATTTTGGCCTTTATTGCACTCAAGTTCCGGCGTAAATTTAAATAAGATGTTGAGTGATACATGGCTTCTATTTCAATGCTGAAAGTTTTCGCTCTGGCTATGGTTCAGCGTCTGGAACAAGGTAATGCTGTCATGCCATTTTTAGTAACAAATAACCTAAAGCAAGTCAATCTTAATGCATCTCCAGGGATGAACATACTTCTTCAGAGCTTTACGGAAATAGCCAGTCATCAGCTCTTGAAAAGGTAAGCTAAATAAAATGACCTGTTTTTGCCACTGGCTTTAATCTTATACTAAAAAGCAAAACGAACTTAAATTTGTAAAATTGCTATTTGGGCTAAGACATAGCAAATTTATTTTTATATGCTATGATAATGTAAATGGATTATTAAGCGTTTTACTAAAATGTAATTTAACTAAATATTGCTTAGTCATTTTTTATCTATTGTAACGCATAATTAGCAAATTTGGGCATATTAATTAAGACTTACAGCTGTTTGCGTTTTTGAAAGAAATTATTTTTGGGCTTTTTTTTTATCTTTACAATTTATAATAAAATGTTATTGTTTCTTCTAGTAGGAAGTTTACTTTAATTGGTTCCTTCCTTCATTGCTTACCTGGAAAGATAGCAAAAAAAAAGGTATTAGTTTCAATATAAAAAATTAAATAATAAATAAAAAACATTATTATGATAGATTTAGAAGCCATCGCAACCGCTTCGCAATGATAACTTTTCTAATGGCAAGACTCTAGAAGAGGTATTATAACTTAAAGGTGATTTTTTAGCAACTTTCTTTTTGGCAACACTGTTTTTGTCAGATCAGCTGTTTGTGTCAAACATGTTCAGTTTGGTCTATAATTTAACGTGAACAAGCAAAATTGCCGTCACTGTTTGGTGTGGATTATGGCCGGTGGCATCATTGGACTCTACCTTTTCAAAGACGACGAAGGCAGGAACATTATTGTGAATGGCGAGCGCTACCGTGCGATGATTAAAAACTTTTGTTTGCCCAAAATGAAAGAGCTGGACTGGCCTGACATGTGGTTTCAACAAGACAGTGCTACATGCCAAACAGCATGCGAAACAATGGCCCAATTGAGAGGCTAGTTCTGTAAACACTTTATTTCACGTTTGGGGCCGGTCAATTGGCCGCCTAAATAGCGCGATTTAACGCCTTTATGCTTTAAGGTGACATAATATGGGAATATTTATACGAAGCCCTCTTTTATTTCGGGATATCAGTAAAGTTGATTCGCCTAGTTAAATCCACTATGGCGAACGTCAGCAACACTGTGAAAATCCAAACGAGTTTTTCAACCGAAGTCATTTCATACAAAGGCCTACGTCAAGGCGACAAGTTATCGTGTCTTCTTTTTAGTCTAGCCCTGGAATACGTTATTATTAAACAAATACTTGCCTATGCGGATGACATAGATATCATAGCTACGTCGAAAGTTTCATAAATCTTGAAAAATAGGCAAAAAAAAATGGGTCTTAAAATAATTGAACAAAACACTAAAATTCTAATTTCAACAACATCAGAAGCAATAAGACATAGATACGGCCAGAACATCAGCTTTGGTGACTACAATTTTGAAGTAGCCGACAACTTTCAATACCTCGGTGTCAACGTTAATATAGACAATAATATAACACGTGAGATAGACCAAAGAATTACGTCAGCACATAAATGCTATTTTGGATTACAAAGACATTTGAAAAGTAATCTCTTAGACAGAGGGACGAAAACCCATCTGTACCGCACATTATTTGTACCAGTTCTCACTTACGCGAGCGAAACTTGGGTGTTAAGCAGGGCAAATGAAAACAAACTTCGAATATTTGAACGTAAGATCCTGCGAAAAATCTTTGAAGGAATAAACTAAAATGGAATATGGTGACAACGATATAACCATGCGTTACATAGTCTATACGGTCATCCCGGACATAATAACATTCCTTAAAACAGACTGATTACGATGGGCTGGCCACATAATTAGAGCAAACGATAGCTATCTTCCTAAACGAATATTGCTTGGACAGTGTGTAGGTAACCGAAGAAGAGGTCGACCAAAGTTGAGATGGTTGGATAGGGTCGATCAAGATGCTGAAGATTTAGGACTGAGATGTTGGAGAACATAAGCCCGAAATCGCGAGGAATGGAGGCGAAAACTATAACAGGCAAAGACGCGACCAGGGTTGTATCGCCAATAATGATGATGTTGAGACAAGGCATTTCGAGAACTATTTTGATGGGAAGAACGAAAATCAACTTAGCTTTTGAAATACACTTTGGTTCCCATTGTAATGATTGTAGCATAGTTTCAAACCGTTTTACAAAAAGTTGGTTTCTTCGGCTTTAAATTCGCCATTCTTGCACAAAACTCCCAAAGTTCCTTAATGATTTCTATGCAAGTTTTGCAATAGATGGGTCTGTGTCGAGTAGATTGTAAAAAGTAAGTGAAAACTTAGACTTTCTGTTAAATAAATCGCTGAAATGTAAAAAGCGAACTATATTTCATCGTTCTAAAAAAGCATTTTTTATACTGTAGCAACCCTTGTGCACGTGACGATTTAAATTAATGCTAATATAGAAAAAGTGTAGGAAAGTTAATCACATCAATGAAGATATAATAAATAAATATTAATATATACGCTATAATAGACTTGTCAATCTCGAAGCGAATATATTACGAAATGTTATGAAAAAAAATACAAAATCAACGATATCACAATATTTACATTAAGTTATTATTCTCGTCTATTTTGCATATTTATTCGCTTAATATCGAAATATGATAAAATTTTATGTACTATATGTGATAGTTAAACAAACATATACATACATATTTTTTTTACTTTGATAGCCTGATATATATAAATGAACTAAATAAATTGTCGGTTGCAGCAAATAAAATTTAAAAGTAAGATAATTTAAATACTATTTAATAAAACCATAGATAAACACATTTTTTTTAATATAATTTTAAACTAAAAGCCGGAAAAAGGATTCATTTAGTAGTAACCGATTGTTGCACTAAAAACTTTAGAGAAATATTTTTTAAATTTCTTATTGGCTTCTGGTTGGTTTCCGGTTAACTTGTTTAAAAAACATAACCTTGCTTTAAGAACTAAAAAAAACACTTAAATCACTTTCTTCTAAAGTAAGCTACAAAAATATGCTCAAATCTGTAGATCTATTTTAGACTGCGATCGAAGAGTTTAAGAAATAAATAAAGATTATCTGTAGATGTTTATGTTGTACACCGATTTTGTAGAGAATTTTATGTCCTTAAACTTTTAGAACATTTGAAAAAATGTTAAAGCCAGGGTACAATGTTATTTGCAAGAAAACCGATTTTTGTGACCTTTAGCCTTAAATATCTGGTGACGGGGTCATGATATTCATTGTTACTTTCAAAGTTGATCTTAAAATGTCAAAACGATTAATTATGCCAAGTTTGAACTTATTATCTTTTAATTCCGAGGAGTTATGCTTATTTGTCATTTTTCGAGGCACTGTTTTCTAGTGCTGGAAAAAACATCGATGATCGAAGTTTAAAATCTCTATATATCGATGTTGGCCAACAGAAATGCTTCTCCAGCACTTCTGCACTCATCAAATGGGTGTTTAGTAGAAATTCGCGTCAATATCTTTATTCGTTTAGGAGATATGGCTTGTCAAAGAAAAGTCTAAAAATGAAAAACCCAATTTTCAGTTATCGATAACTCGATAAGTAATCGGAATTTTGCAATAAAATTTGACTTGGTTACTATTGGCTAGTAGCTCTACCAAATATATAAAAATCATCAAAATCGGAGAGGTCAAGGGAAAAAGTGGCCCGCTTCACTTATTTTCACCGATACATATTTTATTTATTTATTTGTCCTTTCAATTCGTTACATACCTACACATTTTTACAAGCAATCGTTAAAAGATAAAATGAATAGGAATAACATGGTTCAATTCTTCAAAAAAATCGCTTCAATAGCTACGCTTTTAATTTTTTTAAATTACAGTGCACGCTCGATAACGTGAATACTCCAAACCGTGAACAAATTTTTTTGTGCATTGACTACTCCAAAACGTGAACAAGGCAAGAAAGCTCTATAACATGAACAATAAAAGTTTCAATGTTTGCATGTAATTTTCAATGAGCTCAAATAATTCTAATCTTGGGGATTCCCCTAATAGTGTGTTTTGATTTTTATTTGGCAATTTTGGCCTAGCATAGAGCGTTGTCTTAGTTTATATCTATGCAGAATAGAAATGAGCTGTAAAAAACTTGTGTGATTGACGTTGAAAGAAAAAGCTGAAGTTCTCGGTTTTTTACAAAAAGGATCGAGTGTGACGTGCTTAGCGAAAAAATACAATGTTGCTAAACCAACATTTTGTGGCATTAAAAAAAAGAGAAAACATTATTTTAAAAAGCGTAAACGACACATTTTCTGGGCCTGCACAAAATGGAGAAAGCTCTTTATGGTTGGTTTATTCGTATGGGAAGTAAGAATTGGCCAGTACGTGCTTTGAAAATGCTGAAGGAAAAAACAAAAGCACTGCATTCAAAGTTGAAGGAACGTGAAGGTGATTTCCACGCTAGTGATGGATGGCTTCAAGGATTTAAAAAAAGATACGGCGTTCGACTTCTTCAAATATCAGGCGAAAAACTTTCTTGGCAGCCTTAGCTAGTGGAACCGTTTTTAAGAAATACTTAAAGCTAAAATGGCTGAATTTGAGTTGTGCAACGATCAGCTTTATAATGCTGATGAGCCCGGCTTATTCTGGAAACTTCTGCTAGAAAAAACGGAGGAGGAGGACGAATCTAACGACGATGACTGCATCTCAGAGGCACGGGAGAAAACACTTTTGTTAACGTGAACTTCCTTGGTTTTAATTAGTTCACATTACCGAGCGTACACTGTATATTAATTTTGCAAAAAAAAAATTGCTTTATCATTTGTATAAAATGCGCATTAGTTGTTGCAAGCAAGGCAGAAAAATATATTACTCATACGCAGCGTAAAACCAATTTGCGATTTTCATTTCGAGCATGACTTTATTACATTTTTGTATAATTCAATTTCGTATATACTATAAATTGAGCATACAAAAAATGTTCAAATGTTTTTGTATAATTTTGACAGTTTTTTTTTTCCTTTTATGTTCTTGTTTGGTTCGTTGGTTGGGAAAAACACTAGAGTATAAAAACATGTTGGTTTTGTGCGCCTTTGTGTTGTATTTGTTTCTTCATTTCGGATTATATTCTATATGTTATTTTATTTTATGTGGTGTTGTTTTTCTTCTTTTACATTTGGTTGGAGCGCTTTGATTTGATTTGCTGTGTTTCATTTTGCTTTGGTTCATTTTATTTCTTTATGTCTTATTCTGCTTATTCTGGCCTATTGTCCTTTGCTTGTAGCTTATCTTTCTTCATTTTTATACCCTGCTCACTAAGCGTGCAAGGGTAGAATAGATTTGTGGTAATGCATGTAACAGGCAGTAGGAGTGCCGTAAATTTTTTATACGAAAATGATTATTATAATCTCGGGTAGCGATTGGACCACATTCAAGCTTCTCAGTTCACAAAGATTGTAAAAATTTTAGCAAAAGTTCGCATTATCTGATATATTGGCGCATTACACCTACACTATACAAACTAGCCAAAATTCGGGAAAGGCATACAAGTTTATGGAATGCTAAAAAAATTAAAACTAGTTGAAAACCTCAAAGGATAAAGCCAAATAATTCATAAAAGGACCAACATCTTCCTATTAAGTTTAACAATATTCCACTTTATTTAAGAGCTATAATAAATAAATAAACAGCGCTGCATTATCTTTTTCTCAAAGTCTTCCGTCCTTACCCAGTAAATCCTTATCTTGAATACGCAAATCCTCAAATTAATGCAAAATTTTTACCAAATAATTTTGTTAAGAAAAGTGGTTGCAGTGTATTCCAACGTCGGCCAACACCGCGGTTGTTTCACTTTTTTTTTTGTTGTTTCGTGTCGTCGTGTCCTGTTCTTGTTATATATGTTGGCACTTTAATCAAATACAAGCTAATCTTCTGAACAGTTTTTGTCTCTTTTTGGGATTTGTTTTTTTAGGCTGCAAACAGCAAAGCAGCAGCACTTAACGCATTACTCATACGACATGTGTCATCATGTTAAATTTGCGTCTTGTGTATTTTGCTTTTGTGGTTAAATTTAAGAAAAACATGAAGAGGCACTTGCTGTTTTTTTTTGTGTTCTCTTTGGTTTTGCACTTAATTTTTCTTTCAAGTAATTGAAACTGAACTTAAAATGCCGCATAATGGAAAAAATCAAATCGAATACCAACCCAATTACATATTTCGCTTTACTAGCAGATTTGGTTAAGTACTACTTAAAAAAAATTAAAAAAAGTACTCTTCAAATTTTGAATAGTATTTTTTGTAATAGGCACGATATTTCGGTAGATAACACTAGTCGACAAATTTAACACTTTTTTTTTCTCCAGAGATGAGACTTATATTTTATGTTAGGGTAATGTTTCAGCGTTAAAAAATCGTTTTTTTTTTATCCGCCCATAGCTTGTTTTTTTTATGACTATTTTAGTGAAAAATGCCATTTTCCAAAATACGGTTGCACATATGAGGTCATAAAAACTGTACTAATTCAAATTTTTTTTCAAAAGAAGAGAGCACTACCTTTCAAAAATGCCCCAAATCATAAAAATTGGAAACCTTCAGAAAAAACTACAGCTGAATGTGTGTGCCCAAAACCCCAAAAAATACAACATTTTGGTGACTTTTTGTACGAATATCGCTATTTCTTTCAGAAAACTTCCTAGACACTTGAAAAGTTAGCTATTTTATGTTATTGGTCATGATATGCAGATGCGATTTCTATGTATTATATTATAGTTTCGTTGGCCATTATTGTCAACGCAAGCAGCATTATATACAAAAAATTCGTATATTTTTTGTGAAATCGTGAGATTTCGTGTACTCATGATGATTCCTTCAACTGCTGGTATTCAATGGATTTCATGAAAAAGGACTTATTTGAAAGGTAATGACTACTACTTTATGTAAAAGTTCCAAATATAGAAAAATCAACCACTTTCAAGAGCTTAAATGCAGTTGAAAGTGACAAAAAAAAAATTCTTCGAAAAAAAATGCTATTTTTTCGTTTTTACTAAAATTTCAATAAGTCAGTCATTATTTACCATAAAAAGACGAAACTTTATAGAAATCGCATCTACATATCATGACCAATAACATAAATTAGCTAGCTTTTCAAGTGTCTAGAAAGTTTTCTGAAAGAAATAGCGATATTCGTACAAAAAGTCAACAAAATGTTGCGTTTTTTGGGGTTTTGGGCACACACTTTCAGCTGTAGTTTTTTCTGAAGGTTTCCAATTTTTATGATTTGGGGCATTTTTGAAAGCTAGTGCTCTCTTCTTTTGAAAAAAATTTGAATTAGTACAGTTTTTATGACCTCATATGTGCAACCGTATTTTCGAAAATGGCATTTTTCACTAAAATAGTCATAAAAAAAAACAAGCTATGGGAGGGTTAAAAAAAAAAACGGTTTTTTAACGCTGAAACATTACCCTAACATAAAATATAAGTCTCATCTTTGGAGATTTTTCATCGTCGACTAGTGTAATTCTGGGAATATCTGACTTCTTTCCAGCTTAAATTACGTTGTTCAATTTTTAGCATTTATTAAAAAGAATTTCATATAATAGTTTTAAGCAAATGAAAGAATTTAATTAATTTGACGAAATTGAAGAAAGTTTGAAATCTGATAATTGTGTTATCTACTAACAACATCTACTTGGGCCTTCCTTTCACGGTAGATGGGACAAGCAGATTTTTATATAAGGTTTGCTATGTGGCGCTGGTAAAGTTTTGCTGGATTTTTCTCGAGATGTGCAAAATAATCTAAAATGAAACTCTGCAGATTTTCGAGCCACCTTTTTTTTTAAAAGCTTGAATAAACGAAAAGTCTTCTCTCACAATCCTCTTCAGATGGGCTACATCATAAATGGTTTAAAATTTGTCGCTGGAGAATTTCTCTATTTCGCTGTATTTTTTTATAGCTTTGCCGCAAATTGACCCAAGACAAAATTGTAGAGATTTTAGTAACGCAATATTTGCATGCTTGCATAGACATGACATCAAGTGTGCAAAGTATCCAATTATAATTAAATTAAATTCAGAGAACTTTATATTTGCTAAATGCTTGTGGTTTCAACATAGAGCAGCCATCATAGAACTACCAGCTTCCGAGACATGTTTCTTGTTGGTTTATTTTATTGTACGAGTGCACATAGCTGCGTAGTTAGAAGACAGGACCAGTCACTTGAAATCCTTGGTTTGTAATGTTTGTTACTATTGTTGCTGTTGTTGTTTCAAATCTGAAACAATATGCCAAACAATAAAGCTAGTCGTGCAACAATTCGTGCAACAATTCGTGCAACAAGGCGTATGAGTGTTGACTGTCGTGTCAGTGCCACAAAGCACGCTTACAGCTACACAGTAACATAAACACCAACACACTCATGCAGCTACAGGACATTGTGTAAATGTGTGTGCATCTGGCTTATTATGCTATTGCATGCAATGCCGCAACAAATCATGACAAATGACGACACAACGACCAAATGCACATGAAAACCATGAAAAAGCTTTGAGATCCATGGTTAGTGTTCTATGTATTAAAGTGAGGGGCGAACATTAAAATGTGTGGGCGGGGCAGTACAGAAAAAAGCAAAAAACAAACACATTTGCTTAGGCGTGGCCATAAAACTTCTTCCATGCAATTGTTTAGCTACTATAGTATGTGAGCTACGTAGCATATATACTTGTACAAACACGATAGATACTATGAACTAGCGAGGGAAGCCGAAGTGAGCATACTCTTTAATTATGTAAAGACCTCAAAAACGTATGCACAACTTTTATTTTGCAATCCACGCTGGGCTAAATTGGTAAATTTTTGGAAAAAATTATAAATTTGAATTAAAATTTAGCAAAATTATATTTAAATAAACCTAAGTATTTTATAGAAAGGATAATTCGCAAAGTCTTTGGGGCAAATTGTGTGAATATGGGAAGTATACGGTCAAAAGCAATGATGAGCTTTTGCGCTTAACTAATGGCGAGGACATTGTGAAGTACGCCAAGGCACAGAGACTGACAGCTCATGTGATAGAATGGACGCTGGGCGCCCACAAAAGAAGATATTAGAGTACAACCTAACTCATACACAATACAGAGAACGATTAATGGACTGTATTGAAAAAAGCTTGCGAATACTTGGAATTACTAATTGGAAGATGCTCGCCAGAGACAGAGGCGAATGGAACAGGATAGTAGAGGAAGCCAAAACCCATGATGATGATGATAATGATGATTTTATAGATTGTTGAAAATAGAAACAGTTTTGTTTTTAAGATTTTTAGTGTGCAATTTAAAATTATACTACTTAAAAAAAAAAATTACGTATACGTAATGAAGCCTTATATGGACGCTAGATGTGGCTCCACTGTACGAAAATTTACTTTTTTAAAATTAAAAAAAAAATGTTAGTATTAAAAAAAGTAAATATTACAAAAAATGTTATTTAATAATATAATTTATGCGAAATATTTTGATTATATGTAAAAAATAATATCTTAGTTGTAAAGCCAAACTTTTTAAATTGTAAATATGTACTTAGTTAACGATTCTTATAATATAAGGATAAATAAAGATAGAATTATGAATTAAATATTTATTAAAATATTTTATATATAAAAATTTGTATCCAGACATTTTTTAGATAACAGAAAAAAAATTAGTTTGGACTCTTCAAATATTGATACTAACATTCAAATATTAAGACTAACAATTTTATTTTTAAATATTAAACATTGTTATCGAAAAAAATTGTATCCATCATGTTTTTATAACGAGATAATAATTTTTTATAAAAAAACTTTTAGTTACAAAAATTTTTACAAAAAAATATGAAAACTGTAATAAAAAAAAAATGTTGATGAGAACATTTGTTGCTAATAAATTAAAAATTGTTTTATTTTAAAATGATGCTGCCTTTTGTACAAATCGACGTTTTGTAAATACTGGCAAGTTCTATTAACACATAAGCGCGAATCTTCAAAATCTAAGTTCACGATTTAAAAATTGATCCGTTTTACTTATTTTTGCCCGATCGGCCCTATAAAGTGATTTTTAAAAAATTTTCTTGGGAACTCTAAAAAATGTCGGAACTCCAAATTTGCCAACAGTATGTTCGGTTTATACTTTTCTATCTATAACATCGACAAATTCTCACTGAAGTGTTTACTATAGTGCATATATCCTTTTTAAGGGTATGATTTTTCCACAATTGATTTATATTTTATCTTTTTGTTTGACTTGTTTCCTTATTGCACTTTTGTTTATAAACTTTTGCTGTTGTGTCATTTTCTTATCAAAACGTTTTTATTCCAAACGTTTTAATAAAAAATTATTCGTTTTTACAGTCTTTGTGCAAAGGGCATAAAAAGTTTGAACAAATAGAGATACTAAATAGTTGGGATTAAAGAGATAAGAGTTTAGATAACTTTTTAGCACTTCTACTAACAATAAACACATGTCTCTGCTTTACTTTATAATTCAAACACGTAACTTTTTTTTTTGGACAAGTTCAAGAACCCATAACAAAATATTTGTAGAGTACAGAGCTCTTGAGAAATGTTTTTTACAAAAGTTGCCTGACATGACTGTAAAACTGTCTTATCTTAAGTTTGCTTAGCAAAAAAATAACGAATAAATAAACGCATCGCAAAAACATTTCATTTATTTTTTTTTTGTAATTTTTTAGCACCTCAAAATTTCTACGTCATTGCTCGAGTTGCCTATAAATGTTAACAGACCACGTTCATTAGTTCATTAGCAATCAGGCAGTCGAGCTCTCAACATGAAGCTCATCGTACTGACAATTGTCATATTATCTATTATATTTTGCCATGTTGCAGTAGGTCAAGAGTAAGACGTTTATTGCATTATAAATTTTAAAATTTTATACTGATATTTTTCGATATTATTATAGAGACACTGGCACGCTGCAGCTGTACTACAATCCAACCTATGAGGTTTGGTATTTCGAGCCCAATGGAAGACCCGACTATGTAAGCGATACAGTCAGTCAAGCCTATCATGCTTCAAAGAAAACTGGAGGCGTTTGCTACAATCCTAATGAAAAATTTTGGTTTTACTGTAAGAGTGGAAAAGTTATAGAAAAGAATTAGAAAAACGAAAATTATAAAGTGACTATAATAAATGCGAATTTTATATTATATTAATGACGAAACGTGTTTTAATTGGCAAACTTAAAAACAAAGAAGCAAATGGGATAATTGCTTAATCGTAACTTACTTTGACTCATATTGTTTTGTATAAAAAAGGTGTTAACTTCTTTTTCAATACTGATAACGTATTAAAACGTTTTATGGGTTTGTTTTTTGACCGATTTTCTTTAATGAATAAGCGAAACAATCATAAAAACTAAATAACTATAATTATCAAGTTTTAGAGCATCATAGCACGTGTTTAAATAATAGGTGTACACAATTAGTGTCTATCAAAAGTATTAATGACGTCACCTATACTATATAAATATTAATTTTTGTTTGTGGGTTATGCCTACTTCGCAGCAGTGTAAAACCGCGTGAAAGAAAAAAAACTTCATGTAAAAAAAACACTGTCAAAATTCTTAGCCCCAAGAACTTTTTCATTGGTACTCAGGACCAGTGCTGCACATTTTTCGTGAAATTGATATGTAGATTTCGCCGGCGTAAAGCTCAGCTCAATTTTGCGAAAATGCTGCCGGATTCTGTACCATGGCTTTGAACCGACAATTTTCCGCAAAATGTAAAAATTTGAATTACAATACTAATTCACTTCAAATTTGTAGGTCTCTACAAAATTTTTCACACTCAGCTCTGTCTATTAAATGCGAGTTTACCCTCATACTCCGTTTTTTCTAGAGTTTCCCAAATAACTAGGCAATAATGCCCATAAGAATCATAAATATTAAGTAATATTTTCATATGGAAATTCATTTTTGCCCTTTTTATTATTTTATACACTTGCAACCAATTTGAACAAACAGCTGATTTTTATATTTAATTTTTGGCGCCATCTATTGTTAGTAGCGCCATCTACATGTCAATGGCCCATACATGGGCAGCACTGTTTGGGCACAAACTCTTTTTTGCGCACAAAATAAGTAGCACTTTTTTCTCTCCGGCGGCTTTACACTGCTGCGTACTAGCCTTTAACTTCAAGACTGGGTCTTGCCTGAAGTAAAAATATGTAAATGTTATTTTTTTTGGGTTAATTTAAAAATAGGGTTTGGCCGAAAAAAAAGCGTTAAAATAATAATTTTTTTTTTATTGTTAAAAATGCAATTTTAGAGCAAGTAAAATATGTTAAAAAATGTGATACATTCCTGGCGGTGCCCGATGTGCGTTTTTCAATGGGGATTCGGAAAAAAAATGTGACCCATCCTAATGTACTTGCTATATGATTGTCATATACTACTTATAAGAGTTCTAAGAAGTATACAAATTAGTTTATATTATTGATTGCTTTATAAGGAAAGCTTTTTTTACATTTTCAAACGTCAAGGTGACGTTATCTTTTTATACGATAATTGTACCTGTAAACGCAACTATCGTTCTATTTGAATTGCGTATACGCAATATTTATCAGTATTGACCAAGGTCCACTAGAGAAAAAATAAGAATTCTATGCAAGATCTGGATCTTTATCAGAGCAAAATAGCGTATGCATTGCTTTTATGATAAGCAAATTTTTTTGAAAAACCATATTACAAAAAATTCTGCAGAATTGAAGATACATATTTTACTTATAAGCCCTTTTCTTTTGTCGTCCACCGCAAGATATGCTTGATTTGAAGAGCACGTAATATTTTACTAATCAAAGGTCACAATTTTCCCATATGCTTAAGTATTATTAGTTACCAATTATAAGCAATAATTTTTATTAATAGTGTTATTTAAATATTGATTTTTGGCTTAAAATTCAAATATTTATACTAACAAAAAGCTTATGTCAAAATTATTAAATGATGCATTTAACTAACAAAATATTTTGAATATTGTTAAAGTTAAATAAAAGACAAAAACTACTTAAATTACTGGCAAATGTATATAACAACTCAAACTTGGTAAAATTACACTTGTGTGTAGAAAATGTTTACAAAACAAAAAAAAAAGTCACATGCAGTAATTGAGATTTATGATAATTGCCAGAGTAATTTATAGTTCATATATTAATTGTTATATCAATAATTAAAAATAAATATTTTCAAGCAAACTCTACTAACGCGAACTTTAAACAAAAATTATTAGAATGGAATAATTTCTGATTAAATAAAAAACAAAATCAGCTTCAAACTTTTAGTATAAAATTCTGTATATTTATAAAATTGATACAGCTGTGTTTATTGAACAAAACAAAGGCTTCAATTTGGAATTTCAACAGCATTGTCAACAAGCAAAAATACAAAAATAACAAACGAATTGATTTGTTTATTGTGTTTTAAAACAAATAGATAATAACCTCAAAGATAAACAATCTAAATAGATATTTCGATTGGAAATTTTTAGAAAACTCATATGCAATTAATTTTTTATTGTTGAGAAACTGTGGCAGGTGCATAAATAAACAAATTGTTTGTGGTTTTCTTCTTAGTAAACAATTTTTGCAATCGAGTAAAAAAAAAAGAAGCTTATTAGGAGGTGGAATTTTTAGGGAATCAAGGACAATGTTTGTTGCTTTAAAGGGGAATTGTGGCTGGAAAGCCACTAGCTTGAGTTTCTATTAAGAATTATAGATTTGATTATTTAAAGTATTTATATTTTGCATTATTGAAGGAAGCATTATTAAAAGAGCAGTATAGGGAAACTTTAGAATTAAGGAAAAATAAATTTGTACATATTTGTACATTTATTCAGTTCAATATTCTTTGCCTTTGGTGCATAACCAAACAGCTTATACTACAAATTCAATTTAGATTTCTATATGCAGCAACAAAGTATTCTCTGACATAGATAAATGATAAAATAAAAAAATAATCAGAATGACAAAGAAGATTTCATTTGGAAACTTAATTCATTTTTTATTTTTTAAAGATGCACTGTGGGCCCAGATTTTCATATCTTGGCCAAAACCCTGTCATTTCCATAATAATTTTTTTTGAGTGATGAAATTTTACAAACGTGTTCCTAAAGTATTGAACTATTTTTCTGAGAAGTTTGAGCGCCCTCAGTTTTTTTATGGATTTAGATAATCTACACCCAAATTGGAAAAAATTAAAAAAAAACCAAAAAAATTTTTAATTTAATGAAAAAAAAAAACCTGTTGAATGGAATTGGACCATATTTCATGCAGAGGTAGATATGAGCTCCGCATACATTGTAAAAATATCCATTACCCAATATATTGAATGGTTTTGGAGTTATAGCCCCAAACGGTTTCAGCTTTCCAAGCCAATTACAAAAAGACGACTTCGCCAATCCATTTGGTTTTTAAAAGTTATAATTTTTTTGGCATGCTCTTTTAATTTTCGAAAAAATATTTGAAAAAATCCATGTTTAAAATTTTACGTTTTTTCGTCACAATTAATCATTTTTTGATTTGAATCATTGTAAGTATGCTTTTCAGATTGTACATTTAAGTACAACTTTTGAAAAAAAAAAAACTTAAAGCATACGTTCTTTAAGGCAGCTAAGAATTTCTAAAAATAGTAAAATTTCCTGGGGGTCAATTTTTAAAATTCAACTTTTAGATACAAAATTCAATTTAAGAAAATCAAAAGGAATTACACTTTGTTGTAAAATATGTGAATAAATTTTTAAAATTTTTTTTGATTAAATATCGAGTGGTAGTCGGAGGTACCCTTAAAGAAAAGTAGCCAAGTGATAAAAAAAAACAACAAAATCTTTATAACTACTTGAATATACTTAAAACCAAAAAGTTTTTAAGCTCAATTTTATTTTCTCTCTGAAGTAATATTTTTAAATAATAAAGTGAATGAAGATTTCTTAGCCTACATGTATCATGGTAAATGCAGGTTTTTTTTTCTGTAAATTATCGCGAAAGCTCATAATATACAGAATATCAACTTTGATTGCTAATAACTTAAAAACCACTAATTATAATTAAATAATTTTTTTCCCAGGATAGCTTAATGTGTAAAATCATTCTAAATTGTCATTTTGTCAAAATTTGTACATTCTTCTGGGGGACTTTTGGCCAAAATCTGGCTACGCGGGCCCATTGTGCAAATCATGGTAAACTTAAGTTTGCGGAAGCGTCGCCATCTTGAAAACAATCGTCTCTATCGAATTATATAAAAAAAGAGAGCTTTTTCGATCACAAAGAAATTTTTGTACAGATTTTTTATTTTTTTTATGTATATTTTTATTGGCAATCAACTTATACAGATTAGGTTATGATACAATATTGATAAAAATTAATCGCTACACAAAAATAGCTTAAATTACTTAATACATATTTACACAATATTTACAAAATTTACAAATAGATACGACTCAATCTACTAAATATTCATATGCCTTTAATCTGACACAGCACAGGACATCGAGATTCTATTATAGTTATTTAGATTATATGACGACTTCTGAGGTCAGCACGAGAATTCGGATGGGATCGTAAGCGATCCGCGTATCGGTCGCTTAGTTTATTTAGCAAGTCACCCACAAATGGCATGCCTAGATCCTTGTGAAGGTTGCGATTACGGATATACCATGGGGCATCAGCAATTTTGCGCAAGTTAGATAAGAAAAACAATTTTTTTTTTATATTTTGATACCCTGCACTAAGAGCAAGGAATATATAATGTTTTTAAAAATATATGTAACGTACAGAAGGAGACACCCCCAAAGGACAAGAAGATATTATACTAGACATTTCCGTTTGTCTGACCGTCTATATCTTGAAGACTATAATTGCTAGGATAACCAAACTTGACCTTTTAACTTCTTATAGTGTATGGCCAGATTAAGTTAATTTTTAATTTTTTTTGCTTCTACCGCGCCTTCTTCCACAAACCTAGAATACCAAGGCACTATATATTCACAATTTCAAATTCTTTCTATTATTAAAATCAGATTCTCAACAGCTATACTATTTTAGAGGCGGGAAATCAAAACGCCTTAATGAAAAAAGCATACAATAGGGTAGCTCAGTTGCTTGAGTGTCGGCCTCAAAGTAGAAGCATTTTATTTATTAAGTTTTTTTTTATTTTTTATTTCTTTTTATTGCTGTTTCGTATTAGTAAAATGTTTTCAAAACAGTTGTAAATTTTATATGAACGACAAAAGATACTTCACCAGTTTTTGACTCTCAAGACCACAGCGTCCCAAAAGTTTTTTTGAAAATTCAACTAGAAACTTCACCCGCTATAAGGCGTATAAAACAACAAAGGCGTTTCTGGTCTAAGCCTTACCACCAAGTTTTTGATTATGTGCTTCAGCTCTATTTAAAGTCCGTACAAGAAATTGAAACTGCAGTCCAAATTATGTATTATATTTGCTTTGGCCCGCAAAAAAATAAATGAAGGAAATATAAGCAACAGAAGTAGCGAAAAAAGGCAACAAACATTTTATTGCATTGCTGCGAGGCTGCCAGACCGTCAGACAAACAAACAGCCCTTTGGCTGCACCCTATCATTTTTTTGTTGTTGTTCCGTTTGGCTTCCGCACTATGCAATGAAATGAAATATGAAATAATTTATGAAATAAGAAAAGAAAGCCAGGAAATATGACTGTTGGCAAGCGTGAGCATTTTGCAGCCAAAAACTTGTCATAAATATTCTATAGATTATGTGGCATCATCCATGTCAACGGCTTAAAGTGTGCAGCGGCGCCTTTTGTTAAAGGCTACTGCAAATATTGTCAAAGTAGAGCTAAAGCCAGTCACTTTGGACAAACAACTAAAGCTACATCAAAAAAAAAAGAAACACAATATATTGAATAATATGGCAAAATAAAGTGACTGAAAGACAGTCACTTTTTGTCATGGCAAAAAAAATATGAAAATTCAAAGTTTTGTTGAACATGAAAGCAAGACATGTTTTCCGACAGCTGCTGTCATAAACCCGAAATCGAGTACGGAAAACAGCAAAAAAAATAATCCTGTGGAAAAAAACACAAGCTGATCTGCAAACCGGAAAAAGCGCAAGAAATTAAGCAGGACTACCAGGACAAGCTTTAGATGTTTGTTTTGATGCTATTGCGTTGTATATATATGTACATAGCAGCATAGGGTTAGTTTGTTAAGAAACGGAATTATAATAAATGAATACGTCTACAATTGTCAAAGTTACAAGCCAAAATTCATCGCATGGGCGATTCCCTGCTCGAAGCTCTTTAAGGCAGCCCACAGATCAAAAAAAAGGACTATTATACCCTGTACCGTATGGTACAAAGGGTATATTGTGTTTGTGCAAGCCGAAAATGTATGTAACGTACAGAAGGAGACGTCGGAGACGCCCCAAAGTTACTTAAAGTATGATCAGTGGGACTCGAGAAGTCGATATACCCATGTCCGTCTGTTTGTCTGTCCGTCTGTCCGTATGAACGCCTAGATCTCAGAGATGGTAAGAGCTAGAGCAACCAAACTTTCAGATAAGATCCCTTGTTAATCCATAGGAGACAAGTTTATTTTATTTTTTTGATATCGGGATTACATAATATAGCTCCCATAGGGGTGTTTCAGAGGACCTCGAAAAAAAGCAAAAGTTTTAGATGGATAATTCGTTTGTTTATAAAGATATCATAACCAAATCTGGCAGTCGGAAGTTTTTTAGAGATCCCCAGCACTGTAGCAAATTTTATCAAAATCGGTTGACTATATCATATAGCTCCCATAGGATCGATCGGTCGAAAAAATGTTTTTTTTACAAAATTCGTTGTGTTTCGTTTGGTTTTGAAGATATCGGAACCAAATTCGGCAAGAGGAAGTTTTTTGGAGTTCCCAAGCACTGTTACAAATTTGATCAAAATCGGTTGACTATATCATATAGCTCCCGTAGGACCAATCGGTCAAAAAATCGTTTTTTCTACAAAATTCGTTGCGTTTCGTTTGTTTGTAAAGATATTGTTAGCAAATTTGGCATTAAGAAGTTTTTTAGAGTACCCAAGCACTGCACCAAGTTTGATCAAAATCGGTTGACTATATCATATAGCTCCAATAGGAACGATCGGTCAAAAAAACGTTTTTTTTTTACAAAATTCGTTGTGTTTCGTTTGGTTTTGAAGATATCGGAACCAAATTTGGCAGTCTTAAGTTTTTTATAGTTCCCAATCAGAGTACTAAATTCGATCAAAATCGGTTGACTATATCATATAGTCCCCATAGGACCGATCGGTCAAAAAAATTTTTTGGTGCAAAATTCGACTGATTTCTTTTTTTTAATGAAAATATCGTAACCAAATTTGCCGAATAAAATATCTTTTGGAGGTTTTAAGCAATGTGTCGGACTTAATTGCAATGTGGTGGTACAGGGTATCCCAAAGTCGTCTGCGCCCGACATTAACGTACGCCATCTTTTTTCTTAAAATATTACAAAATTTATTTTTCTTCCTTGATCTTTTAAGCAGATTTTAATTCAGAATTTTATTATTATTTTTTTTTGTTTACTACTAGTTCGCACACAGAACCTAGTCTCACTGGAGATTAGCTGTTTCTGTTATTGTTGAATTAAAAATTTACGGATGGTTTTTAGGAAACATTGTAAATAAAATTGAAAAAAAAAAAATATTTTTCTTAAAATTTTTTACTTTTGTAACATTTTTTTTGTAACGTAAGAAGGTATATTATAATAAAATTAAAAGAACGAATTTTATCCAGATCCAAAGCTCATATACGTAAGCATCCCTTTATCCTCCCATTCTAAGGGTTAATTTCTCGCTCTGTCCCGAGAAGTGTTATTTAGAGAATATAAATAATTCTATTCAAATTTTTTACTTAAGCCTAATAACTTTTTAAATTCAAAAATCATCTGTCATAATCAAAAGTCTCGGTTTGTATAGATATTACCCAGCTGATATTTGCGTCTGGCACGCCTGAAAGTATGCCATATTTTTTTGACAGCTTGCCATGTTAAATTACGCATACGCAGTGTTTCTTGAACTGGTTTTGTTGTTATAGCTTTAGAAATATGTTCAATTTTGAGTTTGGTTTTTGTGCAGACATGTTATATAAAGTTTGCAACGGTCTTTTGACAGTTGTGTCAGTATATATTGTGCATACGCAACGTGTTCTCAGTTTTCAAAAAGTAAAACACATGATGATGCCTATTTGTAGGGGCTTTAATTAATGTATTTAGTTGATTATGTTTAATTTTTTTTGGCGTAAACAACATAATTAAAGCTAGTGACAAAGCTTATTTTTATTAATTAAGTTTTAGTCACTTAAAAAATAGCACTCAATTTAGAAAAAGTTAAAAAAAGTAGCAAAATAAAGTTATCTGGCTGCAACGTAAACAATTTTCAACTAATCAAATTGACATTTTGGTTGCATATTCTATACCACACAGTGTTGCAAAGCGAATCAAAGCATATTTTTCTCCAGGCACTGCTAACAAAATGAAATACGAAACAAATTTTGTTTTTAGCATAGTATTTATATATATATAAAATATATGTACACATATAGTATTTTTTCTTTCCACTGCATGTGGTTATTGTTTGCTATGGATACTACCAACCACCCACTGAGATACATAGGATGGGACTCATGGAATCACAGAAAATTGAAATTGTTTTGAAAGTGTAGGAACCGCAATGCATGTGCAAATATTTTGCTGGCCAATTTATCATTTGCATATGGGTTTTTGGCAAAGCAAAAAGTTTGAGTGGTTTTTGTGCAAAACTTGAGCATTTTAATCCATTTTCACTTGCAATCAATTTTTATATTTATTAAAACGAATTTATTGGTTTTTCTATTTGAAGAACTAGCTGATAGAGCTCTTTTGTGCATTTTTTTTTATCAAAACTATTTTTAGGTTTTGCGCATTTAGCAACTATTTGGTTGATTGCTTTGCCGGAATACTTTATATGATATATTCTACTTTAAGCTGTTCAATTCATTCATGAATATTTTATATCATATAAAAGTGATTCATAATAGCTGGCAAACTGGTATTAGCTTTTAAATGGCATAGAAATCCTTAGCTAAAATGGAAATAATAGCAAAGGCAGCTTAACTAACTAGAAAAGTGTATTTATTAATTAAAAATAAACAAAAAAGAGCTGTGTATTTTTAAACAACTTTAGAAACTCTTCAAAAGCTGCTCAACTCTAAGCAGATATTATAATTATGTATATTGGATATTTTTATAAATGAGTCTTAAAACTGAAATCTTTAAAATAATATCCGCAAATACTTTTGTTGGCAGCAAATTGACGTTGAAAATGCAATAAAAATTAAATCGAAGATAGAAGATAGATTGCATGAAAAAGAATTAGATGGATTAAATTCTAAAAAATTCATAAATAGAGCTTAGAAATAAAACTGCATTTTTTATTTAATTGGCAAGATGAAAATTTAGATTTGTTCACCTAGGATTAGTTCTAGAAAGAACGTCTGAGTTTTCTCGTGCTTAAGCCTGATTTTTTGAGGCACCGAGTGGAAGCTGCAGGAATTATTCATCTAGGATTACTTCTAGAAAGTGAAGGTAAGCGTCTGAGTTTTCTCGTGTTTTAGCCTGATTTTTTCAGGCACCGAGTGGAAGCTGCCGGAAAGACACGCTTCACACGTTTATCAATTTGTCGTCATATCGGCAAATATGCCTTCGAATCTTCTTCTTTAAAGTGTGTACTAGGGGAAGTAATTATTCTGCCTAAGGACTCGAATTTGCAACACCTGGGTATGACCCAAATCTGCACGCCATAAAGCCATATTGGAATAGTCTTTAGACCCTCAGTGAAAGGATTTGACAGCCAACTATCTTCTGGTGCTACTTTTGGCATAGCTTTATATGTAGATAATAAAGTATGTACTTAGATTCGGCTGGACCCTTCAAATTTCTTTCAAAAAGGAAAGAAATCTATGAGATAACTTTCAGGGCTGGATGAATAAAATCGTTTTACATTATTCAACTGTTCCAAATTGAAACGCGAAAATAATTGAAAAAGGCCACTTTGTAAATCGATCTCTTAGAATGTAATAATTTTTAAAAATCTTTCTTTTATGAAATCCAAAACTTTTATTTTTATTTTTAAAAGACTTTATGAGACAATTAAGTTTACACATGTGTCGGTTCATGCTGATAAAAATTAAATCAATTTTTAAGAAAAAATAATGCCACTCTAACAATAAAAACCGGTCTTACATAAAAAGAAAGCGTATATTGCGATACTTATTAAATATTTAAAAAAATGGAGTGCACAATTTTTAGATGTTTCAAAATTGCGCTTGCTTCAACATTTATTTAATATATATATGTATATGTAATCCATTAAATTCCTACAAGGAACATAGGGCTGATACAAAAAAGTTCCATTGAACTCTATCTAACGCTAGTTGCTTAGCTTCACTCTAATTTTTTCTGCATTTTCTTAATTCTGAAATGACTTGTCTTTTCAGAGTATTTCGCGGCCGACCTGTTCTCCGACTGCCTTGCGGATTATAGTCCAAAATTAACTTCGCGATATCCGTAGAGGGTTTCCTCAACGTGTGACTTAGCCATTTGAATTTACGGTACAAAATTTCATCTGTGACAGGGAGTTGCCGCGTTCTAAACCAGAGATGACTATTTAATATGGTGTACGGCCAGAATACTCCCAATATGCGCCGGAGCCAACGATTTACGACTGTTGGAGATGTTCCAGCTTTTAGAGGAGAATATACGTTACGTTTGAATGTAAGGCGATCTCCAAACAAGGTTGAGTGTGCCGTATGCCTGCTTGGCTTTGAAGAACGTAAATTCTATGTCTTACTAGCTTCCACCATTTTTGGAGATGTAGCGTCCTAGATAGCAAAAACTTTCAACGTCCGTGATTTCTGCACCGTCGTGCTTGAAGTTGGTTGAGCATGAGTAGTTAATACGCATAGACTTTGTTTTTCCTGTATTACTATGCAGTCCTACTGCACGGTTTTTATGCGCAATTAGGTCTAGAGACTCCTGCATTTGCGAGAAACTGTGCGATAGCAAGCAGATGTCATCTGCATAATGGAGTTAGCTGAGCTTATTCTGAAGCAAAAAAGTGATGCCTCGCTCTGCTCCAATAGCTTCTGTACACATAGTTTCAAGTACAATGTTGAAGATTAAGGGCGAGAGAATGCAAGCTTGACGCACTCCTGACTCTACTAATATTGACTTGCTAGTACTGCCCGCGTGGAGCACCGAACATTTTGCGTTCGAGTATAAGCATTTCACCAGATTGATTATTTTGATCGGAATACCTTTGCGTTCCATTGCTTTCCATATTGCGTGGTGAATAATAAATAAATAAAATAAATTTAAAAGTTAACGTTATACCTGACAAAGAAACAAATATTTGAATTAGATGGGACAAATAGAAAGGAAAATATAAGGCTGCAGCTATTTCTTCATAATTATTGCATAGTTATTAAAAGCTTCAAATTATGGACATCATCTCGTCCTGCGGATCAAAATTCTGAAGTCATAAGTGCGTTCTTATATCACAAACCGATTATCTCGAGTACTTGAGTAGAATTTGTGTAAATTTTTTTTTTTCAAAATCCCAGAATTTCAGGTTGCTGAGGTAAAAGTATTATTTTATGGTATTTTATCAAGTCCCTAACGTGCGGGTGTTTTATATACAACAAACAGATTATATGTGCATATTTTTTTTTATTATTTTATTATTAATTTTTATTTTGATAAAAATTAGTATGTAGTAGAATTCGAGCTAAAAATTGATTTTTTTACACAAATTAAAAATAGAAATTTTACCTTTTTTCGGATAGCTCTTTTAAAATATGAAATATTGGGGCTTGTACTTTCATCCAAACCAATTTTTCGCTTTGATTTTTTAATAACCTAATAAAACTTATTTGCGATCCCTGGATTTAAGTATCCGCATTGCAATCATCAATTAGCCACAAACATCATCAAATTCTTATACACACTACTGAAATTCGCGACGTTCTATACTGAGCTTTGTATCTGGATGGCTATATATTCATATTTTTTTTCTCTGTCTTTGAGGAACTCTTTTACAATTATCAAATTGCCAAAAAAAATATCGAATGCTCATAAATACCGCTCAAAAAATTTGGCGTTCTACAACTGTCGCTTATCTGAAAATTCTTACTCAACTGTTTTATAAAAGAATCATAAAAATTGCAAATCTTTTAAAAATACATACGGAATACGTGTTATTTAAAGTTTCCTAATTGCATTTTAACAGTGGGCGCTCCACTTAACTATCGACTTCCGGCAAAAAAATTGCGCTTCAGTGTAGCGAGGCACAAAAACGGGGAAAAAGGATATTTGTTGCCAATAATAAATCAAAAATATTTCAGTAACTGCATTTCAATTGGGCATGAGAACGGGAATAACTTGCATGTAGTTGGAAACACTCATTGCATATGCAAACATTGCATATATGCGAACATTGCATATTGCGCAAACAAAAGTGCGAAGCATAAAAGAAGTCGCGCTGCAACGCGTCCATGTCAGGCCCATGTGAATAATGAGGACAAGTTCCTTGTACGGCCAATACCGCAGGATGCAGAAATACGCACACATACCAGTGTACACCTTATTCATCGAAACCAAGCAAATCAAATTGAATTTCAATGCAGCACAATAATTGTTAAGCCAGCATGTGTTGCGTGCTTCAAGGCGATGTTGCATCGCAGACAGCGAGTGTTCCAAGCACTATTTGCCATTGTTATCGACGCCTCCTACCTACTCGACCTCATCATTGTGCCCATTGTTGTTGCTTTTGTAATTGTTATTGTCAACCATACCCAAAACCATTATCGCTAGCAAGGACCGCAACATGGTCCAAGAGGAACCCACGAGAAAGCCCATGAGGAACACAACAACAAAGAGTAAGTACCAGGCTGAAAGTGTGCTCTGGGCTACGGGCCCTCACTTGCATACGTGTAAATCGTAAATTTCCGGCATAAAACGAATGGCAGACAAGGAGACAGCTACAGCAGCGCGGGGGTGGCAGACGAGTGCGCAAGGGGTTTACTCTGGCAAACAAAATCGAGCATTGCAATTGCTCAATGCATTGGGAACAACAACAACAAAAACAAACGTTTCTGATTGCAGATATAAGCGACTCTTCTATCTAGTACAGTACACGCTTTGTATATACGTACGAGGGCAGGTTGTAAAGTAATCGGCCTAGAAAAGGAAGCACGTTAGTTATCATATTTAAATACCATACTTTAGCAAATTAAAAAATTTCTGATGTTTTTTTGTGCAGGATGCCTTATTCTAATAACAACATGATCAGGGCAACAAAATGAATTGACATAGCCATGTCTAGCCTGTTTCGTAGAGAAAGAAAGAGCAAGGAAGATCAAATCTTGCCATAAAACGCGATCAAGAGATGCTTTTTAAATGATGACGTCACATTTGAAATAAATTGTTGCTACACCTGAACACCGGCACCTTTGGCATGCTGTATGAACCGGGCCAGGAATTTAGGTGTCCTCCACACACCATCTTATACGGCTTTGACAACCTGACAGTACTATCTTTTTTACAATTAAAGAAAGGACTTCTTAGGAAATTTTTCTCAAATGATGACGTCACATTAGAGATAAATGCCGGCTTTAAAGATCCTAACGAACTATACACCTACGAGAACGGCACCTCTTGTGCTGCGTCATAAATTGCGGTGTGCTAGACACTTCATCCTATTCGCATACGACTACCTGAGACCACCATCTTTCTCACAATTAAAGAAATGGCTGCTTGTTAAGAGATGTTTTTCAAGCGATGACGTTACATTTAAATGTAAATGCCTGCTATAAGGAACTTGGTGAACTTCTCCTAGAAACTGGAAGGCAGCTTAGATGTACTATAAAATGTATTTAAGTTTAAAAATTTAATCTCTTGGCTCTCTCTTAATGTCTAGGTGGCTAACTTTTCAGCCCACCCTTGCATAAACATGTTTTACATGTATGTATATATGGAGTGTGTGTGTGTCTGCCTGCATCTGTGCTTACAAACTACATTGTGCTTGGAAAGAAATGCAAATTTTATGCAGCACGGTTTTGTCTGCTCGTCGATGGATTCCGCCGTAGTAGGTATAACCGTAACGGATTTATTTAAATAAATGCAATTCATGTTTGGCATTGTGAAGGACCAACATCCGAGGGTTTGTTGCATATCTGTGGACGCTTTGTGGTAACAACATGTTACAGTTTGTGGGTGTTTATTATTTCATATATCTCATTGGCTATGCATCTATAGATTTGAAGATATTTTACGTTAAGGCAGATGGTGGCAAACTAATTTGGAATCACTTCTTCTATCTTAAGTCACCTTGACTTGCCACTTCGAGCATCCTTGACCAATCCTATATTATGAGTCACCCACTTGGTCAATGGTGACCCATTGGCTTTTTTTGCGATATAATGTTTAATTTTTATCTTGCTTCCTTTTTTCAACTTTAATATTGTAAATCCAAGTTTCTGGCCAGTTCTTGATGTGAGTAGGTGCATATCATTAAAAAGTTCACCCATCGGGCTAGAGACGCGGATTACTTCATATCAATTTCCTCGCTCTACTTTCTTTTCTAAATAAATTATATGTACTTTTTATAATATAATGTCAACTGTTCGTAGTTTTACCCCTCAAATAAATAAATAAATAAATAAATAAATAAAATATTTATTTGGTTCAGGTTTGAATTGGATTCAATTCACTAGAGAGGTTTTGCATGTTTGGCTTACAAGAAAATAAATTGTTTATAAATAAGAAATTTGCCAACTCATACGGCAATACCTAAGATATTTAAGAGGATTCCTTTCTTTTTCTATGTCCAATTACAAACGCTAGGGGGATGTTGAGTGTCAAGCTTTTTACCATTAGTCAAGTCGATACGAAACCATTTTTCCATGTAACCAGCTAGATGTCGGAGACCCTAAGATCCCAAGTGTTAACCACACAGATTTTAAGCGCCAACATTTTTGCTCTCTGGTACGCAGCTTTGTTAATAAACAATGCTGCCCATTTTTTTAACTTAATTAACACTAGATGGCGCCAGCAATAACAACAGCCATTGTGTTTTAGCGCTAAAAACAAAAGTCAATTTTACTAGCAAAATACATGATAAGTAAAAAAATGGGAAACATTTAAAATTTTATTATTCATTGTTAAACGCTCAAGATCTTTTATTGGCGCTACGATTATTCAAAGAAAATAAGTTGCAGTATTTAGTCTCAATGCTTTTTTCGATGATGCGTAATGCTCTTAAATGTAAGGAGCTTCAAACCAAGAGCCAAGCCTTGTTTAGCTGCGGACTTTTTACTTGGTTGTTAACTTTACTAGACAAATTTACGGATGAACCAATTTTTTTATACTTTCACTTTAACGCAACCAACCTTCCAAGTATGCAGCCAAATCTCTTCTTAAATTGATATGCCAATAATCCAAATATAGCGTATCATTGGCCAAATGAAATTCCCATCACATTTATATGGTAAATAAAGTGCTTAAACAAGTTCCACATGCCAAATGTCAGTTGTATATCTATGAGGACCCATGTCTGTCAGCATATACCTTGATTTTGTTGCTTTATATATTAGATTATTTGCTTTTCTTTTGTGTGTACAACTATCCCTGACCATGTATTTTTGTCATTAAGAAATCAAAGGTCCCTTTTGGTATTATGAACTTGGCCATGAGGTAAACCAAAAGGACCAACATCAAGTGCAAAATATGCTGAAAAGATGTGCAAACAAAATGAAGGCAAGAAAAATATGCAAATTTCTTCTTTGCTTTTTGTCTATTTGATTTTGGCTTTTCTTTTGGTCTGGTCTTTCTCCACTTTTTGTACTTTTACCTTACAACAGTGATGGATCAACAGAGGGCGTCCAGGCGTTCTTGCACAGCTGTCTGCCTGTGTAAAACTTGACATTTGATTTGCCTCAGGGTGCAAAACCTCTGGTGATTTTTAGTAGTAGTTGTTGTGGTTTCTGGGTTTACTAGGTGTTGTTTCTTGCCTCTTGGCCTGCCTGAGTCTGGGCTGAGGGCATATCATGAAGACAGACAACTAAAAACACATGCGAATCACACAGCATAAAACTGATGGACCACAGAATCAATATGCATTTGAATATGTTCAGTTTGAGTGGGATACCATCTACATCTACATTTGTGTTACTTCGGGAATGTTCTGAACCATTTGAATATCATCAAACGAAATGAAGTAGTCGAAGCACAAGTCGCAAGTTTTTCACGCACGTGACTTGACATTCTTATTCGTTTTTTTTTTTTACTTCAATTTTGTATTTTTTTTTTTTTGTGCGTACATTTTGCCATATGTAATGCCATATGCCAAATAGTAACTTGTGCCTTTGGCTGAATTTCCATGATAAATAACGTGACTGTGACAGCCAGAGTCCTTGCTCCAAAAGTCAGCCAATAAAGCGCCACGCAACTCACGAAATGTATTTAAATCTTGTTTATGAAGGCGTCTCAAAAAATTTTTACTATTAGAACACATGAATACTCTGCTTCAGTTTCACATATCAAGGTAAACAGTTTTTCAGCACTGCAAGCGAGCTAGAATTTAAAAATCTTTTGGCAAATCGGTTCCGATTTCGATATGAAATTTTGACTTAGAAAGATTCTCCTATGCTTCTTAGTACAGTTTTGTCCAGCTGCTTACAAAAATCTTTACAAGTTTCCGGATTTTCTGCGTAAAGTATACAAAAAGTAAGACAGCTTAATTATGTGCCAGGTGGGCACAACGGTAGTTCTGTTTCCACGAAGCAAAAACCAAAAATATACGCACACACAAACAAAGATACAAAAAAAAAAAAACGGAAAAAAAACAGAAAAAAAACACATGAAACGTATGAAGAAATGAAACGAAATCCCAATGCTGCATCAGCGCAAAATCCCAAATCCAATAAGTAAATACAAAAGCCAAGGCGAGAAAATGAGCTGAGCTGGCTTTTCATGTGCCCATGAATACATGGAAAACACATATGTAAGTGTGAGTGTAGGATGGCGTCAATTTTGGACAAAATGTTGAAAGAAATGAACACGCAAAGGTGGCGCCTTGAACCATGCTATAAAAGTGTGTCATATGTACTTATAATGTTATGCTAGGTTCACGTTGCGTTACGATACGTTACGAAAAAATTTGTGTAAACAATAAAAGCAGCAGTATAAATGCAAAATACTTCAAAAATGAATATATTATATGGTAAGTGTCATATTAACACTGTGGTAGTGACGCACATGAATTGTATTAGCTGGTTCAAATAAACAATTTTTCAGTTAGAGAAGCACAAGAAATATGTTCATTATGCTAGGTTCACATTGCGTTACGATACGTTACGAAAAAAATTTGTGTAAACAATAAAAGCAGCAGTATAAATGAAAAATACTTCAGAAATGAATATATTATATGGTAAGTGTCATATTAACGCTGACCCACATGAATTGTATTAGCTGGTTCAAATGAACAATTTTTCAGTTAGAGAAGCACAAGAAATATGTTCATGTTTCTTCACACTGTGACAATAGCAAAATTTTATTATTGTGCTTAAATTGTTTTTAATTTTTGACTCTTGAGAAATTATAATAAAAGCAGGTAACTACAATAATAATAATGGATGATACTAAAATCCTAAAAGGATGCTGTGGCTTTTTGGTGCTTAGCTTTTTTTATAAGCTTTTTAATATTATCTATGTATCTATGTAACACATTTTAGTAAATTTTTTTTTTTGTCAAATATATACAGTGAGCACACAAATTATTCGAGCACTCAAAATTTTCAACTTTAACGCGGTATAACTTTGCACATAGGTATCATAATCCAGGTACATAGTAATACATATAAAAACTTAACAAAAATAAAAAAGTCAATTTTTTACGCACATAAATTTTTCGGAAACTTGTTACCAAATAAGCAATTTTGTTAGAAAAAAATGTTTTTTTTGTTTACTTTTTATGTTTAATAAGGCTGCTCTTGGGTTCGAGAATGGCTTTCAAGCCTCATATTTTTGAAGAATCTATTGATATCCTGGGGGTCAATTTTCTCGAGCTGTATAGTCATAGATGTTTTTGACGACTCCTTGGGAGTTACTACCTTTACCTTTTTTCAATCAAATGCCAAGGGGCGAAAAATTTCATACGAATAAATAAATAGCGTCCAAGTTGTAAATTTGACAAAAATATGTTTCAAGTAAAATCGATAGGTAATTCAGTAAAAAAATTTTCAAAATCAGTTTGGTGGCACCAGATATAGATATATTTGCTTTTAAGTAAAGACACCTTTTCTTTAATTTCGAAAAATGTGTTTTTCGAAATATCTCGACATCTGCTCCATAAAAAAATTTTGGTCTTCATTTTCGGATTTAGCGTGCCATTATACTGTGGCAATGATCAAAACATGTTGAGGATACCAAAATTTTTTAAAATTTGTAAACTAGTGTAATTATTCGTTCTATCGCCTCTAAAATAAAAACAAAAAGTCAAATAAAATAAGCTATTGTGACAGAGAAGCTTTGCTGGCATTTACATTTGGCAAAAATGGAATTAAAAGAACTTTTTATATAGATAATTTTTTGATTATAAATTTCAATCGGTATCAATATTTTTTGAATACTCTAATAGTACTTTGATTCGATATATTTTTTTGTTATCGTATTTGCTCCTCTACAATGTTCTGACACATTCAGTTGTCTAGTGTGAACATAGCATAACATTCGTACACTCTCACGTGCCCTTATACCCATACACATACCCACACAAACACATAGAGCTCTGCTAACGTGTTGATGTGATTGCACAAAAGTGATTAAAATACGGTGCTTATTTGATGAATTACAGCTGCTGTCCGTTCGTCGTTCCATACAAAATGATTAATTAATGCACAATGTTTGTCTGCGTAAATGCATGTGTGTGCGCGTATCCGTGTAAGTTTTTGTGTCTGTGTGTGTATTTGCTTATCATCAAGTCGACACACACACACGTAAATACAAATGCCTAACGACATGCATAAGTTGAAAGGAGACATTAATCTTTATTCAATAATTATATGCTAGACGTATTTTGGAATTATATTCATGTTGTTGTTGATGTTCTAGTTTTTGGCTGTCATTTGACAATTTTCTTGATTTCGAATAATAATTAATAAGGTAAACATAATCAGTGACTTTATACAATCAGTTAGCACTGACAATTATTTAATCAGGTGAAATTAACGAAACATGTTTAACATGTAGGTATAGATTTGAGTATATAAGATTTATCGAGTAAATACAGCTTATAGCAGCTGTTATTAAAGCTAAGTTTTTGGAATTTTAAATTTAGACCAGGGGTGCCCAAGCGCTTCTTATGGAAGAGCAAAAACCAATACACATGAAAGAAAAACACTTACACATCTAAAGCGAACCGTTTTTTCATGTTATTATGAGCATTGAAAAAAATAGTATATACTCTTAGAAATGTTTCGATCTTCGTTGCAACTATTTTTTCTTTGCAAGCTATGCCTAAATACTCACATTTAACATGTGGTGCACAAAAATTTCGTGTCCGCGATCCTTTTTTACCCTTTTTTTTTTAAGTGAAAGAGTTCAGAGAGCACAAACGAAAAACAACAACAAAATTACAGTGAAAATCAGTGGGCCAACAACAAATATACGCAAGGGTTGTTTCAGTGCTCATGAGCTCAGAGAGCGAAGAGAGTAAGTGAAAGAACTCGCGAAATTGTTTTTGTATTTTGCATTTTCATGGAGTGATATGCAGTTAGGGCCGTGTATGTACACCCTTTTGGTTTTTAAAATATCTCAACTAAATTTATGTCAGTTTAATTTAGTGTAAGTCTTTACATTTTTGTGAAGTTTGGTCCACTATTTCGTGTAGCTACCATACATAATGTGAACCCGATCCGATTGTTTGCGGCACCTTGTACACGCCCATTGCTGCCTATGCCTTAGAGACATTACAAAAACAAAAAGAGCCAGATGAGCTATAGGCCTGGGCACCCCTGATTTAGACAATAAAAGAAAACGACCTTGAGTTTTTCAACAGCAATGTATGTCCGATATTATATTTTTGTAATGTGGCAACGCTGAAATATATATTCAACAATAGTGAACATTTTGTTATGAACTCAAATAATATTCAACGTAAAAAATTAAAATTGTTGCAATGAAGGAAAATGGATTCATCTTTAGTGATAAAGCATATTTTTCATAAAACGCTTTTTTAAATTAGCAAAATGGACACTTTTGTGTAGAGAGTATTCTTCAGCGAAATCATTATATCAAATAAAATTTTTGGTGTTGGACTTTTACATTTTTTGAAACGACATTAACTATCAATGTTACAATTTTTGTAGGCTTACTTGGACGACTCTTTACAATGCCATCGTTGTTATCATGGAAGGATCATACATAGAACTTACTTTGATGAAGTGTCAGTATAGTTGTTTTATAAAACAAATTATTGTGCCTTACCTGAAAATAAAAATATTTTATTTTAATTAGTTATGTAGATATTTTTTTATATATTTTTATATACATATATTCGAAATATTTAATTCAAAATACACGGAAATTAAACAGAATAAATTTTGGTTCACGCCGCTTCTCAGTCAAAAAACATTAACAAATATAATTTTAGAATACAAATAAAGGTTAAAAAAAGGTAGCTTTCTTTTTTAATAAATTATTTAATTTAAATTGTACTTATTTTTCTTAATATCAAGTGTGATTAAAAATCACAAAAAAAAAAAAATTACCACTTTAATTTTTTCAAACATATTTAAAAAATTGTTTATCAAAAGCTGGACCGCTTATTGCTAGTATTAATAGTTCAGTTTTTATAAATGCTAATGTAAAAAAAAAGCAACTACTTTTGAATATTAAAATATACATTTTTTTTGTTTCATTTAAAGTTTTATTTTTCATTAAAAAAATGTTTTGTAAAGGGTGTTTTTTTAACAGCGTACGGATTTCCAAAAGGGATATCTTTAAAACCAGCTGTTACTTTTGACAAATTTAAATTTTATTTTATTCAGTAAGGACTAACAAGTCATCATGGTAAGACTTACAGCATAACAACGTCTTCAAATCTTCGAGATTTACAATCAAAAATCAAAAACTTATAGAGCTCTTCATAAAATTTATGGACCGAATAATCGTCCATAAGAACGTGCTATTCGTCGTGTTCTTGATCGTGTACGAACACATTTGACATTCCACGATGTCTGACTACCAATCAGAATGAGAACAACACGGTCCAAAGAAAATATCGCTGTTGTAGAGTCCAGTGTGGAGGAAAATCCAAATTTATTGATTGGCAACGTATTACCGTCAATGGTGATCGATACAGAGCGATGATCAATGAATATTTGTTTCCAAATTTACGTAAAATCGATATCGAAGAGTTCTGGTTTCAACAGGATGGCGCTACGTGCCATACGGCGACCGCAACCATTGATTTACTGAAAACTCAAATCGGTGAGAAAGTTATTTCAAGAAATGCGCACACCAACTGGCCGCCACGATCGTGTGATTTGTAGATTATTTTCTTCAGGGACACGTCAAGTCTTTGGTTTATGTAGACGAGCCAGCAACAATTGACGACTTGGAAACCAACATTAAACGTGTCATTACTGAAATACAGCCCAAATGCTAGATAGTGTGAAAAATTGGACCCACAGGATTCGCTTTATAACTCGTAGTCGTGGTAGGCACATGCCAGAGATCTTTTTCAAATATTAAATGATACGAAATTATCTATCTAATAAAACCATATTTGGGATCATTATATTAATTTTTGTTTGTTTTATTTAAGTTTGAAATCCGGCCGCGCTTAAAAAACTCCCTTTAGATATCTCTAGTCGTTTAGAAGATACGAGTTGTCTAAGAAGGGTCTAAAAATTAAAAAAGTCGAATATTCATCTATCGATAAATAATCGGAATTTTGCAATAAAAGCTTACTTGGTTAATATTGGATAGTTGCATTATCACATAAAAATCATCTAAATTGAAAACTTCGACCTAAAAAATGACCCACTTCACTTATTTTCGCCGAAATACATTTTTCTCATTCTATTTTTTAACTTTGTTATAAATCAAGGGGGGACCCCTGTTTACTTCGATCATCACATTTCTTGTACAATTTTAACAGAAAAGTAATTTATGGCAATACAAAAATATTTAAACTTTCTATAGAGCTTGTTTTTTTTTTCTTCCTCCAGCCTCATCTCACTCTTTTTTGCATAAAAGAGAGATAATTCAAATTGACTCGTTTCTACTGTGTACTCTAAGTATTACACTATGCAAACAGAGACTAAAAAGAAATATTAAGAATATTGGAAGATTTTTTGATGCGAAAATTTAACGATTTGTGAAAATAACTTTTAAAACGTGAAATAAACGGAATATTTCTTAAGTAAACAAAAATCTATATTGCTATATTATAAAATCAATAGATGAGAAAAAGACAAATGTTGCAGTCTTGCTGAATGGTATCCATTTTACAGACATTGCTGCCACGTCAAACCTTCAAGGCAATGCCAAACAGTTTTACTTACTTGACATTTCTAGTTTAAATTAGTTTTGAAACCCAAATATTATTATCAACAACTTTTGCGTCCAAAAAATAAATTCTGAAATTACGCTTTTCTGACATAAACTCCATTGAATTAAAGCTGAAATCACATTTTAAGCTAATTAGTTTTCAGACTTACTTTTTATTCTTCCAAAAAACTATTTATTCAAATTAAAGTCAATATGCGTCAAATACTTGGTCCTTGTATTTTATGGTTTTTTTTTTCTGTTTTTATTTCTTCGTTTGTTTTGGCTTGAAACTTTGTTGATATTTCATAACGAAAAATTTACATTGCTCTCTTGTGCTGAAAACTTTTACAAGATTTTTTCAACATTGTTTTTTTTTTTTTAGGTATATACAAGTGTACAAGTGTTTTTTTTTAGGTATATACAAGTGTATATCTATAAGCCCCATTTGTTGAGTGGCTTTGGACTGGCTCGCTGACTGGCTGCATTTGACAGTCTTCGAATTTTGATAGGGCTGCAGACTTTATTCAACCGCAACGCTGAGTTCATATTCAAAAGCGTGCAAAAGTTTTGCCTTGTCGAGTGTATAACAGATGGAAATATGAAGCACCTCAAAACTTTGCTTTGCCACTACTCGAATCAGACAAAGTTAAAAAAAAAAAAAAAAACACAAAACTTCGACTTGAGTGAGTGAGTGAGTGGCTAGTCAACATTTTTTGCAGCACTCTAAATTGCAAACTTTTTTGCAAAAATTTTAATAAACTCCGCGCTAAATGCTCGCTACTAGACGTCAACAATTTCGCTGTATTTCGCATCGCCCATACGACGTGTGAGCTTTTGCGGCATGTTTTAATTGGATGGGCAAATACGACACGACCCCAACAAGTTTGGTTTAACGCCAGCAAAATTTTGTCCAAAATTTTCAAATGTTTTGCCGCAAAGCGACTTTTTGATGATTTTAAGCGTACAATTTTTGCTCTGACCTGGCAAATAACGAGATATTGCATTTTATACACTTACATATGGAATAGTATACTATAGTTTGAGTCTATTATGTGGTTGCGGTGTGATAAAAGGAATTGTGAGAAAGCAAATGTTTTTGGATTTAACGAGATATTCATGAACAGATGAGTTGATATAGCCATTAACACCTATACGTATGACCACCAGTGTGCGGGTATCAGTCTCTTAGTATCAATGGGTCTAAGTATCAGCAGGATGAAAAATTGATAGGATTAGCTTTCTGTAGCGCGGACAGAGCGGACCATCTGAACATGTTGCCTTTCGAAGAGACGGATACTTTTTGGAGCCGTTTGAGTTAACATCTGTTAAGAAGAGCCACCGAAAGCCGCGACGGCGATCCTTAAAATGCTTAAGGAAACCTTGAATCACTTAACAGTGTTCGACTGACATAAGCTGTTTCGGGAGGGGCGAGAGCTTGTGGCCCAAAGGAGACGCTCTTGGACACTGTCCGACGCACAAACATTTGCCTGATTGATGATGGTTTAGAAATTTGTCCACTCGAAAGGTGTGCCATACCGCGTTGCTAGTGAGGGAGCTATGTTGTCCCACCTCCACCCTACAGGCCAGATCTGCCAAGCAAGTTCTAGAAAGCGTACGCGTAGTGGGATACACGCTATACTCGGAACACAAGTGTGCTTTTCCGAGAAATACTAAGGATTTGTACCGATTAGTTCAAAATTTTAATTAATTCTGGCCCACTACTTTTTGATTCTGCCAAGTATGCAGAAGATCACCAATGGTCTAACTGACTGATCATCTAAGTTTCTGATCATTTGAGTTTCTGAGCAAATGTTCGTTTCAAAACCATTTTTGAATATCCCTGTGATCAGCTCACACAAGGTTATCTGTAAGTGGGACTACCTTTGAGTCTGACCACCATTGTCTCACAGCCAGTTTATGATCTCAAGTGACTGACCACCAGACTAGACTTTGATCACCAGTGACCGAAAACCTATGCAACTGATCAGCTCTGCATCTGACCGACTGATAATAATTAATATAATCTCCTTTAACTTAATTTCAATGCACGAGCAATCCTTGAGTAAATCAGTAATGAAGCTTAACCACATCTAAACTTCTCTCGTATTAGAAAGGATTAAAAAAAAAATTATTTTTGCGAATTTTTTGGTGCTTTTCCCTGTGTACTAAAATTTTGTTGATACGCATGCACGAGGTCGAGTATATAAGTTTCTAAAAGATATGATTGGGTACTTTCAATCGTAGGAGTCCCTATGCTCCTCAAGGAGTTAAAGGAATAAAAGAATAAAAGACTTTCAATCGCAATTGAAGCATGGTAAAAGTATCGTTCTGTATGGTAATACCCAAATCGACTAATCGGAAGTGCACCTGTTTGCTTTGATTATTTTCTTTTACGAAAATTTACGTGTAGAGTAACGAAATTTCGTTTTTCCCAATACTCGATTTGCAAAACTTTTTAACACCACCTTACTAGCGTGACTGTACATGTGTGTGTGCTTGTGGCACTATATGCGTGACCGTGTCTGTAAACTTCACCGGATTTTGATTTGGCGTTGCCATGCTTAAAAACTTTTCATAGTTTCATTTCACTCTGTTTGTATTTGCGTTTTGGCTGTAGGATTATTGTACAACTTTTTTAGCCCTACCTTCACTTTATTTTACTTGAACGCCAAAAGTTACCTTAAAATTGGCTACATAGTTTCATCTAAAGTTGCCCTTGTTTTGTTTTAGTTGAGACATTTTGTACTATAATAGTTTTTGAAACAGGTAAAAGTTTAAGATTTTAATTAGTTTTGGTCGTTTAGTGCGTAACAACTTTGAGGTTGGGTTTCAGTTTAATACAAATCTTTTGCTTGTTACTTAGAAACGAGTTATAACAAAAGTTTTTGCTTTTTTGTGTCTCAATGAGCTGCAACTAATTGTTTAAAGTTGTAAGTTTTTAAAAAGAACATCATGCGATAAGCGACTTACTTATATGTAGTGGAAAGAGTCAATAAATATAAGAAACTTTTTACATGGGGTTGGTAATATGCATGAGATTGCTATTTAAGTAAAACTTCCTAAACGGCATTATACTATTTAAAAAAAAAAAACTGAAAAGAATATTAAGGAAAAATAATTCGTTGAGAATGGGAATAGAAAGCTCAGATATCAAGTTGTTTAGACCAACAGTATAGATGAACAACGGCCCTTAGGATGTGCTCACATTAGCCCTAGAACTTTTGAGCTAGTGTCCAATGCCATAGTACGCGATAAATGGGAGCCTGGTCTTGGTCGATGAGCAACGACAGTTTTATCTTGACTGCAGCTGATGCTGTCACAGCAGTTTCTTATAGCTATCCCATGTAGTTATCTTCTAACAATCCAGCTGGCGCGAAGTGCGAAGATTCACTTTCAAACGGTCTTCATATAAGAAGACTTCTCTCGGAGTGCAATTCCTGGAACTCTTCATTTTTTCATTATGTGGAAAAGAGCACTAATAAACTCAGCTGGCATCAAAAAAAGTGGAGACTCTTCCCTTTGCTCACCAGCGCTAAGTGTGTGATCAACTTCTTGTCCATTAGTCTAGACTTCATTATTGCTGACTTTGCTAGGTGGCATCACAGTCACCCATTTCTCAAAGAAAAAAGTTATACCCTTGGTGGCTGTGATACCTCAGCAAATTGTTCAGAAGCGTGTCGCTGGACAAACATCTTTCAATAAACCACTGATCCATTTGATAATGAGGACCTGTTAAGACCTTTTTATAGTCATTATACTATATATGGTTGATTTTCCCTGATTTTCAGTACTGCAGAATTCCCTCTCGTTTTACGGGCACTTTACACGTCATCTCAAGATCAAGGTTGACCCCTACTTTTGGCAAGTGCCCGCACTGCTTGGTCCAATGAGGACTCCTGCCGCACCTCAAGACTTACCTGGCCAAACATGGACGGCAACAAGACCCGTAAGTTGCTAACATTAAGTTACCTATCGACTACTGTGTACATTCTAACAGGACACTGCCTTATGGGCAGGCATGCCGAAAGAATGCGCGCCCCTTTCAACGACTTCTGCCGCGGCTGCGGATCCGAAGAGGAGGAGGAAACCGTTCTACACTTTATGTGTCAGTGCCCCTCCCTATCAAGAAGAAGATTAAGGACCCTAGGGTCCCCTTTTCTGAACAGCCTTATTGACCTCTCAAATCTCTGTCCCAGAGATATTGCCAGGTTCATTGAACTTTCAGGCGGGTTCAGCAATAATATGGTTGAATAGTCGTGCCTGTTCTTCTTCAGAGCTGACCGGGTGCCGACCATGAATGCCTTTATACGCAGTTATAAAGACATTCCTGGTCAGCTCTCGAACAGCGTTACCTGTGGCATCACAAAGAGCCTTATTGTGCCTATGAGCGTCTGGGCTGTTACAAGACAGGCAACCACTTTAACCTAACCTACTTTCTTTACTACAAATTCCAGAGTTATGACCTTTTGCCTTAAAAGATTTAGTTCACCTTTCTTATTTTGCTAAAAAGAGTCCTCTACTGTCCAGTTTTTCCAAAATTCATGTCCTTAAAAAAGGGTAGATAATCAGTGATTGTCCTATTATAAACAGGGCAGTAACAAAGCCGTTGTTGATGCTTTTTATATCTAACTCATCTCCGTCAGCTTAAATATACTAATTCGTGTTGTTTTTTATACACCCTGCTACTCATGTGGCCTATCGTGCGAGTCCAGTTAGGAATCCTTTCAAGCCACGTTGTTGAGAATTTTTCTACATCATGAATGTCAGCTGCGGTAAGCACTAAGTCGCATTGCTCAAGTAGCAACATGCGCATAGAAACAAAATGAGAAGCGCTGGGCACACTAAAAGCCATTCTTAGCTATGCATAAAGTATGCAGAGATGGCATGGAACTTATCGATAAATAGAATGATGCTTGAATTAATATAAATTCATATATATTCACCGAATACATTTTTTAACTTATTTCGCAACATTTTCATATATTGCAATTTTCTTAATAAATGAAACAATGGCTTCTTTATACTTTTTATTGCTTTTATCGATATATATTTTTATGTTTCAATGTATAGCTAGTTCAATCAGCACTTAATTTTAAAATTGTCTGAGTAATACCATTTATTCCATATTGCTTTGAACGATTTAGCAGCCAATTCGCTTTACTCAACAACAAAAGCTAATGAAAAGAAGAGGTCTAAGCGCAGACAGAAATAAAAAAAAATCGAATGAAATGAAATAAAATTAAATTACCCATTTCGAGAGTATATATAAATTCCACGTTCTACAAATAAATGGTCTATGCAGTCAAGGCCCTAAAATCAAAAACCAATGAGTTTTTCTCTTTTTTTATAAATTTTGTTCATTTTTTTTTTTTTTGTTAAGGATTGTTCTCTTGTCTGCCTACAGCTACTTGAGTGAAGTGCTCTTTTGGCTTTGAGTATAATGAAAATGTGTTTGGACAGCAGCAAAAATAAAAATAAAAAAGGCAACAAAGGAAACAAAAAAAAAAGAAGCGTATACGTTATATCAAATAATGCACATTTCCGTTTCCGTTGTGAGCATATCGGTGCCATTTTATACTGCTGCATTGGCACATACACAAATACATATTAGCTATCTTATGCTACGAGGGTAGTTTGAAAAGTCGGCGACTGTCGACATGAATATCGACGAAATATAGTATAGTCTGCATCATTTATTTTAAAAGATGAATAGGTCTACTGGATTCCGGTTAAAAATGCGATTGAATGAAATTGAAGAAAACTTTAAACGAAGAAGTGGTTATTTTAAAGAAGAAAGAAGTTGCATACAAAATTAAGTCGAGAGTTGTCAAAACTTCGAATTAATTTTTTTTAAACTTCCTACTTTTGCAAATTCAAAAAATCCTTGATAGCGTTATTGATTTACTGTCGGTATTTAGTCGTTATCAATTTTTTTGGTATCAAAACTTGTTTTCGGTATTACAAATGCTTTATCTTTGGAAGTGTCTGAGATGTAGGATCAGACGAAGGAACAGAGGTGAGGCTAAGCATTTTGGTTTAAGAAACTTGTTTTTGTTTTATGATAATACGATTTAAATATGTTTTTCGATGCGATCTTTTTAAGAAATTTTGTGTCTAGCTTTTAGAGTGTCTGAGATTTAGCTTAAATGGAAGTGCAGATGGACATAGTCCAATCACTATCACTACAATCACTATCACTACAATCACTATTACTATCTGCCTTACCTCCTAGTAGAAAATAAATCACTGACTTATCAAACTGCCCTCATATTGTTGTCTTTTTGAACATGGCTGCTCCGCCTTTGGCTTTGCCTTGACGTTTCCAAGTGTTTCAAAATAAACAACTTCAGCGTAAATTACCTCGGGCAAGTTTATGGGGGGAGTTCTTTACCCGGCATGGAGCGTCAGCTTGTCTCTCGACATTTGAGCGAAGTTTGACTTGACTGTACACACATACTCGCACTCCCACACACACATATCCTCTCACATATACATGCATGTAGTCGCTCTATGTGTGTGTGTATAAAGTTGCCATTTTCTTAAGCTAAACAAACACAAAATGGCTGAAAAACATTAAGAAATCAACTTTAGACGCCGTGCCGCCATTTCTTATGTGCTACAATATATTTTTCTATATGTATTTGCAGTAGTTGTTGTTTTTGTTGCGGGTACTTTATCCTAGGGTTGTTTTAGACCAACTTTTGAAGTATTTCGCAATAGTTGTTATTGTAAAATTCCAAAAAGCTACAAAATAAACATAAAGTTATTATATAAATATGAAGTTGCGCTTTGCCAAACACAATCTCTATAAGTATGGAAAGGATGCCAAAGGCAAATAAAGACTGGGCGTTACTTGTTCCGGGCGGGCGAAGGCCCAGGGTTGATAATGCTGCTGGTACAAAGCGCGACAACGCTAAACACAGCAATGAACGTACTAACGAGAGTTACGGAAAACTTTTCGGCTTTGTGTCTGTTAAGAAAAGTTCGTTTACAGTTTTCGTTTTTTTGCTTTTTTTGGTTAAGGTTTTTGTTTTGGTTTTCGCATGGGTTGGTTTTTAGGATTTTGGTCTATGGTTTCAGCTTGTCATGCAGCGAGCGTCTTTGAGTTATGTTGGGGCTTAAATAAACGCATGCCTGGCAGTCATTTTTTTTTTGTGGCCAAAAATTATGGCTGAAAAGTTTATAAACATGCTTGAAAATATTTGCGAAACAGTCGGGAATAGATCAAGCGGCAGACAGTAGGCAAACAAGTGACTTGTAAACAAAAACCAAGAAAACAGGAAATTCGTTTGAAATAGATTTTCTTTTGGACACTTTTACGAGTGGTTTCTGTTATTTATGGTTTTTCGTTGTCGCGGTTTTTATATGGCCAAATCAAATATTTGCTTAATAGCTTTGTATTCTTTATATTAAAGTTATGTGGATTGAAATATCTTTGTGTGTGCAAAAATTTCGGCAACATTTAACAGTGACTTAATAACTACTTAATAATATTTTTTTTATATATAATATAGTTTATTTACAATCTATCCCTAAGACAATAAGTAAAATAATTATTTGTCAGTGTGATGATCAAATATTTGCACCAAATATTTGCCAAAAATTTGTTTGGCCTCGTACAGCAAATATTTGCTTTGTATAATGCTTGCTTAAGTTTTGAAATGGCTCTATGTGTAGCTGTGAAAAAATTTCGGCAACAATTAATAGACACCAAATTTGTAAATTTTTAAAAGCTAAAGTTTTAAGAATTTATTTTGTCCACGAAAAATGTTTCCAATTCTCGAACTTGTTGTGAAAACAACCAATATATAACATATTTTTACTCCTTTAATGATAGCATTCTGCGATGCAAATATTTGCTCACACTGAGTAAAATATTTGGTCAAATATTTAATTGTCACTGTGTTGATCAAATATTTGCAATAAATCTCAGACGTGTTGTTGTAAACATTTTACAAGCGGCCAACATAACATATTTTGACTACTTTAATGCATTACACGATGCAAATATTTTTTAAAAATCTTATGTTAATTATTTGTTTATAACTTTAATTACCATTATAAATAAATTATTTTCTAAAAATCAGTAAAATATTTAGTGAAATATTTATTTGTCAGTGTGATGATCAAATATTTGCAACAAATCTTTGCCAACAATTTGTTTGGCCTCGTTGCACAAATATTTGCTTCGTGTTATGTGAGCTTAAGTTTTCTGGGACTGCAACTTTTCAAGAATTTGAACGTTTTTTTTGTAAAATTTTTTTGTGTTAAATTTTAACAGTTTATTCATTTATTTCGTTATTTCGCTATTATAATAACAAAATTGTTGAAAATTTGTAGTTTTTTCTTGACAAAAAGTACTTTTACAACATTTAAACTAGTACGTCAAAAATTATTTGTCTTAGGCAGAAGCTTAAGTTTACCTAAATCTCTCTAAAATTCGATATTTCGGAAAGAAGCCTTATCCCGTCATACAGTCGTAGTGAAAAGGCACAAGTATAGTCTTGAATAGGGATTTCTAATAATATCAACAAAATATTTGTTCATCTAAATAGATGACTGACTTCATGATTTAAAAAAAATCTGCCTTTTTCATTGAAGTATGAAGTTTCTGATCTTATACTTATAATCTATATATTTTTTCAATAATTCAGAGGCTGTTCCCAAAATATTGTTAAATAAAAGACTTCCTTAACGTACGGCAAAGAACTCTTAAAAATGTTAAAATAATGTAACTCAATGTGTTAAACAATCTGAGAACTCATCATATTTTAATGTTTGGACGTCTTTCCTGTAGGGTCACAAAATTTGGGCCATAAAATTTTAAACAACGATTGTGAAGACAGAAATCAGAAGAATATTCGAGAGTTCTTACTCTTTATTTTACAATTTGAGTGATATAATATAATTTGAAATTTGTTCTCTGCACTGACGGATTGATCCTATGTGGCATATAGAACATCTTTACATTTGAGCGTTAAGTATGTATCTAAAACATGTTGCTCAAAAATCCAAGATATAGACTAAGTAAGACAGCTGAATATATTAAACGCTAACATTAAATTTTAAAAGAAGCAACTAAAAGCACAACAAATCTTATCCTCACCTAAATTCAACTCGTAAGTTTCAGGGTCAAGTTGGACTGCTTCACTCGACACAGCTTGTGCCTAATGTCTTATAATGCTATGTAAATGGTAAAGCGAATTTTTCTTAACATACTTATATACTCGTACATACAGACCAAGAACTTTTGCCAATTGAATATCAATCAACACTACTAACATAGACCATGCACATACCCACGATGAAGTATTCATATAAAAGCCTGCTGCCTGAGGCGTGCATTAGTAAACCTACAAAAGTTTTGCGTTTTAGCAGAGTTTATCAATGACAAGCAACTGGGAACTATCCAACTATGCAGTATATAAGTAGTATATCTGACAGTAAAAACTACAACCTCTCTCATTTTATTTCAGTTTTCCGTAAGTTTAATGTTGTGCAATATTTCATTGACCAAAACTGTGCGTGTTACATAAAACTGTTGTGTGTTTTGCTTTATCAAATACTACCGAAATATTCAATTTGAACAAACCAATTGGGTTAAACAAAAACTCACAAACAAACTTACGTATAAAGATAGACACACTCACACGCGAATATGTTCTATATAAAGCAATGCCTTGGAAAAATAAACAATGCAACGCGGCAGGCTGTAAGCCATTACTCATACGTCATGTGATCCAGCAAGGGGAATACAAAAATATTGTATAAAAAAACTAAGTGATGTTAAAAAAGCTAACAAACACCGACATGCGAAATACGCTATAAAAAACTCTGATATTTATATTAAGATATTTGATATTTATATTAAGAAGTTATTTGATTTGAATAAAGTCATTAGATTTACAGTGGGCGAGATAATTCATTGGAGTGAGTTGAAAAAAAAAAGAAAACTTATATAGAAAATACATAATTTTTTGCTGTAACGAGGGTCACTATTTATACAAATAA
Organism: Chymomyza costata; assembly: GCA_018150985.1. NCBI lineage: Eukaryota > Metazoa > Arthropoda > Insecta > Diptera > Drosophilidae > Chymomyza > Chymomyza costata. The sequence goes on along the minus strand of JAECWU010000202.1, from coordinate 78,004 downwards.
TATATAATATAACTTAAGTTTAAAAATGGCAATATTTCTTTAAAAAAAATTCTACATTGTTTTTAGAACAATTTTCGAAAAACTTTGTTTCTCTGGTAGAGTCGGGATAGCTCAATATTGAAAGATGGTGTACGTTAAAATCGGGCGTAGACGACTTTGGGATAGCCTGTACCACCACATTGCAATTAAGTCCGAAATATTGCTTAAGGCCTCCAAAAGATATTTTGTTCGGCAAATTTGGCTACGATATTTTCATAAACAAACAGAAATCAGTCAAATTTCGCACCAAACAATTTTATTGACCGATCGGTCCTATGGGGACTATATGATATAGTCAACCGATTTTGATCAAATTTGGAACACTGATTGGGAACTATAAGAAACTTCCGACTGCCAAATTTGGTTACGATATCTTCAAAAACAAACGAAACACAACGAATTTTGTAAAAATTGCGTTTTTTTGACCGATCGTTCCTGTGGGAGCTATATGATATAGTCAACCGATTTTTATCAAACTTGGTGCAGTGCTTGGGTACTTTAAAAAACTTCTTAATGCCAAATTTTCTAACAGTATCTTTACAAACAAACAAAACGCAACGAATTTTGTACGAAAAACGATTTTTTGACCGATTGGTCCTATGGGAGCTATATGATATAGTCAACCGATTTTGATCAAATTTGCTACAGTGCTTGGGAACTCTAAATAACTTCTTAATGCCAAATTTGATTACGGTATCTTTACAAACAAACGAAACACAACGAATTTTGTACAAAAAACATTCTTTTGACCGATCGATCCCATGGGAGCTATATGATATAGTCAACCGATTTTGATAAAATTTGGCACAGTGCTGGGGGTCTTTAAAAAACTTCCGATTGTCAAATTTGGTTATGATATCTTCATAAACAAACGAATTATTCATCTAAAACATTTGCTTTTTTTCGAGGTCCTCTGAAACACCCCTATGGGAGCTATATAATGTAATCCCGATATCAAAAAAATAAAATAAACTTGTCTCCTATGGATAAATAAGGGATCTAATCTGAAAGTTTGGTTGCTCTAGCTCTTACAATCTCTGAGATCTAGGCGTTCATACGGACGGACGGACATGGGTATATCGATTTCTCTAGTCACTCTGATCATACTTTAGGTAACTTTGGGGGGTCTCCGACGTCTCCTTCTGTACGTTAAATACATTTTCGGCTTGCACAAACACAATATAGCCTTTGTACCATACGCTACAGGGTATAAAAATGTACACTGGTGGAATAGTTGACCAGGGATGCCTTAACCCTTAAATAAGTCACATTACGATTTTTTATTATTGCCAACGCACACATTATGACCTCGTATTGAAATATGATTAAGGCTTAAATTTAAATTGCTATCAAATCAATGTTCAGTTGTTTAATCGGTTGTATGCAAATGTAATCAAACATTTTTTTAACAATTAACATATAAGAATCCAATGACTTTTAATTCCTGCTGTGCAATTTTTGCTTGCAAACAATTGATTGCTTATTTGTAGTTGTAAGTGCAACTAATTGCTTGTATGCAAGTCGTGCTAAGTTATAAAAAGAAAGAGATATTTCCACTGAAATAAGTTCGTTATAGCAAAGTTCGACAAATTATTAATAACTTACTGCCGTACAGTTTTTGCTTACAAGCAATTGATCGCTTTTATGCAACGTTCGTGCAGTTCATTTGGTTTTAACATTCGTCTTTGCTATTGCATTTTGGAATAATAAATTTGTTTTTTGTTCAAAATCTTCATTGAAATCAATGCAACCTAAAATTTTGGTTCCTTACATCAGTAAAATTATTACATCATAATGCAACCTAAAATAAAAAAATATGTACCTACTTATTGATTTCATGACCACACTTTGTTTAATTTCAAATTTTTAAGAATTTTTCTGAAATTTCTTTCTTTTGAAGATAAAAAACATTTTTTTAAAACAAAATTAATTTGAAATTTTTTTGAAAATAATGCGACTGCTCAAAGATATAGTTTTGATACAAGCGATATCTTAAAAAATTGGAATTCGACTGGCCATATGGATATATATACCTTTTATAGATAGACAACATGACAGAAAGAGAAAAATAACATTCTTAATCACTTTCACCCATAACTTTTAACACAAACTCAATATACCCTTTTAATCCTTGAACTACAGCGTACTGAAAAAATCTAAATTGAAATAACAACAACAAGAGCAGTAACCGGTTTAGCAGCGATTGCCAAGTGGATCACAGCAGTGGTACACGTCCTGGTACTGGTGGAGTGAATTTGAGTGTTACTGAGTATTTGTGCGAGTTCTCTGCGGTTGCTCCCACTGCACTTGGGGAATTTAGTTTTCCATTTGCTTCTTTTGTTCAGTATTTCCCTTTTTTTTGTTTTGTTTCTTTTTATTTTGGGTTTCTGTCCCACTTGGCGGTTTCGGTTCGGTTTTGGCAAACTTCAGTTGTTTCTACAATACTATTTTAGTATTCTTGTATTCCCCAATTACATGGCATGCGATTGTTTCTAGTTTGAGTGCGCGCTTTTTGGCCATTATTCAAGCTGTGCGTAACCAGCAAACCAACAACCAACCATCTTGTTGTTTTTGTTGTCTATATTACAGCTCTTAACCGAGCCAACTTGGTTCAGTGCGTGCTCCGCTGGTTGCCTTACAACTAACTTGCGTTTAGCCACAAATTGAATTACCCAACAATTTACAACTGCGTTCTGTGCACAGCCACTAAACGGTTGCCCTACATTCCCTACCCACAATCCCAACCCACTGTCACCAAGCAACCGAAATGCGAACATAGCATCATTATCATCAGCTGCGTTGGTTTGATGCGTCGTCTGGCAACGCTTTGGGATTAACATTTAGACTGCGTTCCGGGCTTGAATGCGCTCCTGGGCTGCTGTGTCCTTTTTTTTTTTTTTTGTTTTTAGTTTTAGCTTAAAAGTATTTGGATTTTTACTTAACGGTCTCCAGAGTGTCATGTGTTAATAGGTATGCGACCTGTGTTGGTAGGGTTTTCTTTTTTGTTTCTAGCTAAGTGGTGGCCGAAAGAGTGTTTTTTTGTTTGGTTTATGTTAATGTAAAGAAACAGTATGGAACTCTTTAATTCCTTTTAAGGCATAAACAAAGAAAACTGAATTTTTTGTTGGATAAAAAGTTTTTGTAGTAATTTTTTAACCCTTCTAGTCTCATTAATGTGGCGAAACAAGTTACCCATTGCAACATATACTGTTGCTGTCTGCAGTAAATGAAGTACATATCGTTTGAGATCTCCTAGAACATGGATATTCAACATATACTAAAGCTTTGGAAAAGGTTGCCTGTTTAGATTCTAAAAGCTACTGAGTAATAAGTTCAGCTTAAAGCATTGACTAGAGGGCGAATGCTTATGACATTGAGAAACCCTGTACTATTTAATTATAAGGCTACTTAATATCTGCATATATGTATATAAGGATGCAAGCAAAAAAAAAAAATGCTTCGACGGGGAACTGAAACTTGGTCCTCTTGGACGTCTAGTCACGACGTTAAGTTTTGAGTCCGATACTCAACCAATGCAGCTACCCTTATTGAAGCAGTTTAAACTCTCGCCTCCAGAATTGCGATTATCTTTGATATTTTGTATCATTATAATGTTTACTATTAATCGAAACACTTTTATCTCCGACACATAAGCTAAAGTTGCAACTCTATGTTGCATACTTTTTCAAAAACTTATATGTCCCTTACCCTACTTTAAGGTATAACAAGACTTCTCCATCATTTTAAAAACTTCGAAAAGCTAAAGCTACCTAAAACATCGTAAGCGAAATGAATGTGTTTTAAAAATATACATTTAATCTAATTTTCATTTTCAAAGAATGCAGTACGTGTACCTCTTATAAAACTCGTAAAAAATGTTTAGTAAAATTAAAAAAACTTATCGCATTCGGAATTGAAATTTGCATTAAGTTGATATTCAAAAATTTTGAAGTTAGCATCCAATTTCGTCGCTAGATTTTTTTTTGTCAAGAATTAGTTAGATTTTTATCGATTACCTTTATACCTGAAGCACTGTACCAACTTTATGAGCTAGATTATTGACAATTTGAGTGCTTGACAGATTTTCCATGTACTGCGCTTACAACAGTGCTTAGCGGCTAAAGTAGTATATATATATATAAAACTCAGCACATACCTGAAAAAAAAAAGAAAAGAAAATTATTATTAATAATATATCATATACTTATGCGTTATACAAGTTTTATGCCACTCTACTTTAATCTATCAAAGTTGCCACATGTGGTAAAAACAAAATTCGACAAATTTATCTATATGACAAGGGCAACATGTCAACCAACTAAAAGCAGTTAAAATGTTTACGCAGTTTGCGCACGTATTTGGACAAAAATAAAACGGGCTTAAATCAGCAAAGTAAATAAATAAAATATGTATTTCTATAGTATATAATATAAAAGTGTGTCTGTGTGTGACAACATTGTTGTTGTTGTTCTGATTTCTTCCCATTTATGTCAGTTGTATATAGACAGTTCAAGTCTAATTGCCAAGTATTCATCACACGTGCGTTCATGTGTGTAAACGTGACAGATGTGGCTGCCAAATGTTGCAAATACTTCAGGTTCAAAATCAGCTGCAATTTATCTAAATAAATTAATCTATAAACTATGAAGCTACAAAACTAAAGCTTGTTTATGTACAGCTGTATTCCTAATAAATTATGTAATAAGTTCTAGTTTCAAAGCGCTTTAAAATGCAATTTATTGATAGTCTGCCACAAAAGTCAGTCAACCTGGCTAAAATATATAGATAGTATATGTTTGACCTGTTTAATCTTGAATAACTTGGCACATTTGCAGCTGAAAACATTTGCTGCTTCTTGGCTTTTGTTTGTTGGCAATATACAGATAACTTGGCTAGCAGGCGACTTGTTAAAGCCAAACAATAAATTATGGCACGACTTATAAAGATAATAGATAGTAAGTGCAACTTCGTTTAGCTGGCAATAATATACTGACTCATGAAAAAATGGAATTATTGAAACTATTGATAAGTAAGCATCTTAAAGTACACTAACTTCAGTAAATTAAATAAATATAATAATATCTTCATTGTTGAAACATGCGAGTTCTCATTTGAGTTTGGAAATTTTTACGTCAGAGACACGGAACAGACATAATGCACATTCAATACTAAAGAAGCTAAAAGAATCTTACCAAAGGAAAAAAAAACTGGGTAATATAGACTACAAGCTACAAGGAGTTTTACCTGATACTATAGTGCTGGAGAACACATCGATGTTATATCGATGCATCGATGTATCGAAGTTTAAAATATCTATATATCAATGTTTCAAGAAAAGTTCCTTGAACAAGCTTCTTAACTTTACTTGAAAATCTCAGCTACTACAAATCATGGCTTAAACAACTCAAAGCCAGCTGCAATTAAGCCGACGCCACTTGATTAGCTTGGCCAAAGATAAATGCCGCACTAGATTGCAGTGCAAACACAGCATCGGCATGAAGCATACACAATTCGTTTTTGTTTATGCGGCGTATGAGTAACAAATCAAATGATGTGCAGCTAACCCGTAGCAAAATGTCTGATTGGCCACATAAATCATTGTTGCAGCAACTGAAGTAGCTGCAACTAGCAGAGTTGCGCCACAATCTACCGCAAATAAAACTACACACACATAGCGCCATGGATCATAAATGAAGTTGCAAGAAGAGAGCGCCGTAGAATTTTGCACGGCAACACGGCGAACATAATGAACGCAACTTCGTGACACTTTTTGTGAATTTTACAGAATTTTTTGTTGCAACAGAGGGAGTGAAAGAGAGTTACGACATTTTGGTTGTGCCACATTGCTCTTACACTTTTGGCTTGACTGTCACGTTGTGACAAACGTTGAATGACTTCGTTAGTGCCAGAGTGGCATATATATAGAAACTGTCAAACTTATGCAAAACAGGCAGAGCCAGAAACAGGAATAGTAATGGAACACAGGAGCAGCAGCTGGAAAGCCGGGGGACAACTGCAGCTGCTAGCTTCCAATTCGTCTGCATTTGTTGGCGCAGAGTTCAATTGAGCAGCAAATTGCCATGGCGCCAAAAAAAAAAAGAGAGATAAACTAGAACGCTAGCAAAATTGTTAGCACAAATAAACCTGAGAAACCAGAGAACGGGTGAGCAAGTCCCTGCCAGCGTTCAAAATGTTCAAAAATTATTGCACCGTGGTGCTATTTGCATGCACACACCAAAAACTGCAATTGCTGCAGCTGCTTGTAATACCCCGCAACCCCTCACTACACGGTAAGCCATACCTATATCCGTCCGTCTGTTTGGCTGGCAATTTTGCTTGAGTATAGCTACGGTTTTTGTTCCCGTGTTACATCTTTTTGCATTTGCAAACTGATTTACATGCTGCCGGCGTTGTTTTCCCAACAATTTAGGAAACGTTTCGAAAAACGAAAAATTTAAAACAGTTTAAGGAAGCAACAATTCGTTACAACGAAGATTTAATGCGCTTTAGGTTTTAATTCATAAAGCAGACAAGCTATTTTTTTTGAGAACTAAGTGCATTTGAAAAACCCCTTTTATCTGAATATTTTGGTCATCTTTCACTGAATCGGAAACTCGGATCCACATTTTTATTAAAACTGTTTCAAATTAAAAATTTTTCTGTAAAAAGTCAAAAAGTGCAGATACTTCATACCTAACTTGAGCAGAACCGGAGCAAGTTTTTTGTTTCGAAAATAATAAAAAATCGTAATCTAAAAATAAATAATAAATAAATAAATCATAATCATAAAATCTTAAAAAAAGGCCGTTTGTTGAATCTAGCTTTTTGGACGATTTTTAATGATTCCAAAAGGGATTCCAAAAATGTTTAAAAACAAAAATTTTTTAGGAAACGCTATTACTTTGAGATTGGCTTTCTAGATATTTTTGTGATCCTTAACCAAACCAGCACTGCGGTCGATATATTTCCCAAAAATGCTGCAAAAACTTTATTAACGAAGCGCTTGCAACCTGGCTATCTGGACAATTTTTGTAATCTTTCACTGAACCAGAACTTCAAACCACAATATATGCATAAAAACGAAATTTGCAAAATTTTCAACCACGCAAATTTTTGAACAAAAACTTTCCAAAAGACTTTATGGGATTAATACAGTGTCGAGTAATTAGAACCTTGCTATCTGAACATTTTTCTGAAGCTGCATTGAGCCAAAGCTTGAGTCCACATTTTTTTTAAAATGTTTTAAAACATAATTCAACAATATGACAAATTTACATATTTTCCATAAAAAATCTTCAAAAAAGTTTATAGGTATAATTTTTCTGGTCTTTCGTTAAACCAAAACTTCGGGCAAAATTTGTCGCACAAATAAAATATGTTAAACATTAAATTATGTTTGCATTAAAACGAACTTCGAAGCTGGGTATCTGTCTTTTTTAGTGAACCGAAGTGATCTATCTTTTTTTTTTTTTTTTTTTAAACCAACAAATTAAAAAATTTCCTTTTGAAATTGGCAGAAAAACTTAATACCAAAAATTATATTGAACACGAGTTTCTGTTAATTTTCATAAACTTTTACTGGTAAAAATCCGAGCAAACCTCTTTTCAAGTATTTTGACAAATAAAACAATTTGCAACAATAAGAGATTTTCTATAAAAATTTCCAAAAGCATTTTATGGGGGTAATTTTTCTGGGCTTTTCCAAATATTCGGCTTCGGTCCAAATATTTCTTAAAAATGGTTCAAAACAAAAAAATTTTCTTCAAACCCATTAAATATTCCTTTAAAAAGTTCATGTTAAGAAGTACTTCGAAGCTGGGTATACCTATGAACATTTTTTGGTCTTTCGACGAATCAGGACTCCGGAACGGAAGCGTCGCCATGTTTTTCCATAAATGGTTCAAAATAAAAATTGTTCTATAAATAAAAAAATTTGCAATATAAAATATTTATATATTAATATATTCAATATTTAAAACCCATGTTAAGGGGTACTGCAAGATCCAGTACCTAGAAGCAGGTTATAAAGACGTTTGTAAGATCCTTCACTGAATCAGAACCGAAGCACATTTTTTTTAAAATATATTGAAATTTTCAGGAGTTCCAAGGTGGAACATAGGGCTACACTTTAATAATGAATTGATTTAAAAAACTTAAAACTTAATTTCAAAAATGATATTGAACGAGGATATTTGGATTTTTAAGAGAACTTGCACCTTTAAAAATGTTCTACAAACGATAACAATTTTGCGAAAAATTTTTTATTTCGATTATGCATCGAGCTGCATCATTAGATTTCAAACATCGCTGGGGGCAGTTTCCAGTACCTTATCCAGTTAGACCCTTTATTTTTAAAATTTTCAAAAATATATTCTAATATTTATGAACGAAATGTTGAAAGTACTTATAAAAAATAGCAACTGGTTAAAAACGAGTATGACGTATTTTTAGTTGGTAAGACTTTTTGAGACTTGTTTCGGCACAAACACTTGGATCATAGCTTCGAACAAGCGGACAGTACAACAAGTGAAGTCTTCGAAATTTTTAGCACAATTTTTTTTCTATATATAGAAACCAAAGGACAATATAAAATTGTCAGTTTTGTCAGTCCTTTTGAATTTTTTCAAGTATTGTGGTATAGGGTGTTTTTTTTAACTGAAACGAAAATTACTAGCATTAAGCAGAAGTACGAAAAATTTGGTTTTTTGGAATATACTACGGTTGGTCACCGCGGGGGGGGGAGGGGTTAAAAAATAGTAAAAATCGGGTCACGTAATTTGGGTATGGCCCCTTATGTACACTCTATGGAAGCATTAGTAACCATCACATACAACACCAAACTCTTCACCAATTTACTAAGAATTCACAATATCCAACTTATAGGGTATAAAAAAATGCATTACGCCTTATGTTCAAGATAAGCAGTTTCTGTTCTGTAGCATACCTTAAAGGCGCAGTGAAATACTTTACTATGTACTTAGTTTAACCCCAATTGTAAAAGTTTTTATTTTATTTTAGTTCTTGTCAGTTTTGACTTTATTTATTTATGTCTTTGGCCTTTTGTCGTAAGAAAATTGGTGTGCAAATTAAAATGCAGCTCAAGTTGATTCCTTTATTTGGGTTAGGAAAACTGCAGTTTAAACAAAAAAAATGAAAAAGATTTATATATGTAATATGCACAAAGCAAAAGCTAACATGTATGTGATTGTTTTAGTTTTCCTCTGGCTCTATATCGAGGCACATGTGTATAGCTCAACAATTAAAATGAAGCGTTTTTGGACTGTAAAGATATACTAGTTAAAATTGTATGTATCTTTGGTCTTAGCTTTACTGGGTGTGTTTATGCTCTACTTGTATTCTTATAACTTGGTATGCATGTAAGTGTGCTTTCCTGTATATATGCTTGTTTGTGTAAATAGACTTTTACATGATAAAATGTTAGGTCATGCTTGTTCTTGCTTTGCAGTAAACGAATTGTTTTATTTTCTTAACAAAATTTTGATCTTTGTACCAGTTGGCACTGTGAATGTGAAAGGGTAAATGTTTTAGTTTGTTGATATTTTCGAATTCTTATTAGGAAAAGTACAAACAATTTGCATATAAAGTAATTGAGACTTTCGAAAACATTATTTTTTGCTTCAGCTTTTGGACCTAACAACTATGCTAAACTATGATCCACACAAAAAATTAAAAGCATTAATTCCCGCGAATGGATGAAATCGTAAAAATGCTATATAAGAGTGAAACGATTAATTTTCGTGTCAATCGGGCATAATTAAATTGAAATTTTAAAATTTTTGAAAAAGATAAATTAAAAACAAGTTTTTTATTTTTCAAAAGTTATAATTGAATGTTTATTAATAGTTATTTAATTAATTCTTTTTTAAAAAAATATTTAACTTTAACAAATGTTATATTATATTTATGTTTTTAATTTTTTTATAATATTTTAATCTAAAAGACTGATTAAAAGAAATTTAAAATTTATTATTTTAACAAAAAAGTTTGACAATTATTTTAACTTAATTTTAGAATTTTCCAAAAAAAAATTAAATTGAACCATTTTTTTTTGCTTTTAAAAATATTTGAACTTAAATTTAATTCTACTTTTAATTTTTGACCAAGCTTGCATTTAAAAAAAAAACTAACTTAATTTTTTTATATTTTATTTTCTTTAAATATTTTAAACTCAAAACAATAATTTAAAAAAATAACTAAAATAAAAATAATTTTTTTATTAAACGTTTTAATGTTTATTAAAAAATCTTGTGTTGAGCAATGTTAATATTTTTATATTTACATACAAAATAAATCGTTTTTTTTTATCATAACAACAAGAAGTATGTACTCTATAAAATATTACAAAAATTTATTATAATTTTTAACATCTTTTGACAAAAAAAAATTTTTTTTTCATACATTTTAAAAAAAAAACATTAAAAAATGTTTGTTTTATTTTTTTTAACATTGTTCCCCAAATCGATTTGATTCATATTCACAACAAATAAAGAACGTATAAAAACACGTGTTTAAAAAAAAAATTTGATTAGACATATTTAGAATGAGAATGTGTTGGTTAAAAAAAAATAAATATTTTTTTAAATAGCCCTATTGCCAACTTAGATTAAAAAAAAAAATATTTTTTTTTTTGGATTATGCATCGAACTGCATAATTATTTTTTAAAAATCGCTGGGGGCAGTTTCCTTATCCTATTCAAAACAAATTTAAGCATTTTATTTTTATTTTAAAATGTAAAATTTTAAACAAATTTAACTTTAACAAACTTTGTATTATATTTATGTATTTAAATTTTATTTATTTTTTTTTTAATATTTTAATCTAAAAAATATATTTAAAAATTTATAAAAATATTTAATGTTGAAAAAAAAATAAAATTATTGTTTTTCCAAACATAATTTTTCAAAAAATTTTAAATCGAAAAAATTTTGTTTCTTTCCATAATATTTAATTCAAATTCAAATTAAATATTTAAGTTGAAATTAAAATTTTTTTCTTATCTTTTATAAAAATTGTATATTTTATTAAAAATTTTAATTTTTCAAAATATTTTATACAAAATTTTAATATATTATCAAAACCTTTAAAAAAAATTTTAATTTCTATCAAATGGTAAAATCTTTGTCCCAACTTTCCATTTAGCAGTGTAATGAAGACTATGAATATATCATATAAAAACTCGATGTTTCCTCATACCAGAACCTCAACAAGCAGGATAATAAAATAGGAATTATAGTCCCAATATTTCCTTGAATCTTCAACCCTGCATAGCCATTTAATTCTTAAGCTCCTCTTTCTTCGCAGAATTCGAATACCAATTACAATTCATTGGAATCGATAAATTTTTGAAGTCGAAAATTTAAATGGAACTCTTTCTTGTTCCTTCTCTTACTTTCCATATTATTTGCAAATTCAGATTATGCTTGAAAAACACGGTAGGCAAAAGTGTATGCAAATAAGTTTCAACAGAAGGCGCAACTCCAAATTGCATCAATATATTACAAAATATTTTATTGCAATCAAAATAGTAAACGAGAACAATCCTGACAGCCAACATTAAGTTCTAGTCCGAAAATTTAGAAAAAATAAGGCTTATCTAGTCCAATTCGGTGTTCTATTTTAGAAGTGTTGCGTTTTACTCTTCCAAGTCGAAATTAATAAATAAATTATAGAGTGGATTTTTTATTTAGAAATTATTTTTCTCTGTATCATTTCAAATACACAACGAAACATTTCAATATAGGTTTTAACTAAACATACTTATATAATGTTCTTATAACATTATGCCGCAAATGGTTAAATTTCGCACAAAATTTCTTAAATTATTCTACTACCTTGTATACCTGATTCAATTATGTACGAAACTTGAATTTAATGTATGTGTTTGTATATATATGTGAAGCCTTATAGGCAATATCAACATTGACAAACCACACAAAACTCACACACAAACATAGATATACATGTATATACATATATGAGTACCAAAGTGATTATACTGAAACCATTTAATTTGAAATTCAGTTGAAAAGCTTAAGGAAATTCAATATGCCTGCATAACTGAATACTATAACATAAAATTTGCCTTATATAATCCAATAATGTCGGCGGCAAACAAATGTCTGGTGATGTGAGGAGACCGGAAGAGCGGGAGACATGTTGCAACTAACAACTTCATTGATGCCTTGCCGCAGACAAACCAATGGAAGTTAAACCACATTCATAAGTCGACACACAGACACGCATACGCATACAATATGCATGAGTATGTGAGTTTGTCTTGTTGACATTAGATTTTGTTTAAAGTGGTTGTATCTACACACATACATTTAAACGCACGCACACAGATACATATGGGTAGAAATATGTAAAGCGTGATGTAAGTGTGTATAAATATGTTATATCGCGTAATTTGTTTTGCTCAATATTCTGATGGAATTTTGTAAACAAATAAAAACATTAAGAGTTTTTAAGCTTAAATCAAATAATAGAAAAATCGTCACGTAACGAAATGAGTTAAAGTAGGGTCGAGTCCCACTTTCAAATTTCAGTCCAGACAAATTTTTGTTTAATCTTTGATATACAATTTTTTTTTAGATCCATTTATGTATAAAGTTTAAATTGACTGTTTTTTATTAAATTTTTAAAAAAATATTCAACTACTACTCTTTAAAAAAATATGTTATAAAATATATATTTATGCTTACTCGAACTCCTTATATATTATACTATCTTGAGTTTTACTCCTTAAATATTAAATGAAATTTACATTATTTAAGGAAGGACATATTGTTCAGCACCCTAGTTTTTTCTTGTGAAGCATGAAATCAACTTTATAGCTTTTGAATTCTACTTAAAATTAAAAAAAAAAGTGTCCAAATAAAAATATATTCTCTCTCACTTTCTGATAACTCGATATATAATGTTGCACGAAAAAATTCGATATCATTGAAGTCGATTAAAAAAATTTTCCGCTTCATGTATTTTCGCCCATATTTATACAAACGTACCGACACATACTTATCATATATAATGCTCTAAAATTGTCTACTTATATATTTAGGCATGCGCTAGTCCTTTGGTTGTGTGCAGCTGTGTGGGTGTATCTATGTGACAGTCTGGATCATATGCCACATTGTCGCACATTGTTGCTTAGCTGCTTGGCTTCCATTTCAACTTTGCCGGCTTCAACTGTCGCCATTGCGTCATTTTTTTTTAAGTGTTTGCGTATGTGTGGGTGCATGTGTGTGTATGCTTAACAATTGTTTGCTAATGTCCCTGTGCCGCCTGCTTGTTGCCAAACAGGAAACGGAAGTCTAAATGACTTTTACTCAATTTGCGCGCAATTGATTTTTTTTTTCTTTCTTTTTGCTGCTCGCTCGTTTTTTTTACTGCTCGGAAAGTAAAAATAAAATAAATACGTGACTTTTTGTGGAAAATATGATGTTTCCTGCACAAAATGCTCAACAATATGCAAAAGTATAAAAAAATTACGTAAGCGTCGGACACACTCCCGACTTGGATATACCCTAAGTAGCCGCTTGTCTAGTAAAATATCAGACAATTTAAGTTTCAGAAGAGAAGTTTGTATCATACTTACAGGATGTTTGAGCTGCCAGATGTCTCTTTACTGGATTTTGGAAGATGTTAAGAAATTCCATATGTGGTTCAAATAATTTGGAGATGATACAGGAAGATAAATTTTTGTTTTAGGAAGCAAAGGACTTTGCTTATGTTTCACGATTTGTCAAAGCCTAGTTTCAGGAGCCAAGCCACTTCGCGGACCTCAATACTCTTGAGATTGAACTAGATGGTTCGGGACAACAAAATGGAGTTACAGGAACATATGCATAAAGTTTAGTACATTACTTTTTTAGAAACTGCGAAAGTTTCTATCGTCGATGACTGAAAGAATTGAAAGAGTCTTTAAAAATAATGTACATATTGTATTACAGTTGTATTGCACAGGCCAGCCAAAAAAAACAAGTATGAACCATATAGATTTTGAGTCGCTTAATCCGAATCCGAGCTTTAAAAAACCCCAAACACCTAAGAGTTCTGAAAAATTCTGGAAAAACTCCATATAACGAGTTATTTTTAGAGGCAATATCGGAAACCTAATATGCTGGGATTTATGCTTTTAGACCGGATTTTAGATTCAGCGGCTCCACAATCAAATAATAAATCTTCGGAAGCGATAAATCGAAAAAAGGATGCTATAGAGGTTAACTCTGAATATGTACTTAGGTTTGGGGGCATTTGGAACTTGGATGCGTGATTCAGGGATCCCATAATCATATGATAAAAAAAAACAACAATAAATTGAAAAAAATGTTATGCTATTAGAGTAGGCTATATGGGAACTCTTGGATGTTGTGGCTTTTTGGACCTAGGACCAAAATTATAATTTGATCTATTTCAAGTTTTTTTTTTATTTTTTTTATGAATCGACTTAACAGTCGGAATCTTAAAATTTGCAGTATGTACATAAAAATGTCATTCTAGGATATTTTTTGAAGAAAAAAATTTGTACTTTTTTAATAAGAGTTTTAAAGGCTTTTTTATAAAGTAAGTAAGTAAGTACAGTACAGTACTGAAGAAACTTTGGAAGTAACCCTAAAAAATTAAGATACCAGAAAAATGTGTAAGTTCAAATATAGCACAAACAGTTTTCGAGAACTCCGCACACAAATATATCTTTATGGACTCATCAAATCATGTTCATCAATTTGTTATATGCATTCAAAATATTAAATATGTTTCCATTTTTCCAGTTACATGCTCTTAAACGTACTTAATATACTCTTGTAGTCTATGGAAGGGCATAACAAGAAGAAAGAAACAGCAGCTAACCCACAAGGCGCGCCATTTTTTATTAACTTCACAGCAAGTGCCAAGTATTCTTTTGCCCCCAACTTTCTTCTGTCTTTCTTTATTCTTTATTTTATCTTTATCTTTTTTGCCTAGAAACGAGAACTGTGCCCTCTCTGTGTATGTTTTGATGTGGGCGTGTTTGATTGTGTCTACGATATAATCGCACATTATTGACACATTATTCTAGTGGCACTTTAAGCACTGACAGAGTTGTCTTTTGGGAAAAATGGTTGGCGCCATTTTGTGTTGTATTTGTGAGCATTTGGGTTATGACTTTTTTATAATTTGTTGTTGTTTTAAGAATGCCAAAGGGCAAATTTTGCAAAAAGATTTTACTTTTTAAGAAATTTTGAGTAGTTCAAGAGAATTTGTTTCAGACGAAGAGAGCGCACTATATAATATTTATATTTCAAGTAAATACAATGCGTATAAAAAATAAAATTATTTCGTTTTTTTCCATACCTCGTACTACTTAAAACTTAAAACTACATGTTAAAAAAATTATTTATTATCTTAAACATAAACATGTTTCATGCTGCAGAACATGCATCAACTCTACAATTGTGGCCATTAAAACTCATATAAACGTTTTAAACACAATATTTACTGATTGAAATGTTCATCTTTTCGAAATCCTTTATTAATTCATTCATATTAATAAAACTATTGTTAAATATTTTATCGAATATATTAACGCCAAACAATATGTGAGCTGTCACATTTCCAACACTTAGATATATAATAAAAATTTATATTTGTATTAATATAAATGCCCAGTCAAAATACAAAACATTAATTAACATGTTTTCAGTCAACACAATTATGAAACGACCAAAAATTACCAACATTATTCAATTGATTTATAGCAC
Organism: Chymomyza costata; assembly: GCA_018150985.1. Taxonomy (NCBI): domain Eukaryota; kingdom Metazoa; phylum Arthropoda; class Insecta; order Diptera; family Drosophilidae; genus Chymomyza; species Chymomyza costata. The sequence continues at coordinate 62,203 of JAECWU010000202.1, read as the reverse complement.
TTTAATTACATATAAATTTTCAATTCTTATACATGCAAACAAATAAACAAAAAAAAATATACATGCTCATATGAAATAAAGTGCAATTAATTAAATAAATTATCAAGCTGACACAAAGAGAACATAAAAAAAATTGCACTGAATAATAATAATTAATGAAAGTAAATGCATTAAGCGTATGTTCAAAATTTAAACATCAATTAAATGCTATGACAATGAAAGGATGCAGGGAATATATTAAAAATGGCTGCACTAAAAAAGTATAAAGCAATATACAAATTTATTATTTATTTTAAGCGATACGAAACTTTGAACTTGTATAATATTTACTAGTCTAGAATAGTCTGGAAAAAAATTAGTAAATGTAAGTACAAAATATTAATTTGCAGCAAAGTACTACGATTTCACAAAATTAAACATTGGTCTTACTAAAGGACAAGAATAGAAAATATTCGCTGCCAGGAACCACATGCTACTTAACATATATGTACATTTATTTACTAGATAAGGTTACGACTAGAGATCTGCAACCGGTATGAACAAGTCAGCTTAATTATGTTTGTTGAAAATGCGCTCCTAGTTGGATGCGGTAACGACAGGTTACAGTTCTTTCAAGTACCGCACGAAGTAAAATGTTTACGAACGCGTTCAGGATTCGTTCATACCGCATTTTCAGTTTGCAATCATGCGGTCATTTGCGTTATATTGTGACTGACTTGATTTTACCGCATTGATGTTACACACACAACTGAGTTGAACTGAGTAATAATTTTGTTCTCTGCTGTGCTCAAATTGCAGACTTCGGCTTGCTTCAGCCTCGTGTCGGTGTAAATGCACGAAGTAGAAGTGCTCGTTTCGTCTATGTGCTGCCAACCGATCAATTGCGATACTTTACCGCAAAAAACAAAGCTGCCAACTTGTCAATTGCGATACCTTACCGCAAAAAACAGAGCTGCCAACCGGTCAATTGAGATACCATACCGCATGCCAGCTGACCGCAAAACAAAACCAATCACAATCGGTATTGACCGCAAGAACGCAAGTGATTTGACCGCTTAGTGACTGATACCGCTTTAGAACGCAAAATTCAAGTCAATGATCCGATGTGAATAAAAAAAAGGTACCGGTTGCAGTTAAGCAGAGCTTACGACTATGATAAAATTATTATACTTATAAGATGCAAATAGAAGTACTCTAGCCATAGAATGGAAAATATATTTTCAGGACCCAAATACTAATTAATACCTATATATTATATGTGGAGGGGGAATGAGGCCCCGGCAGTAAAGTATGCTGCAATGAATTTTGCAAGAAGTGGGTGAGTTTGAAAGTGCACAACACTGGTTAAATTTTTGTATTGCAGCTATATGAAATAATGGACCGATTTTGATCAAACTTCAGACAAATGCGAATACCAATATGAAACACATACAAATACAAAAATGTTGTGGCTGAAGTAAATTTGGTCACTAAATTAAAAAAAAAAAAAATTCGTGTTAGTCCACAGTTGGTGAAGGTTTCCAAAAAATGTGTCCAATATTTCAAATAGTAAGCATACAAAAATTGAACCTGTAAAGTATGATGCAATGAATTTTGCCAGAAGAAGTGGGCCAGTTTGAAAGTACACAATACTGGTTAAATTTTTGTATGGCAGCTTTATGAAATAATGGACCGATTTTGATCAAAATTCAGATAAATGTGAATACCAATATGAAACACATACAAATACATAAATGTTGTGTCTGACGTAAATTTTGTCACTAAATTAAAAAAAAAAAAATTCGTATTAGTCCACAGTTGGTGAAGGTTTCCAAAAAATTTGTCCAATATTTCAAATAGTAAGCATACAAAATTAAAAAAAAAAATATCGTGACCAAATCTATGCCATTTGTATTTTTTTTTATTCTAGACATTTGTGTGAAGTTTGATCAAAATTGGTCTGCTATTTCATATAGCTACCATACAAAAATTGAACCAGTTTTCTGCGCAGACAAGCTGGTGTACTTCCTTCTTTCTTTTTAAATGTTGGATAAGGCCCATAAAGTCAAATAAAGAAGAAAAGACATTAATAGAACAGCGAGAGTAAGACGCTTACAGAAAAAGCTTTAAACTTGGTTAAAAATTCTGTATTTATTAAAAAGTCTCAGTCAAGCTTATGAATGAAGAAAAATTTTTGCGTCATCCAGTCAAAATTAAGTTCAAGATATGGAATTTCATTGATATTGATAATAAAAATAAAAAATTAATTTCAGAAGAAGATACTTATTTGTAGATTTAAATGAACGTATTAAACAAATCCCAGATTGTTGACTTTGTGGTTTAACGTAGTGTAGAATTTATCAGTAAGTGTTATACAGGGCCGTAGACAGAACATACGGGCCCAGGGGGAAAATTAACCGGCCCCTCTATTACACCTTTAGCTTGACTCACGACAAAAATTACACCGGGCCCCTGAGAAAACTCCGGGCCCCGCGTGAGTCCGCCCCTTCCCCCTCCTCACTCGACAGGCCTGGTGTTATATATAGAAGCAGGTATAATAGCCCTTAGGATGTTTGTATAGCAACATCATCATCTCATCTGGTTTCAATATTACCATGTATTTGTGATTATCACTTCACCATTACGCCAGTACATTACATTACGTTTTATTACTTGGACATTCAATCAATTTATCTGAAATTTAACCCTACTATGCATCTAGATTTTCTACATAAGTTATGTTTTGGATAAAATCGTATAAGATTGGTATCAGCCTTTGCAGCAGAGGCTTAAGAACGCTGAAGGTACTTAGGCAGACAGTTGAGTTAAGCAGTTCAGCAAAAACAAATATGCCTACGTGTTTTAGTCTTAACTATTAAATAAACTTTAGAGAAAGCCAGACCCTACTTTAATGTTTAACTCATAAACTAACAAAAAGGTCGTTCACGCTTGAGTCTATTGCGATACGCCTCAGCCCCAGAAACTCTCAACTTCTTAACTCAACAGTCTGCGTAAAAATGATGCCAGCTACTCCCCAAAAAAAATATAATACACCGACCAGACAAAAAGGGGGAAAAAAGTGTTAAGGAATTAAAAAAAAGCGCAGAAAGAGAAAAGACAAATAGTATTTTCGCAAAAAAAAATATAATACACCGACCAGACAAAAAGGGGGAAAAAAGTGTTAAGGAATTAAAAAAAAGCGCAGAAAGAGAAAAGACAAATAGTATTTTCGCAAAAAAAAAAAATTTTTGCATATAATTTTGCTCGATGTCCTTTTCGTAGCCGTATGTTGCTATTGTGTTTTCAATTAAAGATTTTATTTTATAAGTAATGCTTCAGTTTGGGCCAAACCGAATGGTGGAGTCAATATTTTGCCATTTTTTCAGTCGTATGTTATTATTATACATATGATAAAATTTTTTCAATATCATTGCTTTTGATTTAAAATAGCTCTATAGTGAACAAAAATCGGCTATATTTTTGTTCTTTACATTTTTTTTGACAGAAAATTCATTGATATTTTTTATTTTATCTGACTGTTGTGCGGCAACATAAAATAGATAGAATATAAAATAATTGATATGTTTACCATAACGCAACAGAAATTCTCATTCTCTTTCTTTGTGCACACTGGACTCATAATTAATCCTGCCATTGTTTGCAAATAAAATTCATTAAAAAAAAGTATAGAATTCAATCCCTTTCAGCACTTCATTTGTGGCTTAAAATATGAAGATGGCAGTCAAAAAAATAACATTATTGGATTCCTTAAACAAACATATCAATTCCAATAATTGAAAAGCCAAGTTGGAATTGTATTTCAAATTGAAGTGTTTTTAAAAGCTAATAGAAAAGAACGCACACACACTCCAAGTTCACACACATAATATGCTTAAGCTGACAAAATGAATGCAACAAATTTCAAACCACGAGCTCACAGAAAGTAATGTGCTGCATGAATAATAAGATTCATTTTTGAAAGCTGCGCACATTGACGCTTTACCTACAAACAACGTTTCCCTTATAAACAAAATTGAATTTTTATCGCTGCAGCATCACAAACAAAATACAAGAAAAAAGAAGAAGAAGCAGAAGACGATGCAGAAGAGGAAGAAAACGAAAGCAGCAGAGAAGCAACAAGAACAACAACAAACATACTAAGCAAATACTAGAGGCAAGCAAAGCGCATGAAAAGCATACGAATCAATGAACAAGAAAAACGTGCTCTCATACACACACACACGCTCGTACCTCTCTCTTACACAACTCTTAAAAAAAAAAACACCTACATGGTCACACTTATGTCAGCAGCCAAAAAGTATGCAACACACAAGTTGAAGCACACAGCTTTTTATGCTAGGTTTACACTGCTCTGGGCAGCAGCAGAGCTTAAATACAGAGCGTTAAGGCTTGGTGCACTAAAGTAAAATTTAAATATAATTGACTGTTTAAAACGGGGATCACAAATAAGAGCTGTGAGGTGGAAAAAATATAAAAGCGAAAAAAGTGAAAGTACAAGCCACAATATATTATACAATTATACTTTTTTTATAGCAAAAACAAAATCATGTTTTAACTCTTATTTTTTGACCCAAAAATTAAAAATCTATTTTAATTTAAAAATGGCGAAATTGAGCTTACTTGTCAATTTTTATAATAAGAATTGACAACAAAAACTATAAGTCAAGTTTTATTTTTCATCTTTCGAAGGTGCTAAAACGGCGTAAGAAGGCGCGAGGTAAACAAAAATCGAAATATATTTTCTTTATCATATGAACTTTAAACGCGAATAAAATACTCGAAATAAAGGAGTTATCAATTATAATTTTTTTTTTTGTTTAAAATAATGATAATAAATTCATATTCATAGCATTTACTGAGCTTGGTTGTTAACCCGGTTCGTCTAGCGCTGCTTCAATTGCCGCAGTTATCACATGATGGTCGTATTAACCCCATTTTTAGGAATTTATTAATACGCTATCTGCGTAAAAGTCGGGCGCCGACGACCTTGAGATGCCCTGTAACAACACATTGCAATTAAAACCGGCACATTGCTGAAGAACTTCAAAAGGCATTTGATAGCCAAATTTGGTTACGATATCTTCATAAACTTACAAAAAACAGATGAATTTTGAACAAAAACCGTTTTTTGACCAATTGGTCCTATGGGAGATGTATGATATAGTCAACCGATTTTTATCAAATGTGGTAGGTACAGTGCTTGGGAACTATAAAAACTTCCGAGTGCCAAATTTGGTGGCTATATTTTCATAAACCAACCTATTGTCCATTTAAAACTTTTTTTTTTACGAGGTCCTCTAAAATCCCTCTGTGGGAGCTATATAATATAATATCGATATATAATATCAAAAAATTGACATAAACTTTTCTCCTATGGAACAGTAAGGGATATAATCTGACAGTTTGGTTGCTCTAGCTCTTACTATTTCTGAGATCTAAGCGTTCATGCGGATAGACAGACGGACATGGGCATATAGACTTTTCTATTCGCCCTGATCGTACTTTAGGGGGTCTCCGACGTCTCCTTCTAGTATGTAGCATAACATTAACATACAAACATATACAAACTTAATATATACCCTTTGTACCATAAGTTACAGAGTATTAAAATTAAATAAAAAATTGACTGATTTTTAAAAACATATCTGTTTTGCCTTCGCAATTGAAAAAAATATATTAAAAAACGGACGAAAGATATAAATCTTTCCTTTCTGCAAAAAAGTATGCATGCTATTTGAAAGATGGCGGCGTTTCAAAAACCTCCGTAAAAAACAAAAAAAAAATTCTTTCAGACATTTACTTTTTATGACTTTTGGCAATTTAAAATTTGCAATTTGTACGATGATAACCTTTTGTTTTTTATAAACCAAAAAATTTTACTATTGACATCGGTAAGTTTTTTGAAGAACTATGGTAATTTTTTTTTTTAGTTTTCAACTTTATCCATCATAGTACATTTTTTTAAGGCTCCAAGCTATTGTATTTTATTTGGGAAATTGCAAAAATTTATAGTATTAACAGCGGCAAGTTAGTTGAAGAAATATTGTCATTTCTTTTTTTACTGAGGTCCTATTTATTTGTGCGTATCTCTATATTTAATCGTAAAATAGGAATAATCGATTAACTTAATTATAATTCTGTATGTGAACGTTGTGTGTGTAATTCTGGCAACTTTTCGTAATTCAAATGCAACTGTGACAATGTTTAGCATGGATTGCAGTGTCGGCCAGTGTAAACATAGCATAAATAGTAGTGTGTCTAGTATGACCCAGTTGGCGGGCGTTAGCTGCAGCAGGCGAGAAGCTTGTTCAATGCTTGAATGCACACATACGTAGACACAAATACAAATACACTCTTAAAAATGGTTACTAGCAAGCAAGATGCTGCTTTATTTATATATGCAAAATAGCAATAAAGCATATATGTTTGAAACATTTTGACTTGCATAAATAAACGAAAAGCGCACATAATAAAAATATAAAAAAAAATACACAAACTTTGCCCCACAGTCAAATGAAATTGAAATTGCTATTGAGTAAAATATGATTATTGCTTTATGCCTTTGACTCCCTTAAATGTTGACCTCTAACCCAGCCATGAACTGTATGTTTGCTGCCATTTGCTACTGACCCTTTTTAGCCAAAAGAGAGCAAACTAATCGCCTGACTTGGCTCATAAAAAATGTATGTGTCAAATGTCATAATCAAAAGACTAGAAAAAAAAAAACATAGGAAAGAAAATCACTCAGCACATAAATTTTCAGGCAATTTCTGCAGCGTTTTCACGTAGTTCCAGTTTAATACATTTCGCCTCTCTATTATTGTTATTATTATTTATGATTTTTTTATGAGCAGTGCTTTTAGTTTTGGCCACTTGGCTTTTTATGTTATTGTTAAACGAAGCACGCGCTATATTTTGATTAAAGTGGCAACATTTTTTATGAAGGTCCAAGTCAAAAGCGTTAACATTTCGCTAAGCTGGCCTTGCATTAAGCTTAGCCAATAAAAAATAAATTACGCAAAAACACGAAAGTACCCTGGTCCTGGATTGGGGGTGGCTAAGCATTAAAAAAATGTGGACAATTTTTTCTTAGAGTAACCCAAGAAATTTTCACTTTAATAAAAAAAAGTATTTAGATAATTTTCTTAATACTTTTACTAGGGGCCTCTGCGCCCTGCTTACTAAGCGCGGCAACAATAGGGTGTTTTTTTATGGAGTTACACAAGCTTAAATCAAAATAAAACAAAGAAATAAATTTTTAATATCAATGAAAAGGGCTTTATTGAATCGAACATTTTTTGACATTATTGTTTAAATATGATTTCGGCCTGTGGCTGCCACGGCTGGCGAATATAAGGCGCAATCTAGAACACCAATTTTCACAACTTTCCGCAGCATTTGCGAACGTATGAACGTTGATTTCCAGGTGTTCAATTGTCTCTGGTTTATCGACGTGGACAAGTGACAGTAATTTTCTGTGGATGTTACAGTGTTTGACAAAAGCTTGTGGATTATCCTAACTCCAAATGCGACAATTCTGCATATTTACGTACCCATTCAACCAAAAATGGGCTTCATCGAAGAACAAAATTTTGAATTTTGAATAAGTTTGACAAACGGAAACATTATTTTGATAAAAAATTTCAATAATTTGCAGGCGTTACTCTGCTGTAAGTCTATCAATAATGAAATGTCAAACCAAACTCAACATAAAGAACTATCAGCTGTTAAGGGCTGTCAGATAAAGCAGTGTTGCCAACTCAAAGTTGTGAACCTCTAAAAAAAACACGCTGTACTTATCTGGGCTAGCCTGAAGGCCCAAGTTTCTCTGGCTATAAATTCTTTTATAATTAGGAAATTATCACAAACCTCAAAGTGTATTGATACCTTTAGCCTGCTATGTTTTTAAAGTTGATATTCTCAAATAGTAATGTGAATTTTAATTTTTTAAGTGCAAGACAGATATACAAACTATGGAATCTTAGCACACAGCTACAATTTCATTATAAGATTAACAATTTTTTGTACTAAATCAGAATTTAAGATGCTTTTCCTACAATTCTTTAAAACAGCTTTTATGTTAAGAATAAGAACATCAGGCCACAATAAAAAATATTTGGATTTTTATGAATTTTTTTCGCTTTTACTTGTTTGTCAACAAAAGTACTTGGCTTCTTTAGCATTCACGATAAGCCTATCAAAAGTTAAAAACCTTTGCTAGCTATTATTATTAAGCCTAAGCCATGTTCTAAACTGATTATAAATTTTAACAAAGGTGTTGCCTGCTTTTTGGCTGTATGGCTTACATTGCTTTGCTGACTCTGTATAGATAAAGCTGCAAAGCCTTACCCATTGTATATACCCTACTCGACCTTTTTTTTAACAATTGCGCCCTAAATCATTTCATACATAAGATTATGCATACAAAATGTCGCTGAACAGCAAGTTAATCCTTTGGGCAAAGCTAAATCAAAAATTGCGTACGTATACGTTATTCGAAGTGCTGTTCCGAACTGGGTTACCCTTTTTTCGTTTAGTTAGAATTTTTACCAAAAAATCATGTTTCTTCTTCATTTTCAAATTAATTGCATAAGAGTTAAAAAAAAAATTCTCGTAGGTCAAACTAAATTTTAAGTGTAGGTCAAATACAGTAATGGCCTTGACTTTTGTTTTACATTTTTAGTTAAGTTCTAGGTTAATTATAAATGCTATTTTTTTTGTAAGTCTTTTAGCCTTTATTTGATTAAACTTATTTTCATAATACCCTGACCTCTGTCAATGGTTAAGTTGGTATATTTAGGTATAGACTAAATATAACAAAAATCATCAGCTAAGGCACTATGAGCATCATTCACAATTCTTTTCAGCATCGCAAGTGGAAATATTTCTTCCACTTTTCTACATTCTTACGCACCAAATGCATTCTTTAACTCTACAAGTAACGAATATAAAAATTTAAAACTAAAATTTTAAGTAACCGAAAAGTAGCTAAAATTATATTTTTGAAGCATAAATCAAAAACTCATTTAAAATGAAATCAAGGCATTCAGCAAATCCAGAAACAATTCGCACACACCATACTGCTACGAATATGAGGAAGTTGCGCATAAGCAATTACGTGTACAAGTATGGCGACCATTTGCATGTGTGTGTGTGCGTGAGTATATGTGTGTATGGCTATGAAAAATTCAAAAGCTGCGTAGCAGTTACGAAAAACGTTACAAAGCAGCACAGTCAACGCTCGTATATGAAATGCTCATGTTGTGAGTAATAAATTGAATGCCGCTAAAAGTGAGACGTTGCATGCCCTAAAGGTTGCTCCTGCTCCAGCTACTGCTACTACTGCTTCGGCTGCCATTGCTTAAACTGCCATTTTTATCACATTTTGCGCTGTAGCTATTAAAAATAATGTAAATGTAAATGCAAGTGTAACTGTATTACAGCCAAACACCTATGTGCACACATACACTCACTTCCAGAACAGTGGCGTAAAGAAGCACTTAGCGATAGGGGGTTCTAAGCGATGGGGGGTTGATACGTCATTATTGCTCTTGTGGCATAAAAATAACTACAACAATTTTATTAAACTTGAACCCATACATTTAATTTATGACAAATTTTTTAGCCATGTTGCGAAAAACAAATAAAATATTCGATTTCGTTTTGATTTCACACGTTTGGTGCTTCCAATTTTACCAAAATTAATTTTTTTAAGTATTTCGAATCTGAGATATCAAAAATTACCTTAAATCAACTGCGATATTTATTGATCTGCTAACGAAATAAATATAGATTAATAAATAATTATAAACACATCACTATCAAATAGGTGAGTTCCAAAAAGTGTAATCCTTACTAAGAAAACGACTCAAAAGAACATAAAAAATAAGCAAGAGATCGCCAAATTCTCTTTAGAAATTACTATGCTATCATACGGAATTTGAATAATCCCGCTACCATAAAAATATTAAGAATGTGATTGTGTTGATTGAAGTAGGGAATGTGGTGGACATAAATTGATTTAGGTAAGTTTTAAAAATTAGTAAGGTCTTACTATACTACGGCCCTCTAGTCCTTGTAGGACTTAAAGGAACTTATATATATACTATGCAGAACTATCCTAAAACAATATTTTCCACATCACGAATTTTTTTCAAGTACACACATTTTACAACATTTTCAGGGCAACATTAACAAACATTTTTTTTTTTTTTATTCAAATGTAACCAAGCTGGTGTAGCCTCCTATAAGGCATTGATCACCCAAAAATTCCCCCTAATCCGCGCCACTGTCTCACACACACCCACGCGCTCGTGTGAACAATAATTTAAGACAGCAACGTGTAAGCAACGATGCCATTAAACAGAGTGTAAGAATTTTTGCGGCAGTCCTGTGTGGTGGGGAGTATCGGAAGACGTAACTCAGACATGAATATTGCAAAGACTGGCAACGTTCCCTGCCACATGTCAACTGTCAGCAGCTGCGAACATGAAATTCATACACTCAATGCAGACACACAGATACAAACATGTGTCACTGTATGTGTGTGTGCAACACCTATACAGGAAGTGAAACATGAAGCGAAAAAAAGGAGCACTTGACTGCGTCGAGCAGGCAGCAACTTGCTGCAGCTGGGCAACTTCTGCCAAGATTCGAGTGCGTGCCTCCTGTGTGGCACAGGCAGAGTAGCAGGTTCTAGCTGGATCTAGCTGCAGTAACTGCTGCAGTAAATCATGAAGTGTGCAGTCGTGTGTGTTGAAATTTTTGTTGCCTACTTATATGAGCATGCATATTGTATGTGAATATGCCGTACACTCAGAGCAACAAAAGGGTATGTAGCTCGTTATTACAAAGCATCACTTGGTATTAAAGGGTTGACACTGAAATATGTTAAGTAAAATTTGACTGAAACCCCTAAAATAAGTTAACTTAAGCCAAAAAATCATTTACTGGTACAACAATAATTGATGCTATTTATTAAGTTGTGAGGCAACTCGGAGACATTTTTGTGTAGATACACTGAAAGATATTATATCTATCCACTTTAATGCACTATGTACATATGTAGTTATTGCTCTCGAAATAATCGATGTGTTTCAGTTCCATTAAGACACGTGAACCATTTTGACTTGAAATCCTAGAACAATCCGCCATTTCAGGACCACTTTTGGTTATATAAAGCTGAAACGCAAGTCAAAAATTCTTCATATTTCTGTCAGGGGGATACAGTCAATGATCTTATGAGCGCATCAAAGTCACTTTAGTTTTTGATCCCCTATAAAAAAACTGTGCCAGTGAGGGTGGAAAAAGAAAGATTGCAATCCGAAATATGAAATATGACTTGCACGCTAGGAAAAAGTAAAGTCCTGTGCGCAGCAATGTGAAACATTTCCGAATAAGAAACGCAACCTAATTGCTTCAGAAACGCAAAGGGTATCCCAATTAAAGAAATTTGGCATTTTTATACCCTGTACTAAAAAGTTAAAAGCGTATAATAATTTTTGTATATTTACTAGCAAATTTTGCTTGGATATTTTTGGTTGAAATAAAAACGGTTACAATGCCAAATGTTTGCAAGTGGAGTTTCTCAGTCAATTACCATAGATCCAGATGGCGCTTTCTTGGCCAACTTTTTCCTTTTGCAATAAATATTAGAAAACAATTTTTTCTGTCCACCATATTTTAATTTGGGTATGCCGGCAAAACTAAATAGCAGTTTAGTTTTAGTTTTCCACAAAATCATAGGGCAACACAGTTTTTTTTTTTTTTTTTGCTCGAAACTTCCAAACGTGTTCGGAACAAAACGTACGGAAGCTATTCGGTATCATATAGACCTTAAAGTGTTAAGTTTAAAAATATCAAAATCTAAGCTTAAAGATTTTGAAAGGTGCGTCGTCCAAGATTTATTGTTTTTTTTTTCAAGTGTACAAATATGCATAATGGTTCTCGCGTATTATGATGCAGTCTGTCATAACGACAGCCACGGCGACGGCCACAATGACAACGACAATGCCTGCAACTGCAAATACAACCTCGACTGACTTGACAGCTGCTAAGCTAAGAGCACACACACGGACATACCGAAGAGAGCAGGGTGTGGCATGCAACACAAAGACGCAGCACGGGCCTGTCAGGGGCTAATACTTTTGTTTTCATTCTCGGGAATGGCTTTTGCTGCTCCTATTTCTACTTTGCGGCATTGCAATCTGCATTTCTCTCAACTGCACATATCATATATGCTTGTAGTATGAATGAATCAATGTGTATCTGTGTGCGTCTGTATCTGTGTGTGCTTTATGATGACGACCTTCCTTCACTTGACAATTGAGCTAGATATGCTCGAAAGAAAGAAAAACAAAAGAATATCTATTATACAATAAACGAGAAGCATAATAAGTGGCTAGATGGCATGGCTCATTGATGTGAGCATCCGTATAGAGCATAGTGCAGTTCGGTTCGGAACTCTTCTGTACCGTTTGGTACACTTTAGCTCAGCATGTGGCCATGTCAAGTTTTCTACAAGTTAAGGGTTTAGTGTCAAAAGGCAAGCTGCAGCTACTGCTCCCCATTGTATGAGTGTCTGTATGTGTGGCATCAAAAGCTTTTGCCACATAATAGTGTTGTCTACAGTGCTATTGAAAAGTAGTTGGCTTAAATAACAAGTTTGTTGATACAACGCCCTCATGTCATGCTCAATGATCGTCTTTGTAAGCAAAATAAAGCGCATTAATAAGACAAACTTTAGAATTTTCCATTCGACAAGTTGCAAAAAAAAAAATTAAATAATTGTAAAAGACAGAAGTCCAAAAAACTTATTTTGCGGAATAATTGTTATTTAAGAAACAGCATTCAAATACTCAATTATTATAAAAAATAAAATAAAAAAATTTTAAAAACACTTTCCGGGGCTTATGGAAAAGCGAAAGTTAATTAGGGTATTCACGCTGGCTGTTGAGGTAAGGAGTTGAAAAGTTTAGGACTTTTGCAAAAACAAAATGTACAGCCAGCATGAATACCCTAATTAACTTTCGCTTTTCCATAATCCTCGGAAAAAGTGCTTTCAAAGTTAGGCTGTTCACGCTGGCTGTTAAGGTAAGTAGTTAAAAAGTTAAGGATTTTTGCAAAAACAAAATGTACAGCACCAAAACGGCGTAGTGTGCTAAGACGCCAAATTTGAAATTCAGGATGGTCAGCACAATCAGGAAAGAAGAAGAAAACACTCAACTGAAAATGCGCAAAGCCAACAACTCAACTGTTCAACTAACAAAAAGTGCGTTCACGCTAAAGCCAGTTGATATTTTGCGCAAGTTTACAACTGCACAACTTAACAGCAAGCGTGAATACCCTTTATAGAAAGTCATATCTGAGAAAAAATCAAATCGATTTTAATAAGAAAAAGATTTAAAAAAAAAAACTGGATAAATACCCCATCCATATGGAAATACAAGAGGTATAACTTGAAAGGCACATGTACCTGTAATGAAAAAAAATGTATAAGTAGGTATATATATACATTAAAATTCATTTTTCTCCATTTAATATAAAGGTAAATTTAGAAATTAGTAAGCAAAATATTTTCAAAAATTCCAAAAACATATTTTTTTACACTTCTTTGTTTGTGTTCTACTATTGTTCTCTTTTTTTGTTCAATCTGAATTCATTAAAGTACGACTAATAAAAATTAAGCTAATTGCAATGTGAAAAGCCAAATTTTTTGAAAATCTCGAAGCTTGATAGTACTATATTTGTCGTTCTTGCTATAAAACAAATTTTTTGTATGTATCTTATCTATGTTAACACCGCCAAAATATTCTCAAAAATCGTATCTATCTATAATAATATGATTTTCATTTTTTCAATTGTTGTTGCTGCCGAACACCAAGGCAAAAAATTACTTGATTATTAATTCATTACGAACTTAATTCTGTGATTGAAAACTTCTTCATGTAATTTTCATTTTAGGAGGTAATATGATATAAAAACTCAGATATTTTGAGAATGGCCAAATTGGACAACCAGTACCATCCACCCCACCCTAAGACGTAAAGTCTTTTTTGACGATTGTGCCGTCTTGTGGCGCCACCTAGTCATAATTGATGAAGACGACGATGTTAAAAAAATTTTATATACAACTTAAAAAATATTTAAAAAACATTTTTTTTTGGTTACACTTTCTTTGGTCCTGTACAATTTTTTTTTTGGCCATTTGCAAAAAATTACATACAGCATATGTCCACTGTCAGCAGATACGCAAAATTTTGCTAATTTTCCCGTTTTCCAACACTTTTTCCAAGGTTTCTCTGAGAGTAGCCGTAATTTCGTGGTAAATGTTGGCCTAAAGTTGTTCTAGGATCAATGGCCACGCATACACTTTTCCCTTAGGATATATCCGCAGGAAAAAGTGAGGCGCTGATAAAAATTGGAGACGGTAGCCTGTGGTACTGGCGTCGCCTCCTCAGATATACGACCCGATGAGACAGTCAGCGTTTACACCACACCAAACGGTCACTTTTGGCAAGTAAAGCAGCTGAAGAATCAGTTGTAGGTTTTCAGTCCTTCAATAACGAGTATGTTAAGTATTAACCCTGCCAAAAATTGTCAAGTGGACCACCAAGTGCACGCCGGGTGTTTGGGTGCACCCAACTTGAAATTTTTTTGCAGCCGATAGCTTTTCATAATTTCCTTAAGGACCATACGCAGTATGAAAAATTTCGCACGGAATGACAAAACTGAAAAATTTTCGTTCTGCGTATGGGCCCTTACTCTTTTCGATAAACTCTTATACATCTTATGAGAATTTTTTCGCTCTCTTTATTGTCAGCACTTAATCGTAAGGTGCTCAGCTCAACTCCTAGCACTTCTCAAGTGTTTATAGGTTGACGTAGATATTTCACGCCTTTTCTCTCTGTGCTCTATGTGTAGACTGGCTTTATGCGACAAATTCGCTTTTTAGAGCATGCATATTTTGTATTCCCTTCATTTATCACTCAATTACACAGACTGCAAGCAAATATCCTCTTTAAGCACATACATACACACACACCGACACACAAAAGAGCTTTTAAGGAGTAAAATCTCTGCATTTCCTTGTTCCCAACTGCTAACTGCATTGATATGCTAATCCAGTGCTAGTTTTCATCTGGCCCATCAAGTTTCCACTGCACATTCTTTGTTTCTCCTTCGGCTCAGCTCGTTTTACTTCCTAAATCAAAAATTTGAATATTTAAATTTTAATTTTTATTGCTTGCGCATTTAATTGCTTTTAGTTTAATTGCTGTTAGTACGCCTTACGGATTTCCTTTTGAGCATTTAGTTGGGATTAAATGTGGGGCATCATTGGTATTCCAAAAACTATGTACTTCAAATACATATCATCTCATATACGTAACACCAGAGATGCTTGTCTCTGACTAAGTGTGTGTACATATAGCTGGAATTAAAGAGGCTTATGGAGCTTGGACAATGGTGTTTGTAATGTGTGTTACGAATATGCTTTTATATAAATATTTATTTGGCATTACAAAGGAAGTTTGACTTCAATTTAAATCAACTGTATGGTTAATGTGTTTACATTATGAAATAACAATATGGAAAATTGGCGAATATGTTTGCAAAATTTGTTGGAGCTTTACTACTTTAGCGCAGATTACGCATAAAGATTTTCATTTTAATTTGTCCATTATAATTATACTGTATTGTTCAATTGTTACGTATTAAATTTTGAATCGTTGACCAGCTTGATTCTTTCGATTCGTTATTTAAAAATCGGGCATAATTGTTGTCCAACAACAATTTACACTAAAAATAATGGGCGTAAGTGTGGGCATCTTCACTGCTCCGCCCAGGGGCGACTGACAAAAAAGTCAGTCAGGGAAATTGTTATAATAATTATTATTTAAATAAATTCGATGAAGAAAATTAATTTTTATGTACCTTAAATGTAAGTATTTTTAAAATTTTTAAGGAGTGGAATTTTGAATTCAAAACTTTTAATTACCTCAGAGTTACATTTGTTGAGATTTTCGAAAAATTATCAAATAATATAGTAATTTTTTTTTTTTTTTTTTAAATTCTATGAAGGATTTTAAGTTTAACATTTTTGTCTGAGAATTTCATCTATTTAAATTTTAAAAAAATTAGTGAAAAAGAGTTTATTTAAAGAAAATAATTATTTGATTCGACGAAGAAAATTAAGTAAAAGGTGCTTAAAATATAATTATTTTCTGAAATACTATGAAGAAAATGAGTATTCACGGAATTTTTAATTTAAAATTTATATAAAATTTTTCATAAAATTATGGGGAGGGGGGATCTACTCTGAGGATTAAATATTCGGCAGTCTTTCCGGCTTCCGTACCACTGTAGCGTTTTTCAAGCAGAGATCCTTGCCATTAAAGAGGCTTTGGCCTGCTTACGCAAAACCGGCCTGGAAACCGTTGCGATAAATATATTATCGGATAGCCAGACAGCCATCAAGTCACTTCGAGCACTTTCTTCCAACTCGATGACAGTCAACAACTGCCGCAAATCTCTTCAAGAGATGGCACAGCAGTTTTTTATTAGCCTCATTTGGGTGCCAGGACACCAAAATATAACAGGCAATGAAATAGCAGATGAATTTGCCACACAGGGCACGACCTCTACCCTCCTACCGGACAAGGGGGATATTCGTATGCCAATGGCCACTTTTAAGCTACAAATAAGGCAAAAATTTAGCTCTCACGCACAAAGGCTGTGACATAATACACCCCATTGCACAATAAGTCGCCAAATATGGCCTAAAATCGACCCGAAGCGATCCATAAGGCTCTGTGAACACAAACGGTCGCATTGTTCGGCAGTTGTCAGAGCGATCACTGGACACTGGCTTGTCGGGACACATGCGACCAGAATGAATGTTCCGAGTCATGACTTTGGTAGAAGCAGCAAAGACGAAGAAGAAGTTGAATCAGTTGAGCATTTCTTCTATTCCTGCGAGGCTTTCAGTAGACATAGGAATGAACATCTGGGAAATTACTTCCTTCATGACCTAGCGGAGCTAGCACATATATGTCCGAGGAGGATCGCAAGTTACATTGCAGCAACGGGATGGGAATCCCTTTAGCATTACTATCTCAGGAGAAGGGTTAAAGAGAGATTCGCGGTGTCACAACAGGCCGGTCCAGGCCTAAGTGTGCTGGTTTTTCAAGCCAGCAGCCGCCCTTACCTATCGAATAAAATAAAATCAAAATTCTATACATTTTTATTTCAATGAAGCATGAAAAGAAATCTCTTATTATTCAAAAGATATGTCTGAACAACATCAGTGAATAAAATAGATACTAATTGTATGACTTCTAAGAAATCGTGCTATTTCCAGAAAGAATTAAGAAATTACATAAGTATATTACTTACTGTTCGTTATCGGTGATCCACACTTTTTTGAAAAATCGAAATCAGCGAACTAAAATTTATTTTATGCAAAGCTAGTAAAATTTATTTGCATTTCTAGCATAAAAAGAAATCCACTATAAAAAGTTTATCATCAATAACGAAAGCATATAAACAGGCAACAGCAAATATTTCAAATTGAAAAACTCAATAAATCCATAATATCATTGTCAATTGTACAAAATAACAATCGAATCTATTACAGAATGCAACAATATTATTTGAATACGAGTATGCAATATGTAATGCATTTATATACTCATGGCATTACATTTCTAAAACATTTGGCTCAATTCAATTGCAACGTTTTGCAATAGAATGATGCACATGGATGCACGTTTGCAAATAAACGCCACACAGTACATATGTATAAGTACCTCGTTACTATGCCATATTGAAATTTATTTGCAATGTTTTATATTGAATTGCTTTTAAGCGACTTACTTGCATAAACGTGCACGTATTATTGTAAGCCTTTTTTTTGCAAATTCAAAAGCCTTTTTTTTTTTGACTGTATATTTTCATTTATTTCGTTTTTTTTTTCAAGCATAAAAGATAATCACAGGCAATAATTCATAACCATAAAATATCAATTTTTGTCTAGGGTTTTCGTGTGCGCCATCAACGCGAATAAATTTTAAATTTTGCATATAAGCGCTTATTCAGTATGTTTGTTTGTGTGTGTGTGTGTCTCTTGTTAAGCTTCCGCTGCTCCTCCATTGTTAAGTTAAGAGACAGCAGTTGCCACAACAAAGCAGCCAAAACTATGTGGAAAGAAACAAGGACAAATTTTTAAATTCAAGGCATGGACCTTTGCATACCCTGCAATATATGGAGTAAAAAAGTCTTTAAAGCTAAAAAAAAGTGCTAATAGATTTGGTTTGGCGTCAAGGCGGTACAAACAGTTCGACAGGAACTAGAAACCAACACTGGATCAAATTCAAGAAAACTAGAGATTCGCCCAAACCAGTACGCACAGTGGTCGAAGTAGCCTTTTTATTAGAAGAAAGTTTTTCTGCGTTTTTTAATGTCTGGGTTGCGACTTTAAAAAGTGTATTTTACCATTAATGAATTTCACAAGAAATGCGTGAGTTGGGCAGCGCAGAAAACTAGTTCAATTTTTGCATGTTAGCTACATGAAATAAAAATTTTGTAGCATATATTTATCTGTTTTTGTGTATTTCTTAAAAGTCTTCAAATATGCGTAATTTTGATCAAAATTGGTTCACTATTTCATATGTCTACCATACAAAAATTGAACCAGTGATCTCTATTTTAGACAGATACGAGTAATGAACCTGCACATTGCGTAACTTTCCAATTGTTGGATCATGTATTTTAACTGCTAATGTTTTTTTTTTTTTTTTTTTAAATCCATATATAACTATATCTATCTAAATATCAGTATATTTAACCTAACCATGATAATGTGTTTTTAGAAACTCTTAGGTTCAGTACCAGAGTAGAACAAAACAAACAAGGAATTTCTGACTGGAGAACTTGTGCTTTCTGAACTTAATTAGTCATCTTCTTATCTAAAAATCCTTCTCGCATCAAATCTCTATTCTTAGATGATTGATTATTTAATAAGATTTTTTTGCCGCTACATTGGCCAAATCGACCACTGTGCTACGTAAGAGTTCTGAAACATTGTGCTATAAAATAACAAATTTCAAATTGACGTTTTTTTGTCTTTAAATTAACTAAGTTTTTATATATTAAAAAAAAAAAATTATATTATTTATTTTGTTCTTTTTTCAAAAATTGTTCAAACATTGAGGTAATTCAAGTCTTTACCGAGAAACAATTTTTGAAAGCTAGTAACCAGGACTAACTTTTGGTTGGAAGGTTGCCATTTAAACGATAAATTTTGTTAATTTTTAAAACTCCCGAACATAGCTAAAACATCGCTATTTTAAGACAAAAGTCTTTTTAAAAATGGCATAACCTTTAACTTACTAAAGAGTATAAAAACCTTCAACAATGTTTCACCATTGGCAAAGGGACCACATTTCCATGAAAAAACAGCAGCAGCCTGAGCAACATGGCCCACAGTTAAGTAAGTATATCAAATACAAGTGGTGGAAATAACACCATCAACAACAACAACAACAAAACTACATCATAAGCAACAGTCGCTGGTGACTGTCTGCCTGAAAATGTATCGTAAATATGGCGGCATCCGGCTGGGTGGGGTCCTGCTGATGACGTGTACACCGTGTTGAAAGCAACCAGCATATGTTTTAATGGCTCTCAATAAAAATTTATGCATGATTGAAGTTTTGAAGATGACGTTAGTGTTGCCACTTACCATATGCACAGATTTTCGCAGATGCTACTGTTTCTTGTTTCTTTTTTTTTAAGGGTTTGGTTGATTTTTAGCATTATTGTTGAAAATGTTAAGGGCAAACTTTGTAAAGTTATAAATGTCATAAACATACTAAACTTTTTAAAAAGAATTGTGATTTGTTGTAATGTTGCTTTATTTTTTTTTTGTTTTTTTTTTTTTTTGCAATAAGTAGGAAATGTTTTGTTGAGACGAGTTAGAGTAAGAAAGAACTCGCTTTTTATGGGGTGCTTAAATGTAGTTTGGAGCCGCTCCCCAATCAATCTTAAGTCTTGGTGCTAGTCAGATGACGTTGTTCATCGATATTTTATGCCCACCAAAGAGGGATACTCTTCTTCTGGTTAGAGCGTTGTAGTATGAGTATGTGTTGGGAGGTATGTAGTATAGTACGTATAGTATAGACTTTATTCAACTTGTTTGAAACCAGTTTAAAGAAGAACAAAAAGATAAAGTGATTCTACTCCACGACCATGACAAACCCCCATATTGCTTAGTCCCTACAAACTTGTTGGAAGACTTTCAAATAGAAAGTTCTGTCTAACCCCCCATACTTTTACCTGTGTATCGTATGTGACCAAAGCTCCTTTCTACTACAGCAGATACAATGATACAATAATGTAAACGCAAAGGGACTGTTTCAATATGAGTCGATGTATCAAACATTTCCTGCCAACCTCTGCGCGAAGACCGACTGATTACGAATACCCTATGTGAAAAATAACAGCTAATTTCTTTGGCGCTCCCAATATGAGGACTAAAGACCAGATGCGTAAACCATCTCCTGCCTCTGTTAGAAGATTGGCGGATTAAAAATACACTCTCTGGAAGGTGAAACCACATTTACTTGGCCTTGGCGAGACTAAAATTATGTTTAAAGTCGCCACGGATGCTTGTACCAATTTTTTACTTAATACATACTTACAAAAAAAATGGGGATCTTGAGGAATCGGCTGAATCTCGCGCATGAGCTGTCTGAGCTGCACTTCGATAACTTGGAAAGAAACCAACTTACTGAATATATAAAAAAAGGGCACCGCCGAAACTGTTGAATTTGTAGACTCGCGAAAGAATACGGGTGTAATAGCCAACAAAGAATGCACCTCTCAGTCGAGCAAAAGTCTCGATGCTAGATATGACATTGTAAGAACGATTTCAACTGACTAGATATTCATAACTTAAAACAGGACTAACCAAAAATCTATAAAGGGATAATAATAATTAGATAAAATAACTTGAAAAAAGAGAAATGGACCTAAAAAAAAATTAACAACAATTAAGATTCCAACTGACTATATAAGAGGATTAACAAGAAATCTTTAAAGGGATGTATGACTTGCAGAAGAGTACTCCGCAATGGTTAGATAAAATTACTAGGAAATAAAGTAAAGAAACACCTAAAAAAAAAAGTTGACAAAAATTAAGAGCTCTCTAATATTGAGACTCTCAACTGATTTCGCTGGAGCGAAGCGGTCAATATAGTCGTTTATGACACTTTAGATAAAACATTCATAAACGCTTTTTAGCACCTAAAGCCTGAACTCTTTTAACAAACAACCAACAGCCCTTAAAAAAACGAACCCATAACTCACAACTCAGTCAGGCCTACAATTGTGTACTCAGCAATAACAAATCCCATAAGCACCACAAGTAAAAGAATCAGGCGATAAATAAATGAATATGCCATTTGATATAATTTATGCATCAAATTAAAATCTTAACTTGAAGTTAAGCGCATTAAACACATTCTGTGGGTAACAATAACAACAATAACAACAACAAGTGTAACCAGCAACAATAATAACAAATTTTTTTTTTAAACACATTAATTTGCCAAGAGAAAAATGCCATTAAAAGTGACTTTAGAAGTACATAAAACTGGTAAGGACCAAGTTAAAAGCAACAACAACAATAACCAACAACAAAAACAACAAACAGAAGGCCGCCATTGTGGCAGATGCCTAGCCGCAATATAATCTAATTGGAAGGACCACAGCATAAAGCAAATACAAATACAGCTAACACATACATAGCTACACACACTCACGCTCACACACAAATGCCAAGGCAATGCCCGCCATTTTGTGCCAACATCCATGACATTGTTTTGTTCATTTCGTTTTGTGGTTTTTCGCTGTTTTGGCCATTTTAATTGTAAAATGTCAAAAGGGCTTTTACACTTGCCTCAAGGCAATGAGTTTAGAGCTAAAGCAAAACTTTTGGATTTTGCATTTGGCATTTATTTAATTGGCGTTTGAGAAAAACAACTTTTATGGCAGAACTATAAGCAACCGAAATTTTTATGTTTACATGTAGGCGAACTGTAATTCGGTCCTGCCACTGTCGACCCCAAACGGACATTGAGTACCCTGTCATGAGGTTCTCACTCAGAACGCAAGTGAGTCTCTGTTCCAGTATTCTATACCCTTTCATTTGCAGTTAACGCTATTGACACATTAAGTCATTGCCTACAAAGTTTTTATGGTAATAAAAGTGTATTCTTTCAAAAATCGCAACGTTTGAAATTTTGTTATATAAATAAAAGCGTAATACAAATAATATCATCTTATGGGAATGTAGAATCTTCAAGAAACTTTGAGAACTATTCATGTAAATTACCAGCATCATGGCCTTCCATTTCGGAAAATTTTTCCGTACCCGTGAGATTCTCACGAAGTTATCGTCACGATGCAAACAAAAAATATTCGTCAAACACACATACGCTCCAGAACACATCAATTTCGGATTAACAGTGTATAACTTAACGAAAGGATAGGGCATATTAAAGTCGGTATGTGCCATCTTAATTTCTTGCAATTAAAACAGCTCACAAGTACACCAGGTAAGTAAGCCAGGATATCAACTTTCATTTGCTATCGTTTCACAAACGCTAAATCACGCTAAATCGATTCATCAACATTTAATATTCTCATTTTATAAAACGAAAAACCAAAAATATCCGGATCTGTTTAGCAACTATAATTTAAACTAATAATAATAATAATTTTCCTCACGATAATGTTTTGCGCATAAGTTCTACAGTAATTTGTTTCAATTTACGTATGCGTAATTTTTCTCACTTTGCGTAACTGCGTGTGTGTGAGTTAGTGAGTATGTGTATGTGCGAAAGTGTGTGTGTGTGCGTAAATTTGTTTATAATTCAATTGAATGCAGTAATTTATCATGTGCTACTTTTCAAAATCTCTGGTCTCACAGTCTCTTTAGTCTTGCTCTTTACCTTACTCCCTCCCCTCGCCTGTCTGTCTATTCGACAGCATGATAAAAATTTCGAGTAATTTTTGTATTTGGTGGATGTATAATTTATCACATTGACGCTGATGAATTGTTTGCTGCACACTATGACAACTTTATTGTGCGTCTCTTCACTCTCTTTACCTTGCTTGACTCTACTGCACATTGGTTCAAATCACTTGTTTTTTTGTTTTTTTAAGCATAAGAGAAAAAGTTTTTTAATTTTGTTTTTGTAAATGTTTTTGAATTCCAGCTACCTCAGGCAGTATTTATTTTATACACCAACCAACACTTTTGTGCTTTAAAGTCAGGTGTTACCTTTAAGCTGGCCATAAGCGCCTGTTGGTAAAATTTCTATTAAAATGAGAAAATTACTATTTTAGTCAGTCGCCCCTAGGTGGAGCAAGACGATCTCAATTAATATCTGTTCAAAGAGAACAGGGACCAACAGTTTAATTATTGAATTAATAGAGATTTTCATGGTAAATATCGTCTTTTCGCTAGCGATGCCAGTGCTAGGCAGGATTTCGTAAAAAGTACCCGTTTATTTATTTCAACAGATTTCAATATTTAACCAAACTTTATGTATTTAAGCTTAACAGAGATATAACAAATAACTTTACACATATTTGTGTCCTCAAAGTAAATAAAAGAAGAATATAAGTATACAGAAGAAGTACAGAAAATGTCCGTTTTAGACTTGAAAATTTGAATATATGTCTTTTAATATTTTTGAATCTTAGTTCGTATATTCAATATGCTGTTTTTGGTCACTTTGCAGACTGGTACCATTTTTACCTTTTTCTCGTGCGTTTAATTCGTATGTATTATAAACGATTTCAACAGATGAACTTTTCATGAGATTTAACAATAATAAATCTAAAATAATTTTTTTGAGAAATTAATGCAGCAAAAAAAAAAATCAATTTTTAACAGAATGTCAACTCAGCAGCAAATCTTCAATTTATTCGATTTCTACGATTTTAAGCCCGCAGAGCTCGTACTGCAGAAAATTTCTAACAAAAAGTTTAATACATTTATATAGTATATATATAAATAGAAACTCAATTCTACAAATCTATTACGATAAAAAACAAAAGCCAAGTTTACTATCAAGAAAACTAAACAGCTGCAAGATTAAATATGAAAAATCTTCTAAAATTTTTATAATTTCTCCTAGATAAAAATCAGCTTTATGGTGTCCACAATCAGATTTCAACATATTATATTTTTCTTAATTGAAAAAAACTAGTATCAAAACTTTTTTTTTTCTTAGACACATTGCTATTGCTCTGTTTTTATGCCAAGCAAAATTGCGACGCTGACCACTGTGCATGCAATGCAGAGACAAGTGTAAAAGAACGGTACTGCTTGCGGCAACGTTTGCTCGAGCTTGTTGTCCCTTTCCACATGTTTCTTTCTTGCTCTATTGCTGTTGAATTCCTTGTAATACGTTTGTAACTGTCATGCGGACCTCTCTCTTCCAACTGTTATCTTTTGTTGTTGTTTTTCGTTGTTATTATTGTTGTCGCTGCTCTGATAATGATTTAATATCACTGCCCTGCTGCATATTTTATGAATTGTTTTCACTTCGTTTGTTAAAGTTTTCACCGCATTGCAGACAAATATTCACATACATACAAACAAATAAACTTACATACAAAAATTTTCTTTGTTGCCCTGCATTATAACTCGAAGGCGGGAACTTCCCCGAGTTCAAAATTTTCATTTATAAAAATTATGCTGCATTGTACCGAGCCCTACGTGTTAATGATTTGCATATTGCGATGGGCTCTTTTCACACTACTTATTATTATGCAGCAGCAAGCTGACAACATCCAGGAAAAGTTTTTACAATTGTTGTGGGACAGCTCAATAGAATTCTTGAAAAATACGTCACATTTTATTAAGAGTAGTAGAGTAGTGCACACACAGTTCACAAATAGATAATTTCTAAAATATTTTCAACTTTTAAGAATTCCTTTTACAAAAAGCAATCAACAGCATGCCATGAAATGTCTTATTTTTTAATATTAATAAATACCCCATATGTAGAAGCAACTTAATAGATACACCTTCAATGCTATTACTTAAAATGCACATGTACCTGCAATGAAAAAGAAAAAAAGATAAATTAATATTTAATTTGAAACAAAATGCAGTAGTCAATTTAAAAATTATTAAATTAGTCTTTGTTTATTATTATATTATACAATTAACTTTTTTAAAAGTTGGGGCTACAATATTATTAGCAAAAAGGAAGAAGATCTTTGATCCGATGAATAAACAATATTGATGTACACCAGCACTTCTTCTTAAAATTATTCTTAACATTCTCTTATGAAAGATAATATCATCAACCAAGTGCAGTTGCTCTTAAGATCATTGTAAGCATTCTGATGTAGGAGTCTCCGTCTACAATGAACACACTCTCAATAATAAAATCGAATAATAGCTAATTATAATTATTATTTTAAGGACAAAACGGTTGCTTTTGTGCGCGAAATTCGTGTATTTTTTGCATGAAATTGAACTCTAGATTATTGTACTGGGACCCCATGCAAGCGCATCGCAGCTGCTGCGCGCAGGGGGCGCAGCGCTTACTTGTTTTTCAAGGCACGGGAAGACTTTAAAGCGTCATATCGTGGAAACTACTACAGATACTTACATGGTTTAAAAACCAGGCTTGTGTACTTTTTTGAAATTTTATATATACGCCAAAAACAAAAAATGGCAGGAGGGTGGTGAAAATTACGAAAAACTGAGTTTTAGTAACTTTGGCGCCATCTGCCGCCTAAAATATGAACTTCTGCGTATACCTTCCAGTACAAATAAAATTTTAAATTCAATTTTAAACATTTTCTGCCTTGGAAGTTTTTGTTTACAGCTTATAGATTTCGAGATTATTGGGCTCAAACATATGTCAAAATAACGGAAAACCCTACGGGGGAGGAGGTCTCCAATTTGATTTTAGATTTTTTGGATGGTCCTTAATACATTAAGCAAGAGAAATTCCAGTGTGCAATTTTTTCCAGGTCAGCCCCTGTTTTGGTATATTTTTACTGTACTAAACTTGGCGTGGCTCGTTCACGAAAACGTATCAACTCCGAGGCGGACGCACCCGGTGCGCTACTAATTAAACATTTCTTTATATCCGTCCTTTGCGACAATTCTATATTTTGTTACCGTCCGCCGTACCTAACACTATCTCTATCACCTACTCTAGACTTACACCTATGCACTAATACATTTCCCTACTCACTAATATAAAACCATAATTAGCGCGCCAAGCATAAAGGCCGCTATACCTTAACTAGTGTTGGTGAGAGAAGGCGCGCTTTTACCGCTACTCTCACCAAGCAGTTCAAGCAGTTTAACCAATGCCCTATTGGCAAAATAGGAACTATGTTGTGAAATGGAGGAGGCGAATTGCCTCCTCACACGTTGGCAAAAATCTTGCATAGCAAAGTTTGGTCTAGACATTTCCATTTTGGCGTGACGTTACATTTGTAAGACAAAATATGGCATAAAAATATAACATTTTTTAACAGTTTGATATTTTGATACTTAATATTAATAGAAGTAAAAAAAGAAAATATTGCAACAAACAACATTTCCAATTAAAAGATTGAAGCAAAAATGAGCTTGACGTAATGTTACAAAAATTAAAGTTTTTTTTTCTTGGATTACAAATTTGCACATTTGTGAACATTGAACAACCTTTTGGGCAAGAACTTTTTTTGAGTATGGTTAAACAAATAATACCACAAATTATAAACCCTTATTTTGAGGCTTCAACGATATATGAGGTATTCTTATAATAAACTCGGGTAGCGATTGAGTCGTGTCCGTCTGTCCGTCCGTCCGTCTGTATGAACACCTAGATTTCGGAGACTATAGGAGCTAGAGACACGAAACTCGGCTGCATTACTATTTTTTTTTTTTTCTTTTTTTTTATAAAATATTAAAAATGAATTCCAGGATTCTTGGAAACTTTTGTTCTTATGAACAGCAACTGCTTGACGGAAGCCTGACAAGCAGTTTCAAATAATACAATTTATTTTTAAGGCCCCTACACAGACACGAAAACAGCCACCTAGCAAAAAGACAGACTTATTTTGGTCACGAAAGGAACAATGTGTCTCTAGTAACAAAATGTGCATTTTGTCGGAATTATTATCGATAAACAGCTGCTTTTTGTTTACAAATAGCTAATTATTAAAAGGCGCGAAATAAAACATAAAAACATTAATCATCGTCAACGTTTATTACTTTTGCTATTGTGTGTTAACAATGCAATAATAATGGCATGCATTGCAATTAAATTGTTGGATGAGAAAAAAAACCGACGAGAGGAGGTAATACACAGAAAAAGGCGGAATGTTTGGGTGAACCCATATTTAATGCGCAGAGCAGAGTGTGGACGAATTGCATATATGTATTTTAAAGCACATAAATGTTAAAATTGAACTATTTTATAATTATAGCTATTTTCTCATCCTTTCCCAACGATCCGCAACGATTTTGTCGACCAGCCATAAGTTTCGCGTACAAATTAACTAGCTGCACATAAGTTTGGTTAATGGCGCCAAAACCGAACAGCTGTTTTTGATAAAAAAAAAACCCAAAAAAAGCAACTCTTGTTTAAATACTACCTGCAAGAACACTTTGTGACCAAACGTTTGTGAGAGTTTTTTTATATGAAGTTTTGTTTATTTTTCGTGTTTGCGTAGGGGCCTTTACGGCGGGAGCTTTAAAGGCGAAATGGATGGCAGTTCAAACATTTATCCGATATTAATAATTTCTAGGACAGTTGCTCTGGAAATTTAAGGCTCGAAAAGCTAATGCGGAAAAAGGGAGCAAATATAAGCTAAACCAAACTTTTTGTTGATCTTCGAGATCAACAGAAAACAATATTAAATTTAACTCCAACACGAATCCGTCCCTTATTTTCTAATATAATATATATACATATAACTTTAAAACTATGTTACACAATTATTTAATTTTTCATTAACTATCGATTTGAAATTTTCCTCTTTTTTCCACCAACTAAACTACTAACTAAACTAAAGTTAACTAACTGCAACTAAGCTGAGAGAGACGACAGCAACAAAACAATTGGCGTTTACGCTCCGAGGCAATGTCTGGCGCTTTTGGCCAACGGGTTTGTGGCAAGTTCAACTAGCAAACTAAATGACTGACTAACTAACTGACTGAAGTGACGTTGACCAGTTGGATTCTTCTTCCTCTCTGGACTGACACTTTGATGCAGACTAACCAAATGGTCGACTGAGCCGCGCCTAGTATAACTGACAGCTGTTGACTGCGTCTATCATTGCTGCCACGTTGTGGCACGATGACGACGACGACGAAGCCGGCAACAAAAACCATGGGGGCAGTTTCAAAAATCACTGAGCATAAATTTTAAGTCAAAAATTTGTTTAGATTTTTATTTTTAAATGCAAAATTGAAAAAAATAAATACGGCTGCATGCTGAAAAAAGGCAACGAACTGCTTGCTGGCTATCTGACAAGCAGTTTTTAGTTTAATATCAATGAGATCAGTGACTTTTTCATATGAGGTTTTGACATTTCGTGCGAAATTTTTGCATGCTGCGTATGGGTTTTAAAAACAGAGATGATCGTTTTACCTTTGACAAGCAAATCTATGTAAGTTCCAAAAATGATTAACCTTGACTCCACTTTGGTCTTTTTTGCTGCAAATTTATACGAAATGGTCAAAAGTCGTCGATACAATTTTACAGCCACCAAATTATCAAACCACCCTCGTACAACAACATTTACTATGGGCTCTATTGCGGCCATGGAATATACAGCGAACAAAGTCCAAACTGCATGGTGTTACCATACCAAGAACATAGACCTTTTGACATATTGAATTAAAAGCTGGCTGTCTTTAGTTCTCGTTTTTGCTGTTGCTGTTGTTGTTTTTGTTGTAATGTGAACACCAAACACTTGAGGCTAAAAGGAAATTACTGTCAGTCAATTAGTTTGCTTGATTTGTGCGCACTTGATGAACATTTCAACAAAATGCTAAAATTATGCATGAAAAAAAATACAAACAACTAATGACAGAAATAACAAAATTTGAATAATTGAGTTAGTCGGTCATAAATTATGAAAGCTATAAAAAGATTACGAGAATTATAAATGGTTGATGGTTTACAAAATTGAATATTAATGAACTGCGAAAAATGCTGAAAATAACTGTAACAAGTAATGAAAACTTTCAAAATTTAAATTAAATTTATGCAAAGTGTTCTGTTGATTACATTTTGGAATAGGTTGTAGACTTTTTTGGTTACTAGTTTTAGAATGGGCTATTGAATATATATATTAATTTTTACCTATATCATGGTTCTGTCAAACATGTCTAAAATTTTGATTTTAATTTCATTTTCATTGTGGTACCACTGTTGGGCACTATTTCACATTTTTCAATAGAAAATGTATGACCATATGTCTTAAAAGCTACCGTAGTATCATTTAAAGCACAACACTGTTTAATTTTTCCCTAAAAACCAAAAAAAATCTTTGCCTTATATGCAGAGGTGGGCACGAAAAATAACGGAAAGAGCACTACAACAACATCAAGAAAAAAGGTCGAAAAAAGGATGCTCGAGTAGGGCCATAAAAATCGCACACTGTGTGTATTTTGTTTTTGTAATATTCTGCGAGTCGAGCGAAGGCACACATTGTGTGTATTTTGTTTTTGTAAGTTGCTGCGAGTCGAGCGAAGGCACACATTGTGTGTATTTTGTTTTTGTAAACTCGGCGCGTCGCCGACGATCTGCTTGTGCGTGTACACTGACAAAATTTTGCAACACATTCAAAGAAACAGAAAAGTCATATGAGTTTATATGACAATTTTAATTTACCAAAAAAATTACTGGGTCTTACAGTTGCCAAATTAACTATATTTCTGTGCTCAGTGTACTTGTGCGAATTTTTCGTCGCGAGCACCAATAAAAACTACCGTTACGGTCTAAAAAGGTCGAAAAAAGGATGCTCGAGTAGGGCCATAAAAGCGCACACTGTGTGTATTTTGTTTTTGTAACATTCTCGGTTTTTTGCGTGTGCGTCTGGCAGGCGCCACTTACAAGACCTAACGGAAAGAGCACTCGGTGCAAAAATGTCCAAGGCGTTTTTTGTACTGAGTGCTCTTTCCGTTATGTCTTTTCTGTGGCGAAAGATAGGCGCACAAGCAAAAAGTGCTCTTTCCGTTATTTTTCGTGCCCACCTCTGCTTATATGTATAGCTTTATGCCCACTGTTTCTAATATAAACTTTTTTGCTTCCACTTTAATACAAACCCAACTTTTTGGTACACTTTACGCCAATTTAATCATTTTAGCAACTAAATAGCAAACCTAACCTAAAACAAAGCTTTTGCTGGCGGGCATTTGTTGGTCCAGCTGTCTGGCAGCCATTTTATTAACTCTAATGAGCTATAAATGAAGTAAAAACATGTATGCGCGTGTGTGTGCATATGTGTGTGACGCCATTTTTAATGAACTTCAAACTGTCCGCTTGGAAACGTGCAAAGTTTATAATTAAAACTAAATATTTTACTTGCAACAGATTTTCGCAACATTTAATTGCAATTTAAAGTCGGTTGCTGCACAAAACTGAAAAACCCACGAATTGCATTAGCCAACAAGCGGAAAGTCTTTCACACACAAACACACACACATACACTCAAAATAACACACAGATACCTACACTAACAAAAGTCACTGATTGTGTAGAGGATTGCCAACTCTTTACATTTTTTGCACGCTTTGGTCCAGACTGAATTTGTTAAATTTTTTATGCGTCTTCAGAGGCCAGGTGCCAAGTGTGCTATGTGCCAGCGTTTTTTTTTTTTATTGAAGTAAGTACAGTGAAAACTCGCATGTAGGACTGTGTGTGTGTAAAATTTGCGGCTTAAGTTTAAAGCAAAGTTTCAGAGTCTTTAACCGATATTAAGTTAAATGCAATAAATTGTTATGAAACGTTTTTTAAAAACAAATTATTTTAATTAAGGGGTTATATATAATACATAGTTGGGGCGAAAAAGTGAGCTAAGCTCGTGATTTTTTAAAAGGGTCTTATGCAAATTTTATTGGAAAAAGTTACACACAATGTTCTAGTAGTACTATCGAAGAAATAAAAACACTTTGAATTTCGAAAAAAATTTGTAAATTGTCGAAGTTATGGCCCATGCCCCGCAGCGTTTTTTTTGCAGAGGCTTGCGGTGAACGTTTTCCAAGGCAAACCGCTCAACTGAAATCAAAAAAGTAAAAATCCCAAAAACATTTTTTTTTTTAATAAAAAAAAACCACGTTGACAGTTTTTTGATTTTTTTGGTGGTCAAAATTTCAAAATAAAATTTATTGCAAAAAATAAAAAATTTCGGATGAAAAATTAATCGTTCAAGTACATGAAATCGTAAATATGAATATTTTGAACAAAAAAATTTTGAAAATCGGTTGAAAAGTTTTGAGATATTACGTTCACCGCAACAGTACTTAAAGCGTTTAAAGTTTTGTGTCAACTATGCCTATGGATAGCTGCAAACGGCTATTATTTAAAAACCAGTGATCCAATCTGGATGAAATTTTGCGCATATATTTTCGAAAGTATGTACTTTAAGAAAATGCAACAAATTTTATTTGATTTTTCGAGCCCCTTAAGTTAATATTTCAGCCAGCAGGTTTTGGCTTTAGTTTTTGTCTTGCTATTTTTCTGCAAGATAATGCTCCAATCCACGTCTGAACGGCCAGTCGTGGTTGGTCACAGGAAAAAAACATCGATCGCCGGACTTGAACCTTATTGAGAACATGTGGGGGAACCCGTCCCGTCGTGTCTAGGCTGGCGGACGCAAATTTCAGGCGTTGCAGGAGTTACGCAGGACAGTTACCGAAGAATGGGCTCAAATCCCAATTTCAGATTTTCAGGAGGTGGATCCTTGGATGCCAACCCGAATTTTCGATGTTATAAATAAGTCGGGAGCCTGGACTAACTATTAACTTTGTGTTTTTGCCTTCTTTTTTTACAAAACATTTAATTTTTGTTCCTTTTTAGAAAGTGTTCTTAATTGAATTTCGCAGTATAAATTTAATTTTTAAATGCTTTTTGAAATTTCAAGCGTTTTTTTGGTTATTAAGGATAAGTTTTTAGTTCATTCGGAATAAATTAACGCTAAAAATATTATTTGAGCCACAAATGCTTTTTAAATAACTCAAAACTTAATATTTTTAAATTAAAACAGGTGTTCTTAATTGAATTTCGGGGAGTGTAGAAGATGCAAGAAGGCTCGTCTTCTTAGTCAACTAAATACTAGAAGTACGCTGGAACTACAAAGAGAATTTGCGACTTTAACAAAATAAATTAAAAGGCAAGCCAGAAGAGGTAAGAGATCGTATTACCAAAAACTAGCACAGGAAGCTGAAACTGCAGCATCAAAGAACGATTTAAAAGAAGTATTTGCCATATCTCGAAAATTATCCTGCGACAGTAAAAATCTTAACGTGCCGTTTAAAAATCGTGATGGAAACTTAGTAACTTAATTGCGTGAACACTTTCAAAGAACTTTTAATGTTATAACGGATACAAGCCAGACTCCCACAACTATACTTGATAGAAGACCTATGCGTAATATTTGCACCAACCAGCCAAGCAAAGAAGAGATTGCGAATGCTATCCGCTCACTGAAGAGCGGAAAATCTGCTGGCATTGACAACATTCCAGCTGAATGCTTAAAAGCAGATGTTAAATTAACACTTCTGTGAAAATGTTGTATCCACTATTTCGGGATATTTGGAGTACTGAGGAAATTCCAGAAGAATGGAAACAGTCGATTGTGGTAAAAAAAAAGGAAATTTTTCACACTGTAACAATTGGAGAGGCATTTCATCGAAATGGAAGGAAAAAGCCTTCGATTCCGTCAAAAGAGATTGTATTTGGTCAGCGCTACGAAGACTAGGCGTTCCAGAAAAAATTATAGCCATAATAAGAAATAGAGCTTCACTTACTTGGGAAGCATTCTTTCCAAAGATGCATAAGCTAGAGAAGATGTATTAAGCCGTAATCAAAAGGCACGAGGGGCGTTCGCAAGGCTAAGAAACATATGGAGAACCAATAAAATCAGCGCTAAGACTAAAATCAAAATTTTTAACGCATGTATAAAATCCCTTTTAATGTACGGATCGGAGTCCTGCATGTGACTGCTTTCTTTAAGGCAAAATTACAATCATTTGTAAACAGGTGTTTGCGGAACATAATGCGAATATGGTGGCCAAGGACCAGAACAAATGTAGAACTATGGAGACTTACTCATCAGAGCGACGTAAATATAGAAATTAAGCAGCGGAAATATGGTTGGGGTCATACATTGCGGAAAGAATACGACGATATCTGACACGCTGCTTTGACGTGGAATCCATAAGGTACAAGACGTAGAGGGAGACCATCAATGACTTGGCAGAGAACTATACGTAACGAAACGCCAAAATCGTTTAACGAACTAAGACACATTGCACAAAACAGAGAAAATTAGAAATCTTATGTAGAAACCTTAAGCTTCTAAAAGGAGTATGGAAATACATAATAAAAAAATTGAACAGACAGACCTCGCCTTAAAGATAAAAAAACGGCTGCTTGAAAAATCGAACCAATTATAAGCAAATATTTTTCACTTTTGTTCGTTTCGGTAATTAAAGAAATAATTAATACAAAAATGTAGTGTTACAAATTCTTATTCAAAAATATTTTTTTTTTGCATGTAAATCGATATTCTAAATTTCAAAGAAAAAAAATGAATATTGCATTGTATGCCTATAAAATACTTCGCCTTTTACGAGTTTCGACTGTACTTTAAGTATCCGTATGCAAGTATGTGTATATGCGCGCCCATTAATTTCTAAATTTATAACTTGATTTTTTTTTTTTTGCGAAATAAACGAGTATCTAACTCGTTTGCTATCTAATGCAGTCATTTTTTTTTTCATTTTTTCATAGAAAAATCCCTCTGCCATGTAACAAGCTAAAAAAATACAATAAAAAATAGATTTAATGCTCTCTTTAACATGTTTTTGTGCCTATTTGTAGCATAAAATTTATATCGCTTACAGCAAAGTGCCTTGTAAATTTACCTGATGAACCTACAAGGACCTTATTGTAAGTCCTACCAGCTGCTCACTAATGCATAAAAAAAACTTTGTACGCTTGCATTTTCCAGCAATAGAAAATAAAATTTTTACGGCTGTTTATGACAGCGCATTAAAATAGAAAATTTTTCTACCAGAAAATCAAGTTTGCATTTTTATGGCATAATTTATAAGATACAATTTTTTTTTATTTTTCTATTTGGGCATTGTGCCATTTTTTATGTCATATATGTGTTATATGCAATATTTTAATTTGTATGGAAATTTGACTTCCTTTCGTGATTCAAATGCATGTTTATTTATTTATTATTATTTTTTTCTACAATTTATGATTATTGCTTATGCAAATATTAGTCGTATATACAAATGTTAGCTAATTTTATTTGTGTATACATTTAATAATAAAGCTTCAATATATGACCAATATAAAGAACGGCTGCACCTGTTTCCACTTTCATTAAAATAAAGTGAAAATAAATAATAAGAAAACCCGATGTTGCAATTAGATTGCGAATGCGATTTTGACAGAAAGTGTCTAGGTAGTTAGGTTAGGTTAGGTTGAACCGGTTGACCCCTAGGGGAGTCACATATAGACTAAGTGGTACCGGAAGGTGCGGCTGGTGTAATGCACGTTAGTCGTCAAGTATGCGCGTGTGTTTGGCGAACGCCAGAAGCTTTTGAGGTGCCCTGTAAGCTGCTTCTTCCAGTGAGGTAAGCCAGAGTTTTCCTAGATATTTGAGTCTCGATGTACAGAGGGCAGAGCAGCGGCAAATGAGGTGCTCCAAAGTCTCTTTGACATCTGTCTCCCTACATTTCCTGCATACATCGTTGTTGGTACTGCCTAGCTTCGTTGCGTGAGTTGCTGTCAGGCAATGACCAGTGAATATGCCCACCATAAGTTTGCAATCTCTTTTTGGGAGTTCCAGAATATAATGGGCTAATTTGTTGTTTATTTTCTTGCACATTGTGCCGTCCTGCAGTTCGTTGTGGTGTACCACCTTTTATCAGATCAGGCTGCTGCGTTTCTTCTGATTTGTGCTTAATCGTCCTTAGAGGAATCTTCAGATCCTCAAGTGACGGTTGACTTGATCCGGTTCCTTTTTTTGCGAGCCTGTAAGCTATTTCATTTCCATCAATGCCCTGGTATGCATACCTCCTTCTGGGTGTTTGGTCGTCTAATGCCTCCCTGCTTGATACTGAATGCTTGCATGGATTTGATTGCCGCTTGTCTGTCAAGAAAGATATTTATTCGGCTCTGCTCTAGGGTGAGCGCTAATTCTGCAGTCTCCTTTATGGCGACTACCTCCGCCTGGAAGATGCTGCAGAGGTCTGGCAATTTATAAGACACCGCCGTGGGTGGGTCTATACAGTATATTGCGGACCCAACGCCGGACTCTATTTTGGATCCGTCCGTGAAAATTTTTGTCGCTAGTTGGTCCACACCGATTTTCCAATCCTCTGGTCCCATTAGAGTGAGCGTTCTGGAGAGGTTGCTTACTGGGATCATATAGTTCGTTCTATTGAATGTCACCCCTTCAACTTTGCTGTGACCGTAGTTCGCAGAGGCCATATTCCCTGCTGCACAAAGACGTTGCGCTGTCTTCTGCGCCAGTAGTATGTAGTTAAGTAATTTTTATTTTTTAAATGGATGCATTATTAGTTTT
This sequence comes from Chymomyza costata, assembly GCA_018150985.1. Lineage (NCBI taxonomy): Eukaryota > Metazoa > Arthropoda > Insecta > Diptera > Drosophilidae > Chymomyza > Chymomyza costata. The sequence continues at coordinate 26,341 of JAECWU010000202.1, read as the reverse complement.
TGTTCATAGATATAAAACAATTATAAAATTATAAAAAATCACTTTTACACCAATAAAATGAAGTTTAAATTTTTACTATATAATACAAATTAAAATTTTTTTTTTTTTTGCTTATCTCACAAACAACAATAAAAAAAGAATCGCCAATCCACCCAATGTTTCTGGAGATACATTTGACGGGTTCCAAAAGGCCAAGTTTTGTCCATCTTCTTCACTAATTGATATTTAAAGGAACATTAAAATTATACAAAAAATTATAGAAATTTATAAACTTTGAAAATAAGCAACCAAACTATTTTCTTAATTAAACTTTTAAGTAACTTTAATGTTGAGAAGAAAAGTTTTTTGTAACTCGTTAAGTTCTAAAGTGAATTTTTAAAAATAATTTTTTTATCTCTCGAAATGTTTTGTGACTTAATAATGACTTAATAAAAATCGTGGGCCAAATTTTTTAATATTAACAGGTCAAAGCTTATAAGTAGAAAAAAGAACACTCAATACGTCGTGCCAAACAAGCAAGCATATTAATGTAACCGAAAAATCTATATACATAAGCGTTTTTTCTGTTAAAATTCATTTTATATAATTTACATAACCATGCCAGCAAAAAAAAAAATGTTTACAGCATTTATAGAGCTTGTTGGGTTTTTTTTTACAAGCTTTACAGATTAAGTAAATAAAATATCATATAAAAAGTGTTTGCCAGAAGCGAAACAATATACAAACTCATACTTTATTGCCACTTTAAATATTATATAATACATTGAACTTAAATATGTAAATTCTATAAAAGAGTTATTTTTTTTTACTTTAAAAGGCTTAACGCACTTTTTTTTCAACTTAAGTATAAATGTGCACTTAAAAAATTGCATATCAAATATACAGCGATATATGTATATAGGTTTAACATTTAGTTTAATAACACTAGTTTACAAATTTATGCGTCATCGAGTGAACCATCGTAAAAAAGTGTTTTTTAGGGTAATATGGAGTCGAGAAACTCGAAAATGGCAACCTTTTTTTTTCTTAAGCACCGTTTTCGAGATATTTTCGAAAAACATGCTTTTGGGCACTTATTTTAGTTAATCATCAATATCACGTGAACAAAACTTTGTATCCACATGAAAAATGATTAGATCGAAAAGAATTGATGTGCTCTTTAGAGTTATATATAATTATGTACAGATTATGTACAAATTAAAGAAGTAACAAGCAACCAAAGTCGGAAAAAGTGTAATTTTTACCATTTTTTTAAATTATATATTTTCGATTTGATTTTTAATAACGAAAAAAAAATTTTTTAAAAATTATGTAAGCTTTAAGCTGAAAGATAATTCTTTTACGAACATTTCGATTCCAAGATCTTTAAAATCGGGTAAGAATTGTAGATGTTATGGAACCATGTACGAAATATCTCGACTACAGCTGCATACAAATTTGTGAAGACGTAACTGAACGCAAATGAAAAACTTTGAGTGAACAATGTTTTTTTCATACAAAAATGTGATTGAGTGAAGATGGGAACTGTCGTTCATCAAAACCTATCGATTGAACCGTCCTTTATGTCGATACAAAATTTTGTTTATGAGATATTGACGAATAACTGAAATAAGTGCCCAAAAGCAAGTTTTTCGAAAACATCTCGAAAACGGCGCATAAGAAAAAAAAAAGGTTGCCATTTTCGTGTTTCTCGACCCCAAATTACCCTAAAAAACACTTTTTTACGAACGTTCATTTTTCGTGTAAGCTAGTGTAATTTTAAAAAATAGTATGTGCTCCAAAAAAAAGTGAAAAGTAAAATTTTCATTTGGCCCACCTCTCTTATTTTTAATTCATAAAATAAAAATTTAATTTAATTTAGTGATAAAAAATAAAAATTTATACTTCTTGCGGATAGCCTTCTAAATGAATTTATATATTGTAGCGCGACTTTTCATCCAAACCACTTTTTTCGCTTTGAATTTTTTAAATATGTAAAAAAGCATCTATATTAATTATAATCACTTTCGGGACAAAACTTGTTTTATAAAGTCATAGTTAATTATTATTAAAAAAAATAATAATTTTCTCGTACATTTAATGCTTTTATACCCTGTACCTTAAGGTAAGGGGTACACTTAGTTTGGGTAGAGAGCTAAGGTCAGGAGCACAGAGAGACCAAATATGACATTTAGACTCCTGAGTAACAATAATTTATATTTTCTAAAATTCATTGGAAATAAATTTCGCTAGCACTATATTATAATCCGACCATAAATATTCAAAATAAACGCAAAAACTAATTTCACTTTGCTTACGATTAAAACAGAACAGGTGATATTACTGCTGGCGCCATCTAGATGGCAATGGCCAAAAATAACATGGTTAACGGTGGCTTTGCAAAAAAAATGTTTCGTATATACAGTACAGTTGTTCTTTGCTGCTGGCGCCATCTAGTGAACTTGGTGGCTCCATCTTATGTATCAGTAGAACAATAGGACAACACTGTTTTGCTGCTACTTTTTTATTTACGTTCACTTATAAAGCACTTCTTTATCTGACAACCTTTTTCACAGCTGATAGTTCTTCATGTTGAGTTTGGTTTGACATTTCATTATGGATAGACTTACACCAGAGCAACGCTTGCAAATAGTTGAAATTTTTTATCAAAACGGAACGTTCGTTCTACTTATTCAAAATTTAGAATTTTGTTCTCCGATGAAGCCAATGAACAGGGTGTAGGTGCTGGAGTTGTCGGACCCAACACCAGACTCTTTATTGCAATGGGTATCAGGCCCAGTGTCTTTCAAGCAGAGATTCACGCCTTAGAGGTCTGCGCCCACAGTATCCTCCTTAAAGGTACTAGGGGTGCTAACATTTACATATTTACAGATAGCCAGGCCGCTATTAGCGCATTGTTTTCGTGGAGAATCTCCTCCAAGCTGGTTAGGGAGTGCGTGAACAAAATTCAACTTCCGTCCTCCAATAACAGAGTCACACTCTGTTGGGTTCCTGGACATTCAGGAGTGGAAGGTAATTCGACAGCTGATGAGATCGCAAGACTGGGTTCCTCTTCGCCCACCACTGGCCCCGCGCTTTTCTGTGGCATCAGCTGGTCAACAATGAAAACTATGGTCAACAAATGGGCCTTAAGTGAACATAGGAGATATTGGTTCTCTTTACCGAATTAAGACAGCCAAAAGTGCTTGTCTCACCCTCGGATGCAAACCGAACTATAGGTCTTGGTAGAGCGGACCTAAGGTTCCTGGTTGCCTACTTGTCTAGGCACCATACTGTAAGGTATCACTTGCAAAAAATGGGTCTATTGAACTCCTCAGAGTGCAGGCTTTGTTTTGAAGAAGACGAGACGACCAAACACATCTTGTGTGACTGTCCAGCAATAGTGTGGGACAGAGTCACACATTTGGGAGCTGAACGGATCATCCCGTTACAGCTACGCCGAATCCCAACGAAAGACTTACAGCTCTTCATAAAGAAGGCAGATGGTCTTTTGTCCTAAAAGAATGCGTAAGGTACAATAGATCTTCAGGTCGCAGTGCCCACTCTCTGTTGTGAGAGAACCTAACTATTTTAAAAAAAAAGTCAATTTTTGGTTGAATGGGTACGTAAATAAGCAGAATTGTCTCATTTGGAGTGAGGATAATCCACAAGCTTTTATCGAAACACCATTACATCCACAGAAAATTACTATCACTTGTCTACGTCGATAAACCAGAGACAATTGAACACCTGGAAATGAACATTCGAAGAGTTATTGGCGAAATACTCCCGCAAATGCTGCGGAAAGTTTGTGAAAATTGGTGTTCCAGATTGCATCTTGTACGCACCAGCCGTAGCTGTCACATGGCCTAAATCATATTAGAACATTAATGTCATAAAATTTTCTATCCAATAAAGCCCGTTTTATTGATATTAAAAATATATTTCTTTGTTTTATTATGATTTCAACTTGTGACACTCACAAAAAAAACACCCTTTATGAAGTTTGTTTTGTTACAGCTGTTATATTCGATGCTGCATGCAAGTCTTAAAAATAAAATATTTTAGTTTGTAGTCAAAAATACGTTATTTATGTAAAGATTTTCTTTATTTGCAACCAAATAATAAACCTCTATACATATTATCTGGGACTTCTTCTCTGCAGCCAACAAGAAAATTTTCCAGAAAATTTAACATTTATGATCTTTTGCATGAACTAAAGGAGCAAAAAAAAAAGCAGCAGAGGATGCCAGTGAGATCTCTTTAACAGCAACTAAAAATTAATTTTATTTGCGTTAGGAACTGTAATGAGAAAAGTAAAATTTATTTTCATGGCAAAATAAGTGCGGCAATTTGGGAAACTCAAATTAGGAAGGCATGCCTAATTTTTACCACTGCAAAAACTATGAAACTCAAGGCAATAAAACTAAAACTGTGCGTTTATTGTAATACCCAATTGACCACAAAAATGGACACAAAAAGAGCATTAAAATTGAACATAAACTATGGAATAGTTGGGTCCAAAAAAGTGCTTAGGGTAAGAGTCCTTATTGCGTATGTGTGTGTGTGTGTGTGTGTGTGTGTGTGGAAACTGTCACATAAAGTAGCTAATTACCGTTTGTTATGTTGCAGCCCACAAAATGCTGTTATTTATGTGTCTGTGTCTATGCATGTGACTGTGTCTGTGTCTGCTCATGTGAGTGTTTGTGTGTATGAGTAAGTGTGTGTTTCTTGTGGTTACAACAACATAAAATGAATACAAAGTTGTTGTTGTTGTCTCGTACATGAATTTTGTGGGCGTCACATTAGCAGCTGAATTTGTAAAACCCAAAAAAAAAACAATTCGGGGTGTGTCTGTGTGTGTAACTGCTATGCGGTTTCAGGATCTCTAATTTACGACCACGTATGAAATAGCAATATGGCTGCAGCTGCACAAAAAAATGTTTGTTGCCTACTTTTGGGTGACGCTTTGCCAAGCAGCTGTTTGAAATGTGTTTTCCTACACTTGAATTACAAGCAGCACAAGTTTTTGCCTGGTTTTTAGCTGCATTGTCTGGCCTCCAGGCCAAGTTGACCCATTTCATTAACCCACTTGGTTCAACCAACTGCAGTAAAACAAAGAAGAAAGACCTAAAAACAAGCAGCAGTCAACTAACTGATTGCAGTTACACAATACAAGTGTACATAAACGCCTTTGCACTTTACGCAAAACCTCAAACTGTCAAATCGCCAACGAGTTCCATTAAGCTTGAATTAGACATGAGAACGGAGTGAAACACACAAAGCCAGCGGGAAAAGGTATAAAGAAGTTTAGATACTCTTGCTCATTATTTATAGATATGTGTCAGGGTGTACATTTGGATTTTTAGCGGCTATATGTATTTATAGTTTTTAACGATGTTTTAATATCTTTTTCTTGTCAGTGAATCTGTTTCAAAAACTCAAAAACCCCCAGTATTCTAAAATAACATTCAAAATATCTTGCTCAAAGGAAGTTTTTAAGTTTATGTCGGAACCTCGGATTCGGATTAAATAGCTCTACGCAGACAAGAAAAACGAATCCAAACAAAACAAAACTTCATATAACGCAGAAACTCTGTTGTATTTACACAAGATGGCGCCAGCAGGTTTCGCTAGATGGCGCCAGCAGCTTACAATAGATGGCGCCAGCAGTAACATACAGCTGTACAAGAGCTAATGCGCGGCAGCAAAAAATTATGTCAGGGAGACAAAATGGTTGCGATTCATTTCTTAAGGATGAAAAACTAGCCGTCATAAGAGCGGTGGCGGTTCAGCCGGGTAAATATGCCATATCAAAAAATTTACACTACCACGTAATGGACAGAAAATGTGCTTTGGTGCAACTGATAAAAATTGCAAAATCTTCCTGACTCAGATCTGCGTATCAAATATGGGTTAACCCCGGTACTTCGTCATATCCTTTATGCCTTATTTTTACATCCAATATTAGGCAATGTAGTTGATTGTTAATTCTTTACAAAAAATAACGATAAAACAAAATGTTTCGATAACACATATTTTGTATTGGTTTTATTAAGCGTTTCGTAGAGTTTAAATAAAAAACAGCTGATTTATTATAACCGTCTTACATTAATCGAAATTGCCGCAATACAATTTCGATAAATTGCACATTTTGTTTTAAAAGACTCGCTCTGGCAGCAAAATAAGTTACAGTTTTTGTTGGGACTCGTTTTTCTTTTCTGCGTAGGCGCCTTAACCGAACCCAGAAAAACAAAAAACAAAATATTTTTAATATATTTTTTCGAGTAACTGATTTTGAATACGAGATACGAAGATGCTCAGCACGTCAGCTTTCTGAAATAGCCTCCCAATACCGCTTATTAACGAAACTTGAATATAAACATAAATATTTTATGTAAATTTTCCAGACCTAAAAATTTAGTGTCGGCTATTCCATATTCAATTCAATAAGAGATTTAATTTTTTTACTTTCATATGAGATACAGCGTATTCCGCGAGAAAGCTTCATGTCACCAGCACCTTCTCAAACCTATACCTTTCTTCAAATTTCAAGCTTAATTCGTTACAAACTTTCTCACAAGCTCGTCTAACTCATTAAAATGAAGAGTATACAAAAAAATGTCTGTTGCCAAGTGCTTCATGTGTAGAATTGTAGAACCAATTTTGTGCTCATTTGCTTCTCTACAATTGTAGGGAAAAATGTCAAAAGCAAATTGGCTAAAAGTAGTAACAAACACACTCAAAAGCACACACACAGACAAATGCCATAGAAACAGTGCTGAAAAAAAGTATTCTGCACTAAGCGTAAAACTATTTAATTAAGCTAATCTATTTGCATTTGGGAGCACAGCATGCGCTCAACTTGACACACCCTTACCAACTCACACCCTACACTCACTCACCAAAGTACTTACTCACACCCATACACACACACTTATATCGCACATTCAGACGTAGTCCATAGAAAATGCAAATTCATTTTTGCTCCAAATTGAAATTGACACAGACAAGCTGGTACCCATCCACAGTAGCTCCTAAAAGTATGCAACGCAATGAAAAACACAATAAAAGCTAATTACAATTCGCCTATTGGCTGTTTCTCTTGTAAATTTTTATTACCTTTTAAAGTGTGCTTATTTATTAGGCAAAAGAAACGCGGCAGAAAATCCAGTCTGGGTTTTTTTTTTCAGGATTTAAGTAACGTAGGCCGCATCCATAGGTATAGAATCTAACCAGGGGTTTTTTTTTAAGCAATTAAGCTCCTGTTTTTGTTTTCGAGCGCTTTTGGCTTCTGCGTACAGGCCATAAAAAGCTGCTAAAAAATACTTATTCATCAAAATCGCGAACTAAACTTACTTTAAAGTAATTATTATTTATAATTTTTGAATATACCAGATATCAAAGCCTACACAAAAAATGTTTTCTGTTTAAGCTCAAGATTTTTGAAGTATAGTAGAAAGCAATATTACAATAGACAATAAGTGTACAATTTATATTGACGCCCTCTTAGTTGGATTGGTACTCATTTCTGTTTGGTGAGCTTAGTTCTTGAAAGGTTTATATTTTACAACTTTATTATAATATTATACTAAATGACGACCTTTTAAAGGGTATATTTAAAGTCATTTTCAAAAAATGAATCATAAAAATTAGACAGAGTTCTTTTATATACTAATTGCTTTTTTCAGCTCGTGCTTTGCTATCAAACTCGTTGTATTTTGTTACATTATACTGACCATTCCATATAAAACTTTCAAACATTATATTACTGGTTATCCTTAGTTCATTCAACTAGTTCTTTAGTTCTTACCTGAAAATATAAAAAAAAAACAATAAGATTTACAGAAAAGAGATAGGCATACAATATTTGTACAATAGTTCAAAAAAGAATTTTGTTAATTATGGTAAAGCACTGCTTCACAATTATGGAAACAATTTTTGGGTTCCTTAAACTAAATCTGAGGTTAAACTCCTAATTTAATCATAAATCTGTAAAATGATTTTTAAAATTTTACGGAAATACATTCTGCACAGAAAACACTTTCAGTTCTTAAGTGGTTAATTTTGAAAAACAAATTTTTTGTTGGATGTATGATTCGAATCCTGTATGATAGTGTCTTGTGAGTACAAACTAGCTAAGCCTTTTGCGTTCTGAGTTTTTGTGTGTTTTTCTTATGTAGATAGTCCTGCATTTTATCTTAAAGGCCAGTACGCAGCATCAAAAAAGAGCCGAGAAAAAACAAAACTTCATACCATAAAAAATAACGATGTTGTTACGCAGCATTAAAAGAAAGCTGTGCTGATACTTTTTTGGGCAATGGACAGCTAGATGGCGCCAGCAGTAACAGCACCTGTTCTGTCTTAGCACAAAAAATGAAAAATAAATGTGCGGCAAGTTATTTTGATAGCAACAACAATACCGGGTTGGCAAAGTAGATGCATAAGCTTTACAAAATTGCGAACTAAAGGAAGTGAAGGGCCACCCAAATATTTGGGGGAGGCCCTACAACTTTTATTACTTTGTTGAGAACTATTTTTTTTTTCTCAAACACTGCACTAAATATATCAAGCCTTATTATTATTATTATTATTTCCTGATTTTAAGTTACCAATTTCTCCTGCCCATCAAGCCTTATTTCCTGATTTTAATTTCTTAATTTCTCACGCCCACAAAATACCTTCAACACCTGTGTACAAAATTTACTAAATTTTCCACAAAATTTACCAAATTTTCCACAATATTTGCAGTTAAATGCTTTAAAAATTTCGATGTCTTAAATCTACTTTTAAGTCTTATTAAAAAGTTTCTTTCTTTCTATTAACGATTGCCAGTAGCAAATATAAATTCATGAAATTTATATGAGTTCATCGAATTTTTAAATTTAACAAGTGAAAAGGCAATTCGACAGTTTAAGTGGAACGCCCGCAGCTAATAAAATTCCTTGGCACTTCTCATGCTGGCAAGCCACAAATATTTTCACATAAGCCCAGAAGTGTCTGTCATGGTTCGGTCCTAATAAATACCTAGTAAAATATTGATTACTCTATATAGTATGCTGTGCAACTTAAAAACGCACAAAATAGAGCTATAACTGGGAGAGCAGAGAGCAGACACGACGCAGGGGCATGATTAATTGCACGCATATTTTGCTCTATAAAAAAGAATTACCTATAAATATGCCAGGCGCTGCTGCATGCCACAAATTTGTTTATTTTATGTGGGCCTGTGGTGTATGTGTTGGTATGTCGAAAAAAAAAAATATATTACAAGGCATTTATTATGCACCAACACTTACATACACATATAAATACGTATACATGGTAACACTGTGGCATAAATAGCTGCCAATAAACGCACATAAATGGCTAGAACAACAAAAACAAATGCCAGCAAATTTGGATTTGCCAGAACCAGATATTGTGTGTGTGGTAAACCACAAAACACGCACAGCAACACACACTAGGACATACACATAGATACACACACACAGAGACGCATTGCCGTGGTCGCCATTTACTGTCCAGCAATGTGCACCACAATCCGGAACACATGGGCCGGTCAGTGGTCTTCCCTTCCAGCCGACTAAATCAAGCTATTCAAATAAAATACATATGGTTTATAGTAGCAGAAACTTGTGCAACTGCAGCACATGCACAATTACAGATGGTATATCTTCAGTACGAAGGACTTGTACACAGAAGTAGCGCTCTATCTATCTACAGCTTCTCCAACATTGAAGTCCCACAAAGATACCCATCTCTTGCCCTAAGAAACATCGCAGGCATTCCTTACAGCCTAGAAATTCACAAAGACTTACATGCTCCTTATATTAGAGTTGAGCAAAGTATCTCGAAGATATTAGGACAAACAGTTAATCCTTGGAAATTGACAGGCATTAAACCTACTAGATTATAGTGATAAAAGTTTCCATATTTGGGACCAAACACATCAATTTGAAGCACTCTTAAAAACCGACTGTTAACAAAAAAAATATTGTTGTCCATTGATTGCAGGAGGTGACAGGTCCCAAGTGCATTACATAATCGACAATTCTTTTATAGTCACTTTGTGATCTGCAGCACAAAAATTAATTCGTCACTATACCAAATCGTCTTTTTTTTAATTGAATCGGGTTACGGTCTGACGTAAAGCGTTTCTTCAGGCGTTTCTTTTCCTTCGCGCACGCTCTCTCCACTCCGTAATACCAAAAGGTAGCTGGTTGGCTCACTAACTGGTTCTTCCAAGCAAGACCCTGTCTACATTTTCGCTAGGTTCTCACAAAGACCACATTGGATAGTTTACGGCTGTAGCTGATTCAACCATACGCACAACATGACCAGCCAGGAGAGCCGCTGTACGTTTCTCAACTTGTCAATATCGTCGCAGGTCCCATACACTTCCTCGCTCTATTTAATGCGGCTACAACCGCTTAAAAGCCCAAAGATCTTGCAAAGGTCTTTCCTCTCAGACACTCCAAGGAACACAACAGCGCCATCACCTAGCGCCTGAGCGCCATGAAGCAAGACGACTAGGATGAGCGTCTTGTACAGTATAACTTCGTTCGGCCAGAGCGGTCTCTTCTTCTAAGGTGCATCGAATAAGTCTCTGCTTGATCTCTATGCTCACAACGTTGTTGTGACGGTGATGCCAAGTTAGACAAAGTCCTTGAACGCATAACAAAAAAAGTTTTCAACCGCTATCTGATTGTCTGTTCGACGCGTCCCTCTACTTGAAGAAACATAAGCGTCATCTTGGTCTCATTGACGATGAGACTCATTCTGGTGGATTTTCTTTCAATACCCGCAAAGGCTACGGTTACATCTCGCTTGGTACGACTAATGATATCTATTTACATAAGACTTTCATTAGAAGTGGTTCTTTTCGAATGAAAGGGAAGAGCATCACCTACTTTGAAGCCTCGAACAGTATCAAAGGGTGCAGCGAGGTTCTGTCCTATCGCAACAACTTTGTAGGCATACTTAACGCAGACAATGCGGCATATTCAGTATCTCCCTACACGCTCCAGGACTTGGTGTCAATGCTGGACTTATCAGGCGAGAGCAACTAAGGACTTTAGTCTCTCACAAAACACGTTCGATAAGACCTTGTATGCGATTGAAAGATGAATGATACCACAAACATGCAAACTTATTCGGTAGATGATCTGCTTTTCCTCCTCCAGCCACCTTTTCCTTCTATTCTTTTTACTTTCTTTTTCGCCATGTCTCTGTACCATGTCGTGCTGAGACGAGCAGCCTAGCTAACCAGGTTACTCCTCTTGCAGCACTAGCACCTAAAGATAACTCACATTGCGATACCTTAAACAAGAGTCACTTGACACCAGTTTACTACATATTTGACAGTTCCTGTGGGAAAAGTATGCGGCGGGGTCAATTGTGAAATGTCGATAGGTAAATCTATATGTTGGAATCAATTAAAACTACTTTAACCCCATGCATGCATTGGAATCACTTTTTTTTACATTCTTAGCAGAACCCTTTAACATTTAGTGCTGCCACACCTAACATATTAACGAGGACAGCCTTAAAAGTTATTCCGATTCCTTTTTTTTTTGGTTTTGTCAGCTCTTTTGTATATGATAGCTATATTGGTTCCTCATACCCACTTATCTCAAACTTCAAAAAAGATAATGAAGAAAAAAGATTTTCTTAAATGATATGTTCATCCAAAGGAAGAAAGGAAATGAGAACTCACTTTTTCAACATTAAGTACCGCTGGATAAAGTGTCTTTTTTAAAAGATTATGCTGGAAAATAACATTGAATTGGTTTTTTTTTTTTTTTTTGAAAAATGTGCTCCCATGGCCGATTTCTTTCAAGCTCCTTCTTATACGCTGTACACTAAAACACGGACACAAGCATGCATAAACTCCATTCGTCGTCATGGACTAACGCAAGACTGTAGACATTTTAATGCACTGGTGGCAATTGACCCCCTTTGATTCAAAAGTCTATGCACCAAGGTACACATTGCATACTGAAGAAATTGCAATTTTATATGTCTGTATGACTGGGCTCTGTTCAATTTGTATCTATGTGTGTTATTTTAGCCATTATTGGTATTTGTATTAGTTCTGGTTTGGTTAGCCACAGGCCAATGACATGCATTTTATTTACAATTAAATAAAGCCACATTTTATTTTTTGTTTTGTTGCATTACACATACGCCTTGTATGCCATTAAATTCAATTATTGACACGTTTTTTGTATTACCTAGCTTATAAAGGTTGTGTATGGCTTTCGATGTTAATTGCAACAAGAGAAAATGTACACAACATTAAAACCATCAAAATACAATTAGCATTGTAATTAAATTTAATGGTTTTGAGTACTTTTTTTAAAAGAGTATTTTTGCAAAAGCTTTTTTAAGCTTGAAAAAAATATATTACCATAGGTTGTTTGTTTTAAAATGCTTTTAAATAAAATAAGAAAGCAAATTCATCCTTTGAAAAGAAACTTTAAAAAGTGGAAGCTTAACAAAAACTAGTGTTTAAATTAGCTTTTAACAAAGTGCATTTTTTTTGTTTGCATGGTGAAACTTTGTTTTATTAACACTAGCCTACTATGAGCTTGGCTCATAAATTTCTACCTGACACAGAAAATTTATTTGTGTTATAGAGTAAGGAATGTATTTCATAAACTTTTTTGTTGTTTCTAAAAACAATTTTATATGAAAATATTAAGTTAGCTAAAATATTTATTTCAATTGGAATTTTTCTTAAATAAAATAAATGATCTCTTTTAGCTTAAGTCCATCGTTAGTTACCATAGTTCGTTTGGAGATTTTAAATAAATAATAAGACAGGGTGACTAGAAGTTGATATACCCATGTCCAAATGTCCTCCTGAACGCCTAGATCTCAGAGATGCTAAGAGCTAGTGCAACCAAACTTTCAGATTAGATCCCTTTTAATATTCCATAGGAGACTAGTTTATTTTATTTTTTTGATATCGGGGTTATATTATATAGGGCCCACAGGGGTGTTACAGAGGACCTTGAAAAATCCAAATGTTAATAATTCGATTATTTATATAAAACGTTCGATTCATTAGGTTTCTCTTTTTCGAAATTAAAAATATTTTTGATTTTCAAAAAGAACAATCAGTATTTTTCGCCCCAAAGCGTAGAAATACTTAAATAGCCTTTAGAAAATATCGGGCTAGGGACTGTAAACGTTACATGAGAACCAAATGTAAAATACATAAGAATTGTAAAAGATAAAAATATAAGACCAAGAAACTCCACAAACAAAAGTTAAACGTAGCAGTACGTATAATATGTTCCTTCATTAACAAGAACTCGCGTCTAAATTTAGAGAAATAAAAATTTCTGTTTAGATCCATTCGTTTATTTTCCAAACAATAGCTTTCAAAGGCGGAGCACTGTAGTTAGTAGCGTAAAAAATTGAAAATAATAAATAAATAAAAATAAAAAAATAAAAAATTGGCTCAACTGGGAATCGAACTTGGTCGCTTGACGCCGCGAGTTTTGAGACCAAGACCCTAGCAACTCAGCTATACTTAAGTATGTTATTTGCCACTGAGGCGATTCGAACTCTCCCCTTTAAAACCCCAATTAAAATTAGACGAAACGACTCATCTAAATAAATGTTTTTTTTGTAATCATGACTAAATTGGAGGCAATAGCTTATACCTAAGGCCAGGTCTTTAGGACAGTTCATTAATGTGAGGCTGTGTCTCCCCGTGGATGCATCACAGCCTTTAATTAAAAAAGTTATTAATATAATCTTGCCAGATTCGGGATAAAAAAGACAGTTTTACCCTGTAGTAGTCATGGAACTGCGACTGCTGGCAGTCATTATTATGAAGTTTATATGTTATAAGCATCAATTACATTGGATACAATGATCAATAATTTGAAACGCTTTTCTTTTGTTACTCATAAGTGGTATTGACGTAATTGCTTCTAATAAATTATGTTCAATTAAATGAAAAGGACCTAAAAAACGAAACAACCACCAAAACAAGAACACCCGCTTTAAGATAACTTGCTTCATTTCCGCTTTTCACACATTACGTTGGTGAAACTTATGCTCATCATAATCGTAAAGCTAAAACACCTCGCTTTATCTGCAGCCACTTTACGTCACTTTGCTGCCTTTTAGCCTGACATTCGCATATGCATAAATCCACGCCAACTCCAGCCAGCCAACATATCGTCGTGTTCCACTCCGGTTCCTCTCTAGCACTGTAGACACTGCTATTACTACTACCAACTACTGTGCTTTGTGTGTCATGTCCAAACCGATGATGACTGCTCATATTTTGTATGCTACGATGTCATTCTCTGTTATGCCGTTTACAGCCACACACAGATCCATGCCCGTATACACACACTCAAACACCCACACACTAACATCCACACGTATGCAAAACAAAGTGCTGGCCATAAGTTGAAAAAACTGCCGAAAAAACTGGCACCAAGTAAAGAAAACGGAATTACGGACAAGCGTGTAAAGCATATAAAGCGAGAAAGGGCGAAAAAAACACAAGTGAGAGAAAAAAAAATGGATGCACTGACAAATGTCAAGTGTCAGGCCGCAAATGTCACCAAGTGACAAGTCAAGCAACGAGCGGGCAAGCAGCCAAAACCTGCCACACGTCGCCATGTGATTTATGTGCAACTACAAAAGTTCCAACCAGCAGAAGAAGAAGAAGAAGAAACGGCAGCAGAAGCAGAAGAAGCCGCGGCTGCAACGCGACATTTATCGCTGTGTGACAAACATTACTATCAAAAAATTGGTCATGCCAAAAAGTAAGCAAACAAATCTCGAAAGTAGTGAGTAAACGTAGGCTACACTGCAAAAAGAAAGAAATTTTCGACTAATTATAGTTCAAGGAACTGCGAAAAAGGATATTCATTTATCACACCTACAACAGATTCAAGTAAAATCTTCGTTTGAAGCTGTCGTAAGAAATGATGCAAAAAAAAGTTTAGTTCACGTAGACTGCTATTATCTGCTATCATTGACACATCATATAGATATACCACGAAGAAAAAAAATACCCATAAGCAGCCGATTACACCTACAGCATTGCCACGACAAAGAACTTCCCACTTTCCTTGCATTATTATTTGCATATTATTATAGAGCACTTTTAAAGAAAATAAACTAACAAAAATAAATTCGATTTTTTTAAATTAACAAAAAAACTTTTTGCTCTCGTTTTCTTTTCGAAAAATTAATAAAATCTACTCTTATAAATGTTAAAAGTTAATAATGATATTATTTTTATAACATATGTCGTACTTTCTAAAATTATTTGCCTCTTCCTAACTAATCTTCAATGATGATTTGCATGCTCTTAACTTTGATGCACTACAACATTGGCATTCTTCTCAATGTCCACCCAGAGTGCTCAACATTTTCTCTCAGTGTAGTGATGTAAAGTGCATTTAATATTATGCGCTACGTGTCATGTGTGGTGAGTGTGGCAAGAACCGCAACATTAATGACGTTGCGTATACGCAACGTGCACTAACTAACTTGTTATGTAGTTGAGTTCCCTCAAAAGTGTTGCATAGGCACAGGCGTCAACTGAACTATGCCACAACTCTCGTAAACCAGAATGTTCATGTGTGTGGCGTGTGTGTTTGAGCGTAAGTGCAAATTCATGCCACATAATGCAATGCCTGCCATATCAGTCTGAAGCAGCTACAACTAACTGGTCCAACTGGCAGCCATTATTGCTCTAATCTATAAATTAACAATGCCAGGCAGTCAGTCAGTTAGTCAGATATATTGTGTCAGTTAGTCACTCTTCTTGCTGATTCAGTGAACCCAATATGCACGAATGTAATTAAATTTGCGTATCAAATTGCAAACAGACAAGCATTTCCGTTGCACATTACTCATACGCAATGTGACACAAGAGGCATACAAATTAGCCAGGACAAGCCAATAGATTTAAGTCAGCCATAAGACCGCATATCAGCTTCAGCTCAAGGAATCAATAAAACTGCCTTAAAATGTAGCATAAGGTGACTTTTTAAGTGTTAATTTGTTTGAAAGCAACACCCTATCGCATAAAACTGAATTCATTCTTATGCAGAAAGTAAGAAAACGATAAAACCCAACACGCTGCAGCCTTAATGTCGTTTTCAGGGTCTCGCTTGACATATTTTTACAGCTTACATCTTACAAGACACTATTATATGGCTTTATAGACGCGTTTTTACAATGAATATCTAGTATACTTTTCTTTTATGGCGCCTGCCTGACTTTACACATTTTTTATATAAGCCTTTGAAATGCTTGCCATTGACATAGTACTCATTGTGCCTCTCGAGTTCGATGACATATTCACCGGCAAAATAGTTTAGCGTTGGCATAAATTTCAAGGATGAGTTTTTTTTTTGGAGCAAATGAGTGGATATTGTGCAAGCGCCTGCAGGGACAAAGTCAAAGTCATTGGCATTGCCAAATCGGTCAAGGTTATGACAAAGTACTCTATGGAGAATGAAAAGTTTATGTCCAAAGTTTTGTGACGCCAACGAAATTAGAGTTCTGGCCTTGCGGTCATATTTTTAGTGGACAATTTAGTTTTAGGAGGAAAACAAGAGATATGAACGAAAAAAAAGAAATGCAATTTCAAGCATGCAAATTCATTAGTAAAGTTACCAATTAAAGATGAAGTGAAACCACCCAAATAAAAAGAGACAATTTTATAAAACGATCTGTCCAAACCACAGCAGTTAAAACTATTAAATTTTTAAATTGCTCAGGTTAAAAATATCAATACATCAAAGAGAGTTAAGATTTATGTTAGTAGCACTATTTATAACTCAAGAACGTCTGGGCCGATTTTGATGATCTATGGTTTGTTGGATTCGTCTCCGCACTGGTTAACACAGTAACGCATTAAATATCGGAAAAAAAAATCACATAATAAGAAGTAAACCGCGAAATTTTCTTATGGAGGCTGAGGGTCAGATATCGAAATAAATCGAAAATCTTCATCTGCGTCACTATTATGAGCATCTTTTGGTAAAATTTCAGCTCCATAGCTCTTATAGTCTCTGAGATTCTTTTACTCATACGGACAGACGACAGACAGACATGGCTATGTCGACTCGGCTGTTGATAGTGATCAAAAATATGTATAGTTTAGGGTCTACCACGCCTCTTTCTGAGCGTTACATACATTTGCACGAACTTATAATTCCTTTGGTACAGGGTATAACAAAGTTGCGTTAGATACACCATTTTTGAATCAAGATCGGCTGGCCACGAAAAGCACCGTCGATTTGTCTGTTAAGTGCGACTGTTATTATTAAATATTATCGAGGGTGTATTGCCACCACGAAGAAGATCGAATCTTTCTCAACAAATCCGTAGCCAAAAATGTCTCGAGGCAATTTTCGACGTGCTATAAGAAATACTTCACACATTTGATTGCAGCTCGCATCCTTTCGTCGGCATTGACCCAAGGGCATTGTGGCGCATTGAATAAATGGCAAAGTGAAATTGACTTTATTGACTCCATTCATTGCTTCGGGGCGGCATACAGAAATTCGGCGACTAAAGACGCAGCACAGAGAAGACATAGAGTCTAAGATTGTAGAGAAGAAACACTATGCTTTGAAAACAGCTCAGAGAAAAGTTAGAGTTAAGGACTGCAGGGCAGGAGCGTAATATATTGCGTAGATCACAGAGCAGATAGATTGACGATGTTAGGCGAGACGGGCAAGTAAGGAATACTATGCAAAGAGGACTGCTCAGAGAATATTTAGATTTCACCATTACAGAGCAAGATGGCTCAGATTTTACAGATTTACCAGAATGTTTAAAAAGCTATATATCATTAGAGGAAGGATTAATGCCCCCTCGGCTACCGTTTATGATAGTTAAGTCATTGGGATATAAAGCAGGACAGTATCAAAGCAGCCATTGTAAAACATTTTTATTCCAATTGTGAGTCCGTGCAGCGACCTGCATTGTTTCAGGGTATTTTAAAGACGGGCTGATGAACATTATGGAAATAGAGAGTTTCACAGGGTATATAATAATCTTGATAATCTGAATTGAATAAAGAAGATCGTACGGGGGTTGGTGTGCGAAGCACGCAGGGGGCAGAGCCCCCTAGTCTATAATAAATGAAGAATAAAATATTCACATAAAAATTGAATTTACTACCTGCATAGAAAAATAATTAATACTTCATTTTTTTGCCGCTAGAGGGAGCATCGCAAAAAGTGATAAAATTTTAAAATTGCACTTAAAAGCGTTTGGCGCTAGATGGCGCAAACAAGTTGTTGCGTTTTTGTTTCTAAAATAACATACTTACATATTATTTAAACATAATCAATGTTAATATATTTTATTAAACTAATTTTAATTAATATAATAAATAACTAAAAATGTCGGCAAAACCATATTCACAAATAATTATTTATTCTCTATATTAGGAAAAAGATTTGTCCAAAATTCTCTAGTTTAAATAAAATATATCAGAAGCTTTTATAGCTTTATTATAATCACCACAATAGAAATTTTCGAAAATTGCTATATAAATTTTTATGCAGGCCATAAGTCAAATAAAACTAATTTTAAGCCAATTAACAAAAACGCACTTTGACTAAATTGCACATAAATTGAATTCTATATGGCCATTTGTTTTCCTTTAGTACTTTCTACAAGCCTAATTACTTACACCTTCCACTCTATTTGGAAGCCGTAAACTATTAGAAATGATGTGAGAACTACTACAGCTAAAAGCACTTGAGCTCGAATTTTATTTCAATTTGTTGCGTATGTCAAATGCTTGTATTAATTAAACAACTTCCAGATACTTTTTTGGCTCACTGCTTGGGCATGTGTGGAGAGAAGCAAAAACATAGACCAAAACCTTGCAACATGCTTTCATTTATTTACTTATTTATTTTTTGAAAAGTTCAGCTATAGAAAACAATTTGCTCAGTTCAACTTTTTTGGCACAACTTTTGCAACTGAAACTGTAACCCAATTCAATGTAGATAAATTAAGGTTTAATAAGATAGAAAAGTAGTTTGAAAGATTATTTTTAGGATGCTTAATACTAAGCGTGTAACAAACTTAAATTGCAAGAAAGTTATTTAGAATTTATGAGAGTAAGTGGGCCAGTTATACGCGGAACTTTCATATGTTAGATATACCGATATTTTTTAAATTTTCACTGTGGAAGTCCGATTTTTTGAAGCACAGTACTGTTTCAAACGATTATTTTATTGTTCGCATTAAGTCTCAACTTTCTATGAAGAAAAGTGTGGTTAATCATTAGAAACTTATGCGGAGAGCTAGGGGGGTGGTAGCCCATAAAAGTAAATAAGTAAATTGCATTTATTTTTTTTTTTCCAAGAGTCCACAAATCGATTTTAGTGACTGCAACTGCTTCACAAACAATTTTGAAAATAGCTTGAATTTTGCTAAAGAGGTTGTGGAGCCTTAATCATTTCCTTTTTGGTGCAGCCGCCAATAAAAACAATCTACTAACGTATTTTAATATAACCTTCTAGCGATAATGGACAATATTAAAAAATCTTTTTCAACTGATTCAATATTTAATTTTTTTCATTGCTATGTAAACTAGTGCCGTAAATGTTGATATGTAGAGTTATGTGATCCCAATCAACAATGAAATGTTGACTTTTTGAGAAAGAAAAAAACAAACTATGAACTTAATAAAAAAAAAAGTTTTTCAAGCAACCATTTTTTTGTAGCTTATACAAAGTTCATGTTTTTTTTTTTTTTTTTTTTGATAATAGATGTTTGCTGCATTAACAAAAAAAAATTAAACTTATTTTTATTTTTTAATAGGAGCCTTAAAAATTTGATCATTTAACATTTTTTTTTTTTAATTTAATTAAAAAAAAATTTTTTTTAACATAATTTTTTAAAATCTAAATTACCATCAATCCACCATTTTTTTGCAGCTTATACAAAATTTATGTGTCTTTTTTTTAATTTCTAGATGTTTGCTGCATTCACCAAAAAAAAAAATTAAGTTGTATTTTTTATTTAATTAAAATTTAGTTTTTATACCCTGTACCGTATGGTACAAAGGGTATATTGTGTTTGTGCAAGCCGAAAATGTATGTAACATACAGAGGGAGACGTCGGAGACCCCCCAAAGTTACCTAAAGTATGATCAGAGTGACTAGAAAAGTCGATATACCCATGTCCGTCTGTCCGTCTGACCGTCTGACCGTCTGTCCGTCTGTCCGTATGAACGCCTAGATCTCAGAGATGGTAAGAGCTAGAGCAACCAAACTTTCAGATTAGATCCCTTATTAATCCATAGGAGACAAGTTTATTTTATTTTTTTGATATCGGGATTACAGTATATAGCTCCCATAGGGGTGTTTCAGAGGACCTCGAAAAAAACCAAAAGTTTTAGATAGATAATTCGTTTGTTTATGAAGATATCATAGCCAAATTTGGCGATCAGAAGTTTTTTAGAGACCCCCAGCACTGTACCAAATTTTATCAAAATCGGTTGACTATATCATAAAGCTCCCATAGGATCGATCGGTCGAAAAAATGTTTTTTGTACAAAATTCGTTGTGTTTCGTTTGTTTGTGAAGATATTGAAACCAAATTTGGCATTAAGAAGTTTTTAAGAGTTCCCAAGCACTGTAGCAAATTTTGATCAATATCGGTTGACTATATCATATAGCTCCCATAGGACTAATCGGTCAAAAAACGTGTTTTGTACAAAATTCGTTGTGTTTCGTTTGTTTGTGAAGATACCGTAACCAAATTTGGCATTAGGAAGTTTTTTAGAGTACCCAAGCACTGTACCAAATTTGATCAAATTCGGTTGACTATATCATATAGCTCCCATAGGACCAATCGGTCAAAAAAATTGTTTGGTGCAAAATTCGACGGATTTCTGTTTGTTTATGAAAATATCGTAACCAAATTTGCCGAATAAAATATCTCTTGGAGGTCTTAGCAATATGTCGGACTTAATTGCAATGAGGTGGTACAGGGTATCCCAAAGTCGTCTGCACCCGACTTTAACGTACGCCATCTTTTTATTATTTTATTTTTTATTTTTTTTTTTAACATTTTTTTTTTAAATCTTATGCTTAAAAAAAATCTTTTCACATTGCAACAATTTTAACTTCTTTCTTTTTAACTATATTTTAATAAAAAAAAAATAGGAACATATTACTGTGGTTCAACAATTAAAAGAAAAAGAAGAATTGGAATATTACCTTCCACACTTTTGATATGCTACATCGGAACAAATTGTATTAGATTCACTTTAATTTATAATTAAATAAACAAAATTAAACAAAAATTCAACTGTAGCGTAAAAGTTCATTTTTATAATATTTCAATTCATACTTCCATTGTAAACAGTCATGATTCAGCTGCTAAGAAACCTAAAATATTTACTAACATTTTGCATGTTTTTAACCCATGCCTCTGCAAGACAGCAGTAAGTAACTGTAACATATCCATAGTTATATCTTAAGATAATTTTAAACACTTCACAAACAGCTTATCGGTATTACGAAAGACGGATAGAACTCATTTTAAGCTTGATCCAGATATCAGAGTAACACCACCGCTTGAAATTCTAGATCATTTCCCAGGTCGTAAGCATGACATTTGCTATGATCCTGATGCGGAATCTTGGTATTACTGCAAAAAAGCTGCTTGCGATTATGTAATAGACGAACCATGCTCCCTAGATCATGAAGCCTATGAGGATGTAAATGTGCTTAGAAAATACATCATTTGGCGTTTGTGTCCATATACCAACGGAAAATACAAATATTGTGAGCCAAAACTTAAATTATATCCCAAAATGAGAACCCTACTAAACGTTGTACCGACGCATGTAAAAAAAGCTATATCCAAAGGTCTTAATGTATGCTATGAGCCGCAATTCAAGCGTTATTACTATTGTAAAATCGAGTGTAGATATGAAAAATTAAACGAACTTATTATAGGAAGTAAGAATCATAAATAACAGGTCGGCAATCCTTATTACTAAATATATTAGAACAGTTTAATTGACAAAAAAAATATATATTTGGTTTGCTACACATATATTTTGGATTTTAATTAAAATAAATTTTACAAAGTTGTGCTATTTTCTCACTCCAATTTCCTGTGAGAGCAAACAGAATGTTTGGCCAAATATTTGCTACGTGACGGCACCATCGTAAAAATTACTTTATCACACGAAGCAAATATTTGCTCGAAATTGTACGATGCTTAATATTTTTTGACAAATATTTGGTGCAAATAATTGTTGCACTGGAAATCAAAGATAAGACCAAATATTTTATATGCACTCAGAGCAAATATTTGAATCGTATAATACTAAACTAAAAATTACCAACAAAGCAAATTTATTTTTTATTGATTAAGGTCTAGAATGTGCTCGAATTTACTTTTTTAACTGCATCTTAACTTCATATGCACCAGGCCGCATTTTTTATCAAAATTAATTTATATGCAAAACATCAAAATTGCATTAAAAAAATTAACATAAACGAAATTGCAACGGATCAACTACAAAAAATTTTCCTCGTTTACCGCATCGATTTCCGGCGCTTGGCAGCCATTCTTGTTACCATGGCGCAACAGCTGTGCGCCGTTTCCGGCCATCTCTTGGCACCAAAAACCAAGCCAAGCGCATTTGTATTCATTAAGAAATTTCCGCAAGTTTTTCAAGTTTGCTTCTCTTTTTGCTTTTTATTTCTTTCTCTTTTTTCTTCTTTATCTGTCACGTTCTCACTCTAGCCATTTGCTCCTTGCACTTTTGCTAGATATTTGTTGCTGGCCGCCGCCATGCTTGATTAAAATGTCAAATGCCGTGCATATTTTAAATGCCTTTGCTATCCAACAAGCGAAAAGTAAAGAGGACAAAAGGAAATCGACAAAAATGGGCAACAAGCAAGTGCAGAGAACATCAAACATTTGCTATGGAATGGGCAACTTGGCAATTAAGGCCAACACGAAGAGCATTTTTGGCATAGATTTAGCTGAGATTTTTTGCTTTATGTATTTTCTGTTTTTTAATTGCCATTCTCCAAGGATGTGCAGGTGCAACTGGGATTCAATTTGAATGAAAATGAAAGAAATAAAAATTATTTATACATCATAGATAGCAAATTGCAAGAAAACAATTTTCATAGAAAAGTCCAACAAAGTTTAGCTTAAATATTTATCAAAGCAACAAAAATAATAAATAAGCATAGAAACGTGGCTTGAGAATATTTTAAAGAGTATCTGTACTTGATGGGGAAAACACAAAAAACTTTTTTGTCTTATGCTCTTAAGCCACAATATACATATATAATATCTTAGACATAGATTCAAAATAATATTTTTTTTAAAACTAAAGTATTTTATCATAAAAAGGTTTGAAATTTCCAGAAACCCGCGCTGGAATTTTTCGGACCTCAGATTTGCATTCAGCGACTCCAAGAACATATAAAAGAAAATGCCAGATAACCGATATTGAAAAAGAATTGGAGATGTTTTTTGAGTTTACGTTAGAACCTAAGCCCGTTGGACTATTCTGTTAGCGGATTCGCATTTAGCAAGTCGAACTATATAATAAAATATATGGCTATTCTCAAGATCGCGTCCAAATACCCTTAAGATGGAGTATGTCAAAAGATGAACTTAGAATGTCAAAGTTTATCATGAAAAATGCCAGATTTTATTTTCAAAAAGACAAGGCTTGCCAGTTTCAAAAATATAAAATTAAATGTCATGGCAGTGGCGGATCCACGGGAGGTTTTCGGATGCGGACCCTCAACAGTTGCAAAAATGAGTTGACAGTTTTTTGCGAACTCTAATATATATACACTTGGAACTGAAAAACCACCCAAGACCAAATCCTGGAACCGCACCTGCATCATGGTATATTAGATAGCTTGCAAGTTTAAAAAAGCTACCTTGACAATTTTAGCTTGATCTGGTAACACTAATATACGTGACGGGCTTTTATTATATAGTTTGGATATCCAATACATTAATCATATAACATTAGATTTAACTTTTAAAGCTGAGGCTCTAGCCAGAGGTAACTTATGCTGAAAGATTCTGACTAGCTGATAGCATATACGCTATGGCACCCACAGGTTGTTCTTAAGGTCTGCAAAGATTAGTCCTTGACTGTATTTCACCTTCGCGTTAAGTATTCAAGGCTGAAATCATCAAAATAGTGCCATGAAGAGTTTGAGAATATAACAAAATATACGTGTACAAATTTTAGAAAATTTGGAAGCACTAAAAAAAATCAGACTTACTTGGCTTATTCGCTAAGGAACGCACCGGTTGCTTTCAAAGTCTTCAAAATTTCACCCATGTCTTTATTTTTGATTGTCTTGTAAATTTAACATGTGCTTAAATAAAAAAAAAAAAAGTTGTGTGTGACTTTAAGCGGTTCGAGAGATCCGCATGCATATTTAATGGCTTTGAGCTTTTGATAATTTATGCAGCCGCCAAAACGAAGTTGGTGGCCATGGCGTTGATGATGATGGAACAACTCAACCCGCCGCCATCGCCAGTAAGGAAAACATGCTTGCCCTTCTGCGTTGGTTTAATTAATTGCACAACCCACGACAACAGCAGCAACGTTGTCGAGCATGCCGTGAACGATGTGGCAACCCTCCCCAAGGACATGCCTAGAAAAACAAACACAAACGGAGGCGTAGAGACAGAGAGACATACACACGCACACACGCTGCTGTCCCGCACTCACACATTGAGACGACACATGTTTGCTGTCGCCATTTGGCATAAGGTTTATCATAGTCATCAGCAGCATTATGCAGATTTTTCTCATTCCTTGCCAGTCCATACAAATATTTACTTGGAGTTACTCATTTTTTAAACTCTTGCCTCATCATGGAGGTTAAAATTCTTTCTAAGCATTTATTTAATTTATTTTATTTTAAATAAAAAATACTCAAGAGAGTTTTGTGGAGTTGCCATAAAACTTTTAATTACAGCACATACCCAGTGTAAAGTTTTTTTTTTTCATTATTTTACTAGACTTTCTCGTTTTTTTTTTTTTACACTTTGCCAAAAGTTTTGAATTAAATATTTGCGGTGACATGCAATTAGTCAGGATTTGTTTGAAATGAACGACGAAGCCAAGAGTAAATGGTTCGTGCACTGTTGGTCATCATGGACAATAAAGTCAAGTGAGTGCTTAAAGCGCAGTTGATGAGATAGTCAACTTTGGATTCCAACAAATTAAGTTCTGCGCAAACAACGATTAGAATGATTTGCTTAAACGAATTATAATTAAAGTTATTTCAGCAAGTTCTGGCATTTGATTCAAATTGATTTCCAGCCAAAAATGCCGAATACAAAGCATAAGAACAAACAGACTTGGTTCAAGGCAGCACCATATATTTTACAAGAGTTTTTACTTGCATTCAAGCTAAAAAAAAAAATTAAAATAACAAAAGAAATACAAATTTTTTTAAATCGGCCGTGCTTCGGATAACGAGTCCGAACATTTTATTCGTATTCGTTTTGAAACCGAATTTTTGGTGCTCCCAATTTCACCAAACCGAATTTCGCAAGTGGTTTGAAACCGAATGTTTTGTTGCAAGAGGAATTAAAACGAAGCGGTAAAATAGGTTCAAAAATGTGCGCATTTTTTATCCAAATAACTCTTTAAATATTCTTTAATATTCTTAAATTATATTTATGCCAACTTGAAGTTATATATTTGTTGACTATTATTTTTAAATTTATTTTCTGACTCAACCCAAAAAATAGCATGCACAGCCAAAACGTTTTTTTTTTTTTTTTTTTTGTGCATGTGCACATATCATACACGAACACATGACGAAAAATGCAACAGGGTTCCCGCCAAACACAAAGAAAATTTCGCTTGTAAAAAAAAATTTGCTAAAGCAATATTTTTTTGATAGATAAGATAGAATAATAAAGAACTACCAATATTAAAATCATAATGAAAAGTAAACAACATATATAGTAATAAAAAGGCGCAGAGCTGCGGCAACCATGTCAGCTGTTTTGCATTAAGGTATATGCGCAGTTCGAAAAATTTCGCGCGAAATGACAGAACTTCAAAAAAAAAAAAAAACCCTTTTGGGATATCCCATTTGCGATTGAAGTTTTGTCATTCCGCGCGAAATTTTTCGAACTGCGTATACCCTTTTAAACTTAGTGATATCCAAGCCAAAGCGAATGACCTCGAGATCCTTGCCAGCAAAGTCGCACTCTCAATAAACGCATCCAAAACCAAAGCGATGCGCCTCAACCACACCAGCCAAGGTAGCATAACCATTTGCGGGAACACAATCGACTTTGTCGATAGCTTCATACC